>CM037878.1:122374181-122974181 GCA_021292165.1 Shinisaurus crocodilurus
AGGCTGTGAAAGGCATCTAGTGCACTGTTCTCCAACCTTGGGTCCCCAGATGTTTTTGGCCTACAACTCCCAGCATGCCCCAGCCAGCTCATCTGAGTGAGTTCATCTGCAGAGGCAATATTCAAATGAGGAGCTGCCTGATTTATTTGCGGTTCAGTCTTTTAAGCACATCACTATAACCAGCTCTCCAGTAAAGTATCCGTGAAATATCAGACTCATGAGGCTAGGGCTGTAAGACCTTTCCCCAGTACCTGTAAGAGCTTAGTGGCTAGGGAAAGTTGTTCCAGTATAGCAGATCCATTATGGACCTCAGTTAAGCTGCTCCTTACTACCTGACAACTGATGTATTGTGACATCAGGAGATGTTTAGCCAATCACTAATCTTACTCAGGCAGCCATCTCACTAGCTAGCTTGCAGTGTACATCAGGGTGGGCAGAAGTTAGAGCTCCAGATGTTTCGGACTTCAACTCCCAAAAGCCTCTGCCAGCATAGCCAATGGCCAAGAATGCTGGGAGTTGAAGTCCAAAATATCTGGAGATCTACTTTCTGCCCACTCCAGGTATACACGCTGGAATTATTAACAAGGAACCAAACAGATACCACATTTACATCTCAGTCGGTTAGAAAGTGATGCCATCAGAATGGAGGAACAAGGTAAGGGAGCCAGAAGCTCTGCAGGAGGAAGAGGAAGGAAGGAAGGAAAGGAAGGGGGTTATGCAGATCGGGTTCTAATCCCAAAACAACAGATGCAGAGGAGTGGGGGCTGCACATGCATAGCCCTTTCTAAATAGCAAAAATTCTGCCACTGGTCAGATGTTTGGGAAAGAATGGGGGCCAGATTCAATCCTCCCACTTCAGAACAGCTGATTCCATTTTAAAAAAGAAGGCGGCCACAACTATGCAGCTCCAGCTATTAGACTGGACTGGGGAATAAAAGGAAAGAAAAAAGAAAAAGCACCTGCTGCTGCAAACAATTTCCCATCCAGCTAGGGAACTAGACAAGTGCATGGAAGGCTACTTTGTGATGCCTTATGGTCCTTAGATGAATTGGGGCAGTGGGAGTATGTGAGTCCCTCAATTTGGTTTGTGAACAGGGTCAACACTTCAGAGTCATTATAGTCATTCAGAACTGATTTCAAGACAGAACTACTGGCATTGTAGGCCCTGAATTGCATAGACCTTGGTATATTTGAGCCATACTCATACAGTCTCATGCAACTGGCTATATGCACTCACCAGAGTAATTTTCTTCATGGAAGTTTAAAAACAACCTCCGGGCTTGGCTTTTCAGCAATAATTTGCTGATGCTTGAGGTCCGTCATGCATGCTATGAAGATAGTGGGCAAGATTCTCCTCAGAGAGCAATAAAAGATCTCTTCGAAAATGGTTCAGGCACTCCAATATCATACTGACCACAACTATCTTCCACATCAACCACTGACTTTAAATTATGAGCTACTGATATAATATTTGAACTTTATTGGGTTATAATGAGTTTTTGAGCTGTGACTAAAGCTCAGGCATATAAATTTAATTCTAACGGAGGCTTTGGGATGATTTGCTATTTCTTTTCATTATCGATGCTATCAGCATTTTTTGGTAATGCATCAGTAATATTTGAAAGCTAACATTAAAAACGAATACTAGCTGTATCCATATGTGTGTGTGTGTGTGTGTGTGTGTGTGTATTCTTTAAAAAAAGATATTATATAAATTTGGCAATTTTTAAAATGTCAGTTATATACTATCATATAAATAACCTAGTTTAAAACAATAACTGAATTTAACACAACGAAACATGTTAAGGCTTCTATTTAAAATCTCTTGCATTGGAGTCATGACCATCTATCAAACACAATGAGTTAAAAGACTGCTTTTCTATGGAAATGAGAAACCCATAAGTATCTGCCTTCTGAGGTTAGCCAGGGGGCTGGACTCGATAGCCTTGTAGGCTCCTTCCAACTCTATGTTCTATGAAATCTATTATAAAAGACACAATAAAGCATTGTAGTACTTATTCTGGGCTTCCTACGGGATCCAGGACTAGCAAATCATCACAGGCATGAGGATCCAGAAGATTCCATCCTGTAGCTCATAACAGGATGCCCAACTCCTAGGGTGGCCATTCGTCCTCTTTTACAGAGGACAGTCCTCTATTTGAAGGGCTGCTAAAGGACTGCCCTCAGTTTTGAAGGCGTCCTCTATTTGAAGGGCTGTCCAGTCCAAGTCTGGGGAGAAGATAAAGAACCATCAGAAGGAAGAGTTGGGTCTTGAAGTTTCCCATCAACAGGACCTGAACACCAGAATGAGCAAACAGACACACAGGTCACCCGGCCGCAGTCTTCCACACTATGGTGAGATGTACTGTATTTCTATTTAAATTATAATAATGATTTCTAAATATGCATCTAGACATATAAATCATCATCTACAGATTTTATGCAAATTGGTATCCTCTTTTTTACTGATGCATTTCTTCCTGGTTGGCAATTCTTAAGTGGAACCTGGCTGGTAGGGGGGCTGCACCCAGGAAGGTCAGAACACAGTCCAGCAGTAAGGGGAAATAGCCCTTGTGCCTTGATTTGAGCCCAGAAGTTAAAGGGCAAAGGTCACAGAAAGTATTCTGTTCATCAAAGATGTATAGCTATTTCCAGTGATTGCAAGTCCCCTAAAACCACCAAGCAAGATATCCATACATGATGCCAGGCCTACTTAGATCAACCTAACAATCCAGCTTCCAACTATGTCACCAGCACAAAGCAGCAACTTGAAGCGCATAACTCAAGCAGACGAGGCCAGCTAGGGATGTGTGAGGAATCCGATAGGGGGATGAAAATCCAACGGATTTTCTTGACTCAGCCCCAAGGATTCTGCTCTGTCAACCCTGCACTGTTTCCAACTCGATCTGATATGAGTTGAGCCAGCAAATGGACTTCCATTTTTTAAAGCGGGTCACAATTTGCGTAATTATTTTTTTAAAGCTGGGGAAATTTGTGCAAAATTTGGGCCTCCACTCCGCACATTTGCGCACATTGCATAAATTTGCACAAACTGCAGAGCAGAGCCCTGAATTTTGCACAAATTAACTGTCAGATCATTCAAGGTGGCCAAGGTGGAGTGTGAGCAGATGCAGCAAGAAGAGGGTACTTCTATACTTCTCTTGTTAAATGCTAAAACAAGAACAACAATGACTTGAGTTTAACGAATCGGCCCCAATTTGCACAAATTGCGCTAGAGATATGCAGTTCTTGGCTCCAAATCTGCCCAAATATTTTGAGCAATTTTGCAGAAGCCACCCCCCCCCCATTGGTTTTGGCCGTCGGGTCAGAAATGTGTCAAAAGTCCATCGTGCTCAAACAGACAGTGTTTTCCAGCGTTGCACATCCCTAAGGCCAGCCACAAATGACACATCTAGTTATATGAGCAACACACATATATGTGCCATATTATTGAGAGGAAGTAAGCATTTAGGAAATGCTCTAGGAAACATTGACTCAATTTATGATGAGAAACAGGCTGAGAAGCTGTAGCCCAAAGAGCAATCATGGCAGAGAATTCAAAAACACACAAAAGAGGTAACTCAAGGAAGTGAATCCAACTACAAGCTATCAATCAAATTAATGCATGGCAAGGAACTCAAAAAACATGTAAAGCAGATCAAGACAAGAACCAACTTGGCAAATTACTCTTCAGGTCACAACAATATGCACTACTATGTGATAAAGGAATTAGATATCTAGAAAACATTTACCCACTACATAACCCTCCCCACTGACATACAGTCTTTCACATACCCTTTCATACAGTAACACAATATCTCACCACCTCCCTCTCCTTGTCCACGGGCTATAACAGATTGTGGAATGACTGCGCTGAGCCAGCCAGTGCAAAGAAGTGGGGCTTCTATACCACCACCTTCACTGCCTGTCCTTCCCCACCATCACCAGACTCAGAGCCAGTGAGTTACCAGGTTCCTCCTCGCAGCTGCATAGAACTAGGAATGTATGGCAAATTTGTTTCAGTTCATTTTTTATCAGGATTTTTACCTAGTTCACACCTTCCAGGTCGAACATGGAGTCGGACACAATCTGCGGCTCACGCTGGCTCAGCTTGGCTGAGTGTGGAAAGCTAAGCAGGGTCAGGCCTGGTTGTTACTTGGATGGGAGACCCCTCCTCTAGTGTCCTGCATTGAGCAGGGGGTTGGACTCGATGGCCTTGTAGGCTCCAATCTATGAAATCCATACATTTATGAGCTTTGAATATGATTTGTGCCCCCCCCAAAATAAAACACGTTCAACAGGATGCATACATTTCAAAAATACATACACTTCAAAATGAGTACATGTCAAAAACGTGCACAACTGATGTGTACATTTGGGAAAAAATATGCATGGATCTTCATGCAAGAAGGAAAAAAAACAAAGCTTGCAATCTGATACAGCCTCGAGTTGGAACAAGGTTCAAGATGGAATTTGGAAAATATTGGTGAGCTCAAGTTTGGCTGATTTGCACAAGTCAGCATGTGAAGGGAGGCCAGGTCAGGAACCAGTTAGCAACCACTTGGGATGCATGCTCAGGAAATGTTGGGGAAAGTTGATTTAGGAGAACCGGGGATGATCAAACTTGCCAAAATTCTCCAAACTTCACATTAAAGCTTGGTTTGGCTCATTCCTGTTCTCATTTTTGACCTGTTTTTCCAGATTGTTTGAACGGGGAAAGTGCGAATTTCTGCACGCATTTTTCAAACGTTTGCACTTCACACACCCCACCATTGACAAAAGCATGAAAATGCTATTTTTTTAATGCACATTTCAAAGTGTGCATTTTGTGAAAAGTATGCATTGTTTGAATGCAACTGCAGGTTCAGGAATGTGCAAACATTTTCAAAAAAAATAATAATGCACTCCCCCTTCTGTTTGCGTTTGTGGTTGCAAACAGGGCAAGTCCAGATGATTCGCAAACGGAAATGAAATTGTTGTACATCCCTCGGATTGAAATCAGTGCAAAATCTTTTTCCTGTATGGGCAATCCATGGCCTGTGGGCTGCATGTGACCCTTGCCTGCTCTCTGTGGGTCCTGTGGGTCCAGAGGGACAGGGACCCCACCCACTTTCCCCTACAGTCCAGGGGAACGGACCACTGTTCTGGTACTGCTACTAGTAGTGCAGGACAGTGATCCTGACTGGGATCATTGAGGCAGGGGAAGATGCTTTAGTGTGCCCGCCCCCCCCCCGGCTGCCACCCAGTGATCCCAACACAGCAGGGATCACTGTTTTGGCAGCAGGGATACAGAAATCCTGATTACTAAAGAGGCTTTAGTCTCACCCTTTCTCAGTGACCCTGAAGCTGCCAAGATTTTATTTATTTATTTATTAGATTTATATTCCGCCTTTTTCCCCGCAAGGAAACCAAGGGGGCTTACATAATCCTCCTCACTCCTGCTCAATTTTATCCTCACAACAACCCTGTGAGGTAGGTTAGGCTGAGAGTCAGTGACTGGCCCAAAGTCACCCAGTGAGCCTCATGGCCAAGCGGGGACTAGAACCCGGATCTCCTGAGTCCCAGTCCAACACTGTAACCACTACGCCACACTGGCTCTCACCAATGACAGGAGAGAAGCAGCAATCCTGATAAAGGTTGCTAGGAAAGGAGAGCTTTTATCCTCCTTCTCCCCCAGTGATCTCATCCCTGTGTGGGGTGGGGTGGGGTGCATGCAGCCTCCAACCCACTGCCTGGCACCACATGTGGCCCCCAGGTCTGAAAAGATTCCCCACCCTTGCAGTATACACCTGACATGGTTGCCCTTTTCATTTTAAAGATCAAATATTTTACTCCGCTCTCAGGCCTGGTGCTACCATTTCCATTTTGAGCATGTCACGTCTTGCTTTAAGTGAATCTCTCTCCCTACCATTCTGAAGTGGATCGATGAGCTCTGCCTTCGCCGTGAGCCTCAATTGCTCTAGAGTAATGGGATCACTAATACTTTCTGTAATCCCCACACCACTGCTTTGGGAGTTGCAGTGCTGCCACTGGGCTCATGTCCCGGTCAGGTTCGCACGTCCTGGCCAATTTTCCACATGGATTGATTTTCATCATGTTGGGAGAGGCTTTAGCAGCTGCTGCCATAACAGGGCACTTCAATTAATGTGGGCAGTTCATGTGCTCCGTTTTGTATTTCTTTCAGCTGTTACTTTAAAAAAAATAGCTGTGCGTTGGGAACAGGCAGCTGAATACATTTACCTTCTATGGCAGGGGTGGGCAACTTGTGGCCCTCTAGATGTTGTGGAACTCCTATTATCCCTCATCGTTGGCTATGCTAATGGAAATTTCAGTCCAACAACATCTGGAGGGCCACAAGTTGCCCGCCTCTGTTCTACGGCTTTGTAAGGTACTGTGTGTTGTGATATGTATCACTTCACAAGCTGAAGCACATTGTTTACACATGGAAAGGAACAGAATGGCTGTAAACAGGTTTGTTATGTCTTTCTAGATTCCCGTGTTTTTCGCATGGGAAGCTAGACCGTGGGAGCAATATGAGCTAGTCACATGGTTTGTATGTTCTGATGACGTGCTAACTTGTTTGTCTGTCTGAAGCCATCTTAGAGAGAAGCAGGACTGCTTTCTCTCTTCTCTTTTGTTTTCTTCTTGCTGGACTTTGTTACTGCAACAATGTAACGTCTTTGCTGAGGTGGAATGAAGCTCAACTTACTCCACTGGATGTAATGCTTGCTATGCATTTATACTCTGCACATGGACTGTAACTAGGAAATGTATACTCTGTAGAACTTTACTTGCTAAGTGAATAAACAGGTAGAATTAGACCTGTGGTGTTACAGAGTGTTTCCTGACTCCATGGATTAATCTGCAACGGGGAAGCTGGAAGCAGTCTGACAACAAGGCCGACTGGGCTGGTCTTGCTGGCACAACACACTGCACGCTGCGCAGGGGGAGGTGAGATCTGGAAGATCTGTGTGTGGAATGTCAGGCTCTGCTAGCACACAGAGACAGGATTTTAATTCTCCCAACTCGCACACACTCTGCTCAAATTTAACCCCTTCAAGGTTAAATTCAAGACTAGACCACAGAGCCAGAAAGAAGGCAAGTGTCTATCAAAAGGTGGGGTTCAATTTTTTTAAAATTTGGCAGCCACAGCTTTAAATTGCAGAGTCTTTCAGAATGCCAGGCATATTTGGGCTTCTTTAATCAACAAAAGCTGTGTAAATCCCAGGCTGACTGAATACAGAAAGCGATCACCATATATTTAACCGAGCCAAGGAATGAATTAAGTTTCACCAGGCTGATACCCCTTTTATTTCTGCAAACATTCAACCTTAGCATCAATTACTTGTGTAAATGGTCGCTGGGAGGGGAACCTTCAGCTCTCACGGGAAGTCCTGAATTTTAAGCTGGTATTCACCTTTGATCTGTGTTTTCAGGAATGCAGCCATCAAGTGTTGGATCTCACACAACCAGACGCAGCCGTGGAGCCTCCATGTAGCCTGCACATGATATTTTGCCACAATCCAGCTATGTGCCCTTATTTACATGGAAACAGGCTGTCGCGCATGTATCCTGAGCAGGATACAATCACGAGTGTGCACATGCACATTCTGTGCAATCCCCCCCCCCAGCTCAGCAGTTAGGGCTGTATTTTGTGTGGCTCTGAAGAATAAGGTGCAAATGTGGTGATCATCTGCTTGGGAGGAACCCTAGGGAGCTTCCTTGTATCAAGTCAGATTCTTTGTCCATCTAGCCCAATATTGTCTACTCTGACTGGCAGCAACACTCCAGGGTCTTGAGCAGAGGCCTTTCCCATCAGCCTTTCCCATTAAACTCATTTCAATCATATCGCCATCATGGCTACAGGAGTAGAATGGAGTTTGCCGCTGCTGCTGCTCTGATGTCCTCATCACCTGCTGCTCTCTGGGTGGCCATTTAGGGGACCCCTGGGCTCCGGGTCCCTCGACTTTGGCCCCAAGGTCCAGCCCTAGATGTACCACTGCCAGATGGTGTATCCACCCATCTAGTTCTGCAAAGGTTTGGCACCCACTTGCACAAATGGCCATGGGCACATGGCACAGCGGGGATGGTGGTTCATCCATATGGCTCCATGGAGGTGCTGGTCTCTGTCAATAAGGCTTTGGTCACTTTTCTAAATATGTCACAGCCGGCAGGGTCAGTGTGGGTATTTTATACTGCTGTGCCTAAATCTGAGAATTCTGGCACAGCCCTATAACAGTTGTAAAAGTTTTCTTCCCCCCACAAAAGAGGCTTCCATTATTATTTTGGCCCCATTCTCAGGGTGCTTTAGAATTTCTTCTGGTTGTATTTTACCTCATCAATGTTCGGTGGCTGAGGGTGCCATGTTGTTTTTTCCCCCTTTCTGTTACAAATCTTTCCATCACTCTGCAACTTGCCTGGCTGCACGTGCTCCTTGGGAGGAGTGACCGTATGGCATCTTCCCTGGGGCTTTAATTGACGTGCGGGAAGCTGGAAAGGCTGCAGACCACTGGATAGATAATTTTCCAATGAAAGCCAGGATACTCACATGCACACCCTTGGCCAACGCATAACTACGGTAAGTGCAAGAACCCTGCATTCCACCCAAGAGAATTTTACTGAAATTTTCTTCTCCTTTCAGTTTGTTTTCCATCAGATTGTCAGAATGCTGGGGGGGGGGATGCAGAAGACATTTTCAGCACATGTTTTTTTATGTATAGTTTTTTTAAATTTTTATTTAGTTATTTAAATGTGAAATACACCCAAACAAAAAAAAAAATCCGTAGAAAGGGGGGAGGGGAATGAAAGAAAGGGGGGGAATTCTTACAGTAATTTAAATGGATCCATTACAGTAAATATATATGAAATATATATCCATAAAATACAGGCCTGTGGATCACGCTGGCTCAGCTTGTCTGAGCGTGGAAAGCTAAGCAGGGCCAGGCCTGGTTATTACTTGGATGGGAGACCCCTCCTCTAGTTTCCTGCATTGAGCAGGGGGTTGGACTCGATAGCCTTGTAGGCTCCTTCCAACTCTATGATCTATGAAATCTAAGTTTCAAAAAGTATATATAATATAATTATCAATAAAAATAGTTATGCATGAACATCAGGAAAAGCAGACCAAATATCCATGTATTTATCCATCCGCAGGTGGCGTCTAAGTACCACCTGCTCAAATTTTGAAAGCGTTATTAGATCCTTAATCCACTGTGTCATAGGAGGTGAGCATTTATCTTTCCAGTGTTGTAAAATCAGTTTTTTGGCTGTCAAGAGGGCACGGAAAATCCACATGCGTTGTCCTTGTGATAAATTCCGTACAGCGGGTATATAATTTAAGATACCATGTGCATCAGTAAATATTAAAGAGCATTCTAATACTAGATTTATCTGTACTATAACCTCAACCCAAAAAGAAGCAACCAGTGGGCATTGCCAAAACATATGTGTAAATGAAGCCTTCACAGTATTACACCTCCAACTGTTAGCTGACAAACAATTATTAAAAAGACGCTGTGATGTCCAATAATTTTCAGTACATGTTAGATGGAAGATAGTTAAATAGTGTATAACTCACTCATCCCAATACAGTTGTGGCTCCGGTTAACTCAAAATGCTTGTGTCTTGTTTCTGCATTACTGGGTCTGTGCACAACTCACCATCCTGGGGGCAAAGTACATCAGGGTGAGCAACTTGTGGCCCTCCAGATGTTTTGGGCTATAACATCCATCATCTTTCACCACTGGCTAAACTGCCTAGGTCTGATGAGAGCTGTGGGCCAAAACATCTGGAAGACCATACATTGCCCACTGTCGGTTTATACGATTTTCTTTCTCTTAGGAATAACGTCACTATGCTTGCCACAAGCAAGAACTATTTGGAAAGTCAAAACCTGAATTCATGATACTGGAGATGACATCACTATGATCCTTGTCTTTCTTACTGAAGAGGCATTGGCCATTTTCAGAATATGAAAGGACCCAAGGATGGCTACCTGTTTCAATGTCTAGTGACCAATACTATAACAGATCCAGTTTCTACCAGGCACACTGCAGCTCAAAGGGGCCCCAAAGCCAATTGCCAGACCACAGGACACACATCTGCTCCAGTAGTGGAGCCATGCTCAGGTTCTAGTATCCACAGGAGGGAGATAAGGTGTTCCAGAGATGGCCTAAGACATTTTCATATCCTCATAAATGCCAATCGTGTCCTCCCCATGGAGATAAAACCAAATAGTTGAATAATTGACCATTTTTGCCTCTTAATAGTCCTGCAAATTCTGCTACCCAGGCTATCTCACCCTGGGCCAGCCCTGAGGTGTGTTTCAAAGCAATCCTATGTGCTGTTTCACTTGCACCGGACATTGTTCAAAAAACCATACACTATTAAAATAAGAACCTTCGTTATGAAGCAACAACGCCTGATTAAAAAATATGTGAAAAACACACATTCTTCATGCACCATTCTGTGTGTTGTTCAGCAGCCTCCTCCAGCAACATGCGCTGTTGTCTTGCCGATTCACTCTGATGATTGGTACAGCATTTTATATTTTTTAAAGGGTGGGCAAGAGGCAGATTAAAAAGTAAAATTGATATTTATATAAGCTCAGCAAATCAGTCTATTTTAGGTCTTATAAATTCCAAGGAATCTTTTCTTAAAAAATGAAAATACTATAATAGCTGTAATCTTCAACGTAATATAATGGTCAAATGCAATCAAGGGCTCTGGATGACTATTTCCAGCCTGATGCAAATTTGTACTTGATAAAATTAAGTAAAGCATGCTTAGCCTAATCATCACTGACCTGATTCGTGTTTCCTTTAATCATAGGCTGCATGCTTCAGATCACTTACTCCAGAGTAATGCAAATGAAGTCAATGGGACTTCTGTGAATTAAGTGTTTTGATCACTACAATAACGGTTTGAAGTATCATTGACTTTGATTGCATTTATATCTGGACAAGAATGGTTTATCTGAAAGGAGATACTTCTCCGATTTCAAATTTTTCTAGTGTTTATTATATGGCAGGCCCACAGAACTTGTGACTGATCAAGCTGAAGGCAGTTCACTGACCATATATGGTGACCCAGGGGCTTGATAAACCAGGGGCTTGATAAACATCCTGTTCTTCCTGCGGCTACAAAGAGAAGAGGGCTGTTCACCACCTGGCAGGCAGCTATACATGGTGGCAGGCTATCTCTGGTAGGTCACAAGTTGTGTGGGTCTGCATAGAGCTGGGCATCTGAAGGCAATGTCATTTGCAAGCATCAGCTAGTGATGCTGCCCAAACTAATAATTATTAGGTCCATACTATGAATCTCAGCTGTTATTTATTTATTTATTTATTATTTGCAAAAAATATTCATAAGTTGTCTTTCAGCCTAAAAAAAGGGCCTCCTTTAAAAATGTGTTAAAAATGCATCATACAAGAAAAAAGTCCTACAACTCACAGCATTCTGGCTGGGGCATACTGGGAGTTGTAGGACTCTTTTCTGTTTAAACATGCATAGGATTGCACCCGGAACCTCTCTTCATAGTGTGGCATACAACAGGGCTACTGAAGCAGATTGTAGGCTATGGTCAGGTTCATACTAGCAGGTTCCCATACATATTACAAGCCCCAACTCTCATCCTCAGAAATTGTAATATGTTAATAATTAAAACTAATATTTATAATGAGTTAATTTCTCTTTTTTGTGCCCGTGTAATTGGCATGGCTAAGCCACCAAACTCCACCATCTCTGCACATGCTCAGATGTTGCTTACTTCAACCCTTTAGTTACTGAAGGAAACAAAAAAAGTTCACTGTTAGCACATGCTCAGAATGATTTTACTCTTTGCCAAAGAAACTGACCAGTTTAAAAGTTTGGATCTGAAACCATACAGCAACCAATCACATGGGATACAGCAACCAATCACATGTTCCCTCCCCATTCCTTTTTCCTTGTGTGTCGTGTCTTTTTAGATTGTAAGCCTGAGGGCAGGGACTGTCTTGTTAATTGCTGTAAACCGCCCAGAGAGCTTCGGCTATTGGGCGGTATAAAAATGAAATAAATAAATAAATTGTTAATCAGTATCCACCCCTTTCCTGGTATGATGATGTGACCTCATCAACCTGTTCAACATTGCTTTAGCAATTTTGTTTGGTTGGGCCTTCTTTTCTCCTCCACTTGTGGTTGCTGACATTTTAATACACCCCATGTCAATCTATTCAGTTTGTAAAACAAAATACATTCATAATGACCTATCAGAGAAGGATGCATTGTGATCTATGACATCATGAGGCACAGAGGTGGAAAAATAATGTCACAGTAACTGCGCTATGTTCCCAGGATATACTGGTGATATACATTATGCTAAAATTTAGCCATGATTCAAAAACTTGGAAAATAAGAGAGCTGTTGTCCAAGTTTATACCTCCCAATGCCAAATCACAATGGGATCAGTTCATCCATTACTGAAAGGATCATATTTTAATGAAGCAGAATCTGCTTTTTAGGAAACCTTTTAGCTTCCATTCCTATTGACAACAGCAGAAAATGACTCCTATTAGGAGAATCGACACAGTACAATGTAGTAAGACACATAATCATTCACATATCAAATCCATGGTGTCCCTTCCCAGTTCTTGAAAATGAGTTCATCTTGGCAGGGTATTATTAGCAGATGCCTTCCAGCCCTTTGATTGATTCACTAATGACTTAAGGGAAGAGAGTCCTGTTTTCATCATTCACAATAAGCCAGTCTCTTCATCAGCTGTATGACATCTCTTAGGCTTGGTTCAGATTTTCAGGTGACTATGTGAATTCATGTGAATATCCAATGAAAATATGCATGTCTGAATGGGCCGCTACACATATACACCAGAGATAGAACTTCCATATCATCTCAGATCAGATCAAACAACGCTTTTCAATGAAGTCAGATCAATTTCAGCTTCCAGACAAGGGTGCAGTAATTGTACAGAGAAATCAAGTGATTTCATAGATTTCATAGATCATAGAGTTGGAAGGAGCCTACAAGGCTATCGAGTCCAACCCCCTGCTCAATGCAGGAAACTAGAAGAGGGGTCTCCCATACAAGTAATAACCAGGCCTGACCCTGCTTAGCTTTCCACGCTCAGACAAGCTGAGCCAGCATGAGCCACAGGCCTGTGTGCATACATGGTGTGAACCATTATAGGGATGTGTGAATCAGAAAAACTTGAGCTTGCTGAAGTTCTCTGAATTCCGTCTCAAAACTCATCCAACTCGAGTCCGTATCAAATTGTGAGCTTTGTTTTTTTTTTCTTATCACATGAAAATCCATGTGTATTTTCGTGCATATGTTTCCAAATGTACGCATCAGTTGTTCGTACCTTGGAAATGTATGCCTTCTTCTCCCATTGATTAAAGCATATTTGTGTGCACTTTTCAAAAGTATGCATTTTTTCATGCATGTTTTTCAAATGTACACATGCAGTCGAACACATTTTTTTGAGTCTGCGAATCACATTGCAAGTTCGGAAATGTACGAACTTCAACTACAGATTGTGTCCAAGTCCCTGTTTGGTCTGGAAGGAGCAAACTGGGTATATCCTGATAAAAAAATGAACAGAAATGAATTTCTCAGGCTAACATATCCATAACCATCACTTTTTCTTTTTTTCTGTTTCAAGGTGCACATTATGATGACAAGGCCAACAAGTAACTTCCTTTGGCCATTATATTTGGCCGCTGTGTACTAAACTGAATTTTTGGGCACAATAATTCAGGGGAGACAAAGTTAAGAAGTCTTCAATTCCACTGATTTCAATAAGAGAGATTTTACCACCTGATTCAATCTCCCATAGCACTGAATGGGACTTAAATATGCTTAACTCTGGCTGGACTGTGACCTGTTTTTGGAAGAGAAGAGCTCTCTTATTTCTCAGTAAGAAACTCTTATGTCAACCGGCATGTCTGCAATTCTGTTTAAAGAGTGTGCAGTTCTTGGCTCAGTCACCAGGTGGTGTGTAAATGGCAAATCTAAAGTTGAAACCGGTGTGGTCAGCAATTAAAAGGAAGAGAGAGAGAGAGAGAGAGAGAGAGAGAGAGAGAGATTTGCAGCATGTGAGATATAATATGCAAATAGCTTAATCAAATCAACCATTATTGATTAGTGTACGTATGGTGCCAACATTCGTAATTACTTAGTTCAGTATACAAATGTTTCCACCTCATAATGCTCACATATATTACAATATAATGCCATTTGCCCCAGGAGTTCCTGTCTGGCTGGGAACATTAAATGCTATCTTCCTCATGCACTGTCAGTGTTCCACAGGCCAGGTCCACAAAGGCAACTGTTTTCTAGGCACATGGGCCAAAGTTCTTTCATGTTCACCCCTTACTTTCATAGATTTATAGCTTTCATAGATCATAGAGTTGGAAGGAGCCTACGAGGCTATCGAGTCCAACCCCCTGCTCAATGCAGGAAACTAGAGGAGGGGTCTCCCATCCAAGTAATAACCAGGCTTGACCCTGCTTAGCTTTCCACGCTCAGACAAGCTGAGCCAGCGTACGCCACAATGGAACTCTCATTGGTGGCTGAGCAGCTAGAGTCCTATTTGGGTGTTCTGTCTCATGTAATTAACAATCATGTAAGCAGGAGAGAGAGGACGTACCACCAGCTCACCCTGCCCCACCATCATGTTCCTGGTGGCCCCACTGCGCTAATGTCCACATGCACACAATTCCAGATCACGCAGAGAGACTGGATTGTCTTGTTTAATTGATTATATGTAAGCCGCTCTGGGAGCCTTTTTGACTAAGGAGTGGCATAAAAATATTTCAAATAAATAAATATGCACATCGAGCAGGCTGCCCTCCACGAATGTGCCTTCCCCAACATGTAAATCATGGGGGGACCATTGGGCATGGCCCTGTCCTTCCTGTCATGTGATTGTATGTTATACATTGTTAATGAAGTGAGGCAGAAAACCTAAGTGGCTTATGTGATCCCCCCCCCCTTTTAAACAGGTGTGAAATTTACAAAAAAATAGTCCCATGCTTCATGGGCAATTCACGGTGGGAATGTCTGATAAGCATATGTGATGCCAACCAAACTACAATTCCCAGGGGGCAATGCAACTGTGTGCATGCATAACGCACAGCCAGCATACATGTGCCTTCATTATGATTATACAGGCCTGTGGCTCACGCTGGCTCAGCTTGTCTGAGCGTGGAAAGCTAAGCAGGGTCAGGACTGGTTATTACTTGGATGGGAGACCCCTCCTCTAGTTTCCTGCATTGAGCAGGGGGTTGGACTCGATGGCCTTGTAGGCCCCTTCCGACTCTATGATCCTATGATCTGGAAGAGAATGATCAGAAAACAGATGACTTGAGCTTTTCTAAATGCTCACTGCGACAACTCATAAGTAATGCTGAGCCAATTCTGAATTGAGCCAAGAAGAGCCAGCACATCACTATAAATAGTTCTTCCATCAGCTATATGGGCAGCACAATCCTATGAGGGCATCCTATGTAGGGCAGGAGGAGCATGGTGGTTAGGATATCTGCTGTGCTCACGTCGCCCTCAAAAACATCTAGACAGCCGATTGCAGCCATCTGAATATTTTCCTCTCCTCGTGAGGAGAGGCTGAGGTGCTGCCTGGATTCTTCCTCCCCTCCCTGCCCCCAGAAACACCCCCCCATGGGAAACCGAAAATGGAATACCGTCTTCTGCTCCCTGCTGGTGAAGAAAGAACCATGCCAGCCAGGGGGGGGGGGGCTCCACAGTGCTGCGGAGGTCACAGGGGGTTCCAGCCCCAATCCTATGTCTCCCTAGACAAGGTTGGAAGGACATAGGACTGCGACTTTAGAGTTGTTTTTTTTTAAAAAAAACTTGCTCCAAACTATGTATTTCAAGCATATCATAAGATTTAGACTACAAAACAAAATTTAAAATGTGTACTGGATGGGTGGCTCCCTCTCTGCATAACTCCCTGCCTGTTGATGTCAGGCAAACACTGACATTTTTATTTCAGTAAGCCTTCCTTGGCTGACCAGCCGCAGTTTTATTGGCCTAATTTGATTTTAAATATTTGAATTCTGTATTTTGATTCTCTCTTCTTTCTCTTTATTGCTGCAGTCTGCTTGGGAATCTTATTAGATATAGAGCGGTATATGGCTTATGCTGGCTCAGCTTGTCTGAGACTCTGAGTGTGGAAAGCTAAGCAGGGTCAGGCCTGGTTATTACCTGGATGGGAGACCCTTCCTCTGGTTTCCTGCATTGAGCAGGGGGTTGGACTCGATAGCCTTGTAGGCTCCTTCCAACTCTATGATCTATGAAATCTATATAAATCCTGTAAATAAATAAATCAAATATAGAATATTTTATCATATAGAATAAATTGAGAATAAAACACTCAGCAGAATATAATACATCACCGACTAAAATCCCAAGTACCGTTATGTAATCCTATGAAGCAGGATCGGTCCTACAGCAGTCTGGTTGACGGATGCTCCTGGGATTGCTTATAGCACACTTGTATCCCGGGTGTTCTGTAAGGAGTTCAGGGCACCAGGCATAAGGATTGCCTCGTTTTATCAACACAACAATCCTGTGAGGCGGGTTAGACTGAGAATCCATGGCCCAAGGTTAGTGAGTGAGCAAGGATTTTATCCATGTTTTGCTGGATGAGGTCTTCTTGACGCTATCCACTATACCAGGCTGGTTCTTCCTCTGCAGCACTGTCTATGATGTTAGTCTGCCATCACTATGAATGACATTTTCAGCATTGATTCTGAAGTGTAAGTTATCCCCACTTTTAATGCAGCATCCAAAATGGCTCTTGGATTCCACATGCTCCGTAATGGTTCAACTACTGTCTAGAATGCCTACTTATACGTCTACAGTGTGTGCACGGATGGGTATATAGCCAGGAGGACTGGAGAGCATTATCAGCCAATCTAAGCTACTGCAATATGAAAAAGGGGAGGGGGAGAACATTCAAGCATTCTTCAAATGTGTGCATGAAATGAGCAAGGACGGGGAGCAATCATGCTGACCCCATCCCCTCCATCACCCTTTCCATGTCCCTCTACAGTGGACGGTAGCTCTCTGAAGGGGAGGGCCTCCTCTACATATGGAGGCTCTCCATACGATTTGGAGCCCTGATTTTCCATGGACAGAGAAGGCTCCCCACTTCAGAAAGTTGCCTGTGCAGTCTGCATGACTGAAGCATCTAAACTCTGCCATTTCTGCTTCTGTCCAGCCAATCAGAGAGGAGAACATAATGTAGTGACACATGATGCCATGACACATAGCATGATGCCATACTGCAGTTGCCAGCATGCCCTTTGTTGATGTGCATTGTGCAAATACACAATGAAATATCGAAATAATGCAGGACTTTTGTCCAAAATTGGATGGAGGAATAACCATTTCTGTTTCGGTAAGTTCGCCCATCACTACTAGCAACTCAATTATACATTAAGTTCACATAATTATGGTTGTTACATCTCTGTCTCATAATTACTCCTCTTCCACACAGTATGATCATGATAAAAAGCAGTTTCCCAATGAGCACAAAGGATGCATCTTTGAAAAGGTCTCTTTCATTGTTGCCAAACAGCCTTAAGCAAACCCCCTAACAATCAAGGTTAGCCAGGTTCCTTATCAAAAGAGCATACCTGTCTTTCTTTCTTTCTTTTTTTATAACAAACATGGCATTTCAGTACAGAGTTAAGATTGGGAGATGTGGAAGAGAGAAGAAAAATCATAAATATTAATGCAGCTGAATGTTTGAGCATCCCGATCAAATGTGTAGTATTTATGAAAAAACACACACCTTTTTATCATGAAAAAAGAATAAACATATTTACATCTGTGTAGTGGAGAGAACGGGTTTGTAGATTAATTGTCTTCAGCTTCTATCACAATCTATTTCATACTCAGAACCTATTTGTGAATCACATCATATTTCTAATAAATAATGTCCTTATCTTTCTCATATATATATATGCTTAGCTCCCCACTTTTCCTTTACAAAAGATTGACACATGCATTTCTCATATTAATTCAAGAGTTCTGCTGCACACATGTGGTTCCGGTCTAAGAAAAGGAGATTTATTTTAAAAAGAAAGAAAGATTTATTTTAAAAAGAAAGAAAGATTTATTTTAAAAAGAAAGAAAAAGACTATTGAAAATAGTCTTTTTCTTTCTTTTTAAAATAAAACTCCTTTTCTTAGACCGGAACCACATGTGTGGCAGCAGATCTGGGTCATTCCACTATGATGCCGTGAACACGTGTCCATGGGGCTGAGGCTGAGGTGGAAGGTTTTGTGATATGTATCACTTTACCAGCTGCAGTACATTGTTTACACATGGAAGGTACAGTGTGGCTCTGTAAACAGGTCTGTTGTGTCTACACCGGGTCTATTCTTGCATGGGAACCTGATCTCTGGGAAGGGAATGAAACGAGATGGTCACATGGTTTGTTTGTTCTGATTATGTACTGACTTGTTCAGGCAGGAGCCATTTTAAGGGGAAGGATTTCTTCTTCTTCATCTTGTTCTTTTCTTTTGTTCCTGCAACAATGTAACTTCTTTGCTGAGGTGGAGTGAAGCTCAACTTACTCCACTGGACTTAATGCTTGCTATGCATTTATACTCTGCACATGGACTGTAACTAGGAAATGTATACTCTGTAGCACTTTACTTGATAAGTAAACAAACAGGGAGTATTAGAACCTGTGGTGTTCCAGACTGTTTCCTGACTCCATAGATTAATCTGCAACGGGGAAGCTGGAAGCAAGTGTCCTAACAAGGGAAGCTGGGCTGATAAGGCTGGTTCTGCACGCTGCATGCTGCGAGGGGAGGTGGGCTCTGCTAAGATCTGTGTGTGGAAGTCCAGGCAGTTGATAGCACACAGATTGGATTTTAAAATCTCCCAGCACCAATCCAACAGGTGGTTGTGGTGGGGAAATCAAGCACCCTCTCCCATCCACCCCTCATCCACTGTAAATCACTCTCCACCCCACCACTTTGCAGCTGTTTGGTGGTGACCCAGGTCTGCCTCCAAAAGTGTCATTCCAAATAGTGGTGCTCACGCACCTTAGAGGGGCCTCGTATCGCCCCTGGCTCTACTCTCTGCGGAGGCAGCCCCCCCGCCTCAATATTCTGAGCGGCGCGGAGCATTTCTCCACGCCGCTTGGGCCCACTGCGCTGGCCACGCTGGTCCTGTCACATCACTTCCGGCTGGGCCAAAATACACAGCGTGGGGGCCCAGCACACCTGTGCAGGGTCCCGTTGCGTCACTTCCGGCCAGTCGAAGTGACACAACGGCCGGCGCAGTGGGCTCGACGCAGAGAGCTGAGAGAGCCCCGGGACCTGGTAAGGCACGCGAGTCTCTGACGGGTGTGAGCGGGGCCGATTTCGGCCCGCTACGCCCGCCTAGAGGCCGAGCAGTACATCTCTAATTCCAAATTTAGGTTTGGCAACTAATCAATCTTTGACATCAAATCCTGATAGTGTAGCATTCTGATATGCTCTGACCCCACTGCAGTCAATGACACTTACTTTCATGGCAGAGCACTGAAGAATAAATACAATTTTTCTGAACAATTTGTCTTGTTAACCTATAGTAAGGGTGGGGAACCTGAGGTCCGGAGGCTGTTTATGGCCCTCTGGGGTTCCCAGTTGGCCACACCCCCTTCCCCTAGCCCAACCCTCTTTCCAACATCAACTGTCTGGTGGTTTCCCGGCTTATGTGCAGTTTTCTAAAAAGTTGAAATGCCTCTCCAAAGGCTTAGTTAGTCTGGTAGTAAGAGCTTTAAGCTACAAATACAAATATTTTCATATTTCTGGCCCCGCCCCTTCTGCCTTTGGCTCCACTTCCTTGACCTTCAGCCCTGCACACCACTGGAATGTGGCCTCTGAGAGCTTCTCTGAAATTCAATTCAGCCCAAGGACTGATAGAGGTTCCCCATCCCTGATCTACAGGCTAAAAAAGGTGCTGTCTTGAACAAAATCAGTTTAGAACTGTAGCTTAAGGAAGAGTGGCCAATGTAATTCTGTTTCAAGTGGAATTCAAAGTGAATCTGGGGATTCCTACTCCAGCAAAACAAAAGAAAATTCGCAAATGAACCCAAAAGGCTAGCGAAATTTGGAGGGGGGGTTGGGTGTATGATTGTGCCCCCAAAATATCTCTAATTTTTCTCCATTTCCTCCTAAAGTGAAACTGGAAGCGAATGTATGAGTTACATTTCAATCAAAGCATCTGAGGAATTTTGCGGGAAGCCCAAAGAGTTCCTAGGAGACCAGAGAAATGTCTCAGTAGTGTTTCACACCATCTTGCTTCAGGCATCATTTCTCTGTCTCTCATCTCTAACTTAGTTGTTCTGGCAGCCACTGAAGGCCTGGGTTGGAACCATGCGACTTGCCTAAACCAAGTGGGCAGAAGTCTGATATATGACCATTACAATGTGGGAGCAACTGCAGAAGTGCTAAGGCAAAGGCACTATTTAAATTGGAACTATGTTCAGCCTTTTGGGAAGAGACAGAATGCTGCTGGATTAATTAAATATGTTCTATTCACAACACAATCTTAACCATATTCAGAAGCAAGCCCCATTAATTTCAGTGGGACTTTCACACACACCCCAAATTGTAGAAACATTTTTTTTAAAACGGCATCCGGAGCAGCCATTTTGAAGTCTTTTTTACCCTTTTAGTGCTCTGTAGCTACTTTTGGTGCTCTGTACCTGCTCCAGATGCCATTTTAAACGTTTATTTTCATTTTATTTTTTCAGTGCCCTGGAAGGGGAGGTCCGGCCTGTGTGGGGGAGTCTGGGGGCCCAAACGAGCCCCCAGAGCTCCCAAAGTTGCCCACACCTGCTGTAGAGTTACACCACCAATAATTTCTACAGAAGGCTGCTGCGATCCTATACTCAGTTGGGACTATACCAACTTACCTCACATGTCTTTGAGGAGACATATTTCAGAATTGCACTGTCAATGTTACCCAAACTTTCTATTTTCACGGAATGTGGTCAACATCAACCTGGCTGTGGAAGGAACCTTGCACACCTGTACCATGGAACCTCTTGTGTTGCAGAGGATTCCGGACCATGTTCTAGGGGGCACACTCAGTTTATGGAACACATCCAACATTCATGTACAACTTCACACTATAGCAGAAGTGTGGTGATGGAAGGCTTGAGATGCTTATGGAATCTCAGGAAATTCTGGTACAAACTGCCTTTATCCTACTGGACAAATGTGTGATTTGAACTTAATTATCCACCAGCGTTCACACTTCCCGACACAGTTGTTGGCTCCAAAAACCTATCAGAATACTTTTACGAATGCATATTTTGAGAGACGGCCTGTTTAGAAATGTATATTTTAAGAGAAAATACATCTTTAAAAGTGTATTACTTAAATACTTATTGAAAGGGAAAGTATCGTGTGGACTTTTTAAAGAAATGTAGATTTTTCATTATTCACATTTCATTGAAATGTTTTCAGTTGTATACAGATATTGTATTTACAAACACCATTCCCATTTCCCTTTAAAGCCAATCCATTCAAATCCAATTTCCGTTACTTCAAAACATGCATGACATGAGTATCTTCCATTTTGATGTAATACTTCAGAGAAGAACTTCTCTGTTGTTTGTCTCTTTCATGCTACAAGCAAAACAGTGCTCTACGGAGCTCCGAAGGATGCGCAATGAATGGGAATTGCATAGTGGCACGTTCAGTGTTTCTCTGATGCTGTGTATTATTTTCCCACAGTTACTATAAATGTTTCATTGCTCTTCACATATGCAGCACTCTCATAAGCCCTATCCAGCCAGGCACTCAGGCTGCTCATGTGAGAGCTAAAAGTGGGGAGGGGATGTGGGAGCACATGCATCCCCACTCCCAATACCCCTCGCCCCACCAGCTCAACCCCTGGCCTTCCTGTGTTAAAGTGGAATCCCCCATCCATCCAACCTCCCTGCTCAATGCAGGGAAGTTGAGGACCGAAGGGGCGGGGAGGTTGGAGGCGGGGCTTGCATGCTCCTCCCCACTTTTAACCTTGAATACAGAAATTTCTAAAATTGTGTAACACCGTGTTCCAAATATTAAATATCACCGCCGTTTGATATTAAAGCTAGTGAACTATGCTGGAGGAGAGAGCTATTGCCATTTCATGTCTAGGCAGGAGGGTGTTTCACCCTATTCCTCCAACTCCTGGGATGAAGGACTGGTCATGTCTCCCTTCTCAGTTCTTTTCTTTCCAAAGGATCATTCTGATGCTACTACCACCTAGGCTGGAGATGGATGGGGGGGGGGTCTTCCTCTTTTCCTGTAAGTAATGAATTATGAATGAATTGTTTTGATGTTTTGATATCGAGGTGATGATTATGTGTCTATTATAAAAACCGCTTTGAAATACCTTGTATATGGAGGCACTACTCTGAATAATGATGTAATGTTGATGGATTTATATTTTTGTTTGTTCTTTTGCCATGCTTTGTTGTGATCCATTTTGAGTGTAATGTATGTAGAAAAGCAGTATGCGAATAAAGTGACTTTGTCTACAAACTACTGATACATATTTGGTGGTGGTGGTGGTGGTGGTGGTGGTGAATGACTAAAAATGCCACACACCCCACTTGCTTCCCTCAAATGAACCCGATAAAGAGAATGCTTAAGGATACTAACCGTATTGAGAGCCAGCGTGGCATAGTGGTGAGAGTGTTGGACGGACTAGGACTAGGCAGACCCGGGTTCTAGTACCCAATCGGTCATGAAGCTCACTGGGTGATTTTGGGCCAGTCACTGACTATGGGGGTTACATGTACCTTCCAGCCGCTCGATGTTCTCCGCAGCTCGGCTCTCCGCTGCGCCGCCGGCCCGCTCTCGATCTTCTGAGCGGCGCGGAGCATTCTCCGCGCCGCTTGAGCCGCCGCCGGAGCCGCCACGTCCTGCTGCTCCAGTGCGCTGCTGGACCCCTGCGCTATGTTTTTGGCGGGGGGAACCAGGGTAACAGGGCTTAAACAGCACTGTTGCCCTGGTTTCCCCCGCCAAAAACATAGCGCGGGGGTCAAGCGCGCCGGAGCAGGGTCCCATCGCGTCACTTCCGCCGCGCTGGAAGTGACACGACGGGACCAGCGCAGCCGGGGCGGCCAGCTCGCTGTGGAGTGCGAGCAGCCAGGTAGGCCCGCGCTCGCCACTGAGAACCCGCACAGGCACGAGCGGGCCAAGCTCGGGCCTCACACTGACTCTCAGCCTGACCTACCTCACAGGGTTGTTGTGAGGATAATATGGAGAGGAGAAGGAGGAGGATTATGTAAGCCGCCTTGGGTTCCTTGCAGGAAAAAAGGCAAGATATAAATATAAGTAAGTAAATAAAAATATAAAAATATTTCACCCCCACCTTTGCAGGTTTTATCTAGCAAACAGCAAAACTAACAGAAAAGATTTGTGTTTAAATGTTGCCAGCGCAAACTAGGGACGATGTGGGGAAGGGTGGCCACGTATCCTACTTTACAGAGGACAGCCCTCAATGTTGGAGAGCTGGCAATTTGATGGGCTGCCCAGACCCTTCTGAATTCATATGGTATCATGCAGCAGTTTTTGTCAAATATTTTCTCGGCCCACCCAGTTGATAAACTCTGCTTTCTTATGGCGAAAACTGTCAGTCCCTGATAGAGCGGAAGTTTCATATGCCCAGGTGATTAAGGTGGAGCTTTTATGCCACAAAAAAATTAAGTTATTATTTTTCACCCCATCTCTCACAGCTTAAGTTCTGTGAGAACTTGCTGAGGCAAGACACACAGGATCAAGTGTAGAATTCCCAGGGTCAGTTCTCCAGTTTAGCCTCTTGTGGCTCATCTGAGCCAAGCACATGGCTGGTGGTTTGTATGGGAGTAGGGCCAGAGAGGCAGGAGGTGGGCGGGGCATATGACAGGCCATATTTTAGCCCCGTTCTCCTCTGGTAATATTTAGCACATTGGTCTATGCAGCTGATCCTAGCTCACAAAAAGATTGGGGGTGTGGGAAATGGCTTGGGGGAAGTAAATGACAGCCAAACACTTGTAACCTGCTGCCAGTTGGTCCATTTCTAGCACATGTGCACTAACCTCAATTTCCATTGCCTCCAGAGGCCAGTGTGTATGTGCTATTTGTGCAGTGCTTTGGATGGGTTCTTGGTGTGCAATGGGGGATCAGCTTCCTCTAGAAGAATTGCTGGACAGTTCTTCAGTAACAACGCCTCGCTGGATCCCCTAAATCAGCATAGAGCCAGTGTGGTGCAGTGGTGAGAGTGTTGGACTAGGACTCAGGAGATTCAGGTTCTAGTCCCCACTCGGCCATGAAACCCACTGGGTGACTTTGGGCCAGTCACTGGCTCTCAGCCTAACCTACCTCACAGGGTTGTTGTAAGGATAAAATGGAGAGGAGGAGGAGGATGATTATATAAGCCGCATTGGGTTCCTTGCAGGAAAAAAGGCGGGGTATTATAAATATAATAAATGTATATTTGATATGAGCTCAGAATTCGGGTGTTGATAATGACATGAAAATTTTCACAATGTGTACAGTTTGCATAACTTATTCTGCCTTGCTGAAATTGCAGAACTTGACTTGCTGGGTTGCAAAACATCAGTTTTCAATTTATGATATATAAAAGCAGCAACAACAACAAAATTGATATGAGCATGCACAGAGATACGCACCACCCATATCAAATCTTTCCCTGCCTTTTTTTTTATTGCTGCTGAAGCATATATGTAAGTCCACATGATCCTGATAAAAGCCCATTACAAATCCTTGCTATACTTAGCTATTGCTATTGATGCTTGTTACAATGGTGTAGGGGTAGGCGATCTGCCCAGCACTCGACTCGCGGCACACGAGCTGAGTGCTCCTGTTGTGCAAGCCAAGCCGAGCACCAGCTGAGGCACTCGTCGGACTTCTGGGTCCACTCCCCGGCACTATGTCGTTTACGTAAAAAACATTAAAAACAACCACAATTTGCGCAAATTACACAAATCGCTGCCGTTTTTAACATATCTTACGCCATGTTCTACGTAAACAACGTAGTGCTGGAAACCGGAAGTCACTTCCCTGGCTCGGCTCATAAGAACGTGAGTCAAGCTGGTGAAAAGGTAGGGCAAGCGGAGCTCAGGGGGTCGAGCCCGGTGATTTCGCCGGACTTCCACCCTCCACCCCCCAATCAAGCTCCATGCATATTCGTGCACATCCCTACGATGGTACACTCCTTGGGACGGCCATTTAGAGAACACATGGAGTGAGAATCTCACTCTCAAAGACTCACAGTCTAGCCCCAAGCTGGTTGACCAAGTGGATTGCAGCTGCTCAATAAAGCCATGCAGGGATTATGAGGTACACAATAAAGAAACATCTAAGATACGTTGTTATACCCCACAGGCTAATGTCCTTATTTACTTGAAATCAGGGCTTTATCAGTTTAATCAGCAGATTACTCAACTAAAGCTTTAGTTGATCAATCACCGATACCAAATTTCAATGGATGGAGGCAAATTTTGATTGGCAGGGATGAGAGTTAGCAGCAAAGCTGTTTATTGTTTGAAACCATTTTCATTCTCCTGAGCTGCTCTTTTTAATAGGGATGTATGGGTTTTGTTAAATCTGTCCTGTCTTGTGTTTCGCGGATTGTCAGGCGTCTTTCATTCTGTCATTTGCTAATTGATGGAATCAGATTTTTTTGTATGAGAATCTCGTTCATTTTCAAATGTGCATTGGTGCAAATTGGTCCAAAAAGTTTTTTTTTAAAAAAGAGTAAAAGTCTGAAAGTCTGCTGCAGGTTGGATGCACAGAAATCCGATCTTATTCAAATCCGTTGTGGATTTCTCGGACACCCCTAGTTGCTAATGCAATAGGGAATTTGGGAGGGGAGGAAAAAGGAGAGATGCGCACACTGATGTGTACATTTCGAAACATAAGCATGAAAATACGAATGGATTTTCATGCAGAAAGAAAGAAACAAAGCTCATGATCTGATACAGACTCGAGTCGGAATGAGCTTCGAGATGGAATTTGGAGAACTTCAGCGAACTTCAGTTTTGCTGATTTGCAAAATTAGCTTTCTTTCTCCAAAGGAGGAAATGGGCAAACAGTATCATCTAGGGATGAGTGACACTGAAGAACTCGACCTGCTTGTGCTCGGCAGACTTTGGCGCACCTCACCAATTCGAGAGCCGAAAGCAGGCTGAGTTGGGGGTGTTGTTGTGTGTTGCGGCTTCTGCTTTTAAAGCGGGCCGTGATTTGGGGTTGGTTTTTGTTTTTTTTTAAGGCTGAGAAATTTGTGTAAAGCATGGCCTAAATTTGCGCAAGTTGCGGCCACATTTACACAAATTGCAGAAATTGCAGCTGTATTTTGTGCAAATTGGGGCCGTATTTTTCGCAAATTGCAGCCATATTTTGCACAAATTTATCTGCCTTTAAACGCATACACAAATTGTGTCCCTCTTTAAACCCTGAACACCACATGCTAGCTCAACTCACGTTGGAGCACGTTGGCACCAGCGCTGGGTAGACAGCCTGGAATCCGGGGGGGGGGGGCGAGCTGGGGCAATCTGCCAGATTTTGACCCCCTCAAGTGGATTCCTCACACATCCCTTGTATAATCATCATGCAGAAACAGTGGAGAAAGAACCACATTAGAATAGCATGTTTTGAAGGATGAAACTACAGATTGTAAGAAACATGAGACCATTGTAGAAAGCGGCAGCCCTTTGACATGATTTACCTCTGCAAATGTAGTGAAATTTACCTGGTGTTCCATCATCATAATGCAAGTTTTGCCACCTCACTCCACCTCACTGGCTGCCCTGATTGCCTGCAACTCCCTATGGTTTGGAGGGGGAAAACATCATAGATTCATAGATCATAGCGTTGGAAGGGGCCTACAAGGCCATTGAGTCCAACCCCCTGCTCAATGCAGGAAACTAGAGGAGGGGGTCTCCCATCCAAGTAATAACCAGGCCTGACCCTGCTTAGCTTTCCACGCTCAGACAAGCTGAGCCAGCGTGAGCCACAGACAGAACTGCAATCTTTGATGGTAGCACTATGTCCCTCATAACATGCAATTCTGCTCTAACAGAACCACGCAACTAAACATACGTTGTGGAGATTCAGTGATAGGTAGCCATTATTCCCCCCACCCATCCTGTAGATCTCCACTGTTCACCACATCTTGGGGAAAGTTGGTCTTTCCTCCACACACTACAGGAAGAAAAGAGTCGATGACTAACCATGCCTTTTAGAAGTGAGTGGGGCCTTAGGGCTTGCCACAGGCTCAAAAACTATTTCACATGCACAAAACTCAGTCTGGAATTGAGCCTGTGTAACCTGAGAAGCACTTGCCATGCAGGGGACGACCACAGGTGGAAGCGCACATCTATCACTCCTCCTGTGCACAGACAAAAATACAGTACTTTGATGTGTGATCAATGGCAACCCATGCAGGAGCCTTTATTAAGCAAGCACTTGTAAACCTACTAACTGCTGTGCTGTCGTAAGCATCTGTCAAGCTAATAGGAACTATACCATTGGATTCCTTTCTGCAGGGTTTGGGTTGTGCATCTAAAGACAGCAGAATAGCAGATGGCAAAGAATTCACAAACTGCACCCACCCTCAAACAGCGCAATCTTTCAGAAACGGGATTGCCTTTAGTATTTTGAGATCACCAGAGTGACATTTGCATGCCTCCTGTAACATGTTTGAGCAATAGTTCTTCACTGTGTTTCCAGCCATCCTATCACAGCTGCACTCATAGTAAGTGAGATCAGTGGCTGAATATCTGAGCAGAAGGATCTATGGAGGATGAAGTGGTCCCTCCTCCTCCCCCGCAATAATTTAAATAAATGACACAAATCTTAAATAATGACACAAATCAGTGGGCATGTCTTCAAGATGTTCTTTTATTAAAAAAAACACAACTTGATGAGAATAGAAGAGTCTGAAAAAAATTGAATCAAGGGCTCAGTTAGGTGAGGGGTAAGTACCATCTCTCTCTCTCTCTCTCTCTCTCTCTCTCTCTCATGCATTATACCCAGCTTTAAAGGATATTCTAAGATGTATCTGTAATGAAAACTCTTGTAAACCTCCCTCCTGGCCTTGTTACCCTGAGGAGTAGTACTAGGGATGCCCAAATCTGTCAAGCTTCATTTTGCTCAGGTTCTCATTTTTCCAATGATAATTTATTTAATCCCAATTCCACCTTGGATTGTGTGTTTTGTTTTGTTTTTAGTCTGCATGAAAATGTGTATGTATTTTCGTGCACACTTTTAAAAATGTATACATTTTTGGTACACATTTTTTTCAAAGGGACATATTTTTTGCACAGTTTAAAAAATATATACATTTTTTCAAGCGATTCCCTCCCCCCCATTAACTAAAGCATTTTTGTGTGCATTTTTTGTTAAAAAATAGACATATTTTTGTTGTTAAGTGTTGATGGACAACTTCAAGGTGCCTGTTCTCTCTTCATATGTTTCTTGACTTTAAATTGGAATGAATTGGACAGCCCTTCAAACAGAAGATGTCTTCAAATAAAGGGCTTGCTGTAAAGCAGGACACTTGGCCACCCTAAGGTTATGCAGGTGGGGACCTGGTAACAGGACTTCTCTAGTTGTGATGCCTCGTATTTGGAATGTCTCCCCAGAGCAAACCTGGCACCAATACACATGTATTTTTTGACTGCAGGCAAACAATCCCTTTTTCATAGATTTTATAGATCATAGAGTTGGAAGGGGCCTACAAGGCCATCGAATCCAACCCCCTGCTCAATGCAGGAAACTAGAGGAGGGGTCTCCCATCCAAGTAATAACCAGGCTTGACCCTGCTTACCTTTCCACGCTCAGACAAGCCGAGCCAGCGTAAGCCACAGGTCTGTTTTCATTCAGCAACGTATGAGAATTTAATTCACATTTGAAAAAGTGCTGAAAATGCCCCACTTGCAACCCTGAATGTGAGCGCAAACATGATCACAATTTTCAGGAAAAGGTCACATAATGTATCCGTTTTGGAAAATGTGCACTTTAACATGCCATTTTTTAAAATAAAAAGATGCATTTTCATGCTCTAAGAAACGGCAGAAAAGTGTGCATTTGCGTGCGTGCTTGGAAAAGTGCAGTTTTTCCCTGTTTGAAAATGCACACTGTTCCTATGCACAAAACTAGCATTCATGAGTGAGAGTGAGGCAAGATGAGCATTGGGGTGGGAAAAGAAGAGACTCAACACATGCAAAAATTGCTCATTCTCCCAACTTTGTTTTCATTTGTCCAGGCTTCCCAGTATCTCTTTGATGCTGAATATTTAAGCAAAAGATTGTAGTAAGGATGTGCTTGATGCCCCACTCTTAATGTCGATATTTGCCACAGGACGGGGGCATGCCCAGTAAACAAATATACATGTCTTCAAGCAGCGTTGTTGTTGTTTTTAAGTTTGTGACAGTGTACATCCATAATTTGAGTCAAGACAGAGCTCTGTTCAGAACGTATGAGACATGATTTTGTAATGAGACCAGAGTCATTTATTCTTTGCTAATCTAACTAACGAGTTATTTATTTACACTCTCTCCAGCTTTCCACTCTCCATGGGAATCTAGACCCCCATTTCGCTGAGTGATGGTTGCACTTCCTCGGCAGAGAGAAGCAATAGCAGCAAGCTGCAAAACCTGTTACCACACGGGGATCTCCTGGCTTTGAACTATTAGAATGAATAGAAGCCTATTTCAGCGTTTAATTATTTATACAATTTAATTTTAATATAAGAGCTGGCGGGGAGCAATTAGATTTTGAGGGCAGCACAACACATGTGTAAAAAAGACAAACACATTTCTGAATGAGAAATCATTTTTTCCAATAGCAATAAAGGCTTGATGTTTAGAGTGCAGCCTCCAACCATTTTTTTTTACATTTCAGGGAACTCAAACAATAGTAGGCCCCACATTTTGTGTGATACTCTAGGTATAAACTCTGCTACAAACAATCTTCAGAAAAAAACAGAACCAGTAATTCTTTTGCAGATGGTTTGAATGGTTTCAAAGCAGAGGAGGAGAAATCTGCTTTGAACAGGTTTGCATTGCTTGCATTGCATAGCTGGAGTAATTATTATTATTATTATTATTATTATTATTATTATTATCATTAATTTATTTAATATATTTATTCACCGCCCATCAGCCAAAAGGCTCCCTAGGCGGTTTACAAAACAAAGCAACAGAAAAATAACAACAAAAATAGTATAAAAACACAAACATATTAAAATATAACATGATAAAAACAAGCAGCCAAAATAAATTCAATCCAGAGGTACAGTGGTGATAATAAAAAGAATAAAATCAATCAACCATTAAAGTATTGGTTTAATTTATGGTAAGTGAAAATAAAAATGAAAATCCCATGTTCCAGAAAGCCAAATCATGCAGTTTGAGAAGATTGATGATGATGATGATGATGATGATGATGTACGGTCTACTGACCACATCAATATATATATACAATACAGACAAGATATACCAGCTCTCAGTTGTACACTCAGAATAAAAACATACAATAAAACAGAATCAGGCAAGCATAGAAGGCCTAGTCAGAATAGCAATATTCAAGAATTTTGCAACTTCCTTAGTGATTAAACTATTTGAGCCATCAAGCAGAATGGTCAAAAGATAAGAGACTCTAAAGATCGTCCAGGGAAAGTTTGTGTGATTGGATGTATTAGAGTCTCTCTAGCCCCTTGATAGAAACTGCAGTTAAAAGGAACATGCCAGGGATGGGGACTCGGACTCGAGGACTCGACTCGTGAGTCGGACTGAGTCCCCCCTCTGACTCGAGTCTGACTCGAGTCCCAATATTTTTAACGGGACTCGAGACCAAGGACTCGGGACTCGAGACCAAGGACTCGTCAACATCCCTGGGCTGTGCCAGAAGGAGTGGAGAGGAGCATGATTGCCGGCGAAGAGCGCATGGAAGCGAGGTGTGCCGCTGCTCGGCCACTATGGACAGCTACCAGGAGCACAGCCCCAACAATGTGTTGAGATTTATTTTGATTGATGTGTTGTTGTGGGGGGCTAGGGTTAGGGTCACACATTTTGGTTTTGGCTGCCTCTGCCTGCCTGTTTGGGGTTCCCAGCCTCCTCTGTCTGCCTGGTCTCTTCTTGACCAGTTCAACAGTTGAATTGTCCAAGACAAAGGGCACTGCCTGTCTGCCTGTTTGGAGTTCCCTACCTCCTCTGCCTGCCTGGTCTCTTCTTAACCAGTTCCACAGTTTGAATTGTCCAAGACAAAGGCCTCTGCCTGCCTGCTTTGGGGTTCCCTGCCTCCTCTGCGTGCCTGGTTATTTAGGGTTTGTCTGCCTGGTCTGTTCTTGCCCAAATCAGTTGCAGAGTTCTGAAATAAAAAGGCACACTTGTGCCTAGAATTTATTTAAGCCACACATCTGAAGTAGTCTTATTTTGTTGGGGGGAAACCCCATTGATTTTAATAGGGACTCGTGGAGTCAGTTTTGGGAGTGACTCGTGACTCGTGAGTCACCATTTTGGAGCAAGGACTCGGACTCGAGACTCGGGTCCAAAGACTCGTGACTCGACTCGTGACTCGAGACCAAGGACTCTTCAACATCCCTGGAACATGCACAACAGATTCCACCTCCTCATTGCTGCAGGGGCAGCATCTATTTTTCACTGGGATTTTACCATATCAACCATCCAAAAGTTTGGAGGGTAGAACATTAAATCGAGCTAAGGAGAGTGCTCTCCTGTGTTTAGGGATAGATAACCACTCTAAATAAAGCATCCCGTTTTTAGGATAAAGGCCCGACAAACCCAGCGACAGAGGGGAACATGGGCCCTGGGTCGCTGCATGGAGCTCTTGAAAATCAATGTCAGTTATTCTCTGCTTGACTAAAAAATTAGCTTTCTCCCAGGACAAGGATAGCAAATAGCAGTTTGAGAAGAATAAGATACAGAAATCATGCAAAAGCCAGCATAGCCTTATTGCTCAGACAAGATTTCAGCGCAAAGAGAAAGTATTCTTTATCCCCATACCCTCCAACTGCCCCGAATATCCCGGGACCGTCACAATTACCCTTAAGCCATCACGACTTTTCCCTTTGTTATGCAATGTTCCGAATTCTCCCATGCTTAGCTGCAGTTTTGCCCATGGCCCCTTTAAGAGACAGTAAGCACAGAGGGAACAGATGCGGGGGGGGGGACGCGCATGCACGCGCGCTGCACCCACTGACCTACACCAACGGAGAATTGAACGAGGGAATTCATCACATGATTCCTATCTTTATATTGCCAAAGATTTTATTTCCTAACAGAGCTGACTCTGTGCCTCTAACAGGTGAGTTTACAGTGTCAGAAGGAAATGCAAGAAACTTCCCCTTCTCTCTGAAGCTCCGTGTTTGGGGGTGTGGGGTGGGTGGGTAAGCTTCACCTGTTGAATTTGTGCCAATCCTGACAATTTTAAAACAAAAAGAAAGGGATTGCCCTGCAAGCACTGACCCCCCACCCATGTATACACACTTTCCTGTGAGTAAGTCCCATCGAACGTAATAGGCCTTATTTCTGAGTACACATGCATTGGATTGCACTGTTACTCTGTTTTCAGAGCAGTGGCAAATTTTACTTGGCTCTACCTGTGTACCCCATGTAGAAAGCTCTCTACAGTGATGATTATGCTTATTTTGCAGGGATTTTGGATGGGTTTTTAAAAAATGCATCATTTTTTGGGGGGGGGAAACATTCACTAAAATACGCACAGATTTTCATGCAAGAAGAACAAAAAACCAAAGCTTGCAATCTGATCTCTGTTCAAGCTGGAATGTGCTCCGAGATGGAATTTGGAGAACTTTGGCGAGCTTGGGTTCTGCGGATTCTCACGTCCCTAGGAGCACTGCAGCTACCAGTTGAGCAGGGTCTGGATAACCCAGGGGATCAAATAAGACTCCCCCCGGGCCATGTATTGCTAGAGAATGGCATGGCTCCTCAGTCTGGGCAAGCTGTCACTCGTGAAGAGAATGACCTGCTCTCGGAATGCTTACACACTTGACCGCCTGCCTCCTGTGTCCCAGCTTGACTACTAGCAGGAGATGCCAGTGAAGCCAAACACCCTTCTGCCCTTTCCCTTAATGACTTATCAGCAGTGGGAGGAGCCCTGGCAGTGCACAGGGAGAGTGAAGGAGGGTGGTCTCAGGGATGGGGACTCGGACTCGAGGACTCGACTCGTGAGTCAGACTGAGTCCCCCCTCTGACTCGACTCGGACTCGAGTCCCAATATTTTTAATGGGACTCGAGACTCGACTCGGGACTCGAGACCAAGGACTCTTCAACATCCCTGGGCTGTGCCAGAAGGAGTGGAGAGGAGCATGATTGCCGGCGAAGAGCGCATGGAAGCGAGGTGTGCTGCTGCTCGGCCACTATGGACGGCTACCAGGAGTGCAGCCCCAACAGTGTGTCAAGATTTATTTTGATTGATGTGTTGCGTACTTGGGAGAGGCAGAAGAAGGACCTGAGATTACTCTGTGTGGCTGCTCTGAGTGTGTTTCTGGTTCCAGCAAGTTCATCACCAGTGGAGTGGATGTTCAGTGAAGGTGGAATTGTGATGAGATCTCACCGTTCCAGAATGGGGGCCAAACGTTTAGAAAAAATCATGTTCCTCAAATGCAACATGGATAAGTTTTAGGAAGTACAGCAAGTTTATTTTTTAAAATCATTTTTCTAAAATGCAACCTTTCAGACATTTTGGGTGTGGCTGCCTCTGCCTGCCTGTTTGGGGTTCCCAGCTTCCTCTGCCTGCCTGGTCTCTTCTTGACCAGTTCAACAGTTGAATTGTCCAAGACAAAGGCCTCTGCCTGCCTGTTTTGGGGTTCCCTGCCTCCTCTGCCTGCCTGGTTATTTTGGGTTTGTCTGCCTGGTCTGTTCTTGCCAAAATCAGTTGTAGAGTTTTGAAATAAAAAGGCACACTTGTGCCTAGAATTTATTTAAACCACACATCTGAAGTAGCCTTATTTTGTTGGGAAAAAACCCCATTGATTTTAATAGGGACTCGTGGAGTCAGGTTTGGGAGTGACTCGTAACTCGTGAGTCACCATTTTGGACCAAAGACTCGGACTCGGACTCGAGACTCGGGTCCAAAGACTCGTGACTTGACTCGTGACTCGAGACCAAGGACTCTTCAACATCCCTGGGTGGTCTGCCCTTCCCGCTCTGGTGCCCTTGCATGCCGCATGCTCCTTGGGAGAACTACATCTCCCATGGGCCACTGGGCCCTTCTTCCTAGCATGCTGCTATGCACCAGAGAGGAATGGGAGAAGGGACACACCTCCAGACTTCCCTTTCCCTGTGTGCCACCACTGCTTCGACTGCCGCCAGCCACCGGGTCTTTTAGAGGGAAGGGCTGGCAGGGAGAGTGTTTTAGAAGTCCTGGAGAGCGGGAACTGAGGGAGGAATGGGTGACTTCCAAACATCAAACTGGATCAGAAAATAAGCAATACTTTTTGATCCTGTCGAGGGGGCAAGGGGAGACTTGGCTCATTTCCATTCCATTCCAATCCAATATGAATGGTGTTGGGGGTGGGAGAGAGCTTACCTGTCACTACTACTAGCATGCCTCAAGACTGCTAGTCCTAACACTTCCAAGCCTTTACTTTAATGATGTTTAAACAATTGAATGGAATAATGGCTAAATTGCAATTGCAATCCAAAGCCATTCATTCTCATATAGGACTAGGCATTGTTCTCCAACCTTGGGTCCCCAGATGTTTTTGGCCTACAACTCCTAGCATGCTGGGAGTTGTAGGCCAAAAAACATCTGGGGACCCAAGGCTGGAGAACACTGGACTAGGGTAGTGCTATTTGCTACGTCAAGGTGACGATCCCTCGCCGGATCGTCACCTTGAAGTGGTGAGTGGGCTTGCGTGTTCCGATGAATCCTGTGAGCAATGCCGTCGGGAGCTATGTACTCCCAGTAGGGTCACCCATGGCGGTAAGGTCCGGGGAGAGGAACCAGACAAAGAACGATCCAAAACATAAAGTCCTCAACGGCAGAACAGGCGGAAGATAATTAAACCTAAATTACAACGGCTGTGAAGGCGGATGAAGGCTGCAGCAGAGAATGGTTTTCCAATCGTCAGGGTAACCGTGCCATTGGATCTCTGCCGTACTCTGTCAAGTTTGTGTGGTGATTCGTTGTGCACCGATCTCCCCACATAAAACAGTTTCACGCACAGGCGTCTTCCAACCCAACCCATCCAACCCAACCCAACCCAACCCAACCCAACCCAACCAAACAAACAAACAAAAAAAAGTCCCATGGTGACTGGCGAATGGCAACGGGGGCAGGACTGTGAATCTGGAAGCCCCTAGTCATGGACCAGCACATGGGCGGTGGATGCAGACTCAGTCGCCCTGTTCATGGAACGAGGTAGTCGAGCAGCTCGGCAGCTGTATCCATGACTGAGCAGCCCTATTTAGGATCCACTCTGCTCACCCCGTATGGGGAGGGGGCTAGAAAAGGTGCCCTAAACATAGTCTACCTCTTTCTCCCCTGACTGGATTACCGCGTCCAGTGGGGTCACCATTTTAGCGGTCGAAAAAGACATTTGAACTTTGGAACATGGAATATACGGACATTGCTGGATAACATAGATAGTGAACGCTCTGAGCGTAGGACTGCTATTATTGCAAGGGAGCTGAGACGGTTTAAAATTGACATAGCAGCACTTCAAGAAACTCGAAGGGCAGGAGAGGGACAGCTGAAAGAAGAAAAAGGAGGTTATACCTTCTTCTGGAAAGGACTACCTGAGCAGGACCGACGAATACATGGTGTAGGCTTTGCCATCAAAAATGAACTAGTGAACTCTTTGTCAGAAGTTCCTACTGGCATTAACGAACGCCTGATAACTCTTCGATTAAAGCTCGCCAATAACCAACAGGTAACTATTTTGAGCGCTTATGCACCAACATTAGATGCTGATGATGACATCAAGGAAAGTTTTTACAGCCAGTTGGACACTCTCCTGTCAGAGATACCTAAGGAGGATAAAATTATCCTCCTGGGCGATTTTAACGCAAGAGTCGGGCGTGACTTTGATTTATGGCCAGAAACTATTGGAAAAGACGGAGTAGGTAATAGCAACCCGAACGGACTCTTACTTTTGTCTATATGTGCAGAGCATAATCTCACTATCACAAACACGCTCTTTCGACAAAAGAATAAGTTTAAAACATCGTGGCAGCACCCACGGTCAAAGCACTGGCATCTTCTGGATTATGTAATTGTCCGTGTTAGAGATCGCCACGATGTACTTCTTACTAGGGCCATGGTGAGTGCCGACGACTGCTGGACAGACCACCGACTAATCCGGTCCACAATGGTTATCAACATTGCTCCCCAACGTAGGCTTCAAGGAAGGAAACCAAGGCGTAAAATGAACATCCAAGTCCTTCAAGATCCTATTAAGCAAACTCGTCTTCAATCACTTCTTAAGGAACATCTACCTACGGAACCTCCTGACAACATTGAGGACCATTGGTCTAAGCTGAAAACCTCGATTACTGCAGCTTGTGAACAAACTATTGGATATGAAACTAAGAAACATCAGGATTGGTTTGATGAAAATGACAATGAGATTAAATATATAATTGACCAAAAAAGGAAAGCCTTCCAAATATGGCAAAATGATATTAACTGCGCTGCCAAGAAAAAAACCTACGCTAGCGCAAAGGCTGAGGTCCAAAGAAGAACAAGAGAACTTAAGAACGCTTGGTGGAAAAAGAAAGCTGAAGAAATTCAACAACTTGCAGAATCTCATGATGCACGGGGCTTTTTTAAGGCCACAAGGGCCATTTATGGACCAAAAACCTATGGTACAAACCCTTTACAATCAAAAGATGGCACCAAACTCTTAAAAGACAAAGAGTCTATTGCACTGCGTTGGAAAGAGCATTATTATGACCTTTTAAATCGTAAATCTAAGGTGGATAATGAGATTTTTTCGCAAATCCCGCAAAAACAAATTAAAGAGGAACTTGCAATACTCCCCACTTTGGATGAAGTAAAAAAAGCCATTAATCAAATGAAGAACAACAAAGCTAGTGGACCAGATGGGATTCCTGCTGAAATCTTTAAAGAAGGGGGCCCCGAACTTGTACAACATCTTCATAAACTCATCGAAAAAATCTGGATAAGAGATCCCAGAAGACTTCAGGGATGCCATAATTATCACCCTCTTTAAGAAGGGTGATAGAACAGACTGTGGAAACTATCGGGGCATTTCTCTCTTAGCAACCGCAGGTAAAATATTTGCTAGGATTCTCGCAAACCGTCTTCTATCTATTTCAGAAGAGGTCCTCCCTGAAACTCAATATGGTTTCCGCCCCTCTAGAGGGACAGTAGACATGATTTTTACTGCACGTCAGCTCCAAGAAAAATGCCGGGAGCAAAATCAACCCCTTTATATGGCATTTATCGATTTGGCTAAGGCCTTTGATACTGTAGACCGTACAGCTCTCTGGACTATCCTTATGAAAATTGGATGCCCCAATAAATTTGTGAATATCTTGCGACTTCTCCATGACAACATGATGGCAACGGTTTTGGACAACAACGGCTCTCATGGTGCTCCATTTAAAGTGGGATCAGGTGTTAAACAGGGATGTGTTATCGCCCCAACATTATTTGCCATTTTCATCGCCATGGTTTTACATCTTGTCAAGGGGAAACTTCCCACCGGTGTGGGAATTATATATCGAACAGATGGAAAGCTTTTTAATCTCAGCAGGCTGAAAGCAAAAAGTAAGGTAATTACAACCTCCATTGTGGAACTTCAGTATGCTGATGATAATGTGGTCTCCGCACATTCAGAGGACGATCTCCAAACTATCCTAAATGCTTTTGCAGAAGCATACGAAAAACTTGGTCTCTCACTTAACATCAAAAAAACCAAAGTGCTTCATCAGCAAGTGCAAGCCAACCCTTTGGTGATGCCATCTATCCAGCTTGGCGGGACAATACTGGAAAATGTCGATCATTTTCTCTATCTTGGCAGCTATCTTTCTGTTACAGCTAACATCGACAGTGAAATCCAGCATCGTCTGAGCTCCGCAAGTGCCGCATTTTCTCGAATGAAACATAGAGTGTTCGAGGATCGGGATATTTGTAAGAAGACCAAAACACTGGTTTATGAAGCCATTGTATTACCAACTTTATTGTATGCCTGCGAAACATGGACTATCTATAAACGTCACTTCCACCTCCTTGAAAGGTTTCATCAACGTTGCCTCCGGAAAATCCTGCAAATTACTTGGGAAGATAGGCGAACAAATGTCAGTGTACTGGAAGAAGCAAAGACTACTAGCATTGAAAAAATGATCCTTCAACGCCAACTTCAGTGGACCGGTCATGTTGTTCGAATGCCTGACTGCCGCCTCCCAAAGCAGTTACTTTACTCCCAACTCAAGGATGGAAAGCGGAATATCGGTGGTCAATATAAGAGGTTTAAAGATGTTCATAAGGCTAATCTAAAAAAATGCAATATAAACATCGAAAACTGGGAAGCTCTGGCCCATGAACGATCTAAATGGAGGTTGGCCTTTCACAAAGGTTCCATGGACTTTGAAGAAGCCCGAGTGCAAGGTGAAAGGGAGAAACGTGCTAAGCGAAAAGCACGTCAAATGAATCCTTTACAGGACCATCTTCTATCTGGTAACCTGTGTCCTCACTGTGGGAAGCTGTGTGGATCTAGAATTGGCCTCCACAGTCACTTACGGACCCATCGCTAGAGTCTACACAATCTTCTTTAGAATTTCCTCCTTTTATCCCGGAAGACAATCTTACTCGGTCACGAGTGATCGCCTGATGATGGATGATTTGCTAAAACATCTATTGATTTACATTTTTGTCCTGCTCTTCCTGCAAGGAGCTCAAGGTGGTGTACATGGTCTTCCAAAACCTATTTTACCCTCACAGCAACCCTGTGGGGTAGGTTAGGCTGAGAGAGTGAGCAGCTGGCCCAAGGTCACCCAGTGAGTTTCATGGCTGAGTGGGGGTTTGAACTTAGTCCCACACTCTTCACTTTTACATCACACTAGTTCTCAGTAGTCAATAAAATTGCTCTAGGGCAGGGGTGGGCAATCTGCGGGCAACTTGAACTTAAATGAATTTCTCATACATCCCTAGAGTGCATGTTCTTCAGCACAGAGTTCTGTGATTAGCTGCTGGAGGCCAGATTAAGCAGAGCCCCTAGTATTTATACCAGGGGTGGGCAACTTGTGACTTTCCATATGTTTTGACCTACAACTCCTATCATTCCTCACCATTGGCGATGCTGGCTAGGCCTGCTGGGAGTTGTAGGCCAAAACATCTTGAGGAGCACAAGTTAGTTGCCCAACCCTGCTCTAGAGTAAGGAAGTTGTGGACTGAGGCCTATGTGTTCTCTGGGAGGAAGGGTTTGCTCCTTGTGATGATTTTATAGCAGCCTCCAGATTGTGGCTGCTACTGAAAAGACACAGGAGTACAATACCCTCAATGAATAATAGAGCAAAGAGTTCCAGATATATAGGCTTTAATGTTTTCAAATGAAGTCAAGAAAATATGTGAAGTAAGCCTGTAAAGGAAAACCTATCCCCAAAGGAAGTTCATTAATATTTTCTCCCATTTGCTGATAACGTTGCCATGGAAACAGAAGAAAAGGAACTCTATATGAACTTCACTTGGGTGTATCTATCCAGGTGCCTGCTTGCTGTCTGTCACCAATCTCCATAAAAATGGGATAGGCACACTTTGCCTTAAAGTGTTTCATAGAACATCTTAATACTGGCATCAGGAATACCAGGGAAATTTTCCCGTGATAAACAATATGTCAGATCCTTATCCCATAAACTATGGGCACAGCTAAAGCCTAAAGTGATACTGTCATTTCTACTTCAACAATATATATAATTCACTAGAGTATATATAATATAATATGATATAATATAATACACTAGCATACCACACACATACATTCTTCCTGTTGTTGGCTCTAATGGATAGACCCACTCAAGCACAACACACAAATCAAAACTCAGTTGTCTTTCAAAATGTATACAGTCATGCCTTGGATTGAGAGCATAATTCGTTCCGGAAATGTGTTTGTAATCCAAAACACTCTTATATCAAAACGAAATCCCCCCCCAAAAAAATTGTACAGAGATTTTTAATGTAAGCCGTACTACAGTACTTGTACTGCAAGACGTCGCTTGTATATCAAGTAATAAATAAATAAATAAATATTTAAAAATTTGCTTGTCTTGCAAAACGCTCTCAAACCAAGTTACTTGCAATCCAAGGTATTACTGTACTAATCCGAATCTTGCAATGGATTTCTCAAACAAAAAATGCATACAAAAATTTTACTATTAGGTAGAAGTGCACACAAAAATGTGTACATGAGTGGAAATCAAGTTCAAAAATACAGTACTAGGAAAATTGGTTACAAAATATGTGTATATTAGACAAAATTGCATACCAAAATGAATGCATTAGGAGAAATGCGCACAAAAATGTTTACGATTTTTCATGCAAACTTTTAAAAAAATATCTCATAGTTCAGGACAAACCGATCTTAAGACTGGAAAAATGAGAAACAGGGGAAAACCAAAATGGACAGATTCATCCATCTCTATTTGCCACCCCACCCCCCTTTTTGCATTGTGGAAGATCCTAGGAAGCATTAGGTGAGTATTCAATTCATGTGCAGTGCTGGTCAGGTCCCCTTGGGCCTCACTGTCCCCTGACATGAACTTGAACTGCACTATAGAGAATAGAACACTCCTCAGTGGCTGCATGTTTTATAATGTTTTTAAGTTGTTTTAAGATGTTTTAATAGTATGTGTTGTGTTTTGATTAGTTTATGTATTTTATATTTTTGTTGTTCCCCGCCTCAATCTAGACGGAGAGGCGGGTAAGAAATAAAATAATAATAATAATGATGATGATGATGATGATGATGATGATGATGATGTTGCAGGGGATGGTAGTGGAGCAATCTGTCTTTCAGGGAAGCTTGTCCACCATTAGTAATCTTTTCTGGGGGGAAACCGTAATAAATTTCCTAGTAACCCCAGGATTCCTGAGAACATAGCCTGAAAACCATTGGGATATGGATTCTAGGATAGTGTAAACCAGGGGTAGGCAGAAGGTAAAGTGAACACTGGTGGTGAATTTCTGCAGGACCATCTAGCAGTGGCCATGAATGAATGTTGGATTCTGAAGACCTTGATCTGATTGAGAGCATCTGGGTTAAAATAAAGGGGGCAAAGAATAAAACGAACATGGCGGTTGGAGTCTACTACCGACTACCCAATCAAGGAGAAGACGAGGATGGAACTTTTGAAAAGCAAATTGCCATTGTTTCAAGGAGGCACGATGTGGTAGTAATGGGAGACTTCAATTTCCCTGATATCTGTTGGGAGACTTATTCAGCCAAACAGGGCCCCTCCAAGAAATTCCTGAGCTGTGCTGCTGATAACTTCCTCCTACAGAAAGTGGAGGAAGGAACTAGAGGATCGGCTATCCTTGACCTGATTCTAACCAACAGAGACGAGTTAGTGGATAAAGTGGCAGTTTTGGGAACTCTGGGGGAAAGTGACCATGTTATACTTGAGTTCTTGATTCTAACAGAAGCAAAAGCTGAGTGTAGCCAAACACGTACCCTGGATTTTAGGAAAGCCAATTTTAACAAACTCAGAACAATGATTAGTAAGATCCCATGGCAAGTGACTCTCACGAGAAAGGGAGCCCAGGAAGGGTGGGAGTTTTTAAAAAAGGAAATTTTAAAGGCACAATTGCAAACAATTCCCACAAGGAAAAAAGGCAGAGGGCAACAGAAGAAGCCAATGTGGCTTCACAATAAACTCAAAGATGACCTGAAAACAAAAAAGGACACGTATAGGAAGTGGAAGGAAGGACAGGCTACAGGGGAAGAGTATAGGCAGGTAGCACAGAACTGCAGGAATAGTGTCAGGAAGGCTAAAGCTGAGAATGAGCTAAGGTTAGCGAGGAATGCTAAAAGCAACAAAAAAGCTTTCTTCAGATACATGCACAGTAAAAGACAGAAGAAAGAACTGGTGGTTCAACTACGCAATGAGGATGGCAAATTGATAACGGAAGACAAAGAAAAGGCAGAAGTGTTCAATTCCTACTTCGGCTCGGTCTTCTCCCAAAAGAGGGTCTATGACCCCCCTGGCAAACCTGAAGTGCAGACTGAAGGGGCAGAATTGCAGCTTGAGATTGATAGGCAAATGGTCAAGGAGCACCTGATTACTCTGAACGAGTTTAAATCTCCAGGGCCTGATGAGCTGCATCCTAGAGTAATAAAGGAACTGGCAGAAGAACTCTCAGAACCACTATCTATTATCTTTGAGAATTCATGGAGGACAGGTGAAGTGCCAGATGACTGGAGGAGGGCAAATGTTGTTCCCATCTTCAAAAAGGGCAAGAAGGAGGAACCTGGGAACTATAGGCCAGTCAGTCTGACATCAATCCCCGGGAAGATTTTTGAGCAGATTATAAAGAAGTCAGTCTGCAAGCACCTTGAAAACAATGCAGTGATTACTAGAAGCCAGCATGGATTTGTCAAGAACAAATCCTGTCAGACTAATCTGATCTCATTTTTTGATCGGGTAACCTCCCTTGTGGACTGTGGGAATGCTGTGGACATTATATACCTGGACTTCAGCAAAGCTTTCGACAAAGTGCCTCATGATATCCTGATTAGTAAGCTAGCTAAGAGTGGGCTAGATGGAACAACTATCAGGTGGATCCACAATTGGCTAAAGAATAGGACTCAAAGAGTGCTTATCAATGGTTCCTTCTCAAACTGGGGAGAGGTAACGAGCGGGGTACCACAGGGCTCGGTCCTGGGCCCGGTGCTCTTCAATATTTTTATTAATGACTTGGATGAGGAGGTACAGGGAATGCTTATCAAATTTGCAGATGACACAAAGTTGGGTGGAACAGCTAATACTCTGGAAGACAGAAACAAAATTCAGTGACCTCGATAGGCTGGAGCGCTGGGCCGAAAACAACAGAATGAAATTTAATAGGGATAAATGCCAAGTGCTGCACCTAGGGAGAGGAAACCAAATGCAGAGTTACAGAATGGGGGACACTTGGCTCAACAATACTACAAGTGAGAAGGATCTTGGAATTGTGGTAGATCACAAACTGAATATGAGCCAGCAATGCGATGTGGCTGCAAAGAAGGCAAATGCAATTTTGGGCTGTATTAATAGAAGTATAGCTTCCAAATCGCGGGAAGTGATAATTCCCCTTTACTCGGCACTGGTTAGGCCTCATCTTGAGTACTGCGTCCAGTTCTGGGCACCTCACTTTAAGAAGGACATAGACAAACTGGAGAGGGTTCAGAGGAGGGCAACAAGGATGATAAAGGGACTGGAAACAAGGCCCTATGAGGAGAGACTGAAAGAACTGGGCATGTTTAGCCTTCAGAAGAGGAGACTGAGGGGAGATATGATCGCACTCTTCCAGTATTTGAAGGGATGTCACACAGAGGAGGGCAAAGATCTCTTCTCGTTCATCCCAGTTTGCAGGACACGGAATAATGGGCTCAAGTTACAGGAACCTAGATTCCACCTAAACATCAGGAAAAATTTCCTGACTGTCAGAGCAATAAGACAATGGAATCAACTACCTAGGGAGGTGGTGGGCTCTCCCACTCTGGAGGCATTCAAGGTGCAGCTGGACAGACATCTGTCAGAGATGCTTTGACCTAGATTCCTGCATTGAGCAGGGGGTTGGACTCGATGGCCTTGTAGGCCCCTTCCAACTCTACTTTTCTATGATTCTATGATTCTATGATCCAGTAAGGCTTTTCTTCTCTCGTTTTTGAGCCAGAATGAAAACTCAGGATCACTTAATTAAGATTAGTTATGTCTTAAACATCAAGAGATCCTGAATATGTTTTCTCACTTTGTAAACATGAAAGAGTGGATCATGGGAAGCTAGTAGAAGAAAAAAATAGACCATGCAAGACTGAAATCACTCCACCTCAGTGTAAACAGATGCTATACACTGAAAACTTCAAAAGTCATATTTATCTGAAAGTAACGCCCGCACCCAGTCTTCAGAATATGCGCATTTCCATTCACAGTTGTATCTAAAGAAAGAATTTGATGATAGACAGTGAACAGGTTTCTTCTGGGATCTGTAATACCATATATAAAGGGAGGAAAAATAACTATCCTAGAAAAGTCTTGAAATGCTCAAGACCCATTGTAATGAACAAAAACCCATTTCCATTTGGCTTTAAAACTCCCCTCTGAATACCTGAACAAAAATTTATGCTACAGACTGGAACATGGCTTACAGCAGATGGAAATGTGGAAATGGATATTCACTCATTTGTCTTCCCAGCTATGGATTTTGGATGCAAAGTGAATTCGTTGTTGGGATACGTTTTTTGAAGGTACATTTCCTGAAGTTCATGACAGCAGATTTAGAATCCGATCTACATTCCACTGGAGACAATGGCAAAGCTCCCATTGATTTTAATAGATTTGGATTGCACCCAGAGAGAGGAAAATTAAAGTACCATATGATGAAAAACATCACACGGCCTACAGCAAAAGAAGCGACTTTCGCAACCACAGTGTTACTCATGAATTAAAAAAGAAAATTAAAACTATCTGCTGTGCATAAAGAGTTAGGTGTTTAAGGATGCAATGCTATGTATGTTTAGATGGCTAGCTGGGGAATGCTGGGAATCATAGGACTTTTTTCTGTCTGAACATGCATAGCATTGCACCCTACGGTTCAATGTTGCCCTAAAAATAAGGTTATTATTACAGATCATGGAATATATCCAAGAGATACCACAGGGAACATAAAATAAAGACTGGAATCTAAAGTGAAGATGAAAATTGATATAAATTCAACAACTTCTATATAAAATAAATAAAAACATGGGGACATTCCAGGCTTAGTCAGAGAAGATCCATTGAAATTGATGGGACTTAAGTTTGTCATGACTAACTTAAATCCCATAGATAAATGAGTCCCATCAATTCCAATGTGCCTACTCTAAGTAACAGTAAGTCTGGATCCTTCCCCCCTCATCTTAAGAGTTCTGTATAGAAAATGACTAACCTTTCCAACTATTTCTGCTAAGATTTCTATCTTCCTGGGGACCACTGACCTATTTCACACCATCTCCCCATTCAAAACAACTGGCCAGGTTATTGTGCATCCTTTCTCCTTTTATGCCAGTTAGTGATGGGTGAACTCCCATTGATTCAAATTGGAATCCATTCATCCCCCACCCCCACCCCCCCAGCTTTCCTGGAGAATACTGAAAAGTAAAATAAAATAAAATAAAACCCAGCTGCTTTAGAGGTTTTCTGAAACAGCTTTTTTTTTTTTAAAGGTGGGTGAAACATGTTCCCTCCCCATTAGTTCTCCATCCCCCTTTTAAGCAACTCCCCTTGCTATAAGAAGGGAGAGAGCAGAAGAAACTATAATCCCCTGCTCTCCCATAGGAAACGGTGTTGTCTGGAACCTGCTCAGGAGCTTCATTTCCAGTTAGGGATGAGGCCGGCAAACAGAGATTCCTCCCATTGTTAGTTACTGCTACACACACTCACACTTTCTTCTCAGGATTAAAGGGTGGGGGGGTTGCTTGTGAAAGGGGGTTGCAGCAGGGCAATCTGGCTAGCGGTGGGGAAAAGCGCGTCAGGGTACGCGGAGTTAGGTGTCTCCCACAGGCAGCTGGGCTTGGGTGTCCTGGAAGCAGGGCTGGTCCTACCATTAGGCAGAGTGAAGCGGCTGCCTCAGGAGGCAGATGCAGATGGGCAGTGGTGAGGTGCTGAAGGATAGAAATGTGGATGCTGCACAGCCTGCCCTGCACCCCTTAAGCTAGCTTGCTGTCCTCCGGTGCAGGGGAGGAAGCTGTTGAAGTAAGATTCAACTAACCCTCTGGTCAACTTCTGTAGGTAGGATGGAGGGACACCATTTATACTTTGCATCTGGCCACAAAATGCGGTGGGCCAGCCCTGCCTGCAAGTGCAGCAAATTGTTAGCAATTTAATTTCTTTCTTTCCTTCCACTCTCAGGGAATGGCACCTGGGAATTTTCTTGCTCAGGTGCCAAAATATCCTGGTCAGTGTTGGGTACTATAAACCTTGATGTAGGGTGGAGTGAGAGGTACCCTTTGCTTTTCTGCCTCAGATAGCAAAATGTCTTGGAACTTCATTAGGAGTTGGACCCGCGGTCTCTTGGCCCAGCATGTAATGGGATGAAGTGTTCCAAATTGGGGGAGATTTATTCTCAATGGCCCAATTCTCAATTTTCCCTCAACCCTACATGCAACAGGCTTAACATACAGCATTTTGCACAAGTCACCAGTCTCTTCCATGGATACACAATCACTGTTTGGAAACCTATTACTTTATTTGGGACAATTCTCTGAAATTGGAAATATGCAATTTTCATTCCCTGAAATGAAACTCATGCATATTTCTGACATCTCTAAAAAGGCCATTAAGATGCCGGGACTTGTGAGCCTGCTGAAGAATGAGCACAAAAACAGAAGAAAGTATAGATGTAAAAATTACAGAAACCTAAAATGTATTAATATATAGTGTAGCAAGTTCATAGCATAACACTGAAGAAATAAAAGAAGGCCTGCACAGTAACTTCAAGGTCTTACTATATTCACTCATACATAATGCAAGGAATAGAACATATAGAATTTGGAGTAAGATTAGAAAAAATACGGTGAATGTTTCTTTTTAAAGTAGATAATATTGCTTCTTTTTAAAAAAAAAATGGATGAAAAAGTTCAAAACAATGAAAAACAGAAGAGCCCTATATAGTGAGGTAGAAATTCTGTTATTGCCCATTGAAATCAATGGGGTTTTTCTGTTTACTTCAATGGGATAGGAAGGACTACAACAACCCAGGCCTGTGATAAAAGCAATGAATGTAACCGAAGAAATAGCAAAAGGACAATTCCTTGAGCCTAAATCCACAGGCAGAAGAACTATCATCCCATCTAATCTATCAACAGCATGATTTCTTTAGCACCACTAAACGCCAAAAAAATAAAAATAAAAAATGAATGAGGAAATGAAGAGATTGAAGAGAAGGGATTGAGCAAGTGATAAAGATGACAAAAGGATAAAAGACCTGATGGATGAGGCACACTGCTGAAACCATACAAAAAAATGAAGTTACATGTTGAAGGCTCTGGAATATTGTTATGGTAAGAGACTTCCCAAACAGTTATTTAACATGCTGTTACTGACTTTGATTTAATATTAAATAGAATTAATTTATCCCACACATGTAGATTTTAAAGACATGTTTGGGAGTCAAAAGTAACTATTTTGGATCATTCTAATTTTTGTAAAAAAAAAAAAAGTGGTCAAAGGCTTACACATGTGACCTAAGAATGTAAGAATATAAGACAGGGTGGAGAATGTGTAGTCCTCCAGATGCTGTTGGACTGCAACTCTTAGCTTCCCTCATCAGTGGCTATGCTGACCAAAGACTGATGGGCGTTGCGGTCCAACAGCATCTGGAGGGCCACACGTTCCTCACCACCGCCATAAGAAGAGCCCAGTGGGGTCAGATCAAGGGCCCATCTACTCCACCATCTTGTTTCCTGGCTGCAGTGGCCAGGAAAGGAGGAGTTCTCACTTGTTCTTTGTCCCCTTGACCTGGCATTCAGCGGCACAGCCTCTGAACACTAAGACCCCATTTAGCTTTCAAGATTAATACCCACTGATTTAATTGGAGCCTTACCACAACTACACCATTAGTTATTGCCAGCAACATGCTAAGCTTCAGACAAGTGTACCCTTTTGCTTGACTTGTACAACAGAGAATCGCAGCAGCTTATAGACTTAAGGTACACAGTTATGAGCAACTGCACATTTGTACCCCACTGAAATAAACCGGGTTTAAGCGATGGATATCTGTGCTGGATGATGGCCCAAGACTGCCATTCTGCAGAAGGGAACCAGCCCCCACAACCCCCTTCTCAGAGATAAGGCAGCTCCAGATAAAGCACCAAGCCAGATTAGGGATGGATGAATCTGTCAATTTCAGTTTCTGTCAGATTCTCACTTTTCCAATCTTAAATGTGGTTTGTCTTGAACTTGGAGAATTTCTCCAATCTTAAGTTCAGTTGGTCCCGAACTTCAGGATATTTTTTTTAAGGTGTGCATGAAAATTCATAAGCATTTGTGCACCCATTTCTCCTCATGCATGCATTTTTGTATGCACTTTCACCTGAGGTACACAATTAGGGATGGGTACAATTGCCCAGATACTCCAAACTTCACCTTATAGCTCAGTTCGCCTTGTTTTCCATGTTGGATTGCACTGTATTTTTGTTTCATTCAAACAAACAGGAAAAGTGCACATTTTGAATAGGAAAAAATGTGCATTTTTTAAAAAGAGCCCACCCAAATGTTCACTTTCCCTCCATAGACTAAAGTGTGAAAATGCACATTTCTAAAAAGTGCACATTTTTGGAACGCGAATGCACATTTAGGAAAATGTGAACTTTTCCCGAAAAAAGTGCTCCTTTTCTCATTCACGATTGCAAACAATTGGTTTGGAGAATTCCACTGTACATTACTGAGGAGAGCAAATTTTGACTGATGGCTGAGGGGTTGGGGTGTGTGCTTTTTGCACAGTGGTTCAAAAGTGCAAAATCAGTTAAGTCTCCATTAAAATGTGAACTGAACAAATTTCTTCCTCATCTCTAGTTAGGAGGAATGGGACAGCCCCTGGTGTTCACTCAGCTAACATCAGAAATATAGAGTGCCTCCTCTATTGAACTCAGTCCCGCACATATATAGCCACACAAGCGGGCACACAGAGACAAAAGGGTCATTGAGTCAGGCCAGAAGATGTGCAGCCAAGAGCAGCATAACATCCAGCAGTGGCTGGCACAACACAAAAACATCCCTAAGACATTTCACTCAACTTATTAAAACTCTTTTGACATCGTTCAGAATTCTTCACAAGTCTCATGGGGACAGGGGAGGAACCCCGTCTAAATTAACTTCAAGTGAATTCTAGAGACAACCTAGGGTTTTGCAAACCCTTGGAGAAATATCGCTAGCCATAACCAATTCTCTTGGCTTCTCTTGAAATCCCTCAATTGTGTTATCAAAGGAAGAGGAAGAACCTCCCTATTCACTTGGACTCCCTGTTCAGTTTTCCTAAACTTTTAAGGGCAACTCTAAAAACCAATCCATTTCTCCAATTGTTTTGGGAAGGGCTGGGTGTGCAGCTACATTTGACTAAGTGCTGCTGGCCACAGTGTTTACAGAACAAAACGGTGGTTGCCATCCTTTTTTAGTTGCAAAGAGCTTTGGTGAGTTTCGCCTCCCCCAAAATTGTATGCCTCCACCCGAAAACATGCAAAAGAGGGCAGGCAGTTTTGCTCCTAAACCCATCTTCCCAAATTTGGGCTGTACTCCTGAACTGTTGAAAGATCAACCCCACCTTAATCTGATCCTTGCAGTATTTTACATGAATACACTACCTTTTGGAGATCTGATGGGGTATGATGGTTATTTATACTTATTTATTTAGGACATTTATATCCTGCGAGTCTCTTATCATGGAACTGAAAGTGGCATACATGGTGTTCCCAGCAGTCTTCTTTCCAGGCATTAACAAGACTTAGATCTGCTTAGCTTCCGCAAAATTGAAGTCGTCGTTTAGATTTCTTAAGACGCCTTTCTAAAAAAAACAAACCCCTCCAGGCAACTCACAAGAAAATTCAAAAATACAAAATTGAAACAACTAAGGGTACCCTCCTATGGGGATGGCCATTAGCCCCCGGACTCGGAGGCTGATGGTCATCCAATGCAGAGCGAAGTGATCTTCACCTCCCCATCCTCCTGCCCTGCATTTTCTGCTAGATGGGCTTTTTTGCCCATCTAGCTGGAGCATCTTAGAGGTGGAGGGAAGGAGACTGGAGAGGCATCAGGATAGCTTGTATCCTGGCCTCTCCAGTCTCCTCCCCTCCCCTCCCCACCCTCCTAAATTCCCCCTTTCACCACCACCCCTCTGTGATTGCTTTCCCGACCTCAGAGACCAGCCATCATGTTTCTTTCCACACTGGCTGCAAGGGGGCAGGGCAGGGGGTCAGAGCTCCGATTCCCAGCTCCGAGGTTGGAGCGCTGTCTGTGACCTCAGATCTGGGAATCTAAATTATCCTATGGCCGCTCGAACACTGTCTAGGGGCCACAGGATTGCTCCCTAAACCAATTATACAGTAAAATAAAATCATGCCGCAAAACAATTAAATAGTCAGTGGCAACCATAAACAATTCAACTTGATGCATTAAACACCCCAGTGAATACCATCAAATGCCTGGGAATAGCAGAAAGCCTTAACCTGGCACTGAAAAGATGACAATGTTGGCACCTGGTGGGCCTTGCTAGGGAGATCATTCTATAATCGGGGCTACCACTGAAAAGGCCCTCTCCTTTGTCACCATTTTCCAAACTTCTCTTGGAGGAGGCACCAGGAGGAGTACATTGCATGTCCTCAGACCTTACCCTGGGCCCAAAGGCTAGACCAAACTTAAGTTGCCTACCCAGCAATTACAGGGGTGTGCAGGCAATAGCATTTAGTTTTTATTTTAGTGAATCTTAAAATTCAATGTTCGTTTTTTGAATTTATCTTTAGTTTTTCATCATTCTCTAGGCAAATAATGACAGCATATCTGAAGTTGGCTCTCTGAGCTTTCTTGTACCCAAACAGTGGCAGCTAACTCTTCAATAGCTCACATTCAATAAAAGAATGATTATCAAGCAGCAGGGGTACATAGCACAGAGAGATGCTATCTCTTGCAGTCAAGAGTTAGAGAGTGGTCCCTCCCTCCCTCCATGGCAGAAAAAGCACTGGTGGACTATGATGCTGCCAGCCACCCTCAGAGGAGATGAAACCTGTATTTGTGAGGTTGGAAGAGTCAGAAAGAATGTTAAAACAAAAACCTTTCTGGTTTGAGGTGAAGGGGGCACCTTTCTCAAGAAAGTGGTTGGCAATGCATCAGGAGGGGGACAGTCTCTCCCTCCTCTTTCAGGTGGAATGCAGCTGTGGGAGGGATCACTGGCCAGTTTCTTTCTTCTTCAAGTGGGCAGCATCAGCATGAGATCACAATTGGCCAGCCACTCTCCTTCAGGCAGGCAGCATCAGCATGAGGTCACCGTGGCAATTCCCTCCCATTCAGGCATGCAGCATCAGCATGAGGTCACAGTGGCTAGTCTTTCTGCTCCAGGCAAGTAAACCATCACAGTCACCATAGCTAGTCCCTCTCCTTCAGGCAGGCAGCATCAATGAGGTCACAAGGGCCTCTCTCTCTCCTTCAGGAAGGTAGCACCAGCATATGGGCAATTTCCCAGTCTCTCTCTCTCTCTCTCTCTCTCTCTCTCTCTCTCTCTCTCAGGAATGTGTGCGGAGCTTGACTGGGGGGTGGAAGTCCGGCGAATTCGCCGGGCTTGGCTCCCTGAGCTCCGCTCGCCCTACCTTTTCCCTGGCTCGACTTGCATTCTCACGAGATGAGCCGGGGGAAGAAACTTCTGGTTTCTGGTGCTATGTTGTTTACATAGAAAATGGTGTAAGATACATTAAAAACGGTCGCGATTTGTGTAATTTGCAACTTTTAGGGCTTTGTTCAACTTGATAATACCCAATCAGGGCACTGTGGAAGTTATTACTACAGTGGATTGTTGCGTTGAGCTCCTGTCTGCTGCCAGTTGTGTGAGTGGAGTCCCTGATGGATCTTCCCTTCCAAATCACATCTTCATTCCAAACCAATTCATTTTTACATTTGCTCTCTGTGGTTCATTCCTTCCTCCTCCTTAATTTTGCCTAGGTGTTGTTTTGTTTAGATTGCATTAAATTAAATCACAGCTTAATTTGCACGAATCATAGCCATTTTAAATGTATTTTACGCTATTTTTTACATAAACAATGTAGAGCCAGGGACCCAGAAGTCCGGCGAGTGGCTCAGCTGGCGCTCGCGCTTGGCTCGGCTCGTGCACCGTGAGTCACGTGCCAGGTGGGTCGCCCACCCCTACATCTCTCTCTCTCTCACTGAAAGAAGTAGAGACAGTCTCTATCTCACTGAGGTGGACAGCAACAGTATGTGCACAGCACAGTAGGTGGACAGCACAGTGGCCACCAGCATCTTTCTCATAATCTCATTGCAGTACACAGTAGCATAGGAGCAGAGAGGCAGCAGACAAGGAGAGGAAGCCCGTTGGCAGGCAGGCAGAGTGGCATTTGGGCAGGAAAAGCTGGGAGCAAAGAGAAAGGGTATGTGGGCACAACTACCAATGATCTGGAGTTGGCAGTTCGCCACTCATCTGCTGATCACAGGGCAACTGAGGGAATCCCAGCAATGGAAACTTTTCAGGAACACCAGCTGCAGTTAGGGAAGGGAAAGAATTAGTGAGAAGAGGGATTAGGGGATTAGACAACAAGATTCAGAGAGAGGAGGAAATTAAAATGAAAATCAGGTTTGCAATCTAAACAAAACAACACCTAGGCAAAATTAAGGAGGAATTTTGAACCACAGAGAGCAAATGCAAAAATGAATTGGTTTGGAATGAAGATGTGATTTGGAAGAGAAGATCCATCAGGGATTCCACTCACACAACTGGCAGCAGACAGGAGCTCAATGCAACAATCCACTGTAGTAATAACTTCCGCAGTGCCCTGATTGGGTATTACCAAGTTGAACAAAGCCCCATGGCAGGATTTCACTCTGTGTCACAAGATTGCATGATGTGTTTGCAAGGTGAATTGGCCAGCAGGGATGCCAGTCAACCACATGGACACATTAAAATTAATTACAATTAATTCAGTGGAGGCTGGTGACTCCTATATCAGTGGGGCTCCTAATCCATGCAGCTTTTATTTGCAGGTTTATAGGGGCTATCCATGGTGTTCCATGGTGGTGACTGGTGATGGAGTTTAGCACCATGGATAGCTCCTATGAAGCTCCAAATAAAACTTGAAATGGATTAGGAGCCCCACTGAAATAGGAGTCACCAGCCTCCCCTGAATTAATGCATTTAAAAAACAAAGTAACTCTGAGGTCAACATCTCTAGGGTTCCCTTAGTACACATGCCAAGTTTTAGGTGATTTGGTTTCATGGTCTTGGAGCTATGGTGCTGACAGATGGAGACACACACACACACACACACACACACCTTTTATTAGTATAGATTTGATGTGACTGCAACACTTTGTTCTTGTATGTTTTGTTAACAAACCAATTTGTGTTTTCTTCTTTTAAGAAGAGCTGGTGTGGTTTGATCCAAGGGGATTCAGAACACTGGTGTCTCACTCCACATCCCTGCCATGGGCCTCTATCTCTATATCCAGCAGGTACTGGAAGCTAACAGCCCATTGCAAGTTTATTGCAAGTTTACATTCAGTGGCAAAAATGGGGGACTTAGATGTCCAGTTCAGATAGGATGGTCTTGTGTCTCACCCCCACCCAGGGGTGCCAGGGTACAGAGAGGGGAAGGATATCCAAATCTGAAGCATATTCCCATATTCTGACTCATGGATAACCTACATGTTATAAGGAATTGCAGAACATGAGCTTTATGGTGCCACTCGCCAAATTAGCAAACAAGGCTTCTCTTTCAGCTTATGAGCTACTTGATAATGCTGGTCCATGTGAGATTGACTGAAAATCCACAAGAGCTTGCTTGCTTTAAGATGCATTACTTTTTCAAAGTATGTGGGTTGCCGCCACATTAACACACACGGAATATGTGATCTTTCTGTATTAACAGCTATTAGTAAGCATCAGCACTGAATGTTATAGGCACATTAATAATGTGGAATGGCTTAAATGCCTTCTTGGAATGATTACCAACAATAACCTGAAATTGTAGTGCCACGGGTGTGAAATGTAGGAGGTACCGTTAAACAGCTTGGCCCATGTTCCCTCACATTTTAAAATAAGCGTAAATGCAAAAGAGACAGCTTCTGCTATCACACACAAGTACAGATCTCTTTTTTTGTATCAAAGTAGATATGTGTGGAGCTCCCTGGGCATAGTCAGCAACAATCATTGTTCCCGCTGAGTTTTCCAGTGCTCTTGGAGCTGCCTCCTTTGCTGCTGAAGTCAATGGGAATACGGGCACATAATTCAATAAGAGCAGGGTAAGGTAAAAGTAAATGGAGTTCACACAAGCTTGTGCCATAAGAAATGACTTGAAAGTGCCATAAGACTCTTTGTTGTTGTTTTCTTCTAAAGCAGTTCCTCAAACTGCAGGGTGGGAGGGTAAAGTTCCAGGAAGGGGAAGGATCCTGTAATAGACAAAGACAGAGGCACTTTTGTCCCAGCAGTAGAAGTTTTCTGCTGCAGACAACAAAACTGCTACCTATTTGGATTGGTGTGCAGCTTCTCCATGTGGTGATGCCATACAACTGCAGGATGGAGCTCCCTTCACAGGTAAGTACACTCAGACCCTAGATTAGCCCCACCCACCCAATCTGGCCTTTGGATTTTTTTTGTGCAGGAAGTGCTATAATAGGGCACCCTGTGAGAGTTAAGCCATGTCTGAGCAGCAAGGTCTTCCTGATCTCTGATGTGTTCCTGTATGTACTTGGGTTTGTCCTTCAGTCCTGCCTTCTGGTTGGTCCGAGTTCTTTCTAATGCTCTAACACTCAGCAGTGCTTGGCTGCTTTTCTGCATTTCTGAAAGTGTTCAGTCTGCATCGGCTACTTTTAACAGAGCACCAATGCGCTCACAAAAGCATTCTGTCCATCTCTCCTTCTCCAGAGGTCAATGACAAGCTTGTTCCTCATTCTGTTATGGGGCATGGGTGGATTATAACTCAGCCTTTTCTACTGATGAGAGTGGTATTCCAAATGACCAGTGGCAAAAAGTTGAATGCTGTGTGTTTCTTGGCCTGGTGGGGGACATTTGAAAAGCAAGAAATGTGGGGGGGGAAATGTGCAGAGAAAAGTGCAGATTGTTTCCCTTACAGTTTGGTACCTGCGTGTGTGTGGTGGTGAGATGTGCAAAGGACTATTTGGGGAGTTTTTTGATGTATGGATCTACATGACAAGTCTATTGGTCTCTTCTGTGGGAAAGCAGTTGCTGATGACTTTTTGGGTCTGGACACACTTGTGGATCTGGAATGCTGCCTCCGACAGGTTTCCAACAAGGTAATGTAGCCCTCAGGAGAAATAAGTTTCCCCACCTCTGCTCTAGAGTAACCAAGAAACAGAAACCAGGAAGAATCTCTGAAGATGCGAGATGGCCTAATGCTGGTTCAAAATGTCAGGGAGCAAGATTAGGCATCACCCTAATGCCTAATCTAAAAGTAAAATGCCATTTACTTTTTCCAATATAACTGAATGACTTTGATTCTTTCCTAAGTGGTAAGTAAAACATAGCACTGGGGGAAATGGGTTGGTTTTAAACTGCATGTTTTTGCTAATATTTTTATCTTTCTGATTTTTTTTAAAAAATATTATTATTATTCTCCCTACTTTGCATACATTTGGTAATGGCTCTGCTTGTGTTGTGTTTGGTCAATCATTGAGAGCCAGTGTGATGTAGATGGTGTAGGGTTGGACTTGAGCATAAGGGGGGCGGGAGTTGGTGACCCATTCCCTGCTCCACCATGAAATTTGCAGGGTGACCACAGGCAAGTCTCTCTCGGCTTAATCTCGTGGAGTTGTAGTGATGATAAAATGGCACAAACCTCTGTACACTGTCCAGATGTGGGATACAAATGTGATAAATAATGGAAATTGTTTTAAGGGCATACCTAAAGTTGGATTGCATGAAATAAGCCCCCATCACTCCAGTAGCACATTTAAATCTAACTTTGCTGAATGGAAGTCATGGATAAATAATAGTCCAATGTGCAGAGGCAATGATGCCATTGTTATGACTTCATTAATATCCCATGGAACTGCATCTTATAGTAACTAAAATGTTCTTTTGTTTCTCTAAAGCTGATTAACTGACTTAACATTGGTGTATTCATTTTCGAGCCATTCATATTTTATGAACTAGGCTATTTAACTCGTATTGCAACCCCAGTTTTTCAACAGTTGTATCATTTGCAGTGACAAGAGGAGCTATTCTAAACTGCAAATGAACAAAACTTCAAAACGTCCCTCTCAACATTACAGTAAGTCTGAGCCAATTTGTTCCTTAGCAATGACTCCTAGTTATGGCACTTCATGGCTAATGTTCATCATCTTGGTAATAATGCTAGTCCAAGTTACCAATGGATTAAGGTTAGCAAACGAAGGAGAAGCAAAGGCTCGGGAGCAGAGAAGACAAAACTTGGAAGAGAGATGGAAGGAAGACAGATGTGACTGACTAATTCTTGTATTTATTTATTAATATGTCACATTTATACCCAACCATCATCCAAGAGCACACGATACTAAGAGTTCTCTAATTGTCCTCACAAGAATACTATGTAATAGGTTAGGTAGAGAGATAATTACTTGCCCAAGGCTGCCCAATGGGCTCTGTGTGGCTGAATTGGGAACCTGGGTTTTCCACATCCAAATCCTCCACTCTAGCCTAGCATTTCCCAAAATATGAATACCTGGGGTGACTGTTTAGGTGTGTTTCCTCCACTCCAGATTAAAATTGGAGGCACACTCTAGGGATGATGATGATGATGATGATGATGATGATGATGATGATTTATGAATCGCCCATCTGGCCAGACAACCGGCCACTCTGAGCGATGTACAATCCGAGCGATGTACAATCCAATAAAATACAAGAAGGAGACACACACACACACACACACACAGTATAAAACACAATTTTAAAAAGTACAAAACTTAAAATCCTAACCCACCCCATATTCCCGCCTGAAAAGCCACGTTTTTAAAGCATGGTGGAAGCTAATCAAGGAAGGGGCATGGCGGAGGTCACTGGGGAGAGAGTTCCATAAATTGGGGGCTGCCACAGAAAAGGCCCTCCTCCTAGTCCCCACCAGCTTGGTTTCTCTGGTTGATGGGTCAGGGAGAAGGCCGTCCGTGGCAGATTTTGTTGAGCGGCCTACTTGATGTCATGTTCACACTCATTGGGCCTCTCCTTTTCCCACCCTGATGCTCATTTAGTCTCATTCTCACTTACAAATGTGTGGGTTTTTTTCCTAAATAGAAAAAGTACCCTTTTCCAAGTACACACCCAAATGTGGGCTCCCCCCCCCATCATTATATGAAGTATGAAAATGTGTCCTTTTTTGAAAATGTGCAATGTACTGCCAAGTGCACATTTTTCAAAAAGGACACAGTTTCTGAACGCAATTGTAAACTTGGGAATGTGCAAGCTTTTTCTGAAAATCATGATCACACTCACTTTCAGGGTTACAAGCGGGGCATTTTTGACAATTGTGCTAATGTGAACAAAATTCTCGTACATCCCTACATAGGGATGTTTGAGAATTCCATTTTGGGGGTGAAAACTTGATAGATTTTTCTGTTTCGGCCCTGGCTGACTTCGTTCCATTTCCCCCCACTGGTGTCTACTCGATCTGTGGTGAGTCAAGACAATACATGGATTATATGTTGTTGTTTTAATGGCGGCAATTTGCACAAATTGGATTTTTTTGGGGGGGGGATCTTTAAATTTGCACAAATGGTGTCATATTTTTAAAAAATATTGGCCATCTTGTGCAAGTGCTCATGATCACAAGTTTGTCTGTCCGCTATGCAGCCCTAAAGAGACACATTCCCCTCTTGTAAATATCCTTGTCAGTTTCGTCCTCTCCACCTCATTTAGCCCAGCAGAGCCATATTCCATGCTTGTCAAAGCATTTGTCAATTCCCCCCTGCCCCGCCCCACTTTGCTTGGGAAGAGCCAAAGTGGAGGATGAAATTGCAAATTTCAAGACAGCCCCACAACTCCAATTTGTGCAAATAACCATGTATGCATATGACAGGAGCTGGAAAAAATATGCCCCCCCAAATTTCCAAAATCAGAAAAACAAATCTGCTGAAGTCTGCTGCCACTTATCAAAATGGAAACACTGCAGAATCTGGTTGGGCTTAAACAGAACAGAATTCCCAGCATCACACATCCCTCGAGACTTACCAAATTTCTTACCGAATATGAACCAAACAAAATCCTCACCCATCTATATATTACTTCACATCCCAAAGGACTGACATATTGTGCATTCTTCCTTGTTTTGTGAAATAGGCTTAATAATACAATACCTTGGGCAGCAAGCAATCCTTTTTTTTTATGGATAACCTTTTAGAATTCTATTTCTTTATTGGTGACACTTGTCCACAACTGCCAGTTTGTAATGTGCAAATGTGCTTGTTAGATGAATCCAATACAAATCTGAATAGAAACTGTCCTGCTCCCAGGCCAGCAAGTGTCCGGTCACGGCTCAAATAGTTTCAGGGATAACAAAAGAGAGCAACCAGGTCAGTCCAGAGTCTTACAGGAGAGTTCCAATATACTTAGCAGGAGAGAGCAGAGGCTAAGTCAAGGCGTTCCAGAGTTCAGTTCACAGGAGTCAGTTGTATCAAGCATCGAGGCCAGTTTGGGGAGTCTGAAGACATAGTCCAAAGGAGCAGCCAAGAGTCTAGGAATCTGTCTGGGCTGGTGTAACAAGGTGAAGCATGAAGGTTAGAAAACTGTTGCCTGCAGTGACAGGCTGACTTCAGCTGGGCCAATTTATAGCTGGTTGTAAATCAGCACAGCTGGTTAATTAGGTCTGCGTGTTGCTTTTAAGGGAGGCCCCATGCTGGAGCTTCCCTTTGTTCTTTTGCTCCTTGTGTCTGAGGCCATGCCGTTCAGAGGGATGAATTATCTCAGGCTCTGATTCCTGTATTTGGGGGAGTTCAGACATGGCACAGGAGGGGTTCCAGGGGAAGGCTGTCAGCCAAAGCCTCTAGTTCCTTGCCTGGCTCTGGCTGGGGCCCGTTGTGCTTGCTTTCCCCCTCCTCTTCTTCATCCGAAGAATCCTTCTCCAGGTAGGGCATGACAGTAATGCTGCAAGGATACCTCACAATAAAGAATAAAATGTATACAGAAAGTAATGTTATTTAAAAGTAACACACATATTAGAAAGGAGGAGCAGCATTAGTCACGCCGTGGTGCTCTTTCTTGTCTTGTGTTCTGCTTCATCTGCAAAGACATAAAATAATACATCTTTTTTTAAAGTAAGCAGTCGACTGTGTATTTTTAGTCTTTACTTTCGAAATTCTTTTTCCAGTAAAAAAAAGGACAGATTCCAAATTAGTGTAAATTACTTACTGATCTACTCTGTTTGCAGCTGCGCAGAAGGAGCTTCCACTGTTTCTGAGCTGAAAATGAGTCCTGCCAATTCACCACCCCAGGTGGAAGTGGTGAATTTGGGCTCCATTTCAGTGGCCATTTTTCAGGGGGAGGGTGGTATTCATAAATTTGGGGGACAGGGCAAGATGCCTACTGGGTAACGGCATCTTCACCTCTGTGTTTTGCTGCCACCGTAAGCAGCAGTGATGGTGCTCTTCTCATAGCTTCATTGCAAAGGAGGCATGGGGTGGGGAATGTCAGCTGTTAGAAGGTGGCTGCCAAGAGGAGCTCCACAACCACTTATGGTGGTGGCAGAACCATTTGCAAAGGGGGAAATGAAAAGAAAAAACCACCACTGCCCGAATAAGCCCTGAAACTTGCAAGGGGCTTTTGGACCCTCTTTTGGACCCACCCACCCCTGCATGCCCCAAATGTAAGCAAAAAAGTTCTCCTATGAGAACTTTGGTCTCAGCTCTAACTTTGATACTTACTATAGAGATACCCTTCCTTAACATTACATTGCAGAAGGCTGCATTGGAAGCCAGAATTGGGAGCATTATATAAACTGGGCTGTCCCCCGTAAACTTCCTTTCTCTCACGTGCTTCTATGTGTGCTATTTTAAATAGTCCTTTGCAGTGTCAGTCTCTTGTTCCCTTGATTAGGGGAGTGATTCTATGGGGACAAAGCACCCAGCCCACCTTTGCTGTGAGGGGCAAATTAGTGCTGCAACTGAAAAGTGTGTGGGATACAAGATTTTAAAGTCAATAAACAGCTATTTATTCTAGTGCTTAACATTTTGTGGTAGCCAGCTGTTTATTATCTGGCCATCCATACTGGATGAAATTGCTTTTTAGCAGAAGGAAGTCATATGATGACGATGACGATGATGTAGAATTAGTCCTGGTTGTGTGGAAGTAACAAAATGTCATCATCTTCTTGATTTCTGTAGCAAAAAAAACAACAACCCTTGGTTCATAAGAGCAGAGAATAAAATGAGCACACTTAAACTAGAACAAATTAAAATGTGTATAGAAAGCCTGGGTCAGTACTTACTTTTCTTTGTAGCAACTGTGTGACATTCATGTATTACACCAGCAATCTTCTCTATTTCTCTTCTGACCATATGTCTAGGACTGAATATTCCACCAAAAGTTTAAAAAAAAACTGAGAAGAAATTACTTCTTAAAGAACCAACATGATGTGATAGGAACATGTCCAGTGGCGGTCATACTACTTCAGGAATGGGCAGCTTTGGAAAGTTGGAGAGCTGCATTGCTGCATGGCAGTGGAGACCTTTGGCAGCACAGCTCTAATCTTCAGGAGCACAGCTGTGACTGCAGGACCACAAAACGGCCTTGGTGGGCTGCATGTAGGGCTGTACAGACATTGTAAAATCCGTTCCTTCTATGTTTTGTGGATTGTCAGGCACCTTTAGTCAGGCATCATCCACTCACTGATGGAATCAGATTTTGCGCAAATGCGTTCGTACACAAATGCGTTGCGCAAATTCGCACTCCCAAAAATGTGCAAATCCCAACATATGCAAATTCCCACAAAATGCATATTTTGACACTTTAGCCTATGGGGAAATGCACATTCTGGGTCATAGATTTCATAGATCATAGAGTTGGAAGGAACCTACAAGGCTATCGAGTCCAACCCCTGCTCAATGCAGGAAACTAGAGGAGGGGTCCCCCATCCAAGTAATAACCAGGCCTGACCCTGCTTAGCTTTCCACACTCAGACAAACTGAGCCAGCATAAGCCACAGGGTCAGTGTTTTGTTAAAAAAAAAAAATGGTCCACAAGTCCAAAAAATCCATGTGACTCAGGAAAAGCTGGTCTGCTGCAGAATCCGCAGGTTGAATTCTTAGAAATTTGAACTCATTTGAGTCCAATGTGGATTTCTCCAACATCCCTCCCCGTGAGCTGTGTGTTGCCCACCCCTGCTAGAAGTGGGAGCGAGCCTTGCAGCGGCTGCCTAACTAATTCTTCGAGCTAGTCGATTTTCCTTCTCCCCCTTCCACAGACCTGACACACAAACACAATTGAGCTGCGAATCAGCAAGATCTTTTGCTAGAGGCTTGAGAGATATCTCCCTTCTAACTCTGAATATTATAAACCCTAGCTAGCTCCCCATGTCCTTCAGCAAGAAGTTCTCACACAAAGAAATGTACTAACAGTGATTGAAATGCAAAACCTAAGTCACAGCAGGTGGTAAAACACAGGTAAAACCTGTTTAAGATTCAAATGCTAATTTGAGAACAACAGCTCTTGCTCGGGTTTGTAATGCAGATGTCTGGGAGTTGGGAAAATAGCAGCTTTTTATGCTCGCAAATATCGTTAAGTATGCTGAGTGAACAGAACAGAGCTATCTCGATGCAAAAAATGCCTTTGAGTTAAATTAGCACATCCCTACGTACTACTTAAATGGTTTTAGGGCACAATCCTATGCATGTTTAGACATAAAAAAAGTCCTGGAACTCCCAGCATGCTGGCTGGGAGTTTTTAGGACTTTTTTCTGTCTAAACATGCATACGGTTGTGCCCTTAAAGTTCCTTTTTTTATATATATATACTTTACATTTTATTACTATAGAAACACAACCAAACACAACATAACAAATAACAATTAACAAAACTAACACAACTAAACTAAAATTGACTTCTGATTTTTTTTCTACAGCAATTATAAGTAACAAAGTTTTCTCTTACTCTATAGTTACAAAAGAAAAAGACATTATCTTTTTTCTATTGTCCCAATTTTTTCTTCTTATTCAACAAAGCCACAAATAAACAAATCATTTTCTTCTAATCTCTGCAAAAAGTCTATTAGAGGTTTCCACTCGGTAATAAACGTAGATGTTGTCTTTTCTCTAATTAGTGATGTAAGTTTGGCCATCTCTGCCAGATCCAGCAACTTGAACAACCATTCTTGATTGTGCCCCTAAAGTTTGAATGATTTCTACCAGTGAAATCACATGTCCAAATACATGTGTTCAGAATCATGATACGTATGGCTTCATTCTCATGAATACTCACCACTCTTTAAATCTCACACTATTCTTATTTATTCTTCTTAAAGCATATAAATCCTGTTGTGCCCCCATTTGGGATGGAGGAGGACAAAGAGCAACTGAGACTGAGAGTATTTGGGGAGGGGCCAGGCACATGAGTAAACTGAAGACATCTGCAACTTGACCCAGCTGTGCTTACTCTTCAATCAGCCCCTGCATAAAAGACAAGCCTCAAGCCCAGTTCAGGTGCTGGAAGCAATTGTCGAGGCTCACCCGTTGCAGAAAACGTTCCTGCCAGCTCCTGGACCAAGCTTTGTTTATTCTTTACCCCAGAACGACTTCGACTTTTCTTCAGTGTGTCCCTCTACTTGTTTGTGATTTCTTTGGCTTTGGACAGATATTCTCGGCTTCTTAACCTTGGACTGGATAAACAACTAACGCTAGCTGCTGCTTATCACTCAACTTGAGTAATACCATTCCACAATATAGCTCTTGAGGCAATGGGAAACATAATAAAAATACACGAATTTTCTCATTCATTGAGCTGATGTAGTTTAGAGAAGTAGCTAGGCTAAGATATTGGGCTACAAAGCAGGATGACCCTAAGTCAGTACTTGGTGGACTTAAATCTGAAGTTACTATTCTTTTGAACTCATCCGCCCATTTGCAATATGGGGATAATAAATGAACTCAGGAAACTAGCCAAAAAAGGACCACTTCCAGAATGGGATAAGTCAGCAGAGTTCATGGAAGGGAGCTTTGCTGACCTCCAGTTCTGGAAGTGGCAGTTTCAGTTAGTTTCCAGTTGCACTAGCCAGTGCTAGCTTCCCGTTGCACTCCTGGTCCTTCCTACTAGTGCAACAGCAGCAACGTTGAGTACTGCTCATAGTGTTTATATAATACCATACCTCCACCTTCAGTGCATTAACCTGTGGCTATAAGGATGATGTTTGAACCCAAAGGTGTTTGTGTGTGTGTGTGTTGTATATTGACATTTATAGTCTGCCCTATCCCAAGAGTTCAAACTCGCTTACTAGGATGAGAACTAGTGTAGTGTGTAGTCAGAATAGCTACCGCACTGCCCCCTGATCTCCATACCTATTCAAAGGGGTCGACTTTTCACCCAATATGCTGGCCTGAGCAATATCAGACCAGGATTCACATTGTGTGTTTGTATCACCACCCAGCTTTTGCTAAAGTAGGGAACTGCCAGGAGACCAGCTGTTGAATTCAAACCATTGTTTCCCTACCCTTGCCCTTGTCTCAACTCACACCAAATGCACCTGAGCTGGGTCTAACACCCCCTTTAAAAAACAATAAGGGTTGTTTGTTTTTTTAAATCCAAAGCTTTGGGTACACCTTTTAGCATGTGTGAAAAGTTCTGCCTGTGGAGGTGGGAAGAAGAACACTGCCATCATCAAAGCAAGAGTTATGGCTCCAGAAGCAAACACAGTCCACAGCTGCCACTTTAGGAGAGGACACCTAAAGTCTCCATGGCTGGATATGGTTTCAAAAAATATAACATCCGACACTATATGGCCTATATATAGATTATAGCCTTTCTCAGCATGGAGAAAGTCAAAAGGGGGGGGGCAGCGATGACAGTGGCCTTTGCCATGCACACTGAAGTAATCCAGCCTGTGGAGGGCCAGGTGGGGGGCAATTCAGCCCCCCAATTAGGAATGGGCAAACAATCAGTGTTTGAGTTCACCAAGATTCTCTGAACATCAGTTCAATGCTTGTCTCTCCTCAATTTGTGCTTACATTTGCAATTGCTGTTCGTTTTCTGCGAATAGGAAAATTGCATTAAAAATTCCAAAATTGTACAAATTTCCAAAATTGTGAAAATTCCTCCCATAGACTAAAACATTAAATTGCTCATTTCCCCCCTTTTTTTCTTAAAAAAACTCAAATGCATATTTGAGAATTTGTAAATATTTTCAGAGAACACATTCAAGGAATTGCAAATGGCATCTTCACATGTTTTGTTAGAAGAAAGGAAACTCTTATACATCCCTACTAAGGTACCAACCAAGAAACTATGTGACATTAGTCATACAGGTTAAATAGTGAATTACAAGAACCACAGTCACTAAGTACAAATGCAATTATGTGCTGACATCAAATGATTTCTATCTCAGTTTGCAGGAACTATGTCATGACTCAGCTTTGAGCAGTGACCAGGAGAAAAAGCACCAAAGAGCCTGGGAGTCTGTGCAGTCATGCAGCTCAGGCTGTGGAGGATTTGAGTATGGACCCTAAGAAAGATACCCATGTGAGATCTAGGAGCCAGGTTTCCAGAAAACCACAGAACCTACTTACATCCTCTTTCAAAAGTCTTGTGGTTACCCAATCCTTCTTGGCATAGATTCCAATGAGCTCATATGAAAACCACAGGCTGGCAATGACATATAAGGCACCAGGTGTGGGAGCTACCCCTTTATCTCCATTCCTCAGAGAGGGTCCAGAGCCTAGGAGTAGGACAGTAGTGGATACAAAAACTCTTTCAGTCGCTGGGATGTGTTAGAGCAACTTCTCTGCTCTATAGAACCTGTCCAGGGTGCTGAAAACCCAGTGTCTGACTGAATGCTTGTTCTCTGATACCAGTTCTGTGTCTGTTGTCATGTTGGAAGTTTCCCTGCCTATTAGATGGACTGCCCTTGCCAATGGTCTCCAGATCCCTCACAGGGTGAACATCCAGTCTGAACCCCCTGCAGTTTCTGACCTGTCAGGATTGGATGTTCAACATGAACCAACATTTTGAGAAACAGATACCTTAATTCCCCAGTTTTAGCGCTCATCATTTCTGCGTTCTCTATCAATGGTTTTTCAAGTACTACTGAGTGGTACTTTGTACTTGAAGGTAATAGCATCCAAAATAAAATAGATTTGCATATAATGAAAATGGACATTTGTTGCCTTCTGCCATCAGCTATACTTATGCCACTAATACTGAAATGCTAATTACCTACAGAAAAAACTAGGCATTATAATTGCAATCTTCCAGCTCATAACAAAGTCCAGCATTGAACCCTTGGTATTGTTACATACTGATCATTCCAGAGAGCAAGATGGGCAGGAAAGGGAACAGGAAAGGAAAATATATTTAATGTGCTGCACAGAAACAAGCTACCTTTTTGGTTGCAAATAGCACATATAGTTTAAAGAGGTTTGCTGATCTCACCATCAGCAGGTGACCTTGCTGGGCTTGGCAAAATCAAAGTCTGACTGTCACCGTTGAGGATATAATTCAAGCTCACAAAGGAAACTTAACTAAGCACAACGTGCACTTTCAGCCTCTTATTCTCATTATCACTACGGTCATGTTCATTTGCAATCATCAGCATACATGGAATCGGAGGGGGTTGGTACACAGGAGTCAAAAGAAAAAGCCTAAAGAAAACAAAACACACCAACAATTTTCAACCCCACCCTGACTAGCAGAAGTGCCTGTGCCTACAATACAACATAAACTTCTTTTTCATTTTCTATTTTTTCCCCCGCACAAGCTTCACCAGCACTTTACTTAGAGATATGGAAGAGAGGGAGATAATAACCTTATTATAGAAAACCAGAAATCTTAACAGTGTGTTGACACTGCTTCCTGATTTTTTTGCAGAAGAACTACAAGCCTCTCTTAAATACTGGTGCTTATATTAGAGAACTAACTGAAAACATCCTGATTTCATGCACATCTGCTGCATTAACTCCCTGCCCCCTTTAGCAGGTTTAGCAGTTTTTGGGGTTTCCCCCCCACACACTCATTGCCAAAATCATTTACATCCCCTCGCTGTCAACTACTCTCACTTTCAATTACCCTCACTGGCTCTCATTCATTTCATCACCTAACCAAGTTTGCTTGTGATATAGTGTGGTGATATCATTCTGTTCATTGATCGCACTCATGAGATTAGGAAAATTAGGGGGTGGGAGGAAGATGCAATAGCTGGTGAAACAATAGTGCCAAACGGACTTTTAAAAATATGAATATTCACGCATTCTAATGCTGACCTAGAGAGCTTCTCTTTCCATAGGGGCTATATGAGATGTCAGTCTCCCGCAAACTGACAACTATCCATTCTCACAAAAGCAAGATTCTGAACTCTTTGTCAGTGACACAGCTCTGTTCCCCATGTAGGTGGAATGCTGCAAGCCATCACACCATCTCAGTCAATCAATATTAGAGGATTTAATTAGCACAAGTGAAATATAATATAAGTAGCTAGACCCATGACATTTCCTTCTTTGTACTGATTACACAACTCATACAAGAGTCCTAAGGAGCCAGCTCCCATTATCACCAGGGCCCATTTTGAAAATATAGTGGTTTTACATGGATGAAGGAATTCCACTGAATTATTCCTGAATGGTGGCACTAATAAGATTCAAATCCACCTGAAGAAAGAGTTACGGTATATATGGTGTGTCCTATTTCGGTAATCTTCACATAGTGAAATTGCCAGATGCCAGTTTCTTCACCAGGCATACCTGTTAAAGCACTATCTGCATGCTACAGCAATATTTAAATTAGAGACACACGTGGTCTGGTTTCATGCTTTTAGTCCATAAAATTGCTTATGGCTTATGCTGCAGACATTGGTTTGTTCACAAACTTAGGAGGATTTATAGATTCATAGATCATAGAGTTAGAAGGGGCCTACAACAAGGCCATTGAGTCCAACCCCCTGTTCAATGCAGGAAACTAGAGGAGGGGTCTCCCATCCAAGTAATAACCAGGCCTGACCCTGCTTAGCTTTCCACACTCAGACAAGCAAGCTGAGCCAGCATGAGCCACAGGCCTGTATGTTCCTTTACATTTACATTGTCGGTGAAGCATCCCACCCTGCCATTGTTCAGAAAGGATGGTCACAAAGGAGAGTAAATAAAAAGAGACAGTACAAAAAAAAGTCAGTAAAAGCGGTTAATATATGCCTCATAGAAGAAATGTGCAAATTCAATTTGTGAAAGAGCTTTCTCATCTCTATTCCATGATTTAATATTACCTTACTGTCCCCTATTCAACTGTAAAACATGCACTTACATTGCCATTTTAGATTTTAGCCCTATCTTCCAAATCTCCCCCAAGGAGATGTGACCCTTGAAAGAAAAAAGTTCCACACCCCTCCTCTAGAATATACCCTACCTGTGAAAAAAACAGCTTGCCTACAAAGGAAGATTGTGGTGCAAGCTGTTTTTCCAAGGAAAGAGATCCACCATTGTAAATGTTCTCAGTGGGGCCTCCCAGATATTTTTTCAAGGCATCTTGGAGTTCCTTGACATATAATTTGAAAATCACTGGTTTAATGTACTGCAGAGTTTTAAAGTGAAATTATAAACATATCCTCAGATAATATTGTGTAACCACTACCACTGCCTACAGAAATGTCTGCTTAAAAGCAGTACATACTTTTTTTTTCTCCCCATGGGAAATTAAAGCTGCAATCCTATATACACTTTCCTGGTAGTAAATTCCACCAAACTCAATGGGGCTTACTTCTGAGTAGACACAGAACTGCACTGTTACTGCACTTTGGAAATGCTCGAACATTTCCATAGAAAGCAAACACGTCACAAAATCCAGTGTCCAAACCCTTCCAAATAAGTAAACTTCCCACGCGGTGTTTAACAGCTGTTTGCTCTGATTTTTTATAAGGTTCCTTCATGAGTATGTAAAAATGATGCTTCATTTTATGTCACCATTAACATAGTTGTAAACAAACTGAGCTGCTGGTGGGAGAGCTTCTGCTATAACAACAGTAACAACAAAAACAACAACAGTAATGGTAAGTGACATGTTTTGCTAGTGAAGTTTTTCCAGGAGAATTTTAGCTGATTTGATGCCTTCCACATTCCAGGCACTCTCAAAAGGGATTAGGCAAACTGTCTAACACAGTGTTCTCCAACCTTAGGTCCCCAGATGTTTTTGGCCTACAACTCCCAGCATGCCCCAGCCAGAATTTTAGCTGATTTGATGCCTTGCACATTCCAGGCACTCTCAAAAGGGATTAGGCAAACTGTCTAACACAGTGTTCTCCAACCTTGGGTCCCCAGATGTTTTTGGCCTACAACTCCCAGCATGCCCCAGCCAGGGAGGCATTAGCCTGAGGTTGCTCAAAAAATGAGTTACATGATCTGATGGGCACTAGCGGACTTGTGAGGTTCTGACCTATGGAATACAGTCCTCCCACTGGCCGATGGGTCTCATACAGGTTAAACAGCTAAGTTATGAGGAAGCAAGCCTTGCAACTTGGAACACTTGAGCCGAGGATACAATGACACAGGCATTCAACAAAGACCCACACAGCTACAGCAGGCTCTTCCACGATGCAAGTGGGCAGCTCTATCCCCCTCCTGCTGCAATCCCATTGTATAAGAGTATATGTAATATCAGATGCCTACCTCAGGACTGACATAGCTGGCTCTATGATCAATGACCTTGATGAATGGCCTTCATTCATTCATTCATTCATTCATGATGATGAATTGCCTTGTGGGATTCATATCAAGGCCAATTTTGTCCAGTATTCTATTTCTATGGCCATGCAGACATCTCTGAGAAGTTCACAGGTCTCTCCAGTCGCCATGACTCCACCAATGGAGATTCAGAAATGTTCTGTTTCTGAACAACGTGGCTCCATTTATTAGACCTATTCTCCACTGATGTGTCAAACACTTTAAAAAAAACACCATTTAAGCTACTGGCTATAACATATTTTGGCAGTGAATTCCAAAGTTAAAAAGTCCTTTCATTGAATCTACTACCAGTGAGCTTCATTGGTTGACTTGGAGTTCTAGTATTATGAGAAAAAGAGAGATTTCTTTTAATCTTTTTCCACTTTCCATACCTATTATAATGTTATAGACTTCTGTTATGTCTCCTCTTGGTTGTCTTTTCTCTAAACTATAAAGCCTCACAAAAGCTTTTAGCCTTTCCTCATAAGGAAGGTGCTCCAAGTCTTTGATCATTTGAGAAGATCATTTCTGTACCTTTTCTGGTCCTATGAGATCCTTTTTGAGATGGGGAAACTAAGGATAGAAAAAACTGTCTATACCCAGAACCATGTCACTTTCTAAGGGCATGGTCTGAGGGCACCTGATGTATCCACTTTGCTGAAGCTAAGCAGACCTGAGTTTGGTGAGTGCCTGCATGGGACATCACCTAGGAACCCCATGTACACCTCCTTCAGTTCCATAAAGGGCAGGATATGAATATACTAAACAAATAAATAAGCAAACACACATATTTCTCAATAGGACACTATACTCTTCTCCACCTAATCTCATCTATATATATATAAAAGAAAAAGTCCTGACTGACTAATTGACTGACTCATCAATGCTCAGCTCAAACTGTTTAATCTAGGAACGTGAAATTTTGAAGGGACATTGTTTTTATGACGTAGACACCCACTAAGGAAGGATTTTTGGAAATTCCATCCCTAAGGGGGTGAAAAGGGGGGGGGAAATCACCCCACTCTCATATCTCCTATGGGCAAAACAACAGGGGAGCAGTTATGCAAATCGGCCTCACCTCAGAATTGCTGCAGGAGCCAATAGGAGCAGTTGTGCAAATAGCCCATACAACACTTAGAATGTTCTTATGAATTCCTGCAGGGGCCAATAGGGGTGGGTATGCAAATCTCCCCTAGGCCATTTAGAATGTTCTCTGAGGGGGTGAAAAGGGAGGGAAACTTTTTAAATGACTCACTGACTGAATGACTGTTGTGTGGGGGGCGTCATCGCATAGGCTCTAGCACATTTTGACAGATCTGCCCCAAACTTGGCACACATACTCTCCATCACCCAAGGACAAAGAGTGGCAGGTTCTAATCTCTGAAAAACCCTTGCTGTGCCTGTATGGCCCAAAATAGATGACAGCCAATGGCGTCACTTGGAATGTTCACAGAGGCCATTCAGGAGCGGTTATGCAAATTGCTCCAACGACATATAGAATGTTCATATGAACTGCCACAGGGGCGCAATCAGGAGCGGATATGCAAATCTCTCCTGCGTCAAAACAGAATGTTCATATGAACCACAGCCGAGGCCTACGGGGGGGTGGGGGTGGAGCTGGGATTTCATTGTTGGGTAGTCCCAGGGGGGGGCAAGATGGGATTACATTGTTGGGTAGTCCCAAGGGGGAGGGGGCAAGCAGGGATTTCATTGTTGTATAGTCCCGAGGGGGGGGGACAGGGATTTCATTGTTGGGTAGTCCTGGGGGGGGCAAACTGGGATTACATTGTTGGGTAGTCCCAGAAGGGGGGAGAGTAGGGATTTCATTGTGTAGTTCTGGGGGGGAGCAGGGATTTCATTGTGTGGTCCCTGGGGGGGCAGGGATTTCATTGTTGTGTAGTCCTGGGGGGAGCACGGGGGGAGCAGGGATTTCATTGTGTAGTCCCGGGGACACACACAGAGATTTGATTGTGTAGTCCCAGGGGGGGAAACTGGGATTTCATTGTTGTGTAGTCCCGGGGGGGGGGAAGCTGGGATTTCATTGCATAGTCCTGGGGGAGGAGCAGGGATTTCATTGTGCAGTCCCGGAGGGGGGGGACAGGGATTTCACTGTGTAGTCCTGGGGGAGCAGGGATTTCATTGTACAGTCCCAGGGGAAAGGGAACAGGGATTTCATTGTGTAGTCCGGGGGGGGGGGGAAGCAGAGATTTCATTGTGCAGTCCCAGGGGAGGAACAGGGATTTTACTGTGTAGTCCTGGGGGAGCTGGGATTTCATTGTGTAGTCCCGGGGGGGGGCAGGGATTTCATTGTGTAGTCCAGGGAGGGAAGCAGAGATTTCATTGTGTACTGAAGTCCCGGGGGGGAGCAATAATTTCATTGTGTAGTCCTGGGGGAGTAGGTAGTCCCGCGGGAGCTGGGATTTCATTGTGCAATCCCGGGGGATCTGGTAGTCCTGGGGGAGCTAGGATTCCATTATGTAGTCCCAGGGGACCTTTCCTATGGAGCGATTCAAAACAGCGGTCAGCTACCTTAAGGAATTTCGAACAAATAGTGCCTATAGGAAAAAGACGACCCGTGCAAACTTGGCACGGTCACTCTTCATCACGTGAGCGAAGCCGCGGGCAACAGCTAGTCTTCTATATAACATACACTCAACAGCTATGGAGTGTAAAACATGGCTTTTGCAGGATTTTGCTGTCTGTGCTAGTGTTGCATTTTCTCTGCTCACTATGTGATGTACTTCATCACCTTGTATGTTGGATGGTTGTATATTATTCACCTCCTCTTCCTCCTTAGCAAATGAACTTGAAATGAAATGAAATTCTGATGATTGCATGGACTCCTCTCTCTCTCTCTGCAGTGATTATGGATCCTTTAATGCTACTGACATTAGATTTGCATTGAAGGGTGCAGATAACTTTTCTTCCTTCTGTTGCTTCACGAAGATTCACTCTCTTATTTTACCATAGACTGCTTGGCATTGTGCTTTCTCTATCTGTGCACACTTTCGTTTCTTGCTTTATGTCATCTGTTTGAAGTCAACATTATCTTGAGCTGGAAGTGGGTATTCTGGTGAGTGGGTGAAAATATTTTCTGTTAAAGAAATTACAGATGCTAGAGAATGACCAGTTGTACCATGCAGTTATATAGAAACTTTTATATATCCTATTCCATTTCCCACCAACTAGATCATCTATTCTTGGTGTGATATTTGCCTCAGACCCTCACTGATCCACACTGGATTTGAAGTCAAAGCAACTTATTTCTGAATTGACATGTATAGTATTGTGCTAAAGTTTAGAACACCAGTATTGTTCCCTTAACCAGTTCTATGATGTCCAGCGCTTGTAATCTTTGTGGCTCCATTTCTGCATCCCACTCCCATAATATGGAACTGCATACATCTAAGTGGCCATATGGCAGGCTTCATATTATCATTAATTTGCATTTTATTTTTTACATTTTTGACTTCCCAGTTCCTTGAAATTTGTCTTCACATTCTTCACCAAGATCTTTTGCAATGTTGTTCACTTAGTTGCTAGCCTTTATAATGTTCCACAGATCAATGGCTGTTTCACAACGGTGAGCCTGAATTTCCTTCGGCCACGCAGAAAATTGCAGCAGTCTGTATTTTTACATTTTGCCACAGTAGTAAATGTGCCTAACTTGCACTTTCTCCTTGGACTCATATGCATATACTGCCGAGGCTGTGTGACTAGGTGCAGAATGCTGCTTCAGTTCTTCAGAGGTTGCTCCACTGAGAATTTTTTATAGTGGCTCCTGTATGAATGTGCCATTATATTCCAGTGCTTCCCATGTAAATGCTTGTTTTGCTGTCTGTCCCTTTTTTGAGTATTCTTTAGTGTTTGTTTTTATTCCAAAAACATACTGTACTTTTCTTCATTAACCAGCTCTTGACCTATTTGATTTACCTGGGGCTCTGGCTTGTTTGTGTGCTTAGCAGCTTTTGCTTCATTCTGCATGCTTTAACATAATGATCTTTTCTCCACAGAATTGCAGATTTTTCCTTTTGCGGGGAATGCATTTTATGGAGATAGCTTTATAGAGAGGAGTCTTACTCTTTTCTTTTTTTTAACCCCCACAGGGGGAGGGGAATTTCAGCATGAAAACAGGTGGGTGAAAGCTTAGATCCCCCCTTCCAAATTGATATGGTCCCAAATTGGGGGTGTGTGGACATACCCAGAGGTAAGACAATCACACATACATGCATAGCCGTACTAACTCGGCCCACAAGGGGATAAAGCTGGTTGCTGTCAAATGAAGTGCCAAGCTGGAGGAGGATGAGCGGAGGGCACTGCGAGGAGCGGTCGGGTTTTTCACCACTCTTGCCAGGCATCTCTGTAGCCCTTTCAAACAAGCCACGCAGAACCCACTCTGCCGAGTTCAGACATCACAACAAGCCACCCTGAAAACAAGCCACCAGGAATAACCCAACAAGTCATGGGTTCTCAGGGTGGCTTGTGAATGGCTAACAACCCATGCTTAAGCCACCATGCTGGGTTTGGACATGACAAGCCGTTCTGAAACAAACAAGCCTGACAACCCACCACGGGCTGTCGTGTTGTGCGAACCAGGTCACTGGGACATACTTCCAAATAAGATTTGCACTGCAGATCTCTTTTTGAGCCTGTGCCTTCTGATACTGTCTTCTCCATGCTGGTCAGGCTTTTCCTTGCTAGTCATTTGCATTTCAACTACTTACATGGAGCATTGAAGATCTAGCACTTCTGCCAGTATAGCATCAAAATCATGGAGTCCTGACTTTCTCAGATGACTTGAATAGTCAAGCTGTATGATCTGTGATTTCATTGATCTGTCTTTCCAATGCAGTTCATTGTCAATTTCCTTACCCTGGCTCTTTAGCTTGCTGTATTGCTTGGCTAAACATCCATATTCCACACTCAGTGTTTGTTTTAGGGTTCAAATGATCGGAGAGGCATTTTACTGCTGTTTGGAACTTCCCCTTCTGCACAATGCAAGAGAAAAGTGCTTTTCCAAGTATTATGAGTAACAGCAATGGCTAGAAATAAATTTTCTAGGTGTCCTTTTGTTTGTTTGTTTTTAAGCCCAACTTATGCCTACAGCAACATCTACAGTACATGCATTTCATATTCTGGGGACACTGCTTTGGGAAGCCACTTTGAAACTGGAGAAGTCACACATAACCATTTGTATCTCTTCTCTTCCATTGCATAAATCAAGGGAGACTGTTCCTTCATTAGCCTGTTTGCTTTTCTAGTCTGTCTCTGGGTTTCGAGTTCTTTTTAGTAGTGATATGCGAACGCCGCAAACCTGCCAGTTCAGTTAAAAAGCTATTTGGACTTTTCAAGCATTTGAAAGAAGAGTTAAAAACAAAAACAAATGGTTTTTTTGCAAAGTCTGCCCTCCCTGTGTGTCTCTCCCGTTCAACCACTGCCACCACCAGTTGGTAATTACATAGGGAGAGAAGGCTCCCCAGTAAGGCACCTATCTGTGAACTCTCCCCACGTTTGATTACCAGTACTTCCCTTTTGCATAGATAAGGGGGTTGTTTGCTGGCACACGGAGGGCCAGCAGGGGAGGGCTTGTAGTGGCAGGAGTGGTGGCCAAAGCCCATATTAAGTTGGCCTTACGCTCAAAGGAGTCATGGGGCAACTTAAAACAGGGCATACTTTTTTCAGAGGGGGGAGTTTGCATTTTGATGACTCCTCCCCCAAATATCATCATTGCTATGCTTTGCCACATCACTAGATACAGGATTGCAGAAAAAAAAACTTCAGTTGCTTTCAATACTTACATAACTTCATTGAACAAGTAGCTTTCAACTTCCTTTCTCTTGCTACTCTCCACTTCCTCCATGACGATGACCTGCCTTCCCCTAAAGTTATGGGCCCACTTTGGAGAATACATCTATCACTACACAGGACACTGTATTTGTTTAGTACTAAATAAATGACCTTTCTGATACAGGGCACTGCAGACTGAGTGTCACTCTCCCTTCAAAACAGGGCCTCTATTAAAAATTTACTGCTGACCAGTGGCCTACAATATCAGAACCGCACCAGGGGCCATGACCTCATACGGCATGTTGAATTTCAGCCTCTCCTTTTATTGTAAAATAAAAGGCTTTATTTTATACTAGTGGTTTTCATTCAGGTTCAAAATTCATGTTAAGGGATTTCTCCCCACCCTTCCATATGTATTTATTTCCCACCTAGCACAGCCTGGCTGTGTCAGAGTAGGAAGACATGCAGGGAGGGGGTGTTTACCCCTCCAGTTCTTTCTCAGTTGAAAGTGGCCATCCCCAAGTTGTTTTTTTCACCTGTGAGGGTTCCCCTTATCTTTCCTCCATCTATACCTCAGAGATAAGAAAGCAGCCCAGTTCGAGCCTAAGATGCCTGCTTACTGCCTGATAGCTACTTTTCAAAACAAACAAACAAACAAACAACCCTTTTGAGTTGAAATTCTAGGTATAAAACCATTTTAACACAGCTGTTTAATATCTCATCATGACAAGTCATGGTCATGCTTGGAATCCTCTGTAGAGCCTGAAATTCTTTTACAGAATATAACACAATAGACTTTAGGACAACGTTAATATCAACAACAGCAAATGAAAAAGAAAAGCGAAAACTTACCCATGAATTCAATTCCTAAATGGTGAGCTATACCAAGGAAAGCATGTAAATGAAGGACAAAAGAGAAGAAAAACATTAGTAAAGACCCATAAAATAAAATAAAAGAATTATTATTATTATTATTATTGTTAATGTTATTATTATAATATAAAGATGCTTAAGCCTCACCCATTCACTCATGAGGATATCATAATACTTAAGGTACTTCCACATGACCTAGAATGATAAAATACTCGTAGTGGTGTAATCGAACCTGGGGGGGGGTGCCTCACCCCCACCTCGATTCTCCGCAGCAGTAGCCCCCCACCTCGATCTTCTGAGCGGCGCGGAGCAGTTCTCCGCACCGCTCGAGCTGCCCTCTCCGGTCCCGTCGCGTCACTTCCGTCACCGGAAATGACGCGACAGGACCCTGCGCAGGCGCAGTACGTGGAACGGGGGTCCAGCGCGACTGCGCAGGGTCCCATCGCGTCATTTCCGGTGCTGGAAGTGATGCGACGGGACCAGAACGGGTGGCGCGGGCGGCTTGGCACAGAGAGGCGAGCCGCCGACGGAGCAAGGTAGGCTCGACCGAGCCTCGTGCGGACATGAGCGGGCCGATTTCGGTCCGGTACGCCACTCGAGGCTCGATGATACATCGCTAAAATATGGTATAGATAGTCCAAAAGCACCCCAATTACTAGAAAAATCTGAACACCGGACATTTGTATACCTCTCCCTTAAAGCAGGGAACTCAAAGGTCAGGGGTACACAACTGGTATAGGCTGGGGTCCGGGGCCAAACATGTGTGTGTGTGTGTGTGTGTGTGTGTATGCGTGCAGAGATGGGGAGCTTAAACTCTGCTCACTGAGATATAGAGACTGCTGGGTGGGGTTGGAAAGCCCACCCAGCAATATTGGTGGGTGATTCCCCCAGCAATCACCACCAATATTGTTGTTTCTCCATTGCTACTAGCATCAGGCAAACAGCAATCTCAAAAGCCAAGGAACAGGACTCTTCTTTCCCTGCAGTGGGGCCTCCAGCTTTGGGGGCTGCACAGGGAGTGGCCAGGGGCCACATATGGACCCAGAGCCACAGGTTGTGCAACACTGCCCAAGATAGTTAGAGTACTTCCACACCATGGGATGGATCCTGATTAGAAATGCTGAGGGTATGTCTATCAAAATCAATGGGACTTAAACTTGTTCCATTAATTTCAGAGGGTCTACTCTAGGCATAACCAAGGGCAGTATCCAACTGTGCTATTCTGCATACTCAAATACTGCTAGCGGAGCTCCGTCAAATCCTTTTGATGAGCAGGCAGGTCTGCATTACGCTTACACAACTGGCTGTGCAAGCAATAGTGCAACAAGTTGCGCAAATGTAACTTTAGTTGGATTCTCCTCTTGCACATAGTTTGGAACCTAGTTTCTGCATCAAAGTCATTTATGCTAACAGAATGACACCGTTGGATACTGCCCATAGTCTGGATCCAACTCTGAGCATAACCAAGTATGGTTCCAACTCCACATGAGAAATTTGGTGCATGCACAACCAAAGGATATTGCTTACTGGAAAACTACAGGAAAATTACCATGAAGCATATCCCAAAATGGTCAAAGTGCTTCCATACCACCAAAAAGATGAAAGCTTGCAATACAATACAGTATATTATGATTAATAAATAAATCTGAAAATGAGGCACTTGTACATCTCTCACAGGAAATGGAGAGTTTGAAGAGTATCCCATAATGGTAAAGGTAATACAAAACTACTCAGGGGCTGATTACCCCAAGGCACCCTGATTAATATAAAAATTGGAAAGAGAGACGTGACAGTATCCTGTGGAGCCTCGCCACCTCCACTGGTTCTGGTGCGCTCATGGAACCCACCACTTGCGCAACAGGGTTTTTGTGTTTCTAAAAATAGCTACCAAAACAAGTAGAAACACTCATTTCTGGATTTGGACAGGTCAGTGGAGCTCCCTTCTACAAGCTCCACTGACATGCCCCATTCCAGGAATAAGCATTTCTACTTGTTTTGGGTTATTTTTAGAGCCGCAAAAGCTCCATTGCTCAAGTGGTGGGTCCCAGGATTGCACAAGCACAATAGGATACTACCCATTTGTTTATCTCTCTGTCAAAATAAGGACATTAAATGTCTCCCAAAGTAGTTACAGTGCTTCCACACCACCTAGAATGCTATCATTCAGCATATATAGCATTCAGTGTCCCCCTAGGGATGGACAACAAATCTATCAGTTTTGATTTCTCTCGATTTCTCATCTTTTCCAATCTGGAGTCCAGTTTTTCCTGAACTTTGAGGATTTTTCATCATTTCAAACTCTAAGATTATTTTTAAAGTTTGCATGAAAATTCAAACACATTTTTGTTCATATTTTCCCTAATACATGAATTTTTGTATGTATTTTGGTGTAATTTACAGATTTTTGCAACCATGTAATGCATTTTGAATGTTATTTTCACTAATACACACACATCTGTGTGCAGTTTTACTTTATACACATTTCAGTAGACATTTTTGATTGGTGAACTCCATTGCAAAATTTGTAGAAATGCAAATTTTGAAGGATAACTGAGTTTCAGTTCACGTATTGGTTCAAAAGTACAAAATTAGGTAAGTTTGCGCTAAAATATGAACCAAATTTCTCTCCCATCCCTATAAAATGTTCTGATGACTAGAAAAGGTGGAACATGGAACATTTTTATATCAATGATTAAAATGCTGGTCATGAAGTTTACTGTACAATTGAGGTCAGCACTCCAGCATGGAAGAAGGAAAATTAAACACAGGATGAAACGTTGGGCTGTTCTGTTCCGCCTTCACACACTTGAATCAGCCTTGAAGGACTTCCAGTAGCAGCCAGGAACACTATATCTATGGTTGAAGAATTCACAGTTTGTTTGTTAGTAGCATCATGCTTGCTACTCACTCACTTACGTAGGTATCAAAATTGTTAGGACCCATCACACCATATGGAGGACATCAAATGCACCCTGATTACTTCAAATGTCTCAAAGCATGGGAGTTGCGCATCTGCGGCTGAGGTTTGGGAGACCCTCTGGGGCACACTGTGGTGGCTTGCAGCATTCACTCACACACTGTGTACACATTATCTTTCATGCACACTGTGTGTGGGTGAATGCCGCACATGCACACACAAATCTGATCTAGAAGATCCCCCAACCCTCAGGAGCAGATTTGAGGGGCACACAGGGGACTGTAGGAGGGAGGGAAAATCTGTCCCTGTTCCACTGGCGGTTCCCGTTCCACTGGTGGGCAGCCAGGGTTAGATATATAACCCAAAAGCTGATGATGACTTCACTGACCATTCTTTGGAGAGTATAAAGGCTGCTTGTTGGGATTTGCAGCATTCACGCACACACTGTGCACACAAATGATAACACAAAACCACACGATGTTACATTACATTAATTTAAGAAGTGTTTGTCAGAGGTCAGATATACTTGTCATGCAATATCTATTATGCAGTTTGTTGGTTTTTGAAAACCTGACCAAGATGCCAAATTTTCAAAATGACAGCTGAGATCAAACACATTTATCTGATCGCCAAGAAATGAAAAATTCAGATATAAAGCACGATCAAGCCACATTCTTTTTAAAAAGTGCATGCAGAAGAGCTGATAAAGACAATTTCTTTTCAAAAGGTTCAATTACGTTGCAGAAATAACAAGGCTTTTCAGTGGCAATCTGCCATCTCCTTTAAGGGGCGCGTGATCTGAGATAACACAAAGAGTAATACTGCTTTTCTCTCAATAAATGTTGAATTTGTCAAATGTTGAAGGAAATTGTGTATATTTGTGGAAGCCAATTATAGAAGTGATTGGACTTAAAAATTTGCAGAGAACTGGCACAATGTCCCCCAATAATCAAAAGCAGAGAATATTTGTTTGAACTGAACCCCACTACAGGGATGGGAGAAGTTCTAGGGATGCTTGAGTTTGCCAAGTTTCTCCGAACTCCACTTTGAATCTTGGTTCATCTCACTTTCATCGTCCTTCTCATTTTTCTTTTTGTTCGAATGGGGAAAGTGTTCATTTCGAACAGGAAAAGAGCACAGTTTTCTCCCATTGACTGAAGTGTGAGAATGTGTATTATTATTTTTTTAAAGGGCACATTTTTCAAAATACGCATTTTTTTAACACGATCACAAGTTTGGGAATTTGTGATTTCCCCCAAAAAAACATGCACTCCTGTTCGTGTTTGGATTGCAAACAGGGAAAGTCTGAACAATTTGCAAACTGAAACAAAATTCTCATACATCCATACCCCACCAATGAAGAGGCAGAGGAGTGGTGCATCTGTTTAGAGTGGGGTTAGGGCTATAGAGAACCCCTTGAGAAATGCCACTAGAATTCTAGAAACTTGATCTCTGCTCAAAATTCTAGAGAGGCTTCACCCCTCACCCACGTGTCCATGCTACAATTAAACCCCAGGGAAGGTGTCATGAGGTAAATGCGTAATAGAAAGAAAAACACATGCACGGCATCCTCAGCCACCTTGCAATGATAAGGTAAGCTCGAAAGTACCAGCGAAAGAAATTCTAAAGTGCCCTGAGAATGAGGCAGCAAAATAGAAGATACTTTCATGGTGGAAGAAAACTTCTGGAAAATTGGAAGACAGTTTTTAGCATGGCATGGCATTACCCTAGTACCAGGAGGGAAGGCTGCCTTACCATGGTAGGAAGGGGGAATGATCTGCACCCACAGGAGACGGTAAGTCAGTCTTAGGGCCGGTTCGCACGACCCAGGTTGCGGGTGGGGGAGGCACCACTGGGGCCGTCCGCGGGGTCCGGCAGGGCACCGCAGATGACCTGCGCCCCGTGCACATGGGTGGACCCCACAGTCCCCACACCAGTAGTGCGGGCCTCCTGGCGCTAGGGGGCCGGGCCCCGGGAGGCCCAGAGGGGCCATTTGCCCCTACAGGCTGGAGCGCCGGCAGTTCCGGCCGCTCTGGGCTGCCGTCTCTGTGCGGACCCCGTGGGACAGCCGCCCGCTGTTCACACGGCACGGTGGCCACACGCGGTAGGGGCTTGCCCCTCTACTGACCATGGTCACTTTGCGTGCGTCCTGCACGCAGCTGTCCCGCGGGGGCACCCCCAGTCGGCGTGCACACAACACGGGAACCGCGGGGGACTTGCGGTTCCCGTGTCATGCGAACAAGCCCTCTGAGATCCTGCTGCACTACTTGCTAGCTTCTCCTTCCCCTGGCAGCTTCACTTTTAATGGTGGGCAGAGAGAGAAAGGAAGGAATGAGGGAGGCCTTTCTGGTACCATTGCCTGCATATGTGGCTTTTGCAAAGGGGGGGAGGAGGGAAAAATGAAGCCATCATCGCTGGTAAGCATCCCACCCCATGAAATAATCCTTTCAGCCCCCACCCTGAAAATAATTGGAATGCCCCTCCCTAATTTCCCAGTTTTTTGTAAATAGGGCATCAACTCAGCCACAATTCAAACTCTGTATGCTTGATCAGCAAAGTTGTTGTAGTTAATTCAAACAGAACACTCACAACAAATGGAGACCAGCGATCATCCTGCCAAACCTCTGAGTTATTTTATCCCAAAATATAGGGCCATTAGCTGGTCCAGCTTGTGTTAACAAATTAGATTGGGTGATAGTCATCTTTTCCCCCATCACAGGACCGGTGCAAGGCAGTTTGGTGCCCTAGGCAAGATCAGATATTTAGCGCCCCCCTTCCCACTTGAGAGCGTTGTATTTTTTTTCAAGGCGTTTCTAGCACCCCCTTTAGCACTGCGCCCTAGGCGGCTGCCTAGTTGGCCTAATGGTAGCACCGGCCCTGCCCCATCAGTATATTCTGGAGAACCCCATACTGGGAAGAGATTGTTATCATTTCCATGTTCATACCTATGCATATTTTACATATACCCCAAAGTTTGTAAACATATGAAAAACATTGGGGGGGGACTTTTAAAGGGGGGGAAACCCAAACACCCCAATTAGGACTAGTGGTGGGCGATCCATGGTCAGCGAGTGCTGTCACTGCACCCGCTGAGCCGGGCCAAAAGCAGATGCCAGCCAAGCCACTTGGTGGACTTCCGGGTTCCCAGCGGAGCACTTTTTATGTAGAAAATGGCGTAAGATACGTTAAAAGCAGCTGCAATTTGTGTAACTTGCGCAAATTGCGACGGCTTTTAACGTATCTTACGCCATTTTCTATGTAAAAAGTGCTCCTCTGGGAACCCAGAAGTCGCTTCCCTGGCTCGACTCAGGAGTACGCGAGTCGAGCCGGAGACGTGGAACAGAGTTTGGGGGGTTGAGCCCAGCGAGTTTGCCAGACTTCCACCCCACCCCACCACGAACGAGATCCTCACACATCCCTAATTAGGACCGAGCATACTCAGTGGGCATGGAATGCTGACTATTGGGAGGAGCAGAAAACCCAGAGGAGGGGGAATGAAATGGAGTGCCTGGAGTCCTGAACAGACGTATTCCACACTGCAGCATCTTGTCGCAGCTTCTACTTGTTCTTTATGTCCTTATTTCCTTTTCCAATGGCAAGGTTACAGTGATAATGAACTCAGATGAAAGCTTTACCATGCAGCCAAATTGTATTCTGCATTGAATTCTGTGGGCAAACAAGGTCAATTTACAGTCCTAAAGTAATTTGAAACTAATTTTTCCCCTCCACTTAAAGATAAAGAAATTAGTGTAGGAAGAAAAATTTACTACATTTTCTTCCCATATAAGGTTGTTCACAGTGCTCTAATGATTGGCACCAACAGAGCTGTAAAATACAGTCCCCAAACACTCCTGATTTGGTACCAAAAGAACAATGGTGGTTGGAACGGCTTCCTATGAAAACTTTCATTTTAAGGTTTTTTTTAAAAAAAATAATAATAATAATTCAGTGCAGAATAGTGGAATAAACTATTGATTTCTGTTCCCTGTGGGTAACACAGCAGAATCAACTGCGGTCAGCTCTTCATATCCTGATATGTGAGAGATGTAAATAACTGCTTGCCCTAAGGATTACTGTGCATTTCTGCTATATTTCATCGGTCGCCTAAACAAAGTATTCCTCTGTAATATTATTAAGATCTGACTACCACCACCAGCCAGTCTAATATGCAATCTATTGGGGGAGTGCATTCATTTCAAAGTTAGGAATCCAGACTAAATACTTCACTGTGCAATTTAAGAATTTAAGATGGTTAAAAATAATACTGTACAAAAATGCCATCTCAATTTTGCAGGCCCATTCTTAGGCCATTAAATTGAGGCAGAATTTTGGGCAAAGCTCTTGGGCCAGAAGAAAGTCTTAAAATGTTTGGCCCTTAATGGGGGCTTATGTTATCATGCGAGAGAGTGGCTTGTTGGTCCACCATAGCTTGTGGTGATGGAGCTCCAAATCAGCGCTTCATTGGGCCTCAACGTCCCTTCCCAATGCCTCAGAAATTTTGCCTTGTAGGGACACAGCATAATTTCAGAGGCATTGCAGGTAAAAAGAATGACACCCCCCCATAAAAAAAAGATGGCAGCCCCCACAATGTCCTGACAAAAAGTCATTTCTGAGCCACTGGGAGGAGACATGGTGGCCCACTGGGATGCCAATTTCGAGCTCTGTTGCAGCAAGCAGTGGCAAGCCAATTTGTTACAAAAAGAAGGTGCACACAAGTCACTCTGAAACCTGTTAAGTAAGACCCCTCCAAGACCAAAAATATTATGAATTTCTCTGGGTCCACAAAAAATACTGGGGGGGTTTAGGCTCAATTTCTCAACATTAATCCCCCCCGCCCCAGTTTTTTAATCAAAATGAAGTCAGCTGAACATTGTGGTTTGGAACTAGTCAAAAAGGATTGAGGGAGCATGTAACACCATGGCTAAGGGTTTGGGATGTGGGAACATTACATGTTTACTGGCCAAGTATGGGGCATATTAGTCTCGTTTAGCATGAGATGTGCAATACAGCACACATTATACTGCTGTTTTTAGATACGGCAGAGGGGCCTCTGTGTGCATGTACAGAATACCAAGCAAGACAGTTTTCCTCCTGCCCTCTCTTCACGTCCTTTAATCTCACTGTCCTGATTGCTTTCCTCAGATTCCAGGGTACGGATGAGAAATGCATATTAAAATAGGAAGTGAATATTCAATTATGAAATTATGACACAGCACTCTTACCTGCTTCATCAAAAGGTTATTCAGTAAAAAGAAAGTAAAACTACCCAGCCCTAGTTTAAAGCAATATATGTCATGATTTTCACAAATGGGTATAAAAAATGGGTATACCCACAAATGGGTATAAAAATTTCAAAGACATCAAAGGGATTGCTCTCTATATACCCTTTTCATGCTGTCACAGTGTTTTCCCCTGGGATAATTACGTTTACCCTGGGTAGTTGCCAACTATCCTCACATTATTCTAGATGCAGATTGCAGTTACCTCTGGGGAGGGTTTCCACTTAAACCTCTAATCATTGCTTAGGCATTTAGGTAGGTACCCATAGGTAAGAGCAGTCATCTGGTGGCATTCCAAACCAGCATTTAGACTATATCCAGGACTCAAAGTTATGGCTAGTGAACTTTAGTAACTAACAATGCAATCCTAGGCACACATAGCAGGGAGTAAGCACCAAGTGCTTGCACAGGCAAACAGCCCCCCTCGAATGTTCACAATCAGGATCAGGGCAAACACAACCATGTTTCACTCCATCCTGTGAACTGCCACTTCCTCCTCTTCCTTCCCCTGCTTCAAGGTGAAGGAACTTACTATGGAGCACATGAAGGGAAAGGCAGAGGTGGCTGTGGGCACTCCAAGCAAGTGGCAGAATGTCTTTTCCTGCCAGGGGAAACTACTAGTCCCAGCATCCCCAGTGAGAAAATGCTGCTGCTACACCTTTCCCACTGAGTAGCCCCCGCTCCACCCAAGGGGCACTTCCTGGTTCACAGTGTAGTCCAGGGCAGTTCAGTCCTATGCCCTTTTACTTGGAAGGTAGTTCCACTGAGATAAGTGTGGGGATGCACAAGCATCCCTGTGCTCTCCCTGACATTGGTGGAGTTGAGGCTTTATGGGCATTTCGAGCAAACATGTGCAAGGCGCTCAAGAAGCACTCTCTCTGCTGCCGCCACCACCTCCCTCCTAAGGATGTATTGATTTTGTGAAATCCGTTCTGTCTGTGTTTTGCAGATTGTCTGGCATCTTTTGTTCTGCTGTCCACCCTTTGATGAAGTCAGGTTTCTCACGTAGGGATGTCCGAGAATTTCGTTACACTTGCTCAAGTGTGCATTAGTACTAACGTGCATTAGCACAAATATGTACTTGCTCTAATTTGCACAAATCTCTCCCAAAAGTTAAAACAAACAAACAAACAAACAAAAAACCCAACGAAACTGGTCCGCAGTTCCACAGAATCCATGCATGTCAGGAGAAGGCGGTCCATTGCAGAATGCACAGGTCAGATTCATAGAAAACTAAACTCATTTTAATCCACTGTGGATTTCTCAGAGATCCCTACTGCCTCCTGTCCTCTGCCCCATGGCAAGGAATCTTACCTAGGGAAAGGCAAAACAAGAGGCAGCTAGGGTGGCAGCTGCCATCTCTCCCAGCCCCACGGTGACTGGAAAATGATGCTACATAAAGCCTCAACTTCCGGGTGGTGGTGGTGAGAGCACAGGGATGCATCCATAAGTTGAATAACTTACTTCTGAATAACATGCTGAGTAAACAGCATTGCAAGAGACTAATCCATGAACCAGAAACGAGCTGGCCTGGTTCAAATCTCTGTCTCAAATCTCTCATATGGGGATAGACCCCTACCATACAGGATCCTTATACAGATGGCAGAGATAATCATTACAAGAATCCACTACAGCACTAAATAGGTGCTAATCTTATTATCTCACACCCCTGTACAAAGCAGAATCACGAAATTGCTTACTTTTGCCATGATCCAAACCTCCATGCTCCTCTGATGAGAACATGGACTTGCCCTATTGACAGGGAATAGTACCCAAGTACATACAATGACATAGCAAGCCTGGGATTTTCACCAGAAGAATTTTGTTCTGGTCACACAAAGGTCCTCACTGCCCTCTTGTGTGTGCATAGACTGGAGGCACTGAATATTGTAAAGTGTGCGTATGGTTGGATTCATATATCAGGGACCATTTGTGCATTGGAAACTGTAATTCTGTTTCTGGGAAGGAGGAACACAACCAGAATTTGCCACCACGCCAATCTGATCATTGCAGTCAAACCCTATAAACAGTAAGAGCTTCAGATTAGCTACGGTATCCCATGAGAGAATGGGCTCTCACAGTTTCTGACGTCACCCTACACTCTCCAGTCTGAACAACTAGAAGACTTTGAGTGGAATTATGCTTATGCTGTACCCTGTGCAGTTATCTAAGGCAGCGGTGGGCAACCCTTTTCAGGTAAAGGGCCACAGTGGTGGCTGGGGAATCCTTCAGGGGACACATTGCTAGAGGGGGATGATGGTGAAAGGGGCAAGGCTGGACAAGCCTGGAGCCATGGTGGATGGGGTCTCACACACAGTGACCCTTCCACCCTCACACACACTCACGCACCCTTCACACACATACAGAAACACACGCTTCCCTTAGGGATGTCGTCGGAGAAATCTGCAATGGATTCCAATGAGTCTGGATTTCTATGAATCTGATCCACGGATTGCACAGTGGACCAGCTGGGTCACACAGATTCCACAGACTTGCAGACTGCTTTTTTCACTTTCCAGAAATTTATGCAAATTTTGTTGTAGAATAATACGACAACTTAAAAAAAAACACCAACCAAAAATGCGTATTTCCCACCATAGGCTAAAACGTGAAAATACACATTTGGGGGAGGATCTGCGACTTTTTTGGGGGGGGGATCTGCACATTTTCAGAAGTGCAAATTTGCACAAATGCAATTTGCACAAGTGCGCACAAACTCAAGTTCAGGAAATGGAAAAATAAATCCAATTCCATCAATGAGAGGACGGTGGAACAAAAGTCTCCTGACAATTGCAAAACGCGGATGGAAAGGATTCAACAAAATCTGTACATTCCTATCTTCCCTCGACAGACATAGACATGCACACACATCTTCCCCCACCCACCCACCCACCCCACAGTCCACACACACACCCTTCCCCTCACACTCAAACACTGTCTGTTGTCCTTCCCCAAACAGACATACCCAGACAAATGACCTCCCCCCGCTCACACACAGGGGCCTCCTTTCTCCCTACAATGCACTTGACACCCCCCATGCTATGAAATATCAAAGGGCCTGGGGAATTGTGGCCTCTTGGATCTAAACACTCCAGCAGCCACCCTCTCTGTGGTCACCTTCTAAGTGCAGCAGCTTGAGCTGTGCTCAGAGGGCTTATAGAGCAAGCCGCTGCTAGAGCATCTATTCTTGGCTGCTGGCACCAGTGGGCCACAGGCCAGTTCTCCAAGGGCCACATGTAGCCTGTGGCCCACGGATTGCCTACACGTGCTCTATGGTGTACTTTGCAATGGAGGGGGAGACCCAAATGAGGCCTAATTTTCTTGTGCCCTTTCTAACTGATATATGCTTCTCTTCTAGTGTTCTGCTTTTGCATGAAATCACTGCCTCCCATATCTACCCTTATTTGTAACATTGTAAGGCTGGAAGGAAAAAGAAGATAATCATATCCAACCCCGCACTACATAGTGGAGTTCGTCACGTCCCAGCCTGTTGTTGTCAAGAGTCTGGGACTATCAGAAATAGGAATCTGGATATAGAATAAACTGATGAAATGAAGAGTTTAATGCTCAACATTCTTTAGCTGCAAAAACACTCCTATTCCTCCTTCTAAAATCCCCCTTGTCCTTCCAGTCTGGTAAAATTTTTGCGATAGACTTGCCTATGATTAAGCCGGGGCATTTTGAAATATCAGTTTGGATTAAGGAATGGGTCTGCTAAAAACATCACACAGCCCTGAGAGACTGACCCACATAATCTGGGTCACAAAGTAGATAGTGTGGTACAAGCAGGCAGCAGAAGAAACCACCTGCCTATGTAGCTAATGGCTCCAGGTCACTCAAAACAATACACCAACCCATTCTTAGTTAGCCTACTACTGTGTTGCTATCTCAACTGGATTGTAGATGCCATAAATATCTGAATTTTTCTATTCTCAATACTAAACGTAAGACATTGATGTAAGGGGGAAATATGTGGTAGCTTGTCTTTGGGTAAATGAACTTGATTGGTATCTTTGGGAAGGATTTTATCAGAAAGATGATCTCTGAAGAAACTGGAACTGTTAAAACAAAATAAGGATCCAGTGGCACCTTTCAAGGTGACTGACGTTTACCCAAGGCTGCCCTCGCTAATGCCCTGAGGCTTGCCAGGAGGGAGATTGGGACGTCTTTGGGGTTTTGCCTTTCTCGCCTACATTGGGTGCCTGGAGGCGTCAAGGTAAGGCGACGATGGTAAAGCCCTCCAGCTCCACATGGACGGCAACTGGCCGGGGGCGGACCAACCTGCCTCCGGTGCAGTGCGGATGTATTCGCCCAAATATTGGTTTTTTCCCGGCCAATGGCCGGGCTAGGTTAGTACCGCACTTCGCCCTTCACAGATCTTCAATTCAATAAATGTGGCCCTGATTTGAAACCATATACTCTGTGTCTGACTCTTCTTTATCTCACCCATACACTCGCAATAGCTTTAGTAGTAACTTAGTATTTGAAAGGTAAAGTTATGGATGTAATAAAAAGGGGTCAAAAACTTGGGGTGTGGGGTATCGATGTAAGGGGAGGTGGCTTGTCCTTTGATAAATGCAGTAGAGGAGAAGAAATAGGGAATTGTATTAAACAGTAGAGATGTTTTAGACTGGTAGAAGAATTAGAAGAATTAACATACAGTAATACCTTGGATTGCAAGCATAATTCGTTCCGGAACCGTGCTTGTAATCCAAAACACTCTTATATCAAAGTGAGTCTCTGGCGGGCGTGAGTGGGGCCGATTTCGGCCTGCTACACCCGCTCAAGGCGAGCAGTTACATCCCTACGACTACTTGAATTGCAAGACCTTGTTCGTTTATCAAGCCAAAATTTTAAAAAAATTTTTGCTTGTCTTGCAAAATGCTCTCAGACCAAGTTACTTGTAATCCAAGGTATTACTGTATATGTTTATTGTTAATAAAAAAAATTTAAACTTGTGAGGTGGATGAATAAGAAGAAAAATGTTTGACAATAGAAAAAAGAGAAAATTACTTGTAAACTACAGATTAGTGTATATAATGTTACTTATACTTTGTTGTGGGAAAAATCGGAAGTCCGTTTTAGTTTTGTGTTGTGTTTTTCTGATGTTGGTCTGTGTTTTATTTTTATAATAGATTTTTTTTGGGGGGGGAACTAAAGGGGTATATTTGCTGCTGCGAATAAGCGTCCAAGTGATTCAGATCTACATTGTACTGTTAGAGAAATGCCCGTGCTTTTAAATGGAAAGGAATGCATAGATAAGCCAATTGCAGATGATAAGATGCATGCAGATCCTGAAGCCATTGTACAGGAAGGTGGAAATATCAGTGTAAAGTGACTCCTTTCACACACCCCTAGCCTGGATAAAAACGACTAGATGTCTAATATCAGCATATTCCCAGAGAAACAGGCCTTTGACCTGATACTCCTCTTATCAGGCCATCATTAAGCTTATGGACTTGGAGCTTCACGTCCTGACAACAATGACTGTAATTAATTGTCGAGGCTCTTGATCTGAATTTGAGGGCTGCTGTTGGCCCTCTCTCAGAGTTTCACATACATCTACCTCATCAACTGATGATAATCACCCTGAGAGAGTTGTTCAGATACACCAGGGTTCTCCAACATTGGGTCCCCAGATGTTGCTGGCCTACAGCTCCCAGCATACCCAGCCAACATGGCTAATGGGAAGGGATTCTGGGAGCTGTAGTCCAGCAACATCTGGGGACCCAAGGTTGGAGAGACCTGAGATACACACTATGTTTTTGAACTGCACAATGATTAAGGACAAATGGATGAAAAAGAAAACACAGACCAGTATCTGCAGCCCTGACTTTCTGTATTCCAGCACCATGTCAAATTAACAGTTTACTCACAAGAAATACCCCCTGGCTTTCATTATATTACAAAAGCTGAGGGGGAAGAGAATTATTTCAGTGACCTTGACAAAGCCTACCACCTCTCTCCATGTTTTTTTTAGAAGCAACACCAAGCAAGGATATTTAGGTAAATATGAAGTTGATTTGTCCAGAGAGTTCCCAAGCAAAGGAAAACAAGAAGTCAACCAATGCATAGATGATTTGTCTGGTGTTGGATGCTGCTTTCTCTGAAGCACGCATTGAAAATGTTGTTCACTGGGTCCCTGCGCTCCAGTTGCCAGATTATAATACGTCCATCAATCATGAAACCTCACAGAAATACATGAATGAATCCCACAACACTTCTCTCTGGGAAGGAACCACCATGAACTGGATGGGGTGGTGGTTGTGCACTCCACCCCACTGTCCCTGTTCATTACCACAAAGTTCCTGACCATTAAACCACGGGGTGCACAATGTTTTCAGGCACACAGGATGCATGCAATGCTTGGCTCAGGGGTTGGGAACCGCATGTGCACGCATGCACACACACACACACGCTTGAGCACACACGGTAGTGATCCTGACACAGACAGCTCTTTCCTCACTACTGGCAGCAGTGGGGAAAGAGGGATCTGTATCAGGATCTCTTGGGGACGGAGTGGCCCAGCCCCAGCAATCCTGATAGAAATGGCTCTTTCTTCACTGCTGCTACCAGAAAGAATGATCTGTATCAGGATCACTGGGGGATGGAATTCAGCAGTGAGCGGGTCAGTAAATTCTCAGAGGCTGCAATTAAAGCCATGTGGGCATGCAGCCCCTGAGCCACAGGATGAACACCCCTGCATTAAGAGATTGAAACGTATCAGGCAGCTCATTACTGATTTCATGAGAAATGAAAGGACAGAAGAAACTTAGCTTTGCTTCCCTGTAAGTATTTTTTTGCATTTGAAAACCTATGCTAGAGACCATTATAAGACCACGGGATCTGTTCTGTACTGATATTATCAGACCTAACTCAAGATAGTTTTGAGTGCTAATTGTAATAATACAAATGTGTTGATTCGATGGTTAGGTACTAGAGAGTGCGGGAGCGGTGGAAAAAATACAAAATGCTTTTGTTATGTGGTCATTTGCTAATTAGTTTATAGTTACTTTTTACTTTTGGGATTCTTAATATACTGTATTTTGGAATTGAAAACACTATTTAATGAAACTATAGGTTTTCTTTTTTGGAGTATCCATAAATGTTGAATTTAATAGATTAAATAGTTGATGTTTATTGGGGGAGAGTGGAGACCTCTGGTGTTTGTTCCTTTTAGGGTTCTTTTTTGCCATAACTGGAAGTGATTTTTTGTTAACAGAAAAGATTTTAAGATTAACTGTGGTTGATTAAGCTGTGGAGAAGATTGGAAGTCCATTATTGTGTTTGTGTTTGTTTGTTTGTTTTATTATGAATAAAAAATAAAAGTTCAAGGAAAGATAGTTTTGAGTGCTGCAGTTAGGCAATTTTAGACTCTGGACTGAATGGTCTCATGCCCCTGCCCGTCCCGTCATTCAATGGTAATGTGTATTAATTAACTTATTTCAAAATGTGGCAAGCCAGTCCTGCTGCATTTGGGGGCCCTCCTGCTCATTCTGCTGAGTGGGGCCCTGAACTTCTGCCCCCAAATCCTGCCCTGATGGTGCTACTGTTGACAATGGCTCAAAATCAGCAGCAGATTCTACACATCACAATTGTTTAATTCAACCAGTATAATTTTGTATATCCCAGAACAAGTCTTTTAAAAATATTGCACAGTTTCCCCTTTGGGGCAGAAGAATAGAAGGGGGAGTTGTTACAAATAGGTAGATCTTTCACCCTAAATGGTCTGGGTCCAAGGTACCTTAGGGAACGCCTCCTCCCCAATGTTCCACCACGCCACTTAAGGTCCTCTGAGGGTCAGCTGTTGCAGCTGCCCAATGTGAGACTGGCAGTTGTACATCGAAGAACTTTTTCCTTTGCTGCCCCTCAGAATTGAAATGCATCTTCTGACTTCTTTGAATGTTTTTAAGCAGGCACTGAAGACTTTATTATTCCGGGAGGCCTTCTTTTTATAGTATTTAATTACAATTTTATGGAATTTTAATCAATTTTTATGGAATTTTATGGTACTTGTATCAATTTTTATGGAATTTTATGGATTTTTATTCAGTTTTTATGTTTAATTGTATTGGTTGGTTTTGGTTGTGTGTTATTGTATATTTGTTTTGTTTGATTGTGATTTTGTATGCCGCCTAGGGCATTTATGTATAGGGGGGATATAAATTGAATAAATAAATAAATAAAAATAAATTCACTACAGCAAACTATCACTACTGAACATTCACAAACATAAAACTTTCTGATCCTGTTTAAACTGAGATGGGGGCAGTTTTATTAAGGTTACCAAATGTTCTCTGGAAGAGAGCATTGTCTTGCTTTAACCAGAATGTTGAATACATAATGCACGGGTGCTGAATTAACAGAAATATAATTAAGAGATTACATTAAGCCAATATGTTACTTAGATTGAAGCATAGGTTGCAATCATGTTGATTGTATTGCAAAAAGGAAGGAGAGGGGCATTATCCTCATAGCATGTTTTTCTAGAGAATTATAACATTGTGTGAAATAAAGGTTGTGATTGCTAAGCCTTTACAAACTTGGAGTTATTAGTAAAGGCTGCAGGGTCTTATTATGCTCCAAGTGGTTTTGTCAAGCTGTGTAGGGAGTTCAGATACAGTTAAAATGAGATATTGTGTGGATTGGCCCTTTCTCTGCAAGACCAAAATTGCTGATATTATGAATCAGCAGCCTTAGGGAAACGTAGGATACAAACAAATAAACCAGTTTCTCTTCTCTCATCCCAATAATATTTACTAGAAATCACCCTGGTTATTGTTGGTTGGTTTGCCCCCAGTATCTGGTATTGGGAGGTATGTCTTCTCCAGGGGAGGCTGGTGACTCCAGTGTCCGTGGGGCTTCTTATCCATGGCATCTTTTTGTTTGAGCTTTATAGGAGCTAACCATGGAGCTCCATGGCGGTGAACCTTTTTGGGGGATGGAGTTCAGCACCAGGGATAGCTCCTATGAAGCTCAAACAAAAAGATGCAATGGATAAGGAGCCCCACGGATATAGGAATCACCAGCCTCCCCTGGTCGTCTCTGAACATGATGCCCCCCACTAGCTATTAAGACAAACAGCTACTGATAACCCATCCGCCATGGAAGTGGATTTTCACACACACACACACACACACACACACACACACAATTTATTTCAGTATACACAAACATCTAAATAAAATATTAAAATATAAGAGAATAATTTAAAAAATAGGAAAAAACAGAAAAATAATATTTTCCATAGGTGCTTTCTGATCAAATAACCTATCCCAGTAGTGACAAACATAGTTGAATTAAACAGTGATGGGAGGACCAGCCATGATTTTTGAGCTCACCTAATTATCTGAAAATCACCATGAAACTCGTTTCTGTTTGTCCCCATTTTCATTCTGTTTTTCAGCTCACTTTTGAAAAGGAAAAGTGCACATTTCGGAATCAGAAAAGTACGCACTTCTGTGCGTATTTTTTCAAAACTGTGCAGTTTCCCCCCATTGACTAAAGAGTGAAAATGTGCATATTTTTAAGATGCGCATTTCAAAGTGCACATTTTTAAAAAAGATACACATTTTTTTTAATGCAATTGCAAATTCGGGTATGTGCAAATATTTCTCAAAAAAAAAGTGCTCCTGCTCACATTCATGTTTGGGATTGCGAATGAGACACGTTTACATGATTTGCGAATAGAAGCAAAATTCTCATACATCCCTACGGTGAATTAACCAAATAATTCCTGTAAGTATAAATATGCATTCTGCCCTTAGAGAGCCTTACGTACCAAGGGGGAGAGGTTACATTTACATGGTATGCTACATTCTATTTAACCAACCTACCATACTGGGGGCGTCTACAGTCCTCTATTTACAGGCCACTTCTGTTCTTCCTGTTGTTTTTATCATATGTAGAACAATCACGAAATGGATTTTCAAGATGATGACAGTTCCCTCCCCAGTCCCCTGTATTTGGACAAATTACTTGAACTGGCCAGCATGGCAGTGGCCAAGCTTCAAGCCTACAGTAAAATTCAATCCTCTACTCTGATAATATTACAGAGCAGGGAGTTATTAAAGTGCTAGATATACTATAAAATTATGTAGAAGAAAAATACAACCATGGAAAGGTCCAAGTTTGGGAGGAGGGAAGACCACAACCTTTGCAAAGGGTATGAATATACGTACTCTACTCATGCAAGGAACCAACTCCTTGGCAAAGGCATCATAACCCACAGCAGACATCAAGGAGTGCCAAGGTGACATATAGCACAATCCCATGCATGTCTACTCAGAGGTAAGCCCCACCAAGTTCAATAGGACATTCCCAGGTAAGTGTGGCCTTAATCTCAGCAGCACACCCTCATGGGATCTGAGCACCTCTCATGGATTCAAAATCCACTGCTCAGTACACAGAGAGAGTGGGGAGAGGCAGAGGCAGAATGCTTTCAACCCAGGAATTTGTACAGCTGCAGCCTTTAAATAGAACAGATCCCCACCCTACACACACACACACACACACACAGCAAGTATTAAAGCAGAACAAAGTTCTCTCCCCACCTGGGACAGGGAGCAATTCATTAAACCGTGCACAACGAAAATAAAACATCCTTAAATGCAGGTTGTCTTGTTTAAAGTCCTCCTCACTCTAATCCTGTGCAAAGTTAGGAGCAACTTGACATCAATGAAGAGTTGAAATCAATGGGTTGAGAGGTGCCTAACTCTGGATCAGGCTGCTAGCTTATTTGAATAACATCAGATTAAAAAGTTGCAAGTGCTTGTTAATCAACCCAATGCTGTTGCACTCACTGACCAGAGCAGAGGGAGGCAGGTGCAGACTTCCTCACTAAGCAAGTGGGTAGAATATGGACTGCATTTCCCCCTTTCTATCTCCAAGAGTAAAAGAGGGTTCACACAGGGCTCTACATAACTTCATTTCTCTACACTTGGTTACTTTGCACTGATGACTGGCGGCTGAATGTGCAAACTGAAAAGCACTGTACTTAGGCTGAAGAGAGGTAATATGAAAGCTCTGTCTGGGATGTCAGATCCGCAATGGCCCATTCACACAGTCAGGTCACTGCTAAAAGTGATGATGAACAGGGATGTGAAAGTCAATTCCATGGCTGGAGAGACAGACAATAGTTTTTAAGCATGTAAAAGTAACAACTAAAATAAAACAGAGAGACATTAGAGAGATGATATGATAAAGACATTATTCACTGTCTCTATCCAAACACATTTTGCATAATTTTTGAAATAACAGGGACAAGTTGAAATGCTGCCACCACCACCCATTTTGAAATAGAGGGGCAACCTCTGCCAGAGCATCTCCTTGTAGCTTCCTTCCACTTTACCCCCCAGATGTCATCGCATATTATTGCCCCCAGAGGCTTTTGGGGGGAAGAAATGTGGCCATCAGCGGGCAGCTGCCAGAAAGAGCTCCAGTTGTCTGGGGTGAGGCCCCTCCCTGCCATTTTGCCTGCCGTCCCCACCCCTCCCTGCTGCCTACAAAATCGGAGAACTTTTGGTTCAGCAGTAAAGCCTACCCAAACCATAGGATCAAATCCTGCTTACCACAGGACCAAATTAGATATCATGGTGGCAACCACATCTGTTGGTCATGTATCTTCCCTGATCACATGGAAAGCAGGAGATGGAGCTTCAATTTCAACATCAAACGGGATGCATGAGGGAAGCCCCCTCCCCTTTCTTACCTCCCTGGATTCTATTGGCCAAGGTCCTTTTTCCAACAGCCCAGCTCTGATACGGGAAGCGAGCCAGGCTGCGCTTAAAGTTAGGTAGGCCAACAGACTGCAGGGAAGTAGGTTGGGGGAGGGTTCAACTCCCTTCATTCTCACCTCCCTTTTGTTATTAGACTCCCAACTTAACACACAAATGGGGCAGACATGTGAGCCATTGTGCCTAGTTTGGCTGAAGGGCAGCTGTGGAATGAGTGTGCAGGCAATGGAAATCATAACTCTGTCAAACCACCTTCAACTCTCACGGGGAAAGGAGGTGCCATCAGCAGTGGCAGAAGTCTCACCCTCCAGACCAGGGCTCTCCAACCTTGGGTGCCCAGATATTGCTGGCCTACAGCTCCCAGCATACCCAGCCAGCATGGCTAATGGCAAGGGATTCTGGGAGCAACATCTGGGCACCCAAGGTTGGAGAGCCCTGCTCCAGACTGTGGGTAGCAGTCACTCTAGACCAGGGGTGGGCAGAGAGTAGATCTCCAGGTGTTTTCAACTCCCAGCATTCCTGACCATTGGCAATGGTGGCAAGGGCTTCTGGGTGTTGAAGTCCAACAACATCTGGAGATCTACCTTCTGCCTACCCCTAACCTAAAGCAGGAACCTGTTCCTATCCCCCCATCCTCTATCCCCCCTCCCTCCTTTCCATGTGGATGTGGAGCCTAATGATAGTGACAGTGTGGGTTCCTGATAGAAATGGGAATTGTATGGTGTGGGTGGCAGTACTTTATATGGGAAGACATACACTCACAGAATCTGGTCTAAATCTGGTCTAAAATGAAGCTATCAGGAAGGAAGGGCAGCTTCTAATAATGAAGCAGTCCTGTTTCTGAGCATCCCGCCTCACCCGCCTGATCTGTTGAATGCTGACTGTGCAAGTGAAAAAGTGGGACATCGGCTCAAAATAGTCTCATTATTAATTACAAACAGAGTATTATGAGCAGTTCCGATTTGTATTACGAGCCCACTATTTCCTCAGCGTCACTAGACATGAGTGTCCTTGCCGAACCAGGTTTTGGAACCTAATTCCAAGCCTACTGCCTTAACCCCTTAATCCTTGGCAGCAACTGAATCAAAGCCTAATTTGTGTAATCAGTTGCTCGCACAGACATGCTTCCCTGACATCTCCCTCCACTCTATTTGTTATCTTCTCCATTGTAGATTTCAGATTGTAAGTTCCAGGAGGAGGGGAGCAGAGGCTTCTCTTTTGCATACACAACGTTGAAAAGCGCAGAGTAATAATAATACTAATTCCTTTCACCTTCTCTTCAACCTACTTTCTTTTAGAAAGAAATCACAAGACTCAGTCATTGTGCAGTATTTTCACCTTACAGTAATTATGTGTCTGATGGACAATGATGCAGCATCCACTTAGCACTTTCCAATTAATATCCCAGGATCAGAGAAGCATGCTTTTTATTACTGACAGAACTGCTAATTATCCTTAACCAAAAATAAAAAAATAAAAAAATCCAGATTTTATTTTGAGCCTAAAGCTTGGTGAGAATAAATAGGCAAGACATTTCTATTAATTTCAAAAAAATGTGTGTGCGTTGGCGGCATGTGTGAGTGTGTGACTCTAGCAAGTTCTTGTCATGACACCATAAAAAAGCATTATACTTGACATGCAATGGGCACATGTTAGAAACACAAGGCTTTTGCAACAACCCCCCCCCATTAAAATCAGTGTAAGGGGTTTAAAATGGAAAGTTTGCAGAAGTAATTAAACGTGGAAGTCTGAAACCACCTGGTTCAAAAAACTGCCACTGACGTCAATGTAACTATTCATGGATAATTAACAGGGTGTTTGTTCTGAAGTCTGCAGACCTTTGATGAGCTTTCCAATTTGAGGAGTGGATGGAGGGTGATGAGCAAGGTCCTAGCCACCGTCCCGATATGTTGGTTATTGGCAAGCCCCATGGCAATCTATACACCTCTTTTGCCCCAGGATGGGCTACAACGGGAACTGCTAGTGCTGCAAAAGGGTCCCAAAGGGGCAGGGATGGGGACTCGGACTCGGGGACTCGACTCGTGAGTCCGACTGAGTCCCCCCTCTGACTCGAGTCCCACTCGAGTCCCAATAATTTATGTGGGACTCGGGACTCGACTCGGGACTCGAGCCTAAGGACTCCTCCGCCTCCGCCTCCGCCCTCGCCTCCGCCGTCCTCACCACCTCCTCCTCCTCCTCCTCCTCCGCCGCCGCCTCCGCCGCCGCCCTCACCTCCTCCTCCTCCTCCTCCTCCTCCTCCTCCTCCGCCGCCGCCGCCGCCCTCGTCGCCATCGCCGTAGCACACAGCACGCCGCGTCACGCCGCCAGCGCCGTCGCTCTGTTTTTGGCAGGGTTGCTGTGGTTCAAAAACAGAGCGCCGTCGCTAGCGGCGTGACGCGGCATGTCACGTCACGCCGCCAGCGCCGTCGCTCTGTTTTTGAACCACAGCAACCCCGCCAAAAACAGAGCGACAGCGCTGGCGGCGTGACGCGGCATGCCACGTCACGCCGCTAGCGACGGCGCTCTGTTTTTGAACCACAGCAACCCCGCCAAAAACAGAGCGACGGCGCTGGCGGCGTGCTGTATGTTACGGCGATGGCGACGAGGACGGCGGCGTGCTGTGTGCTACGGCGTGCTGTGTGCTACGGCGACGAGGACGGCGGCGGCGGCGGCGGAGGAGGAGGAGGAGGAGGCGGCGGAGGAGGTGAGGGCGGCGGCGGCGGCCGGCGGCGGCGGTAGCAGAAGCGAGGGCGGCGGCGAGGGCAGCGGCGGCGGAGGAGGAGGAGGAGGAGGAGGAGGTGAGGGCGGCGGTGGCGGCGGCGGCGGCGGCAGCAGAAGCGAGGGCAGCGGCGGCGGCGGAGGTGGAGGTGAGGGCGGCGGAGGTGGAGGTGAGGGCGGTAGCGGCAGCGGCCCACGGAGGGAGCAGGAGGGTCTCCGCGGGAGGAAGGGCAGCTCTTCTTCCTCTCGCGGAGACCCTCTTGCTCCCTCCATGGGCCGCCGCTTTGGGAGGGACTCGGGACTCGACTCGAGTCACCATTTTGGACCTCGGACTCTAGACTCGACTCTAGACTCGGGTCCAAAGACTCGGGACTCGACTCGGGACTCGGGACCAAGGACTCTTCAACATCCCTGCAAAGGGGGCCATCCAAATTCTGCCGGCTAACCCAGAACATGTAGAAGGATGATGGGAGGTAGCCCCTGATACATTTCCACTAACTACGTAGAAAGGGGGCCTGTTCTATCCTTCTGATTCAGCCCAACTGGAGGAGCTTTACAAATCACCCTTCCTAATGGAGAGAGAGGCATGGAGCAAATGACACAAATCCAAATGGTTGTATTGCAATGGAAGAAATACACAGGTCTTCAAATTTAAATTGGGTCAAACAGGCTGCCCATCAGTTCATCCATAGGCTTCCACATGCAAAGATAACTAGTGTGGATGAACAGTGATGGTGAACACCGAAAACACTTGGATATTTATTTTATTTTATTTTATTTTATTTATTTTTTATATTTATATCCCGCCTTTTTTCCTGCAAGGAACCCAAGGCTGCTTACATAATCCTCCTCCTCTCTATTTTATCCTCACACCAACCCTGTGAGGTAGGTTAGTCTGAGGGTCAGTGACTGGCCTAAAGTTACTCAGTGAGCTTCATGGCCAAGTAGGGATTAGAACCCAGATCTCCTGAGTCCCAGTCCAACTCCTTAACCACTGCGCTGCACTGCCTTTTGACAGTAATGAGTTAGTAATGAGTAGTAATGTGTTAGTAATGAGTCAGCAAACTGTCCATCATGATCAAGGGCGGTATACATATGGAAGGATGGCCTGTACACTGAGATACTTTGCCGTCCGCATTGGAGCTTCCAGTTATTGCAGTGCAAGTGAGGCAAACACATAGCGGAAAACACATGTATCATACAAGGATACACAGCAGCGACCTGGGTTGATGAGGCTTGTTCACAGAAGTAGTTGATGAGACTGGTAAACCTCCTTCTTGATTGTACCACTTCAGACTGCAGGTGAAGGATCAGATGATCGAGAGCTTCTCAATACAAAATAAAAACAAAAATCCTGCACTTACAGGAAGCTAGGAGGAACACATGTAGAGGAACACATGAAAAAGGCACGGGTCAGCACACACCAAGCCCACTAGTGTCCCCATCTTCTGAGTCATGACCTCCCCTGTTTGAGCAGGGAGGTCTGACGGAGGCTTCTACTTGCATTTGCTTGAATGCAAGTAGAACCCTTTATGTGAGCAGGAACCTTGATGAAGCAGGTAAATGCAAGCAGAAGCCTCCTTCAGACCTCCCCGCTCAACAGAGGGAGTCAGGGACAGAGGATGGAGCCAGTGCATGTGCAGATCCATGCTTCTTACATGTGTTCCTGTACACTACTTAGGCATAACGCCTGAATGGGGCTCATGTTTTGGAGTAGCCTTGACTAGTCTAGAATCCTTCTCCATAACATCTAGTTTTGTATGTGCAAGGAATTTTCCTATGCCGAAGCTCTCAATCATGTGAGCTCCTATGTGGTGACCAAAGTGGTACAGTCCAAATCTTTACAATGTTACCATTTCATCTGGTATTTTGGAGAACTAGGCCCAGAACTGCATCTCTCCATCAAAAGTACACTTAGTAGCAAACTAGGTTTGTTGCTGTGCACTGCCTGAAACAGCACTCTGATAGCAGCATAACCTGTTGATCACCCAGGGCCTGTTTATAAAGGCGAAGTTGGTGTTAGACTGGCTCTTGGCTATCACAAAAAACTTGTCTGTATAGTCCTTGAGCTGTCTGTCAGCAGTTTAGTTTACAACCTGGATGAGACTGAACGTTGGTACTGAACTTTTTCGAAGCGGACCACTTTTTGGAAAGTTACCCATCTTTAGGTTCTGGCCTTATATATGAATGAAAAGATCTAAATGATGCCTTATCTGGTCAGGTAGTGCCAAATACTGAATACTGATACATATTAACTTTCAGTTACATTCAGAAGTTAGGTGCTACTGAAAAAGAAGTTTTCAATTATCCAAAAATAATTGAATGTCAAATGCTAATATTAAATAAGCAGTATTTGCCAAATATTCAATACATGGAAAGGTTATTAATGGCTAATAGATCAGATCTGGAATTCATTCTCTCCCTATTGTCTTGTGCAAAAATAGGCATTGCATATAAATGAAAACTGTTACAGTGCAATCCTTTCCATTTTTACTCAGAAGTAAGTTCCACTATATTATCTGGGAGTAAGCCAAATCAAACACAGCAAGGACTTATTTCTAAGTAACTATGCCTAGGATTGTGCTGTTAAATTATTTAAAAAATAACAATGAAAAACAACAATTTATCTTGATTTTTGATGTAGTCTATTTTCTGCTTTGTACTGTCCTGCTGGGATTTTCAAATGGCTTGATGAGAAAGCTTTGACATGTCCAGGATGAGATAAAAAGTACTCACACATAAACCAAAAAGGCCCTATTCAGATAGGCTTAATATTCATGTTGTGCTCTATACCTACGAAGGGTTGGGCTGTGTGCAAATGGCTCACAAAATTCTCCACCCTATTTGTGGTTAGAGAAATCGGGTGAACAATTTCACCCAATTTCTCCAGCGTTAGGAGAAATTCTCCAACAGTTTCTCACAGGTATAGATCAACATTGGCAGGGGTTGTAGCCCAACTTCTTTCTTTTTTCCTAGGGTTTTTTACTTTTTGCACTGCTACTGCGGGTGGCAACAGCCTCAACTGTGTTGGCAGACTGGCCCCCATTTTGCATCCTCCACAATGTCCCATGCCTAGCATCATTCCTTGGAGGAGAGGGAAGGCAGCCACCAAAAAAAAGGGTGTGTGTATGAAGAAAATGTGGATAAAATTCTGCAAACTGGCCTTTTAGATCTAAAAGGGAGTAAGAAAGGGGAAATCTCAGAACTTTTCTGACAAAAAAAAATGTCTTCTGATAAATTTTGGCTCAGCTCTGGTCATAATTCTTCAGGGTTCAGCAACTTCCCCCAATGTCTTCCAAACATTAAATTTCTGAGGGGTGATTCTGGATACATCTTTTCTCTAACACAGATACTTATAATACCATTACTTCCTTGAAAGCCCTGTAGCAGATGTGAGTATTGTGTTCAAAATCTAGGAAAGAGGTGAGGCTAGTACTGTGCCAAAATCTCTCTTCCTATTTCTTGAAAGTTTTCTTCCACTTTTCTGCCTCATTCTCAGGGCATTTCATAATTTATTTTGAATTTTTTTTTGGTGGTGTTTTTGAGTATACCTAATCATTGTGAGGGGGCTGAGAGTGCTGTGTGGGTTCCTTTCTATAATTCATCTCTTCTTTGCTCTGCTGCCTCCCAGGCTGCCTGTGCTTCTTGATGTGAAAAAGCCCTCTGGGAGGAATTACCTCATGATGTCCTCCCTGGGCTTTTACTGAAGTGTGGGAATCTGAGGAGGCTACAGGCTGCTGATCAATGTACAATGAAAGACAGGGCACTCACTCGCACTCCTCAGCCACCTCATAAGTCAAGTAACCACAAGGACCCTGAACCCAACCCATGAGAATTTCTCTGAAATTTTCTTCTCTTTGAACTTCTTTTTGAAAGTAATTTCTTTTCTACCAAATAGAACACTGAAATAGAATGAGAATGGTAAAAAAAAAAAAAAAAAATAAGAGAAATTTTTGCCACAGCACTAAGAGATAGGAATGTGGCAGTCAACACGCCTTGCATATCTTCTCTGGAGCAGAGTAGATCTTCATGCTACAGGTATTGATTTTTTAAAGACATTATTTTCCTTAAGACAGGAAATGCACCACAAGTGATTAGGCAAGGGGAGTTAGTTTTCTCCCCCCAGTTTTCGAGAAGAGCTACATCAGGAAGTAAAGTTAAGCTCAAACCTAACTTCAGTTATGTTGGATATTCACAAATGTTACATTTCATAGTGTTTCAATCGCAGATGAAAAACAGTATTTCACTGGAACATAAGAAACCCCTCTAGTCCAATACTGTCTACTGCAGTGTCCCATTTGCATGAGCTTTGATTTATGATTATAAGTTTGGTGCTTGAGGAGGACGAGCCCATAAACAATAACAACAAAAACCAACCTTCTACTTTTTCATGCATTTTTCCCCCAACCCTGATCGCAACCATTGCTTCCTACAACTACTGTTTCACTGCCATGTTTGTTTTTAACTTGAGCAGACTTCATTGTGTTATGCCAAGTGGTAGACTGGATTATCTGCTTCCATTATGCAAATATTCAGCTTTTTGATATTCATATTTCATAATCATCTTTTTTTTTAAAGCATGTTGTTTTGCCCCATAGTTTCCCCTGGCTGATTCTTCTTTTGATTCTCTAAATCAATGGATTACTCGCCAAATAATCAATCATCTTCCGTCTCTTTCATAAAACCTTCTCCTTTCCAATGCTCATCCTGGAATTTTCTAAGGAGTCAATGTATTTTCAAAGGTGGGTATTGGGTGCGTGCCTGTGTGCCTGTTTCTGTTTAGTTGGCTTTTCACAGTGAAAATTTAACTTGGGAAAACCATCATTAAGATTAATATAAAAGCTAAAATCAAAACAAAAGACCAACTGGCTGGAGAAGTTGGCTAAAGAGTACTCAGCTTTGTTTTTAATGTAACAGGTGTGTGTTTAATGAGACTAATGCAGCTAAATGAGAAACCAAAAAAAACAACCTCCACAGAATAAATGGGGAAAGCTTTAAAACAAAAGTTTTATGTTACATTACCCCCTCCTGTTTGCCGCTTCTCTGTTCCAACAGACAATTAGAAAACATAAAACAATAAGCCAACCATGTGTGGCTTGACATGTCAATGGCAATCATCCCATTACCATCAAAACCCAAGAGGTTTAGGCATAATCCACTCATTTGCATTTTTATGGGAAATAAAAAAGTGGAAATCGCTTCTATCCCTGTGCATTAGTAAGCAATATGTAGGAAGTTAGCAAGTTTACAGTCTGACGCAAATGTAATTACATTTCTCTCCCATATAGAGCAGGGGTGGGCAGACGGCAGATTGGGATCTACTAGTAGATCGCTGTGTGATTTGCAGTAGACCAGCAAGGGTTTCTGGCTCCCAGTTGCTTAACAATAGCAACAACAAAATAATTTCCCAAATCTCCATTAAGCTGATGAAATGAAGAAACTGTGGAGTAGGGATGTGTGAGGATTTCGTTCAGGGGGTGGAAATCCAGCAAACTGGCCAGGCTCGACTCCCCTCCCCAAACTCTGTCCCGCCTATCTTCTTCCCCAGCTCGACTTGCATTCTCCCGAATCAAGCCAGGGAAGCAACTTCCGGGTTCCTGGTGGGCTGCGGTTTATGTAGAAAATGCTATAAGATATGCCAAAAGCAGCCACAATTTGTGTAACTTGCTCAAATTGCATCTGCTTTGACATATTTTATGGCATTTTCTAGGTAAACAGCGGCCCGCCAGGAACCTGGAAGTCTGACAAGTGGCGCGGCGTGCATCCGCTTTCGTCTGGCTTGGTGGGTGCAGCAGTGGTGTCTGCCGAGCCGGAGGTGGGTCGGGTCACGGAGGATCGCCCACCCCTACTGTGGGGTAATCAGGAATGGACCTTTGTGTGGAAGGAACTGTGGGCTCAGTTTATTTATTTATTTCATTTTTATACCGCCCAATAGCCAAAGCTCTCTGGGCGGTTTACAGCAATTAACAAGACAGTCCCTGCCCGCAGGCTTACAATCTAAAATCTAAAAAGACAATCTAAAAAGACACGACAAACAAGGAAAAAGGAATGGGGAGGGAAGAAGGGGGAATATTAATGAATACTCCTGGCAGGGCTGGTGGAATGGCCCTGCGCTCTCTCTCATCTCCCTCCTCCCAGCCTGCTGGAATGGCTGCTGTGGTGGCAGTTGAGGGAGGAGGAGCCGTCATGAGGGAGGCCTTTCAGCAGGGCTGGTGGAATGGCCCTGCGCTCCCTCTCATCTCCCTCCTCTCAGCCTGCTGGAATGGCTGCTGTGGTGGCAGTTGAGGGAGGAGGAGCCGTCATGAGGGAGGCCTTTCAGCAGGGCTGGTGGAATGGCCCTGCGCTCCCTCTCATCTCCCTCCTCTCAGCCTGCTGAAACCTTTCCCCTACCAGTTCAGTTCTGGTACTGAAAACAAATGCCTGGGCTCAGAATGTGCTCAGAGGCATCCTGTCCTTTAATTCTATGTGCCTGCACCTGAATCCCTCAGCCCTCCCCCCCTCCATTTTAACTTCTAGAGCAAATACTGGGTCTCTGCTTATCTGCCTGCTTGCCCCTATATTACCCTGCTTACTGGCACTGGCAACAATCAAGATCTAAGGGAGAGCTCTTTCCTAGCCTGCCCATCTGAGATCCTTTAACTCAGGGGTGGGCAGAAGGTAGATCTCCAGATGTTTTGGACTTCAATCCCCAGAAAATGGCCAATAGTCAGGAATGCTGGGAGTTGAAGTCTAAAACATCTGGAGATCTACTTTCTGCCCACTCCTGTTTTAACTAGTATTGATAAGTATTGAGCCTGGAAATTCAGGTATTGAAAGCAGGAATTCGGCCACTGAGCAATTTTAGCCATGGAATGCACACATACACTAGAACCACTTTTGAAGTTAAGTGGAATTTGACATTAGATCCAGCTGTTCAAAGGGGATCTTTAAAAATATCCACCTGAATGTACCCAAGAACCTGAGCATGATCAAGGTTGCTCTTTGGATCTTAACTCTCTTAATGCTCTTCGGACGACTTAACTCTGCCATGGGACAATCTAAGAACCTGCTTCAGGCATCCAAGGAAATAGAGATGTATGACTGGAAGGCAGTAGTTAGCCTTTGAATGGGTCACACTTGATATAAATCAGGAGTGGGAAATTTGTGGCCCTCCAGGGGTTTTGGACTACAACTCCCATCAGCCCTAGCCAGTATAGTCAATGGTGAGGGAATTAGGGAAGTTGTAGGGCAAAATATATGGAGACTCACAAGTTGCCCACCCTGGGTATAAATACTAGGGCAGTGATGGCGAACCTATGGCACGGGTGCCACAACTGGCACGCAGGGACCTCTCTGTGGGCACTCAAGCCATTGGTCACCAGATCGCGAAAAGACTGTCCCCTTCTGCAAAACACTAATGATTTTGTTCTTTCTCACAGTGTGGAACAGAATGATTTTATTCTAAAATTCCTGTTACAGAATTCTTTTCTACATTGTTATCACATTTAAAAGATTTTGAAGGATGATGCACAGAGCATGACTTGGATGTAAAGCCCTAAGAGTTGACCTGAGTGCTGCATGTGTTGCTCTCAAACTAACGGAGTATGAGCCAAGGTTTGACAAATTATCAGCATGCATGCAATAGCAAAAATCACATTAATTGTGCAAAAGCATGCCCAATGCAAACTTTTACCTAATGCAGTGTTTGCAGTCCAAGACATAAAGTGTTTAAAATGTGTTAAGCATGTTTAGTTTTCTTGTTTATCTTGCTCATCCTAGTACAGGTTGACTTTTACTTTTACTAATCCGACACCTGTAGAAGCAGGGAAAGGACCTGGGGTAAAGCTTGCCCCATATAATTTCAGTCTGGCATATAATCATATTACAAGTTGAGAATCCCTTATCCAAAAATATATGTGCCTAATTATTTAAAAAGTTTGTATAAATTCCCTTCAGGCTATGTGTACAATGTAGTACTATAATAATTTTTTGAGTTGATTTTTTTTTCAACAAAAAACTGTTTGTATCATTGAAAGCTCTGTTATTGTGTTTTTCTTTGAAGACAAAATATGTTAATTAGTTCGGACAACTGTATGAGTTGTTTTTCTAAAACTAAAACCTCGGTATTCAGGTTTAATTACAGTGTTGGCACTTTGAAATAAATAAGTTGGTTTTGTGTTGCAGTTTGGGCACTCGGGCTCAAAAAGGTTCGCCATCACTGTACTAGGGGATCTGCTTAATCTGGCCTCCAGAATCAGAGAATTCTGGGCTGAAGAACATGCACTCAAGTCTGTCTTACTTAAATGAGCTGGATTTCCCAGCACTGGCACATCCCTAGATTTGTTGCCAGCCCAGTATTTTGCATGCCTATGCTACTGCAAATTTACACAATCCAAATTTCAGCAATTAGTTATGCAGAGAAGGAGGGCAGCTCATCAAAAAAATCATTTTCAAAGCTTTTAAAATGTTATCCAGTTTATTCATTCACAATCCAGCCTGTTCCCTATACATTTCCTGTGGAAATAGAACCCAAGGCAGGTTGAGTAAGATATGCCTGCTGCAGACTGTTAGGAAACCAACACACATCAACAGATCTTTCTAACTTTAGCACCACACACATACACACACACACCAATAATTTCTAAATCATTTGAGGAGACCATTTACCACCTATTGCTCTGTGCCCATCCTACACATGGATAAATTACTCCTATATACATATTTGCCAAGTCTAAAGTTTTAGCACAAGGGGAATGGGTGACTATAAGAGTATAAGATGGAGTGTGCTCCCTCTGCCCCTCCATTGGGAAAAGGAAGCAGTGGGACACTTCAGGAGCTTCCCCCTACCCCTTTTGGTTCAGTTTTTGGTAAGAACTTGCTAACATTTGCAAATTTCTTCATAGACCAGATCATGGGAAGAACTTGAGATATATTTTTTTAAAAATGGACCTTTGCCAGTACAGATGGGTGAGGATTTCATTGGACCTTGTTTTTTTTATAAGAATTTACCAACATTCACAGCTTTCTTTATATACATGAACTTGAGGTTTTAAAAATTCAAATGTGGGTGAAAGAGAAACTGATAAACTCAACCATCTCTGGATGTGTCATGGGTAGGGATGTGTGAGGAATCTGATAGGGGGGTGAAAATCCAATGGATTTTCATGATCCGGCCACCTGGATTCCGGTTTGCCAGCCCAGTGCCGGTGCCGACTCGCTTAGAAACTAGTCAAGCCAGCTCACAGACTTCTATCTCTGAGGCAGGCCGCAGTTTGTGCATCTTTTTTAAAACACTAAGGAAATTTGCACAATTTGTGTAACTTTATACAATTTGCATAAATCGGAGTATTTTGTATGTTTTATGCAAATAAGCACCCGAAAAGCATGTGGATCTCGCATGATTTGCATAAAATCAGCCGATTTTACGCAAATTGCAATAGATCATGCTGAAGAACATGCACTCAGGTGTGCATTTGCACAAAACAAGCAATATACCCCAATTTACACAAATTGCATAAAGTTATGCAAATTGCACAACTTTATGCTATGTGCGTAACCTTACGCAATTTGCACAAATTTCCATAGCATTTTAAAAAACATGTGCAAACTGTGGCCTGTCTCAGAGATGCATGGAAATCTGTGGAAAACGCCCAACTCGGTACACTTCCGATCATTGGGTCGGAAGCAGGCAGGAAGTCCATCAAGCTCAAATGAGCTGCACTTCCCAATGTCAGCACATCCCTACCATGGGGCTACATATGGCCTGTGGACCAGTGGTTTCCCACTCCTGGTATAAGTAGTAGTAACTCACCACTGGCCTTGTGTGTAATAGCAACAATAAAGCTTACACAACTGTCCTCCATATTGTTGCTCTGAGAGTGGGAATTTGCCTTCCCTCTCACCATTCATTAAGCAGTAGTGAAATGGTGCTACATGGAAGTATACAATATCATTGTGTGTGCGCACGCACCCCTTGCAGGACAAAGCTGCTGGTAAGGCTAGTGATCACTGGATACATGTAGAGTTCCTTTCCTTCACCGCTGAAGAACCACAACCAGCCTCCTGCATTAGGGATCAATGAAAAAACTATAACACTCTGGCCCAAACTGATCCCCCGGCAGGCAATATCCCCCCCCCCGCCCAATTGCCAGCTCAGGAGTCCGGAAAGGGTTGGAGGAGCAGGAGAGATGAGGGCTGAGGCCTTGGTCCATCTCACCCCTCCTCAAGGCAGCCCTCTGCAAAAACTACATTAGCAGTTTGCTAATGAGGTCAGGCTATGTGATTTCCAGCAGGCATAAACCCCCAAACCTCTCATTTTACTCATTAAAACATGGCTGAGAAGTAGATTCCCAGGAAACTGGGACACCATTACAGTATTATATCCTATCATTCCAGCATATTGTAATTTCCAGCACAGCATCTAACCAATTAACATTCCTGATGGTAATGTTTTTATATAAATTGCAGTCCAACCATAACATTTTAATAATAATAATAATAATAATAATATAATAATAATAATAGCTTGCCAAGTGGACAGCATTTAGTAGCAGTGGCTACTGGAAGAATGTGAAATTCAGTTTAAGATTGTCAGGATTGCCACACGGTTGCAGGTCACCAGCGGGCAACTCCTGAGCCTTATCTAGCAGCTGGAGAGCGGTTCCAGCTGCCACGCTCCTTCCTGCTGCCAACGCAGAGATGAAGACAAGTTTGATGGAAGTGGCACTTATGGCAGAGAGAGTTCTCTGCAGATCGCTGCAGGGGAGGGGTTGACCTGGCCTCCAGCACTGAACATATAAAGCAGCTTTATCCTGAGGCAGGCCATGGGTCCATTTCGGACCAGTACAGTGTGCTCTGACTGGCAGTGGCATCTCAAGCCCCTCTACCAGAGGTCCTTTAACGAGTGATGAGCAGGATTAAATATAATGCATATACTGTACCACTAAGCCAGGGAGGGATGAATTGGTTCCGGGTCAGGACATCAGAAGCGATTCGCCAGCAGTGGGATGAGCCAGTGCCGGCATGTGGCCCCCACACTCCCACAGGTTCACACACACCCTGTTCACACACAGATACCATTCATACAGACACATTCATAAATGCACACACACACACACACACACACACACACTTCCCAGCCCCCCTCCTCAGCTGATCTATCCAATGAAAAAGGTGGGTATTTCTCAGCTCTCTTTCTCAGCACTGAAAAGGGGGAAAATATTTTATTTCCTATCAGCAACTGATCAGAGGTAAGGGCTTTTCAGAGAGGAAAAGCTCTTATCTCTCTTAGGGATGTAACTGCTCACCTCAGGGGGGTGTAGCGGGCCGAAATCGGCCCCGCTCACGCCCGCCCAAGACTTGCGGGCCTTACTGGGTCCCGGCCCCACTTGCCTCTCCGCGGCAAGCCGCCCGCGCCCACTGCGATGTTCCCGTCGCGTCACTTCCGGCCGCGATGGGACCCTGTGCCAGCGCAACGGGACCTCGCGCTGTGTCTTTTCCGGCCATTTTAAGCCCTGTTGCCCTGGTTTCTACGGAAAAGACGCAGCGCGGGGTCCCGTCGCACTGGCGCAGGGTCCCGTTGCATCACTTCCGGCCAGCCGGAAGTGATGCGACGGGACTGTCGCGGCGGGCGCGGGTGGTTCGAGCAGCGCAGAGAATCGCTCCGCGCTGCTAAGAATCAAGCAGCGGGGGGGGCAGCGTGGAGAGGCGAGGCGCCCCCCCCAAGGTACGTTAACATCACTATCTCTCATCAGCTGCTAATCATAGGCAAGAGGTTTTCCCTGCCTGGGGAAGAAGCTGGTGGGCCAGCTGGGGAATCCCTGCAGGATGTATCTGGCCCGTGGATCCGAGGTTCTCCACGCTTTTCCACTTTTAGCATGTGCACACATGAGACAGATTAAGGGGGAGAGAGAGAGAGAAGGAGAGAGAGAGAGAGAGAGAGAGAGAGAGAGAGAGAGAGCACACAGATGGATGCAAGGGATGGGTGGAGCAGCAGGAAGTGAATGAAGGCAGGCATTACCTCGCACCCCGAATACAATGCAGGTTCAGCTTGCTGCATGCGCCCTGGGGTGCTGATTAGGAGAGAGAGAGAGAGAGAGAGAGAGACCGGATGGTGGCCCATGAGCACCGGAGCAGCTGAATATGAAAGAGAAGAAGAAAGGAAGGAGAGAGAGTGGCGGTGGGGGATATATATATATGACACTTGGCAGAGGAGTTGCGAGCAGACAGAGAAGGCGTATCTGCAGGAGTAGCAGTGTGCCTCGCACCCCAAGTCACACAGCATCTTGGAGAACCTGAGCACTGGCAGGTTAACCAAGGGAATCATAGAATCATAGAAAAGTAGAGTTGGAAGGGGCCTACAAGGCCATCGAGTCCAACCCCCTGCTCAATGCAGGAATCTAGGTCAAAGCATCTCTGACAGATGTCTGTCCAGCTGCACCTTGAATGCCTCCAGAGTGGGAGAGCCCACCACCTCCCTAGGTAGTTGATTCCATTGTCTTATTGCTCTGACAGTCAGGAAATTTTTCCTGATGTTTAGGTGGAATCTAGGTTCCTGTAACTTGAGCCCATTATTCCGTGTCCTGCAAACTGGGATGAACGAGAAGAGATCCTTGCCCTCCTCTGTGTGACATCCCTTCAAATACTGGAAGAGTGCGATCATATCTCCCCTCAGTCTCCTCTTCTGAAGGCTAAACATGCCCAGTTCTTTCAGTCTCTCCTCATAGGGCCTTGTTTCCAGTCCCTTTATCATCCTTGTTGCCCTCCTCTGAACCCTCCCCAGTTTGTCTATGTCCTTCTTAAAGTGAGGTGCCCAGAACTGGACGCAGTACTCAAGATGAGGCCTAACCAGTGCCGAGTAAAGGGGAATTATCACTTCCCGCGATTTGGAAGCTATACTTCTATTAATACAGCCCAAAATTGCATTTGCCTTCTTTGCAGCCACGTCGCATTGCTGGCTCATATTCAGTTTGTGATCTACAACAATTCCAAGATCCTTCTCACTTGTAGTATTGTTGAGCCAAGTGTCCCCCATTCTGTAACTCTGCATTTGGTTTCCTCTCCCTAGGTGCAGCACTTGGCATTTATCCCTATTAAATTTCATTCTGTTGTTTTCGGCCCAGCGCTCCAGCCTATCGAGGTCACTTTGAATTTTGTTTCTGTCTTCCAGAGTATTAGCTGTTCCACCCAACTTTGTGTCATCTGCAAATTTGATAAACATTCCCTGTACCTCCTGATCCAAGTCATTAATAAAAATGTTGAAGAGCACCGGGCCCAGGACCGAGCCCTGTGGTACCCCGCTCGTTACCTCTCCCCAGTTTGAGAAGGAACCATTGATAAGCACTCTTTGAGTCCGATTCTGTAGCCAATTGTGGATCCACCTGATAGTTGTTCCATCTAGCCCACTCTTAGCTAGCTTACTAATCAGGATATCATGAGGCACTTTGTCGAAAGCTTTGCTGAAGTCCAGATATATAATGTCCACAGCATTCCCACAGTCCACAAGGGAGGTTACCCAATCAAAAAATGAGATCAGATTAGTCTGACAGGATTTGTTCTTGACAAATCCATGCTGGCTTCTAGTAATCACTGCATTGTTTTCAAGGTGCTTGCAGACTGACTTCTTTATAATCTGCTCAAAAATCTTCCCGGGGATTGATGTCAGACTGACTGGCCTATAGTTCCCAGGTTCCTCCTTCTTGCCCTTTTTGAAGATGGGAACAACATTTGCCCTCCTCCAGTCGTCTGGCACTTCACCTGTCCTCCATGATTTCTCAAAGATAATAGACAGTGGTTCTGAGAGTTCTTCTGCCAGTTCCTTTATTACTCTAGGATGCAGCTCATCAGGCCCTGGAGATTTAAACTCATTCAGAGTAATCAGGTGCTCCTTGACCATTTGCCTATCAATCTCAAGCTGCAATCCTGCCCCTTCAGTCTGCACTTCAGGTTTACCAGGGGGGTCATAGACCCTCTTTTGGGAGAAGACCGAGCTGAAGTAGGAATTGAACACTTCTGCCTTTTCTTTGTCTTCTGTTATCAATTTGCCATCCTCATTGTGTAGTTGAACCACCAGTTCTTTCTTCTGTCTTTTACTGTGCATGTATCTGAAGAAAGCTTTTTTGTTGCTTTTAGCATTCCTCGCTAACCTTAGCTCATTCTCAGCTTTAGCCTTCCTGACACTATTCCTGCAGTTCTGTGCTACCTGCCTGTACTCTTCACTTGTAGCCTGTCCTTCCTTCCACTTCCTATACGTGTCCTTTTTTGTTTTCAGGTCATCTTTGAGTTTATTGTGAAGCCACATTGGCTTCTTCTGTTGCCCTCTGCCTTTTTTCCTTGTGGGAATTGTTTGCAATTGTGCCTTTAAAATTTCCTTTTTTAAAAACTCCCACCCCTCCTGGGCTCCCTTTCTCGTGAGAGTCACTTGCCATGGGATCTTACTAATCATTGTTCTGAGTTTGTTAAAATTGGCTTTCCTAAAATCCAGGGTACGTGTTTGGCTACACTCAGCTTTTGCTTCCGTTAGAATCAAGAACTCAAGTATAACATGGTCACTTCCCCCAGAGTTCCCTGAAACTGCCACTTTATCCACTAACTCGTCTCTGTTGGTTAGAATCAGGTCAAGGATAGCCGATCCTCTAGTTCCTTCCTCCACTTTCTGTAGGAGGAAGTTATCAGCAGCACAGCTCAGGAATTTCTTGGAGGGGCCCTGTTTGGCTGAATAAGTCTCCCAACAGATATCAGGGAAATTGAAGTCTCCCATTACTACCACATTGTGCCTCCTTGAAACAATGGCAATTTGCTTTTCAAAAGTTCCATCCTCGTCTTCTCCTTGATTGGGTGGTCGGTAGTAGACTCCAACCGCCATGTTCGTTTTATTCTTTGCCCCCTTTATTTTAACCCAGATGCTCTCAATGGGGCTGCCAAGCTCCTCTTCCTGTATCTCTGTGCAGAGATACGTATTTTTAACATACAGTGCAACTCCACCTCCCTTTCTGTTGTTCCCCACTACTACTTTCCCTAGTAGTGGGGAACACCCACTACTAGGGAAAGGGAAGGATTAGAAAGAACAGGGGAGAGGGGATCACCCACAGGGAAGAAGGCTCAGGCAGGGAGACAATTAAAATGAACATCAAAAATTGCATTCAAAACAACACCTGAGAAAAATGAAGGAAGGAAGGAAGGAAGGAAGGAAGGAAGGATACACCCAGACCAAATGAGTAGGTTTGGAATTTTTTATTTTATTTATTTATTTATTTATTTATATTTATACCCCGCCTTTTTTCCTGCAAGGAACCCAAGCTGGCTTACATAATCCTCCTCCTCCTCTCTATTTTATCAACCCTGTGAGGTAGGTTAGGCTGAGAGTCAGTGACTGGCCCAAAGTCACCCAATGAGTTTCATGGCCGAGTGGGGACTAGAACCTGGATCTCCCGAGTCCCAGTCCAGTACTCTCACCACTACACCACATTGGCCTTGGGGCACAACTCCTGGAGTGGAAAAACTGCCCCAAACTCTGCACACGCAATTAGCAGTAGGCAGGAGCTCAAACCAATGATCCCTTGTAGGAACAGCTGCCAGCTGGGCATTGCTTAGTTGTGGCAACATTGAACAAATCTCTGTGGCAGGATTTCTCTTGTGTGTGGATTTCTCCTGTGGCCATATTTTATGCAAATTGCAGCGTATTTTGCACAAATTTCCTTGCCTTTAAAAATAATAGTGAAGAAATTGCAGCCCGCTTTAAAAGCAGAAGACTGCATGCTGGCTCAACTCACATCGGGGCCAGGCAGCAGCAGCGCTGGGTAGACAGGACAGAATCGGGGGCGGCGGCTGAGCTGGGCCAATCCGCTGGGTTTTGACCCCCTAAATGGATTCCTCGCACATCCCTAGGCACAGCGCTGTTTGATGTGTCGACAAGGCCAATTGATCAGCAAGGATACCCGTCATCCTGCCCCCCTCCCCTCCTTCTGCCCCTCTCCTCTGGCTTAAATTGCCCTATCCTTTTGAAGTGCAGCCTCAGGGTAGGCAGCTGTGATACAACAACGGTAAAACTGAAATTACACTTTGCTTGCTTTCTGTTTCATTAGAGTTAATGCAATAAAAAAAATCAAATTGACTAATTTCATTTTAGTGATTGTGTTAGCTAAAATTAAATGCACATCCCTCGTCTATAATGATGTGATTCCACCACAGAACAAATAACCACTGACTGTGATAATAGCGTACAGCTTCCTGAGAATCTCAGATTTCATTTTTTTGAAAAGCGTGCCTCTACAAGTACTGAGCTGAAATTCCCCTCTGCCATCCACCACCCAATTTGAAGGTGGCAAGTTTGGGTGGCCATTGTGGCACTTTTTTCAGGGGGAGGTAAATATTTCTTAAGAAGTTAGGTGGGTTGCATTAGGTGGGCTGCAGGGGGTCTCTTATTAAACTTCTTGTTGTTGTTGTAGCTGGTGGTGGTGCTGAGGTGACAACAATGGTGCTCCCTAAGGTGGCTGCCAGACATCATTTACTTAACCCTCATCCCGAGTTTTTATGAAACCTAGCATTCATCACATACCAGGTTCCTGAAAATCCCAAAAAAGAAGTGCCCCAGGCAAGGCAAATTGTGCATATAAAAGGCTTTTCTCCTACTAAACGTTTTCCCCAGACTGTTAGGATCGGAATAAGAATGGATTTCAGGTTTCAGGTACTTAAGGCAACTAAAGATTTAATCTTTCCTTAATCCAGACAATCAGCATATGAAAAGCCTGACATAGTGCTAGTCAATTAGCATTTGAAAAGCCTGCAAAAGGCCTGAGGCCTGTAAACTCTAAATCAGCATAACAAAGTTTTCCCTCAATGGATTTCTTCTCTTTGTTTGAAGGAAGTGTTTACTATTGTTCTTGGCTATCAAAAGAGACTAAGATGACCTGTGGATAGCCTCCTTTTGTTCCCCCATAATTGTTTCAGTTGTTCAGGGTCCAAAAGATCCCATAAAGTGTATTCTTATGGAGATTTCTGGGGAACTTTATTCCCGGGCATGTTTGGTTTATAGAAAGAAAACTGTAAAAAGCAGGAAGCTGAAATTTGGTAATATAATTTTTTTTACTACCCTGTTTTAGACAATGTCCTAAAAGCACTTGCTGCTAAGTCTTCTTATGTGGAAATTACACAACAAAATGTGGGCTACGGGTAAGAAAAAACCCCGGAAAGCAGGATGAGTTTAATTTCAATTTATCTGTATTGTTGTTGTTGTTGTTGTTGCTATTATTGTTATTATGTTATATATATGTAATTCTATGACAATTGGTGTTATTGTAAAAATATTTTTCAAAAAATAAAGAACAAATAATTCATTATTACTAGTTTCTGGAAGTTAATATGGCAAAGCATGGATTTATTGCAGGATGTTCCGAATTTCATGGACTGAGAGGGTGAACAACAAAGAAGTATTAAAGAGAATGTATGAAGATCAGGAAATTATAAAACACGTAAGATGCAGAAAACTAGCATATTTTGGTCACATAATGAGAAATGAAAAATATAGACGGTTGCAGCTGATTATACAAGGGAAAATAAATGGGGAAAGTGTGGGAAGAAGAAGGTGGTCTTGGCTGAAAAACCTTAAAAAATGGTTTTGGGGCAATGCAACATCATTGTTTAAAGCAGCCATAACTAAAGACTGTTTAGCCATGATGATGTCCAACCTCCAGTAGGAGAGGAATGAGAATAAGAATGACGACGACGACAACAACAACAACAACCTAACCCAAGAGAGGTTTCAAGCATTATTGGATGTGCTTCATCAGTAATTCCGAGCACCAAGATTACTGCTTCGTTATGAGTAAAATCTTCCCAACTACATTTTCTGATGAAATGTCAGATTCTTTTTGTTGCTCAATAGTTTCTCTAGTAGATAGGCTCATGAAATATCTCACACAAGTGTGATTTCAGTAGTGACACCCCAAACCCCTCCTTTGTTCTCCCCCCCCCTTCAGATAAAGGAAGTTGAGTTATTTTAAGATTTTTCTAGTGGTACATTAGCACTTCTAGGGACTCCCTTGGGTAATTTACTGTTTAAGCAAAGCACTCTCAAATACACACACACACACACACACACGCCTTCATAACATATCCCTCTGATGACTTTGCAACTGAACTTGATCATTCATTTCAGGCAAATCCATTCCTTTTGAAAATAATATAAAATCTTGCACCAAGGGTAATTGTCAAAGGAAACTCTGTTATCAAAAGATAAAAGGTTTAAGCTTCAGTTTAAACAGCATAAAACGCAAGATAACATCAGTTAGCAATGCACTTAGGGTGCAATCCTATGCATGTTTAGACAGAAAGAAGTCCTACAACTCCCAGCATGTCCCAGCCAGCCATGCTGGCTTGGGCATGCTGGGAGTTGTAGGACTTCTTTTTTTCTATGTAAACATGCATAGGATTGCACCCTTAACTTGACTGTATTGGATGTTTACTGCTAAAAACTGTTGTTTTGGATGTCTTTATGGTCTGGTTTACACAAGGTGCTAATGAGATGGAGAAACCTATTCATGGAGTATACAACCTCAGGCTTCAGGTGTTTGGTATTCTTTTTTTAATGTTATTTATTTAATTGATGTATATCCTGCTCCTCCTCACAAGGAGCCCAAGGATGGATGAATCTGTCAATTTCAGCTTCTCTCAGTTTCTCATTTTTCCAATCTTGCGTTCATTTCTTATCAAACTTTCTCCAGTCTTCAGTTCAGCTTGTCTTGAACTTAGAATTTTTTTTAGAGAACGTACGGTAGATTAAAAAAATATTTTTTAAAAAAGTTTGCATGGAAATTCAGAAGCATTTTTTGGTGCACATTTCTCCTAATACATGCATTTGTGTATGCATTTTTGTCTAATATACACATTTTCCAAGCAATTTTCCTAATATAATAATATATGCATTTTTATATGCATGTTTTGACTGGAGAACTCGACTGCAAAATTTGGAGGAGTGCAACTTTTGAAGGATAACTGAGTTTCAGTTCACATAGAGGTTAAAAAGAATGAAATTTGGCAAGTTTGCATTAAAATGAAAATGCAAGCTGAACTAATTTCTCTCCCCCCCCCCATCCCTAATTTGCGCACAGACAACCACAAGTCAGAGAAAGAAGAAAGCTAGGCTAGAAATCTTCAGTTATGGTAGTTTTGTATGGGAAGCATTCAACCAGGCACCCCCCCCTACCAGCAATTTAAAGTGGGACAGGCATAGAATACCTCCTTTACGGATGGGCGACCCGCCCAGCACTCGACTCGCGGCACACGAGCCAAGCGCTCCTGCCGCGCGAACTGAGCCGAGCCCGAGTGCCAGCTGAGGTGCTTGCTGGACTTCTGGGTCCCTGGTGCTACACTGTTTATGTAGAAACTAAGCAGCCTAATTTACACAAATTACAGCATAATTTGTGCAAATTACAGCGTAATTTGTGCAAATTACAGCGTAATTTGTGCAAATTAGGCCATAATTGGGCCACGTTTTCTATGTGAACAACGTAGCGCCGGGAACCCGGAAGTCACTTCCCTGGCTCAGCTCACGAGAATGTGAGTCGAGCCGGGGAAAAGGTAGGGTGAGCAGAGCTTGGGGGGTGGAGCCCAGCAAGTTCGCCAGACTTCCACCCCGCAATCGAGCTCCACGCACATCCCTACGATTATTCCTCTGCTGTTTGCATGAACTAGGCTTCTGTTCTGTGACCTAACCAAGGTTCCTGAGATGAAGGCAGACAAGAATTTTAAGGAAGCAATCCTATGGCCCCTAGACAGCATCTGAGGGTATTTCAGATTCCCAGCTCTGAGGCTGGAGACAGTGTTTTTGACACACACACACACACACACACACACCGCAGCTGACATGGAAAGAATCAGCTGCATCTCCAAGGTTGTAAACGCAACCTTGGAGCAGGGTAAAAGGGGGCATTTTGGTGGGTGGGGAGGAGAGGAGTCTGCAGAGGCCAGGATAGAAGCTAGGGCAAGGAGCGGGGGAAGATCCATGAGCTGGATCTATGAGTACTCCATCCTCCTTCCTGCCCACTGAGAAGTAAATATGCTCTACAGCAGGAATGGGAGGCAAAAATGGTGCTGGCCTTCCTCCTCCTGCCCTGCCTGCCAAGGCTTAGGCTAGATGAAGGGCTCCAGTCTCGGAGGCCTCTCTGTCTATAGAGCAGCAATCCCATAGGTCTGCTCTCTCTCATCTTAGCCTTTATGACCAATCGATCTGCGCGTGTTGATATAGCGAAAAACACTCACGGCCATCCCAGCAATGTATAGTTCAAACTGTAAAAAGTGGAAGAAGTGCCCAATGAAAGAAACGGGGGGCAGGAAGCATCCATGGTCCCCGGGAAGGCTGCTTCACCAAGTGCTCTGACTTATGCTGTCGTTAAAGTTAAAACCCACTTATTGCCTTTTATGACTGCAAAGAAGATGAGCCGCCACAGTGGCAAGCGGCAGGGAGCTTGGGCATTATTATGATTACATCCGTGTTCAGCTCAGAGCCCCAAAGAAACAAATAACATCGAGCTGGTTGTTTTATGTGACTTGTGCCTCATGCAAAACAGGTAAAATTTACATAAAGGGCATAAAAAATATTTAGGAAAGAAAGGGAGGCGAGCAATAATTCAGCCCTCTGCCTGGCTCACAAGGAAGGAAATTTGATGCAAAGGGGAAGTTCTTCTTCAAGCAGCACATAAAACTGGAATTCTTTGGCCACAAGAGGCACGTTTTAAAAGGAAGAAACAAATTCATGGAGGAGAGGTCCATCACAAGATATTGGCCATGATAACAAAATGGAACCAGAGACAGCATACTCCCTATTACCAGGCGTTGGAAACAAATAATAGAGGATATTAGCCACCAACCTCATGCCCTGCTCGTGAGCTTCCAGAATCATCTATTTAGCTGCTGCTGGAAATGGAATTCTGGGGTAGATGAGCCCTGGTCTGATTCAGCAAGGCAAGTCTCATGTTCCTGAATTCGGTTCAGTTGGGTACATGGGGTGGGTATTCACATCAGTGGTTATGCACCTGCTACTAGACAGTACTACATCACACAAAATGGGTCCGCCCTACCTCCTTGCTTGCTGCCCAATGGTGGGTGTTCGAGCCCCTCCCCTCATTTCTCCAGCCCCCACTCTGCAGCAGCATGACAGATTTGGCTAACTGAAGGCAAGTGAAGACAACTGAGGAGGGCAAGTGATGGTACTTTATACACTCAGGTGAACGTTTGCCTAGAAAAAGCACAATAAAGCTTTTCACCCTCTTTGAAGTATTTGTGGAAAAAGGAAAGTAGTACAAACACACAATCATTTTACTGTATGGGCACATCTTCTATCTGATGTGATGGGTTCTACATGAATCTGGCCATCTGTTAGTCCCACCTTTGGGGGTTGGGTGGTAATGTCAGGGGAAAGGGCCATCTCTGTGGCTCCCCAGCTCAGGAATTAGGTGGCCACTTATGAATCACCTAAAAAGAAGAAATTAATCACTCCCAATGACTGATTTGTGTAAAATGTGCATATACTAATTAATAAGTATAGATGGAAATTTAGAAATAATAATTATAATTTCACTAGAAATATAGTACATCTCACCATAGTGTGGAAGACTCTGACCAGGTGACTGTGTGCCTGCCAGTTCAGTCTGCTGTTTATGTGCTAAATGTTGATGGGCAACCATTCTTATGGTTCTTTATCTTTAACCTGGACTTGAATAGGAGAGTCCTTCAAACATAGAGGACAGTCCCCTGGCAGCCCTTCAAATTCACGTCTGTCCTCTGTAAAAGAGGATACATCGTCACCCTATTTGGAACCCCCTCCAGGGCTGCTCAACTGGCACTCACTTTGATGATCTTTAGGCAGCAGGCTGAAACCTTTTTATTTGCCCAGGCTTTAAATAAGCAGTATTTTGAGTATGTTTTAAGTATTCTTTTTATCCCTTTTCTTGCTTTTGCTACTGTTTTAGCCTGTTGGGAATATAGATTTTATTTTTAATGCTGATTTTGTTTTACTGTTGTTTTAACCCTCTCTTTGTAAGCTGCCTAGAAAACATTGAGTTAAAGGATGGTGTATTTAAAAAAATAAACAATAAATTAAAAAGAAGGAAAAGAAAAAAAGAACATAAGGAGAGCCGCCTTGTTGCATCAGGCCAAAGGAGTATTTAGTTAGTATCTGTTTCCCGCCATAGATAACCAGATGCCTCTGGGAACCAACAAGCAGGACAGTCCTCTCCCACTGTTGCTCCAGGAAACTGGTAATTCTTATACATGCTGCCTCTGATCCTGGAGACTGTATATAGCCGAGGATGTATGAGAAATTTATTTCAGTTCATTTCTTTAATCAGAATTTACCCAGTTCACACCTTCTGGACTGAACATGGACTTGGACACAATCTGCAGTTGAAGTTTACGTTTCCAAGCTTGTGATGTGATTCACAGACCAAAAAACCAGTGTTCGACAGCATGCATACATTTGAAAAATGCACGTGAAAAATGTGTGCTTTTGAAAAATGCGCACAGATACGTTTTAATCAATGGGAGAAGTATGCATACATTTCAAAGATGTGCACAATTAATGCTTACATTTGGGAAAATGTGCATGAAAATATGCACAGATTTTCATGCAAAAAACCCCAAGCTCGCAATCTGATATGGACTCGAGCTAAAATGAGTTTTGAGATGGAATTTTGAGAACTTTGGGGAGCCTGAGTTTTCCGGGTTTGCACATCCCTACGACTTGCAGCCAATGATAGCCTTTATCCTCCATAAATGTGTGTCTTATCTCCTTTTAAAGCCAGCTAGGTTGGTAGCCGTCGCTACATCTTGTTGAAGAGAATTCCATAGTTTAGTTACATGTGATGTGAAGTACATCCTTGTGTCTGTCCTAGAGCTCCAACCACTCAGCTTCATTGGCTAACCCTGGGCTCCGGTATAATGAGAGAGGGAGAAAAACCCTCTCTATCCATGTGACAACCAGTGTTCTGTGAAATCTAACAGTGCAAGCATTGTTACTATAATTACATGCTCCTCAATCTTCTCTGAGAAGTAATTGTAGGACCGTGCTAATGCTCAGCATGGCTGGAGCCTGCACACGCTTCGATTTCTATACAGTTAGAGCTGCAGCATAGGAGGTTTTAAAATTGCCAACATATAGTGAGTGGTTGCCTGTTTCCAAGTTTTTTTTTCTTCTTTCTCTTGACACCCCCTTGTACAAAATCTGTCCTACATTAGCATTGCATGTTCAGGACAAAAGTGGGTTCAGGTTTGTTTGTTTTTGCAGTGCAGATCTGAACCATTCTGGTGCATTGCATGTGTATTATTATTATTTGCATTTGGCTTAATTGTGCATCAGCTTTCGCACACAATGGTCACTTTTATCTTGGATTTAACAATGATACGCTCAAAACCTGCTGCTCGTTCAGGGGCAATAATTGCGGTCTTCAAGTCAGAAGTACCAAAGCACAGATATTCATGGCTGCACAAAGCTGATTTTGTATCCCCACGCCCCCACACATAATGTATGCATGACAGGAAGCTGTTTCACTGGCACCTAGCTCAGTTTCTGTGATGATATTTGTAGTATTTTTCAATGTGTGCTTGTCCCTGACAGACATTTCCAAAAGATCTTAACAACGATGCCAGCAGCAAGACACATCTCTCTGTCTCCTTCAAAATCCTCACTAAAAATAGCTCCAAGCATGCTGGGATTTTCAGCTAACCACTGATTTGTATTTCTCTCTTTCTTTTGCCACATATAGCATGCAGCTTTCTTGGAGGTGTTGACACGCATGCTGAATGTGATGTATCAATCAAGCAGACAAGCAGGGTTCAAGCTAAGGCATGACCGCTCCCTGCTTGCTTGTACTCCCCCCCCGCCGCCCTTTAATATTACAGGTTGACTGGTTAACAGAATGTCATCATAATTACTGGTGATCTGAGAGCTATTTCACGTGATAAGATCAAAAGACCCAGAATGTCAATTTAGAGGGGGGGGGGAGAAACAGTGTCTCCATTTTGCCACTGACAAGGTTGGAGGAAAAGTATATCCTATCATTTCCAAGGATTAGGATGGAGGTAAAGAGTAAGGGGAGAGCAAGGAGGGTTAGCAATGGGCTATTCGAAGCTGTATTTCCAACCAAAGTGTGTTGATTATAATATGGCAGGCAGTGGTGCGTGCAGCTAGGAAAGTTTAGACTCTGGACGTAACTGTCTTATGCCCCCCCTCCCCCTTAGATGGCTGTCTGTATTACTTCAGTTGTGAAGCACACAACAAACATTTCTCTCCTCTCCTCGCCCCACAACTGCCATCCCATTCTAGACAACTGCTTCTACATTCCTTACATGTTAAAATAACAAAACTGCTTGCCAACCGTGATTAAATATATATATACTCAGTATGTGCTGTTTTGCATTTTAAACTCACTGAAATCATAGCACCATCATGACAACAGGAACAAAACAGAGTTTACTTCTGCCACCCTGATGCTCGGTGGGGCGGGAGCGATGCTGCTGGGCCCTGGCTGGACTTTGGCCTGAGGTCCAGCTCAGCCCTAGCTGCACCAGTGAGAGCAAGTTAACATTGTTCCTATGCTTTGCAAAGTCTTTGTTCACTGTCTGCAGAGGGATCTTTTTCTATTCTGCTACCTGGTGATGTTGCAAGAATATGTTCTAGGGTGCAGGAGGCATACCTTGTTACCCGCTTAGGCTTGCCAGATCACAAATACTGCAGTGACAGTAAAAAGGGCCCTCTTTTACCCATTTTTAAAACATACTGCAGTCCTGTTGTAGTCCCAAATCCAGATCTAACCACTCCAGCATTCCAAACCTCTCTTATCTTTCTACTTCCTGTCTCTATTCCCTACATTCAATGTGACTTTTGGCCCTGTACTTTCTCCTTGCTTTCCTCTTGTCTCTGCTTTTCAAACCACTGCCTACTTTCTCCAACTTGTACTGGTGATTTGTGGATGGTCTCCCTAGCACTCCAGTCTCCACTCCAGCGTATAGTCCTTCCTGACATTAAGTGTTAAGATGTTCTTCAGAACCCTCTCCCTTTAATGTCCTGTCCCTTCTGCCATTTTCTTCCTGCCATCTCCTCCTTCACCTACCCTAGTCACCACCTTCTCCTTCACCTACCTCTTTATCCGGTTCCTATTCCTCAGTTGCCTTCTCTGCACCCTTCCTTCAACCACCTTCTCTCTGGGCTCTCTGTCACTTAGTTGCTCTACCTCCTGGGATCTCTTCCCAGTTCTCAGCCTGCCGTACAAAATTACTCCTATCACTATTGCAAGGTTTTAATTAGTGCTGTGCCAAATTTTGTCCAAATTTGTTGACCATTCTCATTCAATTTGAGAGAAAAGAAATAAGTAATAAACAATCATTTTTTAAAAATCAGTTATTAGAGAGCAATCTTAAGGTCCATGGGAGGGTGTCCCAGGGACTATAGGATGGTGCAGATTTCCCTCTCCAAGGCCATAGACACAGCTACGACCTTGGGGAGGGGAATCTGAGTGAGGATTTCCCACCATCACCACCACCACCACCCCACAGCCGCTGTAGAAAGCTCTGCGGCAGCTTCTCTTCCAAGGTCATACATACAGCCTTGGAAGACTGTTGGGGAGGGAGAAAGGGGGTCGAGATGGTGGGTGGGGGAGGGGGAAGGAGAGGCCATGGGTCTGCTGTATCCATGATCCTTTCCATTCCCCTCCCTGCCCACTGAAAGGTAGGTCGTCTAGACGGGACAAGAGGCCGTCTAGCTAAAAATGTTAAAATAGCAGAAATGGGAGGCGAAAATGGGAGATGATCTTGGAGTCCTCCTTCTATAGAGAGTCAGTCCCTTAGGATTGTGCTCTAAGACCTAATTCTCATTGAGGCATGCCACTTCAGGCATGCCTCAGGGGGACTTCCTAACTGAACACCCCTCCAATCAAAGAAACAAACAAATCCCCACAGATAGAAAATTAGCATGTCCTGTACAACTCAACATTTTAACACATCGGTAAGAACAAGGCTTTAATGTGTAAACTCAGTGACTTAGACAAAGATACAGGTATACCTGAGGAATAATTCTATGTAGCACTCCACCCACCCAAAAAAGACACCCTTGCCTACTCATCAGTTCAGTAGAGGCAAAATCGCTCCCAGGCATTAGGCGTTGGGAGGCAGAGCGGTGCGTGTCCTGAAGTGTACAACAGAATGGCACACTCTCCTACCTTGGATTTCACTGGCCAGAAAGGTTATCCACTAGTTTCATAAAATATCTCCTCATTACCACCAAAGACATTTTCATGCAAAGACATTTTCACGCACTTATCTCTCCTCTCACTTTTTTGGGTGGTTATTTATTGTTTATTGTAAGGGGGTTGCAATTTTTAACAATAAAAGGACCCCCCTCCCTCCTTCCCAATTACACAGGTGATGGGATAAGACATATTACAATCCATATCCCATATTTCTCTTCAGGTCACTGATGCATGTTAAGTTCTATGTCTTACATATTAAACCATTTACGACTATCATTTTCCCATCTGTTAATTTGTCTACTTTGGCATTATATTAAAACAACAACAACAGTGTTGTGTAGTAGTTAGAGTGCTGGACTGGGACTTGGGTGATCCAGGTTCTAATCCCTACTCAGCCATTAAACTCACTGGGTAACCCTGGGCCACTTTGGGCTTCTTGGAGGAAAGGCAGGGTATAAATGTAATAATAAAGAAAATAAAGAAAAAAGGGGGGAAAGGGGAGAAAAGAAAAAGGGAGAGAAAAGAATAGGAGGGAAGGGAAAGGAAAGGGGAATTTAAACAGAAAGGAAAGGAAGATGATAAAAAAATAAAACAGAGCACACTCCCAACAGCTCCGTCGTGCTACAATTGGGAGAGAGCAGTTAACCTCTGCTGTGTGCTACACATTTTATGCAAAGCACTGTTCAAAATGGGAAGGTACTGGAGGCTCTTCCTCCAAAAGAGCAGAGCCCAGCTCTGCTCTTCTCACACATTAAAATTATACTTCTGCATAATTTTATCAGAATGAGAATGGGGATGAGCATCTGAATGCACATCCCGGTAAAATGAATGCAGTGCAGCTGGAGGACATCCAGTCAGCAGTTCCTGATCCAGCAAGTGATATGCGTACAGGACAGGAGCACCTATCCCAACATCATCCAACACAGCTATGGGAGAGTGTGTAGGGGGGGACACCCCCACACACAAAGGATGTCCCATGCCCTTTCCCCGAAATGTAAGCTTTCCATTTCTAAATAAATAAACAAATAACTCTCTAGCTCATTTATTTGTGAAGTTAGAGGGGGGGAAAGGCAAAATTGCTCAGTAGAAAAAAAACTCAGACCTGCTCCCAGTGTTCTGGCCCATAAGTGCACACTGGGATGGTTGGCAAGAGCACAATTACTTTTTAAATGTTATTAAAGTATAATTGAATTACTATTGTTTAATCAATTAAAGGTGCAATCCTATGCATGTTTAGACAGAAAAAAGTCCTACAGCTCCCAGCATTCCCAAGCCAACATGGCTGGCTGGGGAATGCTGGAAGTTGCAGGACTGTTTTCTTTCTAAACATGCATAGGATTGCACCTTAAGTGTAGTAGACTACTATTTAGGGTTTTGTTGTTTTGCACTGAATTTCAGTGTTCCCTTGGGTCCTACCCTACAACATTTCTGGCTGCAGGACTGCTTAAACACCCTACAGAGACACCCACGTTCAACAGCTTGCCCAGCAATGAAGGCACTGCATGACCTTTTGCAAATCACTGTCTCTCAGCCACAGATCTACATCTGTAAAATGGAAAAATACATAAGCAACCTCACAGGAGTGGAGTGAAAATTAATGAGCTGAGAATTCTAGGCAGACTCATACAGCTGGTGGCCGCATACAATGGTCCTCTGGAAGTCCATGAATCATTGCCTCCATGTGTAGTGGAAGACCATTGTAATTCCAAGGAGTTAGTGATGAAGAATAGGCCTTTTTGTGCCTAGATATCCAGTTGGGCCTGTTGCTTTAAGTAGTCAGTTATGTTTCTTGCTTTCTTCTTATTGCTTGGAGCCAGCTATCTGCTTGAGATGGTACAGGTCGAGAGGCTATCATTTATCTTTAGATAGCCCTTGGCTAAACTTCAAGGTCTACCACCAAGTACAGGCAGGAGTGCCTGGGATGGTCATATGGCTATCTATGCTGGCTGTTTGCCACTTGCTAGAGCTATCCTTTCACTTTGCAAGACAATGTAAACATTTTCAAAGTCATTGGAGTATGGCCAGAACATGGGTGGGATTAATATGAGCAGAATAGTATATATGAATTCCTGAGACACTCCAAGGCTGGAATCTCAATGCAGGCCAACCCGGGAAAGGTGATGCGTACCAGGCCATTACTGGGGTCCATTAGTCACTGATTCTAAGGGGATTCCTAGGGACTTAAGCATTATAATCTTGCTCTGTAGTTTCTTGCTGCAATTATTGCCCTGTAGTGTTTTGTTCCTGCTACGTTAGTCCTACTTAATAAAATCTTTAGCTTTCACCCATTAGTGTGTTCATTGTTTTTGATTCCTAAAAAGAACTGTTGGGAACACACCATACGTGGGGTGGAAATGTAGCTGGCACTGTTTGTGCCAACACAGTGATATCAGAAAATAATATTGGGGAGGGCACAGGAAGGAGTAAAATGCATTGGGGGGAGGAGTTATCCCATAAATATTAGATTTCTGAAAGAAGAAAATTGGGGGAGGGTGAGCCACTTGTCTGTCACTTGTGTGCCCCACCCCCAGGTGTCACCTATGGTTAATGCTATTGTGGTCACTCAAAAAAGGACCACTGTGATCCCACACTGAAGCACTGGTTCAAACAATTAGCACCTATAACTCTGACAGAATCACACAATGGCTGGCACCACTGTGTGAGGCCCACTGGCAGTACAGACCAGCCCTCTGTTAAGCATTCCACGAATGTATTTTAAGAAACAAAGTCCAAACATTTGCCTATTCACAGCTGGAAATGATTCATGAACTTGAAAAGAACAAACATCTTGCACCTTTACTTTTGTGCAGGCAATCCTTTTACATTAGAATATTATTTGTACTGTGCACTGCTCTAGCTAGCCTGTAAAGCAACTGCTGGTGCCCAGAGCTTGGAAGATTAATGGGAAAGAGAAAAAAAGTATGGTATAAACAAATGATGCTGGCTATATATCAAATGCAATCTGTGTCAGTCAATCAGATTGTGGACAGCTGATCCAAATTTACTAATAAGTGTAAAAACAAAACAAATAAAATCTCCAGGCAGCCAGCTGGTACATAAAACGTTATACATATAACGTTATACATGACAACGTTATACATTTCAAACCCCCTGTATTTACATGGAGAAAGTATTCCATTCGGCAGCCAAAGACGACTATAATGCACCCGGTGCATCTGTTAAACCATGGCATAATGAAGAAAGGTCATTCTTTAGTGCCAGCCTCAATCAAAGAATTTTTGCATTACTATGCATCATTGGGTGCAAAGGAAATATGTGTGCGCGCGACAGAACATCGCACTCTGAAAACAATCACACTTTGCCTCTCCATTAATTATAGCTATGTATGAGCTCTGGTACTCTCAGATCACTCGTCTCTCTAGGCCAGTACAGTATACTTTGACTGGCAGTGGTTCTCCAAGATCTCAGGCAATGGTCCATTCCAACCCTGCTACTTGAGATCCTTTTAATGGAAAATGCCAGAGACTGAATCTGGAACCAGGGAAAGCAGATAGTCTAACACTAATTACTTTGATCCTGATCCACACATTCTTACTCATAGCACTGAGCTGAGCACACACTTGTACGGTTCATCCCACTAGAGAGAGTGGTTGGTACTGTTAGAATAAGGCATGGATTCAATTCATCTTGCCCTCTACGGCAGGGGTGTTGGACCTCTTTCAGCCTGAGAACTGAATTCCATTTTGGAGAAACTCTCAGAGGCTGCATTCCAGGGGTGGGCAGGGATGAAGGCAAAAGGGGTGTGGCCAAGGGCAAAAGGGGTGGAGCAAAATACCCAAGACACCATAAACACCAGGAGGATATTTGAACTTAACACTCCTATTGCCAATGACTTAAGCTTTAGAGGAGATTTCAACCTTTTAGAAAGGAGGGGGGACTGTGTAAAAGCCCAGAAACCACCAAATGGTTGATGGTCAGGGGAAAGGAAGTGGGCCAGGGGAAGGAGGCAGAGACATCTGGGGAACCCTGAAATCTCCAGTTAAACGTAGCCGAGCTTGGAAAGACCTCTGCCCAGTCAGCAACAAAGCTGCTGCCAGTCAGAGTAGGCAGTAGTGAGCTAAATGGACCAATGGTGTGATGCACCTTCATATAAGGAAGTTAAGGAAAGGCAGGGGAGAGGGCCTTTGCTCATTCCTTTCCCACAATGACCTGAGGAATGTTTTAAACCTATGATAGGGTGGCCACTTACACGTTGCCAAAAGAAAAAGGACAAAAGAGGACACAAATTTGTATTAAAAATCATATGCCAATTTATAGGGATAGATGCAAATTTAGGAATCATTACTATAATAGAAATAATACTACGTTAACATATTACTGAAGACTGTGACCAGGTGACCTGTGTGCCTGCCTGCCTGCCCAGTCTCCCGTCCAAGAGGGGTGTGTGTGGATGTGCAACTTCAAGGCTGCTGTTCTCTCTTCTTAGGTTTCTTTATCTTTAAACCAGACTTGGACCAGACAGCCCATCGAACTAAGGATGCCTTCAAACTGAGGACTGTCTTCTGTAAAGCAGGACACATGGCTATCCTAGCCTACGGAGAAGCTTAGCAGATGGGAGAGGCAGGAACAGGCCATTTAATTGGTATTCATGATGCAGATTTAGCAATCATTTTAACGTGTACAAAAGCAGTCAGACTGCCTCTTGGAAGGATGAGTAATGCTGAATATCCTTGAACAGAGACAATGATCAGGATGCAAAGGAGATTTCATTTCTGTTTTCAGACTCCTGAAGTACCTGTCCAACCCTAATAACTCTGGTTCAGAACCTCCTCTTGTAATATACGAGTCTAATTCACCTCAAGCAAATGAGAGTTACAACCAGATAAAACAGAGTGGAGAATAAGGTCTTCCCTCCCACCCCAAAAACCCTTTCCTGTCCTCTTGATTCCACCCCCCAGAACCTGGCAGCCTCCCATTCACAAAGGCCTAGAAGCACACCCTGTATTACAACCAAATGTGTTCAAAATATTTCTGCCTCTGTACCACACAGTAGTTTATAGGAAATCAATCCAATATTCTTTAAAGCCCAGTTGCTTGGTTAATCACAGCAATCTTACTCAGTTAATAATTTTGAGCAAAGGAAAACATTTCAATAATTGTTTCTGTACTTAAGATAATGGAGTCATCAATTAGTTTTCTTAAGAGAACATATGGCCATTCTGTGAATGAAATGCCTTGTTCTCACTACAGGAAAATGAGGCACTATCCTGAATCGAGCTAAAATTAACATACAATAGGAACACCCGCACTGCATGTTTAATCAAAGCCCTATTCAGGTGTTCACTTACTGGGTAGATCTTACACATGAGAAGGGAAACACTCCAGCTCCGCCCCTCTCCCTCATCACACCCATCACCCTCTACTCATGGAGGGGGAAGGTCTGAAGGAGAGAGCCTCCTGTATCTGTGGGGGTTCTCCACATGAGCCAGAATGCTGGAAAATCTGCTAGGTCATTCTGCTAGTGCAAATGACATTGCACTAGCAGAACATAAGAAGAACTGTGCTGGATCAGACCAAGGTCCATCTAGTCCAGCATTCTGTTCACACAGTGGCAAACCAACTGCCCATAAGCAGGACATGAGCTCCACAGCAACATACTGCCCATGTTCCCCAGCAACTGGTGCACATAGGCATACTGACTCCAATACCTCCAGTATTAGAAACTAGGTTCTGAACTGTGCACAAGAGGAGAATCCAACTAAAGTTACTGTTGCGCAAGTGTCAGGGTCCAGGTCGTGGGCAGCAAGGGTTCAGGGCCAGAACGCCAGGACCAGGAAAGAGGGCAGCGGATACAGGCAACAGGCCCATGGTTCTACACAGGTTCAGGGTGACAGAGTCCAAACAGGGGCCAGAGGCAGAGGACAAGTCCAGGCAACAGACACAAGGTCAAACACGGGTTAGAGCAACAGAGTCCAAACAGGGCAAGGCGAGCGGCAGGGTCCAGGAATAGGTGGGGTTCCAGAGAAGAGGCAGGCACAGGCACCAAGATGCACCAGGCTGAGCAGGGCTGGAGGCAGGAGCATTGGTCAGAGATGAGCAGGAGGTCAAGCACAGTAAGGCAAGGTTGGATGTAGCAGGACATCAGGAACAGGCTGCAGCTAGCAAAGGAGACCGTGTTGCCGTGGCAAAGGCTGAAGGTGAAATGCAGCTCTTATATAGCCCTTTCCTGGCAGCTTCCAGCTGGTCCGCATTAGCCCACCTGGGAGTGCCTGCTGGTCTGGGCCTGCACTCTGCAAGGGATTACCAGCCAGGGCTCACACCCTGCAAAGCCCTGGAGCCGGTTATACGCAAAGCTGCCGCCAGATGGCGCTGCAGGACAGACCCTGACAGCAAGCATCATTGCACAAGCAGTTATGTAAGTGGTTGCACAAGTGTAATGCACAAGTGCTTGCGCAACAGAAAGATTCGACACCCATACTTGTGTAGAGCCCTTTCCCACAAGACAGGATCTAAAGTAATTTTAAGCACTAGCTGGGGATTTAAAATATACAGTAGACCTGTTAAATCTCATCCACACCAAAGGAAACACATTTGAAATTCACTCTCATCCCAGGCAGGTGGGGATCTCCCCCCCACTTTTTTTCAAGTGTATTATTCTTGCAATGAAAGGTGCTTTATGATATTTCAGTGAAACATTTTAAATGCCACTCATTGGTGGTGGTGTTCCCCCCTTTCCTTTTTGAAGTCTCATTCATTTAGAATGTCTCGTCTTGACAGTACTGTGCAATGAAGTATGGAAAGAACAGGATATTGTGTGCCAGAAAAGAATGTGAGAGCACATTAACCCTTATGCAGCCTGCCAAATTAAAAAAAAAAAAGGCTCTTTAAAAAGAAAGAAATAATAGCTTCACAGGTCATAAACTGGTTTGTGTGTGTGGGGGGGGATTAAAGAGGCAGATAACTGCTATAGGAGTGTGGACTATGCAAGAGGAATATTTGGGGACATCTTCCTCCTTGAGATCAGAATTCTTGTTACTCACTAGAGGAGATATTAGCAATTTGAGAGCTGTTCTTCTGATAAACACCAGAATATTTCTTTCACTACCCCTTTCTCCATTCCAGGGGGAGGGGCAGGGATGGGGACTTGGACTCGAGGACTCGACTCGTGAGTCGGACTGAGTCCCCCCTCTGACTCGACTCGGACTCGAGTCCCAATATTTTTAATGGGACTCGAGACTCGACTCGGGACTCGAGACCAAAGACTCGTCTACATCCCTGGGCTGTTGACGAGTCTTCTGGCTGTGCCAGAAGGAGCGCGATCACCGGTGAAGAGCGCATGGAAGCGAGGCGCGCCGCTGCTCGGCCACTATGGACAGCTACCAGGAGTGCAGCCCCAACGATGTGTTGAGATTTATTTTGATTGATGTGTTGTTGTGGGGGGGTTCGGTTAGGGTCAGACATTTTGGGTTTGGCTGCCTCTGCCTGCCTGCTTTGGGGTTCCCTGCCTCCTCTGCCTGCCTGGTTATTTTGGGTTTGTCTGCCTGGTCTGTTCTTGCCAAAATCAGTTGCAGAGTTTTGAAATAAAAAGGCACACTTGTGCCTAGAATTTATTTAAGCCACACATCTGAAGTAGCTTTATTTTGTTGGGGGGAAACCCCATTGATTTTAATAGGGACTCGTGGAGTCAGTTTTGGGAGTGACTCAGGACTCGTGACTCGTGAGTCACCATTTTGGACCAAGGACTCGGACTCGGACTCGAGACTCGGGTCCAAAGACTCGTGACTCGACTCGTGACTCGAGACCAAGGACTCTTCAACATCCCTGGGGAGGGGGCAGGAAAAAACAAGGGTGGAGACCTTGTCTTCAAGCCGTTCTTGTCTGCTCAATGTGTTGTGGGACACAGGCCTTCCTGACTGCCGACCTGATCAGCTTCCCCACATAAGTAGCTGTGAAATGTAGCCAGGATCTAAAGGAGGGGTGAGCAACTGTGGCCCTCCAGATGTTTTGGCCTCCAACTCCCATCATCCCTCACCATTGGCTATGCTGGCTAGGGCTGATGGGAATTGTAGGCCAAGACATTTGTAGGCCAAGTCAATTGTAGGCCACAAGTTGCCCACCCCTGCTCTAAAGTGTTAATTTAACAATATCACTTCATATTCCAGAATGATCAGCACTCTTTAAATAGCTATCTGCATTCAAAGAACTAGATTCCAGGCCACATCTGAAAGCTGGAATTTAAATATTATATATTTTGTGGACCAGAGGAACAGATTGGAAATGCTAGTTTTAAATTAAAACAACATAGAGAAGAAATGACATCTGTCCCTCAGTGGATTTTGGCCAGCACAATAAGCCCAGATGCCAGCTGGGTGAAAAAGGAGAGGGTTTTTTAACCTATTTTCAAAAGTTCCTCCACTAGCTGACGGCCTTAACACAGTCTCTTGACAACTGCTTGCCTGGGCAATCCATCATCATCCTATCTGATTGCCAACATCCCATGCCAGTTAAAGAAAAGTGAAGGCTCCACCACCGGCAGTGATAATCCTGCTACAGGGTGCCAGCTCCAGGCCCAGTGGGAGCAAGGTCTATGATAACCCTTTCAGCATGAGTCTAGCCATTATAAAGTCATAAGTAAGATCACACAGCAGGGAGGTGTGAATCAGCAAAACTTGAGCTCACCGAAATTCTCCAAATTCCATCTCAAACTTGCTCCAATCTGAGTTCACATCACTTTGCAAACTTTGTTTTTTCCCCTTTTTGCATGAAAATCTGGGCATATTATTCCAAATGTACACATCAGTTGTGGGCATCTTTGAAATGTATGCATTCTTCTCCCATTGATTAAGGCACATTTTTCATTTCCCCCCCCCAAATTTTTTTAATTTGAATTTTAAAATCCATAAAAACAAAATACAGAAAACAAAACAAAGCAAAAACCAAACAAGCATACACTACAGAGACAAAACAACATTAGACTAAAAAGTACTTCCAATTTTTCCACAACCAAGCATAAGTAACATCAGATATTCTATATAATAATTATAAAGAAATTGCTTCCTTTTTTCCCTTAAACAAACAAACAAAAAAATTTCCTCCCCTCTCTTATTCATCAACCTCACAAATTCACAAAGCCTTGAAACCTTGCAGTACTTTACTCCTAAACACAGATAATAATCCTTCTAGTTAAACAATATTTCTATTTATGTTTAATAAAAATCTCTATCTTCTTTCCCTCTATTTATAAAAACAAACAGTCTAGCTTTTATGTTATTATTATTTTTTAAATAGTTTCACATTTCCACATCACTTCACATCTCAAATTTTATTCCACATTTAGTTGGCTCCTTTCCATTGCTCATTCTCAATACTATGTTTCATCCAGACTCAATACATTTTTACCAATAATCAATTTCTATTCAATTTCTAATTCAATATTAAACCTTATCCTTATTTTACTCAGCAACTACTCTCTTCCCCCCCCTAATCCCATCCTTCCCAAGTATGCCCCCTTCAAGATCAAAGCCACCACATTAATGAAAAGTACACAGAAAAACCACCTCAGACTGGAGAAGTTCTCCTTTCTCTCAAAGGGGTTCCTCTCACCAGCCCCTTTAGGTTCAGATCTATAAATGTTCTCTTTGGATCACTGTGTCAGCGATCCCTTTAGATTTCTCCCATTTGGATTCCTCCCACCAATCCATTTGGGAAACTGAACCCTCTTACTTCTTACATAAGAACCTCTCCCTTCCCCCAATAGTCAGCAATTATCATGATATGAGTCAAACCATTTATTCCATCCAATAATCAGCAAATCCTAACATGGGTCAAACCATTTATCCCATCCAATAATCAGGAAACCATTTTCCCCGATCAAACACAGTGTTCACAATATACATCTTTTTCAGGCTCATGTTCCTGAAAAGATTTCCCCCCCCTTGTGAGCCCCCATAGCTGGCTTCCTCCAAATATCCCGGCAGCAATCACCTTTCCAGTTCTCCGTGAATGGCTTCCCGAAAACATCTTCACTGTCCGATTCAATGGCAACCCCCCCTTTTTTCTGTCTCTCTTTGAAGGTTCAGTTGTTATCTCTCCCAGTATATCAATCTTCGCCTCATCCTCCCTGTTCTGTTCAAGCTTCACAAATCGGTCACCCTTTGTATTCTCCTGGAATTTTTGATTTATTTGTACACTCCCCAGCAGGTTTTTTTTGAATACTTGAAACAGCACCATCAGCTCTTTGGCTAACTCCAGCAACAAATCGTAAGTAGCCATCTTGTCTGTGACGCAGTATAAATTTAACAGACCGGCGCTACTAGTCATTTAAACTTTTCCAGAAGTCAAATTAAAAGGAGTTACAGTACCTCTTTCTTTTTCGTTTCAAAACACATTTGTTGATCATCTTCCCATTATGAAGTTTTTATAACATATTTTCTTTTTAGTATTCCAGAGACAAGGGTATTTAGTTCTGATTGTGGATAAAATTTCTCTTCGTTACTAATTGTCAATAAATCTTTAAGAAATGGAGTTGTCGTTCTTCAGGTTCTTAAAAAAAAGAACTCCAAACGAGACGGTGAGCGATGATGGATTCTCCCACTCTCTACTAGGGATGTAGCTGAGTAGCCCGGACGTTGCCGAGCAGCCCAAACCGGGCCTGCTCATGTCCGCCGAGCTACTCAGCCACCACGAGCTTACCTGCAGCAGGCTCTCCGGTTCTCCGGAGAGCCTGCCTCCCCATCCGCTGGTCCCATTGCGGAGGAAGTGACGCGACGGGACCCCCACGCTCTGTTTTTGGGTGGGGAAACCAGGGCAACAGGGCTGTTTAAGCCCTGTTGCCCTGGTTCCTCCCGCCAAAACAGAGCGCAGGCGGGGCTCTGGCAGCGGCGGAGGTGGCGGCGCTGAGAAGGTAGGTGGTGGGGGTGGCGGGGGGTCCGGCGGCTATGGGGGGCTGCGGGGTGGTGGTGGTGGGGGTTGGCGGCTGTGGGGGGTGGCGGGGGGGTCCGGTGGCTGCGGGTGGTGGTGGTGGGGTCCGGCGGCTGCGGGGGGTGGCGGGAGTCTGGTGGCTGCGGGGGGTGGCAGGGGGGTCCAGCGGCTGTGTGGGGGGTGGCGGCAGCGGTGGCAGCGGCGGCAGCGGCGGCTCGAGCGGCACGGAGAATGCTACGCGCTACTCTGAATGTCGAGATCGGCCGCTGCCGCCTCGAGGGCCAAGCCAGGAGCGAGCCCCGAGCCGACTCCAGGCTCGGCCCCACCACTACAGTCTCTACCCCTCTTTTCAGTACTCCAAAGACAAGGGTATTTAGTCCTGATTGTGGATAAAATTTATCTTCGTTACTAATTGTCAATAAATCTTTAAGAAATGGAGTTGTCGTTCTTCAGGTTCTTAAAAAAAAGAACTCCAAACGCGACGGTGAGTGATGATGGATTCTCCCACTCTCTACCCCTCCCCAAGAGAAACTGTGGCAGCCCAAGCTACTGCAAAATAACTCACAGAGAGAGCAATTAGAGATATGTTGGGAATCACTCTTAGATCATCCTCTTATTCCGAGGAGATTAACCAGCCAAGATAACCTCTTGAAAACAAATGGGTTTCTCGCCGCGCCAGTCCTTCTTGATTTCAAGGGAGTGTGTGTCAGTCCAACATTGAACTCCAAACCGGAACTATTAAGGCACATTTTTCAGAGTATGCATTTTTCACGCACATTTTTCAAATGTATGCTGTGTGTGTGTGTGTGTGTCTGAATCACATTGCAAGCTCAGAAATGCACAGACTTTGACTGTAGATGCATCCAAGTCTGTGTTTGGTCTGGAAGGTGCAAACTGGGCAAATCCTGACCAAAAACAAACTGAAATGAATTTCTCCTACATCCCTATATAAAATAAGCAGCGCCATGCCAAAGATAAAGCACTGATTATCTCTGTTGCTCCCCCTTTATGTCAGGGAGGCACACAATCTCATGACCCCCACAGACAAACGAATGGAGAAGGCGAAATGAGAGAGAGAAGGTGAAACGCAGGAGACGTTCAGGATAACCATTGTCGATGAAAATAATTTTTTCAAGGTAAGTATTCTGCCTTCTCTTACATTCTGCAATTAACCTAGCCAATACACCCACTGCATACACATCTTTAGGAATAAGGATGTTAACCAAAAGAAAAGAGATGAGCCTCGGGTAATCTAGACTTTAAAATATTTCCATCCAGTGTAGCTTCATTTCCATATATATCCTAGATATTTATTTCTTTATTTTTGAAATTTATAAATTATCCTTCTATATTGTGTGGGATCATGCCAGGAAAATCTCGGTAAGAACGGGGTATTTATTAAAATGTTAGATTGTAAATAAAATAATATAAAATGATGTCTCACCAACTTTCTAAGCCAATGTTCCATGGTTTGTAGTTGGTTGCTCTAACACACACACACACACACACACACACACATATATATATATATATATATATATATATTTGCACTGTAAAAACAGCCTCACGGGCAGTCATACCAACACGAGGTTCTCTGCACTCACCCCAGCTGTGTTTCCTGGATCAGAATGCCATAGAAATGACACTACCTAGCGTCCTTTCTATGGCATTCTTGTGCAGGAAATGCAGCTAGGGAAGGAGCGGAGAGCCTCATGGTTGGTATGAGTGCAAAAGTGAAACAACAAAGGGGGAAAAAACCACACCCTTGGCCATCTCATCAACTAAAACTAAGGTTTGCTGCCACCAGCCCCAAAAGTTTGATGAAATCAACTCACTCTGAAAATGGGGGAAATCCCCCCTCTCATCATCAGGCGATCACTCGTGACCGAGTAAGATTGTCTTCCGGGATAAAAGGAGGAAATTCTAAAGATTGTGTAGACTCTAGCGATGGGTCCGTAAGTGACTGTGGAGGCCAATTCTAGATCCACACAGCTTCCCACAGTGAGGACACAGGTTACCAGATAGAAGATGGTCCTGTAAAGGATTCATTTGACGTGCTTTTCGCTTAGCACGTTTCTCCCTTTCACCTTGCACTCGGGCTTCTTCAAAGTCCATGGAACCTTTGTGAAAGGCCAACCTCCATTTAGATCGTTCATGGGCCAGAGCTTCCCAGTTTTCGATGTTTATATTGCATTTTTTTAGATTAGCCTTATGAACATCTTTAAACCTCTTACTATTGCCGTGAACAAATGGTCCGGTGAAAATGGGAGGTGGAAATTTTGGCTAACCTTTGACATTTAGAGGCTCTCCTCCAGGTGCCTCTGAGGTAAGGCAGGTGGTGGGGGAGAGCGAGCGAGCGAGAGCTCACTGGTGTGAGTGGCGCCCTGTCTGTGGAACTCCTTCCTGCTGCCAACATTATCATCCTTTTGGACACCAAAGATATTTTTATTCTCCTGTTGTTCTATTGTTCCTATATTTTAAGTATATATTTTATCTTGAAGTGTTGCTGAAGGGGAAGGGCAGTACATAAATCTTTTCAATAAAATAAGATAAAATAATAACCCGTGTTCTCATTCATCAGTCTTGAATCTACCAGAACTCAGCTTCACAAAGTGATCCTGACATAGGGGGCATGATAGCCCAAAGGTTGGTCATGTGGTGAACTTGTTCATGAATTCAGGAAGGTCTTTAACAAGAGGCAACTGCCAGACACCATTTCGTGAGGAGAAAATGGTCACAAGATTCAGAATGGGAAATTTAGCTGGAGACAGATGGTAGATTTTAAGGGAGTTGAAGCAGCATGATAAAGGAGTTGGTTCCCTTAGGGCAGTGTTCTCCAACCTTGGGTCCCCAGATGTTTTTGGCCTACAACTTCCAGCATGCCCCAGCCAGCTACTGGCTGGGGCATGCTGGGAGTTGTAGGCCAAATACATCTGGGGACCCAAGGTTGGAGAACACTGCCTTAGGGTATACATTATAGACACATTTGGGGGGTAGTTTTGTGAGGTGGCCCAGTCTTTTAATCATTGGGGTTTTTTTGTTTTAAACAATACAAAAACCAGCAAAACCTGTTTCTTAGAGATGATAGTGGGATGAAAGTTCATGATGCCGGTGTCTTATCATACAACCTTCAAATTGGAATGTACAGATGTAAAATCCATTCTGTATCCATTTTGCGGATTGTCAGGAGCCTTTCATTCCACCATCCACTCATTGATGGAATCGGATTTTGCACAAATGTGTTTGCATGCACTTGTGCAAATTTGCACTCTAGAAAATGCTCAAATTCCCCCCAAATCCCTGAAAAATGTGTATTTTCAGACTTTAGCCTATGGGGGAAATGTGCATTTTTGGTCAGTGTTTTTTTTTTATTTTACATATTTTCTATTACTAAATTTGCATAAAATTATGGGGGGGAACAAAACAGTCTGCAAGTCCACGGAATCCATGTGACTCAGGAAAATCTGCAGGTCGGATTCTTAGAAATTCAAACTCATTTGAGTCCATTGTGGATTTCTCTGACATCCCTACCTTTAATAGTCGGGAACGGCTTGGAGAGAGATAATCTGTCTCTGGACTTAGGGCACAATCCTATACATGGCTGCCTGGCGAATGCTGGGAGTTGTAGGACTTTTTCTGGCTGAACATGCATGGGATTGTGCCTTTAGTCATGTACCCTTTTCAGAGTTTAATTCCTGACCCCACCACCCAAAAGGACATGGGAATATATTCCTGCTTTAAAAAAAAAAAAAAGAGGAGGAGGAGGAGGAGGAGGAGGAGGAGGAGGAGGAGGAGGAGAATACTAAGGGTGGAATCCTCCTGACACTGTTGGAGGGGGGGCATAGGGTTAGTCGGAGGCCCAGCTCCAAAGTCCTCTGACCATGGAGCTCAGCTCTGAATGTGGAGCCCCCGCCCTGCTCACCTCACAGCCGGCACAGGAAGAACTGCGCCAGCTGCATCTCTGAGGTCAGAAATTGACCGGGGGGGGGGAGGAGGAGAGGAGACTGGGGCTGATGGCTTATGCTGTATTCAAGGGGCACCCTAGCCGCCTTCCCTCCCCCTCCATAGCACTCCATCTAGAAGACTGAAAATGAAATCACCGCCACCCCACCTCACTCCTTGCATTGCATTGGATGCACATAAGCCTCCATGTTCAGAGGCTTACATGCATCGAGGGCAGACAACATAAGATCATACCCTAAAGCTTCATCATCAATAGCATAATCAAGTCATTTTGTTCAAGTTGATTTCATTTTTCTCTAATAACCACAACTCTTTTGATCCTGTAGGGATGGAGGAGGAGAAATACTCTCATTCAGGCAAAAATTGCTTCCTGCCATGTTGCTTACTCAAGTGGGAATTTCTATTAGCCTGCGCAATGGGGGGAAAGCCTTAATTTTTAATATCTCTGTAAAATAAATTCAGATTCTTTCCTTAATAGAAATGTCAATCTCCATAGCCAAATGATCTCTTCAAGATGGCGGGATGCTTTTTGAACATTATATATTGAATTGCTAGAGTAAGATTGTTTTTTTGTTTTTTTTGAGATGACAAAGAGCTATTTCAGCAAAAGAATCACATTTTTCCCATTTGAAATATCCAACTACTTTGCAAAAGGAAGGTTTCTGAGGTCCTCAGCTATTTGTACTGTCAGAAATTAACACTTTAACAGCTCAGAACGCTAATGCAGCATTATAGCGGGAACTGTAATTTAATATCTTCTGTCTTTAGAGACTTATGCATGAGATTCTTCTATGTATACAATATGAATCTGGATTTAAAAAATATCATGGTGGCTTATATGTACTCCAGTCTTCCAACATAACTCACTTCCAGGAAGCCTGACTGGAGCCAGATCTGGACAAGCACAAGTATTCTTAGTGCCCCCTCCCCTTCCTTGAGAACACAATACAGTCTGATTACCTTCTGGCTGATTTAATTTGAAGTGTAACCATGTTTTTGATGCTACATAATCCAAGGTATTGGTGTACAGAGATACTAGAATTTGGGGTCACCAATTTACCGTAGATTCAGGCCTGACAAAAAGGAAGTTGTTATTCACACAAAGCAGAAAAAAAATTATGGAATTCACTGCTACAAGATATGGTGGTGGTCACTACTTTAGATGGCTTTTAAAAAGGATTAGAAAAATCTACAGAGGATATAGGCCTACCAATAGCTATTAGCTTACTGGGACCTGCAACAAAATGCTGCAGTGTATTCTCACCTTCTAAGAGCAGTGCTCCTGTTCAGCGCTCCAGCCAGCCCTGCCTCTCCAGGATACTTCATTCCACCACCACAGGGTTTTCTGTTTTTCTTTTCCTACTCTCCACTTTTTGTCACTACTGAGCATGCCCACTGCTCATTGGGCTGCTTCTGTAAACCGCATGGTTCCCCTGAGCAAGTGGATACCTCCCTCTTGTTTCTCAGTGATCCTGTTCTGGCTCCAATCCTGTCAGCATTCAGCACCTGATTTGACTGTTAACAAGGAGTGGCAACTAAACTGAACATCAGACCCTCTAATCATACTGATTTTCCTGGGGCAGCCACATTTTTCTGCTGCCTGTCCCTGGTAAATCACTGCCTACCCTTAAATGCCAATTACGATGCTTGACTGTTCGTGCCATGACAGATGATGCTCTGGTGGCAGCATATCCCACTGGCTGGAATCAGCACAAGCAGTAACTGCTTTGTTTTTAATGCAGTTCTGTATTTATTTAGTTAAAGTATTTTTATTCTACTCCTCAGCCAAAAATTGTTTCTGGAGCAGATCTACATGCAATCAGTAAAACATGACAGTCCCTGCCCACAGGCTTACAACCTAAAAAGATACGACACTCGAAGAAAAAAGGATGGGAAAGGATGAGGAAAAAATTAAGTAGCCTTACAGCAGGGCTGGTGGAATGGTCCTGCTTCCCCTCTCATCTCCCTCTGTACAAGGCGGTATCATCCAGCACAGCAGATCAGTTGCAGCACCTCCCAGAGATGTTGCTAGAAAGCATCGGACAAGCCCATAACTATCTCTGACCGGACTGTGACACTGGCTCCCCCCTTGCCACTTGTTTTCATTGTTTGACTTTGTCTCTTTCCTTAGGTGCTTTCTTAATGTACCGGTTCAGCAGCCAGAATAAGTGCTTTCAGAAGCAAGGCTTAGACAAGCATTTGCTAGGCAGAGTCTATTACATTCCCCCTTCTCAGGGCCAAACTAGACATGCGCATTTTGGAAAAAATAAAATAGTGGCCATCAACTCATCAGAGCCACAAGGAGTTCTGGTGATCCCCCACCTCCCAAAATCTATGTGAAAGGGGGCAGGTGAGTTCACCCTCTCTTTCACCCCAACCCCCCTAATTCAGACCAAACTTTTAACGATTGGAAAATTCAGTTCAGCCCTATTATCAAACATGTACAACTGTGGAATATTTAGCTTTCCATTCAGAAGAATTTCTATTTTCTCTCTTCACCTTGTTATCTTGAAAGCAATGTGATATATACAAATTCCTAAAGATATTCCTCACTGCCCATGGGGTAGCAAACGTATTAATATGTGAACGAGTGATGTTCATGTTCACCCAGATTCTCCAAATATTGTCTTGCTGCTCATCTCTCCTCGATTTGCGCTCGCGGTTGCGATCTCTGTTAGTTTCACACGAACAGGAAAATTGCAATCGAACATGAGTGTTGCGCAAAACTGCCTCAAATTTGCACAACTTTCCAAAGTTGCACAAGTTTTCCCCATATAAAGCGTGAAATGGCGCCTTTTTAAAGTCGCACAATTGCGATCTTTTCTCTCGTCACAAGTTTGCATATTTTTTGAACATGAGCAGATGTTCGAGAATTTGCTAACATTTTTGGAGAACACATTCTCCTGCTCACGCTCGTGTTCAGAGTTGCAAACAGGGCATGCTAGCATGCTCACATGCAGAAACAAAATTCTCATACATCCCTTATAAAAGTTTGCAATTCATAATAATAATATGATTTTCTACAAGATGCGGATAATCCCCCAAAGCCAAGGCGATGCATATAAGTAACATGTACATTCAAGAAAAAATACTCATCATAATCCCATGCTTTTACTGATTTCACAATGTCCCTGAGTAAAGTTAAGTTTATTTCAGTGAACTTGAATGAATATCTGACCAGTCCCATGTGAAATAAGTGGCATAACAATAAAAATGGTCTTAACAAGCATCTTCAAAGCAGCAAAGAGGCTCAACGTGAAGGATGACGATAAGGTATGTTCACTCTGATTTAAATAAGAGCTAGTAGCTCTGAACCTCAGATTTCCTCTCATGCAGCTGAATGTAAATTTTGATAATGGAGTATAAGTCATTTTCAGAGGCTGTTCTCTGTTGTATAGTCCATGTTGCTATTTGTAGAAAACACCTAAAATTCATTTCATTTCATTTATTTCATTTCTATACCGCCCCACAGCCGAAGCTCTCTGAGCGGTTCACAGTAGTTTATACATAAAAACAACAATAAAAGCATACAAAATAGTTTAAAAGATTAAAAACCAAATTTAAAAACACAGTTTAAAATAACAATCCAAAAGCTAATAAAACTGAGCCTGCAGGTGACAATCCCCCCCCCCCCGTGCTATTCCAAGCTCCTAACTATTAAATGCCTTGGCATAGAGGGAAGTCTTAACCTGGCGCCGAAAAGATAGTAAGGTTGGCGCCAGGCGGGTCTCAGTGGGGAGCTTATTCCATAATTGGGGGGCTACCACTGAGAAGGCCCTCCTCTTCGTTGCCACCAACTGAGCCTCTCTTGGAGGTGGCAGTCGGAGGAGGGCCCCAGATGTTGAGCGTAGTGTTCGGGTAGATTGCAGTTGGGAGAGACGTTCCATCAGGTATTATGGTCCTAAGCCGTGTAGGGCTTTATAGGTTAAAACCAGCACCTTGAATTCAGCTCGGAAGCATTTTGGCAGCCAGTGCAAACGGGCCAGAACTGGTGTAATGTGCTCGGACCTTCCGGTCCCCGCAATAAGCCTGGCTGCCACATTTTGCACAAGCTGCAGCTTCCGAACAGTCTTCGGACAGTCTTCAAAGAAACAAAGAAAAAGAAATAGAATTCACACTGTGAAACTTGAAGCCCACATTATAAAACCTTTGAACATTCTAGAAAATAAATTTGCAGCATGATATAACTGCGGTATGCAGTTAATTACATTTGGCTAGGTGATCACTAAGGGCAAATGAAGTGTGCATGCGAGGGCAACATCGATGAAAGTGAAATGACCTTGCCAAAGTGAATCACCTTTAAGTCCCATTGATTTTAATGGAGACGTTGAAGGACATGCTTAAGTCTCCAATTGAAACCAATGGAACTTAAAAGTCTTAACTCTGGCATAGTGCAGGGGAGGGCAATCACTTTTGGTCCAGGGACTGGATTACCAAACAACCCAACAAGGATTACCAAACAAGCCTTGCCCCCTTCCATGAGGTCATCCAGCCCTCCCCCACCTGTGTGGGGAGGGCTGGATGACACACACACACACTTTTTTTTTGTTCTGTATGCAGAGAGAGGCACAGAGCTCAACCCCCCATGGGCCAGACTGGGCCCCAGAGCAGGCCAGATTTGGCCCAAATGGGCTGGAGGTTGCTTTCCCCTGGCATAGTAGAAAGGGTCAAACTCTGGCTAGAGTCCCAATCTAACACAGATAGCAAGATGGATTAAAAAAAAACCTCTCCAAATCAAGAACAACATTTCTACCATGGACAAATCTGGGGCTGGTTTTCCATGCATATGGGGACTCTTAATATTCTTCACTTTAGCCAGTGAATTCAATAGAAGCTAAACTTGGAGCAGTAGTGTTGCGTAGTGGCTAAGATTGTGAAGTCTCACTTCAGCCATGAATTCATGAGAGGAATTTATAAAAGTCACTCTTTCTCAGCTGTAGTCCTTCTTTCTGAAATATGGAGATAATATCACTGTCCTACTTTGTAAAGATTAATTAATGGTGGATTAGATAATGTATGCTTTTTCTGTTCAAATCTGAAATGCATTTTATCTTTCATTAAATGGAAATTGAAATGTAACTCTTTTTTTGTTAACCTATTCTCCCAAATATTCCCCAGTTCTGATTTTTTTTAATCATCATCATCTTCACCATCATACAAAATACTTGCACTTGGCACACATCACAAATAAATAATTACACCTACAAAATAGAGGATGTAGAATATACACCCAAAAGGCCAGATCGAAAATACATTAGTCATACATTAGTCCCATTGAAATGAATGGGACTAAATTGGGGTCAAACTACACGTTATATTAATTATGTAGCATGTAGCTGAGACTAATCTCTTTTATACTCTAGAACAGGGCTCTCCAACCTTGGGTCCCCAGATGTTGCTGGCCTACAGCTCCCAGCATACCCAGCCAGCAAGGCTAATGGCAAGGGATTATGGGACCTGTAGTCCAGCAACATCTGGGGACCCATGGTTGGAGAGCCCTGCTCTAGAGCAAGTGTGCACAGCCCTGATTTGGAGTGGGACCACCACACACCAGTAGGGCAGGATTAATCCTGCCCCCACCACCACACACACGTTAGGTTAAAAAAAGAAATAGCCTCCACTGGTTTCAATGGAGGCTTGCTCGCTCTCTCCCCTCTCATGCACATGGGGGTGGGAATTTCAGGAAGCAAATGGAAGGAGGTGTAATTCTTCCCTCCTAGTGCATGGTGGTCCCAATTTGAATCAGGGTTGCACTTGCATGCACTTACTCTAGAGTTTAAAAAGAGAGCTAAGCCTCAGTTAAACACTACATAATTAAAATAATGTGTAGTTTGACCCTCAGTCATGATTAACTTTTCTCTTCGATATCAGTCAGACTTAAGCATGATTAATTACTAACGGTCATCAAACTCAATATCTCCATATAGATTAATCATAATTTATACATCCAATACCTACAATTAAGAAAATAAGATGAGCTATGCTGGATCAGGCCAAAGGCCTATCTAGTCCAGCATTCTGTTTCCACAAACAGCCCTGTTGCCCTGGTTTCTATGGAAAAGACGCAGCGCAGGGTCCTGGTGTACCGGCACAGGGTCCCAGTCGCGTCACTTGAGCGGCGTGGAGAATTGCTCCGCACCGCTGACAATCGAGCGGCGGGGGGCCCCGCCGCAGGAGAGGCGAGGCGGGGCAGGGCCCCCCCTAGGTACGCTACGTGTCACCAATATTTGCCTCTGCTCCTCAGACTCCCTTCCTGAAAATATCAGTCAGTTCAGGCATTGATACCTGGGCTTCATTTTCTGCAGTGAGGACAGTCCAATCACTTCCCTAGCTGGTTTCCTGCTTCTAGTGTGTTTAAAGAAATGATGATGATGATGATGATGATGATGATGATGATGATGATGATGTTAGTTATATGCTCCTCAAAATCCTTTGTTTACATACCTTACTGTCTGCTTGCTTTTTTTCCTGCAAGTTTGTGTTCTTTTTTGTTCTCCTCATTTGGGGAACACTTCCATTTTCTGAATGAAGTTGTTTATCTCTCTCTCTCCTGGCTTCCTTGACACTGCTCATTAATCAAGCTGGCACCCTCTTGAATTTAGTGGTACCCTTTGCTGACCTGCAGTATACATTTCACAATGTATGACAGCAGTGAAAAAGTCTTATATGAGTTGATATCCATATTAAAATATTGCTTTATATATGAAATAACTGGAGCCCAGAATCTCTCAGAAGTTTCTTGATCTTGCCTTCCATCATGTAAATACAAATATTTTGTAAGTTTTGCCATCCAAGCCAAATGCCAAGTCTTGTGAAACCACTCTAGTTTCCTGTATTGAACAGGGGGTTGGACTCGATAGCCTTGTAGGCTCCTTCCAACTCTATAATCTATGAAATCTATGACTCATTCATGGATGGTACCACGGAAAGACACCATGTAAAAGTGATTATAATTTTTCCTGGGGTTACTCAGTTCTGTAATAATTCTACATCTTGTCTGTTTGAAACACATATTTTAGATATCCCAGGAGCAAAGAGGGTTTAATTGTAAAGAGTATGCAATCGTCCAACTTATATGTGCAGTAATAGCCTTCCAAAAAGAACTTATCTTTTGTATATGCATAAAAACTACACCTCCTTTCCCACACTTTCCGCATATATCACTGGAATCAAGAGATATTTTATCCAAATGTTGAGGTATTAGATACCAGCAATACAATCTTGAAATGCTTTTCTTTTAAATGAACAGAAGGTGACACGGCTGATCCCTTACCAGAAATACATTTTCAAATATATTCACAGATTTCAATCTCCAGCATCTTTTTACCATTTTTAGAATGAAGCTATTTCCTCCACTGTTCTCAGTCTCAATAAGCAATTGTTATAATTGAGACCACCTTTTTTTTACTCTACTATCATGAGTTATTCTAGTCTCAAAAGCTGTCAATTTAGGGCACAGTCCATTGGGTTGTGCCCTCCTTAGATGGATGTCTCTGAACTCGGAGACTTCCACATAATCAATTCCCTGCCGTGCTGCTGCCAGCAAGGTGGGAGGAGTGACAGAGGCAATTTTGGCCTCTCCATTCTCCTGCCATTTCCTTTTTTTCTCTAGATGGGCTTCTGATCTGAGCCCGTTTAAAGGAGACACACTGGTGGGGGTGGGCCTGGTGAGCCATAGGAAACAGTGTATTCTGGCCTCTCCTCTCCACTCCCCACCCGCTGAAGCACCCCTTCCTGACCTCTCCGAGGTCCTCCAAGGCTGCCTTTGCAACCTCTGAAAGCAGCCAGTATGGTTCTTTCTATGGTGGCTGTGCGTGGGAGGAGGGAGGGATTGGATTCTGGAGTCCTGCTTCCGAGGTAATAGCAGTATCTGCGGCCTGCCTTGGGATGTTCTCCAGGGACCACAGGATTGCTTTCCCCGTCTCTATTTTACCCTCAAGGTGCTGATGGTTGTTGTTTTAAAACAAAAGAGTTTATTAACTGATGATATTGTAACCAAAATCTCCATATACAGGCCTGTGGCTCACGCTGGCTCAGCTTGTCTGAGTGTGGAAAGCTAAGCAGGGTCAGGCCTGGTGATTACTTGGATGGGAGACCCCTCCTCTAGATTCCTGCATTGAGCAGAGGGTTGGACTCGATGGCCTTGTAGGCTCCTTCCAACTCTATGATCTATGAATCCTTTCTGCTATTTCAGATAGTTATACAATTGGTGTATTTTAGTATGTCCACAAATCATGTAATTTTATATCTAATCTATAATGCTGTATCTCTGCTTTTCTGAAAAGTACAATTCTGTATTTTAAAAAATGTAATAACAAAATTCTAGGAGACAATATTTTTCTATATTTATCCAAAATTGGTAACATTTATTTTTATCATACTTGGACTTGATCCAGTTCTGGTTTGCGGGCCAAAAATAAGGTTTGAAATATTTACAGTTCAAGGAAATATTCCCCCTTTTAAAAAATTCTGTTTGGTGACATTTTTTTCTGCAAGGGGGGGCATCCCCTCTCAGCTGACTGTTGCTTCTTACTCAAATCATACTGGTGATCCCAGCCAACTGGGGATTGAGTATTGTGTCACTGTGCTACACAGCCACTCACATTTGGTTATGTGATCACATCACCAAGGGCAAATTAACTCAGCTGAGAGAATGCTTGAAAGGGCAATGGAAATGAAAAAAAATTAACATTTTCACAAGCAGTGACGAAAAGAAAAAAGAAAAGAAACAAGAAAAAAGGGTCATTTTCTGACACTAAAAAACTGTTCTGGAAGAATGGTTTCAGCTTAACCATACTATAAAGAAATTGAGAAGTTGTCTGAACATACTATGGGTTGTATCCAATTGGTGCCACACCACTGAAGGGAGATTCTTTGGTCCAGTGGAAGCTTCTGTCCACGGAACAAGGAGAGAGGCCATTTCCTCCCTGCAGCTCCCAGTGCCACCTCCCACACTGTCCTGAAATGTCCCCCAACCCTCAGGGGCAGATGGGTTGTTTGTTTGTTTTTTGCTGAATTGCTCAAAAAGGCCACTACTGATAGGAACCTTCTCTGGATCAAAGAGCCTTCTGTCAGTGGAGGGGCACTAACTGAATACAAACTTTAAAATAATATTTACAACCATCCTAAAAAAGGAATCATGGCACAAAAACACTTCCTTAAAACCCTTTCAAATGAGTAGACCAAGTAGCTAGTAAGGACAAGCTAGCAGTATTGCTAGTAGCTGGTGCATTTTTCCTTGACCTTGACTCCTTTGCTCCTGTGGCCACTTTGCTGTGAGTTGACTTTAAGTACTAGTGATTTCATTCAATTACAGCTTTGAATTGGTCATTAGCCAATTAATTCTCACAGAACCCAGTGGGATTCAAGTGTTATTGAAATCTGCAAAGTGTTTTGAAGATATCACAGAAAATTCAAGTGCAGTGTCCTCAGTGCGAATAAGACCATCACAGTAGCAGACATATTTAAAAGAGAATGTGTAGCAGCAGCTGCTGAGAAACTAGTCCTTCCACATAAAGCAAAATACATGGTGTTGGCTTCATGGAACCATAAGCCAGTTTCACACACATATATCTATAAGACGGAATGGTGCAGATATTTATGCAGCAGCTCAGAAGCAATCAGAAAACAGGAGACTAAGGCGCAGAACCCAATGGGGTGCTTTTGCCCCTACCGATTCTCTTGCTCCTCTCGTGTTCTGTTGTGCAAGCAGCGGGTTGTGCTGATTCCGTTGCACAAGTGGGACCCACCACTTGTGCAACAGAGATTTTGCACTTCCCAGGGGAAGCCCCAAAATTAGCAGAAATGCTCGTTTCTCAATTGGGACAGGTCAGTGGAGCTCCTTTATGTGAGCTCTGCCAGCCTGCCCCGTTCCAGAAATGAGTGTTTTTGCTCGTTTCCGGTTGCCCTTGGAAGCGCTAAATCCTCGTTTCACAAGTGGTGGGTGGGTGCCACTTGCAGACAAGGAATTGGTAGGGTGCAAGAGAGCCATTGGATTATGCCCTTAAGGGCTGCTGTGTTGTGTGGATTTGGTGTGTGTGTGTGTGCGCGCGTGTGTATGTGAACACAATCTATTGAAAACCACCAGGAGAATCATTCAATCCAAAGTACAGATGTACAATGCTGGAATTCTGTTCCATTTTGAGCCCAACAGGATTCCGGTGTGTTTCCATTCCGGTAAACTGTGGCAGACTATAGCGGCGGGGAGTCCCCTCAATTTTGGAAATCTTGTGTACATTTTTCTTTGCAGTCCCACCATCTGCACAAATGGCAAAATGGTCTTGAAATTTGTGCAAATGGTTTTTTAAAAAAATTCTCAGTCTTTTGCAAGTGCGCAAGAGTGCAGCTTCAGCTGTCTGACATATATAGTCTTTCCCCCTCTGTTTACTTTCCAGACTTTAAATGTGCGCAAATCTCCCCTCCATTTACATCCCAGCCTCTACATTTGTGCAAATTGAAAGGCTGGGCAGTAAACAAAGGGGAAATTTGCACAATGAGAGTAACTGCTCTGAGAAGGAGCCATGAAAAGCGAGGGGGGAGCCAATAACTCCCTTTTCTGGACTAGCTGGAGACTCGGGGAAGAGTTGAAAGAGAGGAGGACACTGACAAGTGTCAGTTCAACACTTAATAGCTAGAGGATTACATTGCCGAATGGGAGATATTGTCTCCCCTTCCCTTTTGGTGCACTTACTTCATTGTATTTATTTTTCTTTTTATTTATTTATTTATTATATTTATACCCCTTTTTTATATTTATATTTTTATATTTATACCGCCTTTTTTCCTGAAAGGAACCCAAGGCGGCTTACATAATCCTCCTCCTCCTCTCTATTTTATCAACCCTGTGAGGTAGGTTAGGCTGAGAGTCAGTGACTGGCCCAAAGTCACCCAGTGAGTTTCATGGCCGAGCAGGGACTAGAACCTGGATCTCCCGAGTCCCAGTCCAACAGTCTCACCACTACGCCACACTGGCTCCAATGTGTTCTTCAGAATTTAGTTCTTCAGAATTGCGCAAATGGGTTACTCCTTTGACTTACCATTATTTTTTCCCTTGGTCCTCTGCAGCTGTGTGTGAATGAGCCTATATGCAGTCTCAGCTTGTCAATTTCCTTGTCTGTTACCTACTCCACTTTGGTGCTCCCATTGACAGCTGAAAGATAGAAGGAAATTGACAAGGCAAGACTACACATATTGGACAGCTGAGTCTGCAATCTTGTGCACTTGCTTAAGACTGAGGGGGGAATTAAAAAAATACAAACCAATTTGCGCAAATTTCCAGCTAAATTTTTTTCCCCAATTTGCACAAACTGCCAACATTAAAAACAACAAAACAGAATCCACATATTGGATCAACTTATTACAAATTGAGTCAACACCAGTGGGGAGAAATGGAACAAAATCCACCAGGGACAAACTGGAAAAATGTATTGTGTTTTCACCCAAGTTGAATTCTCATATATCCCTAGTCCAAAAGTAGGATATTAGGGGCAATATCCTAGGCTGCCTGTGTGCCAGAGAGACCCACCACTAGTGCAATGGGGAGCTAGTGATTTCTAAAGCAACAGAAAATGAACAGAAAGATGTTCATCACTATGATGGTTTTATTCACCTTGAGGACTCTCCTTTCACATAAAGAAAAATACATGGTGTTGGCTTCCTGGAATCATAAGCCCATTTCACACATGCATATGTGTAAGATGGAATGGTGCAGATATTAATACAGCAGCTCCGAAGTAATCAGAAAACAAGAGCCTAAGGGCTGCTGTGTTGTGTGAATTTGGTGTGTGTGTGTGTGTGTGTGTGTGATCTTAATCTATTGAAAGCCACCTGGAGGATCATTCAATCCAAAGGCAGGATATTAGGGGCAGTATCCTATGCTGGCCACATACCAGCAGGACCCACTGCTAGCACAATGGGGAACTAGCAGTTCCTAAAGCAACCAGAAGAGATCAGAAATACTTGTTTCCAGAATGGGGTAGGTCGGAGGATCTCACAGAACACTCAATTGTTTTTTTGTCTTTACAGACCACAGTGAGGTTATTCTTAACTCCTATTCTGAGTGACCTGCCCAAGACAACCCAGTGAGTCCATAGCCTGGCAGGGATTTTAACTCAGGTCTCCTTTGTAGAGGTCCAATTCTCTGCCCACTGGATTACTTTGACTTTTACAGCAATTGCTGGGGAAGGGGTGCAGGTGGACTGTGTAACTGGATGTACTTTGTTTAAAGGTGATGCCTTTCTACCAACCTGACTGTTGGTCACCACAGGAAATTTCAATTCTCTCTGTGAGGAAAGGTCAGTGCGCCTTGCTTTACGTTGTACTGTGCGAGTGGGAGTGCTGTGGTGGCAATGTTGGTACATTATTTTATAAATAGCTGACTGATTACAGTTTCATTTGAGAAATGCTAACGCTTAAAAATGTCTTGGCAAGCTGTCTTATCAGAAGGCTTGATCGTCAATCATGCTAAATCTAGACTCTGAATAAAAGAGATCTGGAAAATATCCCAGGGTAGGCTTCGCCAAAACCATTGTTTGCAGACCTCAACAGCAAGGAGGCTCATCACATGCTCTGTGTCTTTAGATTTTCTTTACTCTGCCTTGGCTTTAGTAAAGCTCAAAGCAGCATTAGCACTGGTTTTGCCTGCTAAGAGTAAGCACTAGGCCTATATTTATGCTTTCATTCCTCTGGAGCACAGTCAATGGGAAAGGAAAATTTGAACTTTACATTTCTGTCCTTGAGGTGGTTGTGGGGGGGCAGTTAGTTCTGGGAAGCAACTCCCCTAGACTGACAAGCAGTCTAGAACAACACCAAGGAAATTGTATTTCTATCTAAAATATAGTAATTATTTCTAAATGTGCATCTATACACATATGCAAATTTTATGCATATCTGTGTCCTCTTTTGTCCTCTTTTTTGTGATACGTTCCCTCTTTTTTTTGGCAATTCCTAAGTGGCTACCCTATGCCCTCAGAAATAAATAAATAAAAACTATATAGAAAAATACACTAAAAAGCATCCAATGCTGTAAGGTATACACTCATCAAGAAGTGCACAAAGTTGAAGACATACAGACAGATGCACCCAAGACTCAAAACCATCTAAGTTGGATGTAGGGATATACAAAAATTTGGTACCTATTCACAAATCATGTGAACATGCCTTGCTTGCAACCCCAAATGTGAATGCGTGCAGGAACGCAATTCTGAGGAAAATTTCAAAATTTCCCAAACTTCCTAGATTTTCATAGATTTCATAGATCATAGAGTTGGAAGGAGCCTATAAGGCTATCGAGTCCAACCCCCTGCTCAATGCAGGAAACTAGAGGAGGGGTCTCCCATCCAAGTAATAAGCAGGCCTGACCCTGCTTAGCTTTCCATGCTCAGACAAGCTGAGCCAGCGTGAGCCACAGGCCTTTCGAAAGAGAGCACCCGTGCAAATACTCCCCAGAATTTGCATTTTCACGCTTTAGCCCGTGGGGGAAATGTGCATTTTCAATTGGGAAAAATGTGTATTTTAATAAATGTGCATTTTTTCAATTGGGAAAAATTGCACATTTTAAAAAATGTGCATTTTTCCCAATTGGGGGGGGGGAAGGATGCTTGTGTTCAAGAACACAAACAGGGCAAAACAAACTTTGAGAAAGAACTTGGAGAACCTCAGTGAGCTTGAACATTGCATGCTCACCCATCCCTTATTGTCCACTCGCCTCGAGCGGGCCAAAATCGGCCTCGCTCATGCCCGCCGGAGACTCGCTTTGATATAAGTGTGTTTTGGATTACAAGCACGGTTCCAGAACAAATTGTGCTTGCAATCCAAGGTATTACTGTATAGATTTCCCCCAGAATGTTATACGTGGTGTAAGCACTCATGTATTAGCACAAATCCTTATTTATTTATTTTTAACTTGACTGTGCTGAACCATGTAATCCTATTTACAGGTCCTTGTTGAACGTTGTGAATGAGCAGGAAAAAGAAGGAGAGCAAAAGTATGGCTTTCAAACACACATTAAAAATGCCCATGTTCTCAGACAGTGTCCCTACAAGAAGACATGTTTATTGTTCATTGTGTGATGTTACTTAAGTTGTCAATGTAGGGCATGAACAAATGTGTAAAACTCCATGTGAAACATTTCTGAAATGAACATGTATTGGGGGTGGGGAACTAAAGCACTGGTAAAAAAAAAAAAAAAAGCCAACACCTTCAAACTGCTATTCTTTAACTAGAAAACTGGAGAAAAAGTGGGAACAGCACTAGTTAAGAGACATGTGGTGTAACATGTGAGAATCCCCTCCAGTTTAATTATCTATAAGAGTGCTTTCATGGTTATCACCAAATCCCATCTCCAGATGACCTCTCTCGCTTATGTTCATTTCTTTAGGCATCAAGAATTATGACTGTTTAAATGCTGAACTTCCATGCTTTGAAGCCAGCAAATGTGATCTGACAAGTTACTGGAAGATTTTCACCTTGTCTATCCATGCAGAAGTGGAGAAGAGCTTATTAAAGACAGGGAGAATGACAGGGACAGTAGCCTACCATGTTATACACGCATGTATGCTCACAAATAAGAGTCCAGCTACAGATATAAAACAGGCCAGAGTTTAAAAAGCTGAATCCCCCCTCCCCCCCCAAAAAAACTCCTGCGGAGTTAAGAATTAGGAATGGGTGAGGATTTCATTGGGTTCATTCCCCTCCCCCCCCCCGGAATAATAATTTACCAAAATTTGCAAATTTCTTCATAAACAGGGAGGAAAGAATTGAGATTTATTTATTTATTATTTACATTTATTAATCGCCCATCTGGCCGGCAACCGATGAAATAAAATTGATTGCAGGAAAACATGAAACTGACCGATTTGTCCAGAGTGATTAGGTCAGAATCTGACAGAGTGATTAGGTCTTAAAGTCTGGGTCTGAGTCTGCATGTGTTCAGCCACGTTTGTGGCGCTGGATTTGGATTGTGACCTCTTTTTTCCCCTGACACCTTCTCATGTTTAATACCAACATGGCAGGCAAGTACAACATGGGTCCTCCCCATGTTGGAAATAGCTGTTTCTATTGAATCTGGCCAGTGCAGAAGGGTGAGAACGTTGTTTGGTTCATTTTTTATAAGAACTTACCCACGTTTATGGATTTCTTCATAAACAAAATGGAGAGAACTTAAGATTTAAAAAAATTTTTAAGTCAAATGAGGAAGAAAGTGAAAGTGACAGATTTGTCTATCCCTATTTAAGTGCGCAATCTGATGGCCCTTCGACCTTGCCAGGATTATTCGGAGTCCCAGCTCCGAGGTCCTGTGAGCTTGGAGCTGGGACTCTGAACGCTGAGCCCCCACCCTGCCCTCTCGCAGCCGGCACAGAAAGAACTGCACTGGCTGCCTTGCCTTCCCAAGGTAGCAGATCGGCCTCAGAGAGGAGGGAAAGGGACGTGCCAGGGGGCGGGGAGGGGAGGAGGCTGAGGCCAACGGCTTATGCTGGATCCAAACGGAGCCCCTGCCTCCTTCCCTCCCCCTCCAAAGAGCTTCATCTAGATGGCTAAAACAGCCGTTTAGATGAAATGCAAGGTGCAACTGCAGTGAAGGTTGTTGCTGCTGCACTTTGCGCCATGCATTGGATGAATGTAAGCCTCCAAGTTTGGAGGCTTACAAGCATCATTGAGGGCAGGGGCGATAGGATCATGTTGTAAGATACCAAATTTAAGGTGAGCTGTGAATTCATGACGTTACCAGCAAAAGGCATGGACAGAAGCCACCTTAGATACACCAGAGGTTGCTAATGATTTCTTGGTTTCATTTTTTTTGTTATATTCTCATTGGTGTTCAAGAAAAAACAACAATCTAGAAACTGCCAAATAGGGATGTGTGATGCTGGGAAATCTGTTTCATTTGAGCCTGATGGACTTCCGCAGCATTTTCGACCCAGAGAGGTCAGAAATGGACCATACTGGAATTTTTTCCTGGGTTCCGGAAATGTGCACAAAATACTGGCGCACATTGAGAACCAAGATCTGTGTATTTGTGCAATGGTGATTTGCGCAAATTGGGTCTTTGGCACAAATGGGGTCTGAATCTTTAAATTTGCGTAAATGGGTTCATACTGTTTTTAATATCTTATCATATTCACAAGTCCGTTATGTAACCCCAGGCGCAGTATATTCCCTCAGTAAATATCCTTGTCAGTTTTATCTTCTCACTACTTTGTTGTTAGCTCGCCATATTCCCTACTTCACAAAGACCTTGTCATTGTCAAGTTCATCTAGTTTTTTTTAAAAAAAAAAAGCTCAGGAAATTTATGCAAATTGTGGCGCCTGAAATTTGCACTAATATCAGGTGCCACAATTCGCACAAATTTCCTGAGCTTTAAAAAAAAAAAAAAAACCTTGCGCAAATCATGGCCTTTTAAAATCAGAAATCCACATGCCAGCTCTACTCGTGTCAGATCGAGTCGGCACCACTGTGGGGGAAACAGAATCAGGAAAGTCCATCAGATTTTCACCCCGAACAGATTCCTCACTCATCCCTACTGCCAACACTTTTGAAAAAGCCTTTACATTTACACAGCAATGTAATAGATGGTTGTCTTCTTTATGTTGCAAGCACTACAGTGTATGTTCTTAATTAAATTAATAAGACCAGCTGGGTGAAATGTGAGTCCAGAAATGCAAGAATTCTGCAACACGATGCATATATTAAACTGTACATTTCCTTGATTCATGAAAATTATATGCCAACGTTGACTGAAGCCCAAAGATGCTCTTTTTGGAAGCCTGTTTCATACTGTTTATTGTGTATATAACTTACAGAAGGGTTGTGAAAGCATGTCTAAATGCAGGAGAATGATACTTTTTATAAGGCTGAACTTAATTTACACCACTTAATTTTCAAGGCTGAAACTAAGTACAGTGAGAATTTCACCAAAAAATTACTTTGAGCATGTGAATATTCAACTTTTTATGATCCTCTTCAGTGCCAGCATTTCCCTAGATTTCCACTTCTTTGTTCAGAGTCATTTCCCCACCCCCTCCGCTGCTGCTGCTGCTGCTGCTGCTGCTTCCTCCTTCCTGTATTAGTCACATCTGTGATCCCAACCATTCAGGGCTTACATGGTGAATGGGACAGTGTCACAATATTATGTCACAAATCTGGTTTGGCTGTGTGATGATGTCACAAAAGGCAAATGAAATGAATCAGAAAACATTTTTACCAGAGTGCCAAGAAATATTGGGAAAGGGTTGCCAAAAATGTTCAGAGAAAACAGTGAGTATTTTCAGCTTGCTCTTCAGATTGCAGGCCTCTGCACCCCAGCCACTGTCTGCAACATAGTAGGTGTGTCTAGTATTGAAAAAAGCTCATGAGGAGACCTGCCCATTGCCCTCTGTCCCTTCCTCAAATACGCATAGCAGATATATGGGGTTGAATCCAGACCAAGTCATGGTTAGAGTACACCATTCAAGTGAGTGGGACAAGTTAATCATGACTACTTTAAGTCACATGGGCTTCAGTGAGTATTCTCTAAGCATGGCTAAGTCTGGATCCATCCAAGTCCTAGAAATGTTGTCTGCATGAGAGCTGTTCCAGAGTACCCAACTGAAGGGCCATTGTTAACCAGAGCACTCACTGAAAGAGAGAAGCTCATCTTGCCAACAGAATGTCTGACACAAGAAAAGTTAAAAGAGTGGAAGTCAACTGGGCATCAAAAACACTAAACTCTGCAGCAACTGTCCCACCCCAAATGTGCTTGTTGCAGAAGGTTAAAATAGAGATGTCCTGCTCCTGTTAGAGATGAGCTCCCACTAAGATATCTCATACAATTTTGATTCGGTGTTCTCTTGCAGTCAGAACTGAAACATGTTTGCTCCCCACCCGCTCATTATTCTCTGTCAAGTTTGATGCCAAATATTCACCAGCTAACTTGAAACCAGCCTTCCCTAATCTGGCACCGTCCAGACGTGTTGGACCCAACACATCGTGAAGGCACCAGGATGCGGAAAGCTGCTCTGAAGATACTAATATTCTGTAAATATTCACAATAATTTTTCATATTGGTATTTGACATCTCATGATATTTGATTTCAATATTGGGGTCAGGATCAATGTGCATGTGCCTAAAGTGTTTCTGTGGTGCACTGGATGCTTCCCTAGAAAGTCCCTCAAGTTTTAGGAGCAGCTTTTCTTTGGGGGCGGGGCGCAACTGTGGTAAAGGTGTAGGTCTGGCTACTCCATGCACACATGTGGTCCCTCTCGACTATTCTCGATATTTGCCTTTGATATTTGATTTCAATCAGTTATCAAGTATGGCCTTGATATTTGCCTTTGATATTTGATTTCAAGTATTGTATTATCTTATTTGAGAGTTGATATGAAATGTTATTTACTGTTGGACAGAACTTCATAGCTAACGTACAACGGTATTTAATATTTCAGTGTAACTGGAAGCTGACATGGAATGGTATTAGTATTTGCAAAGCCATAAAATATATTATTTTGACAGTATCTGATGGTTGATTGACAAACACAGATATTTACCATTTGACCATATTTGTTAGTTGATATCCTATAATATTTATGTCTAACCATATTTGAAAGCTAACAGGCAATGGTAGGTAGGATTTTATACCATTTCATACTTAGCATGCCATAGTATTTAGCCTTTTGATATTATTTCAAAGTTAACATATGATGGCATCAATAACTGACAGCATTTGATAGCTGACGTGCAATTTAGCACTGAAATATATATTTGATAGGTAATGATCCAAATAATTGCCTCCTTTGCTAACTCAGATGCATGTTTCTCCAGAGCCTGTCGCTCCTATAAACAGCAGCAACCATTACAAAGAAAGACACGCGCTCTACTCAGAAGAGCACTGTGTGTGTTAACTGGACACATGGAGGGGAGGGGAGCAGAGCTGTGGCCACTGTCCCTGTCCCACAATATGCCCACAGGCTCTGCCCCTGCTGTCCATCCATTCAGCAGAAGGTCTGAATGGGGAGCCTCTGTGCAGATCACAAGGGATCACAAGCCCCGATTGCAGAAAGCTCCCAACTGCATGGAGGAGCCTACATGCATCGGTTCCCCATTCTGAGCTTCCACCAACGGCAGGGAGCACAGCAAGAAGTCAAATTGATGCTGGGCATGGGGCCAATGGGCGATCCCCTCTCCCCTCTCCATGTGTTCAGTTAATGCAGGGAGGGCTTTTCTGAATGGGGCTTCAATGGAGAGCATAGTCCACTGTCCAGCCTTGGCAAGGAATCAGAACCGACAATGAACAGGAGGGAAATTGTTAGGCCCTTCAAACATGATCAGGCCCAAGGTTTCAGATTTGTACTCCATACATACATCTCTCTCTGGATCAGCATGCACTTGCATTCGCATGATGGTGTGTTGTTTTTTTTCCTACATTACACCATGACTTATTATCTGCAACTGACCAAAACCATCAATGGCTACAAAGGTAAGCCTCCCAATATTTAATCTCAGGACTACATTCTGTCAGGGTCAGGCTGCAGCTGTGGGCAGGTGTACCTGAAACTAGATCTGAAGGGGGTGGTCTTCAGCTCAGGTCTTCTTCAGGTCAATTTTTGGAGTCTGGAAAGCCTGGAACCAGAGGTGCAGGTGGCAGAAGGTGCAGTTCTGTTGATCAGGCAATGGAAGAAGGCAAGGCTCCTAGTAGTGAGTCATATGCTACGTGGTGCCCAGTCTATAGTGTAGATACACCCTTCATTTTTTAATGTGGTTTACTATTCCAGTTTTATTATCTGCACAGTTCTAAGTTCAGTAAAACCAACCTGCCAAATACTTAGCTTTCATACATATACGACAGACAGGCCTGTGGCTTATGCTGGCTCAGCTTGTCTGAGCGTGGAAAGCTAAGCAGGGTCAAGCCTGGTTATTACTTGGATGGGAGACCTCTCCTCTAGTTTCCTGCATTGAGCAGGGGGTTGGACTCGATAGCCTTGTAGGCTCCTTCCAACTCTATGATCTATGAAATCTATGAAAACCCACTCCTAAATGAATAGAAATGCAGGTCCATTTATCCTAGACCACCATAGTACTACAGTTAAAAGGTGAAGGAATAAAGAAAGGCTAGTGCGAACAAGACAAGCTCCAATGGGAATCACAGGATGCGCAATATAACAGAACAACAGATTGTCTCTGGGCACAGTTGTCTCAATAAACTTTGCAAGCATGGTAAAGGACTATTGCAAAAATAAACCACAAAGAGGGAGAAACAAATACCAGCCTTTTTAAAGGAAAGAGCCCAAACATTCAAGCAACATGTTCCTGTTTTGTAGAAACAAAAAGCAGTGAAGAATTGACATGACCATTTGCTTTATATCTGTTTTTCTTTTATATTAAAAAAGAAGAAGAGTACAACTGCTAGTTGGGTGAATTTGTTGAGGGTGATGTTACATGTTACAAGGGAAGCGGTGGCTGCAGAAACTTTGTACCTTTTCTTTTTGAGTTTGCTATATAGTATGGTAACTTGCACATCTCCCCTGTAGTGAGATGCATGTGTTCCAAATGTATTTATTTATTTAGTCGCTTCTGAAGACACAGGCCCAGTTCAGATGCAAGATAAACAATGGTTTATCATAGGGATATGTGAGAAATCTACTCCGTCAAGGTTTTTTTTTTTCTCTTTCAGATTAACCCAGTTTGTATCTCCTGCACCCAAACACAATTTGCTATCAGAAATCTGTACATTTCTGAGTTTGCCATGCCTTCCTCAAAAAGGGGGGGGGGGCTTTGACAACATGCACACATTTGAAAAATGCACAAAGAAAAATGCATGATTACAAAAATGAGCACAAACCCACTTCAGTCCATGGATGCAAGCATCCAAAAAATGTGTATGTTTAAAGAACTGGTGTCTAAGTTTTGCTTTTTCCTCCTCCCTCCCAATCTCTTTTCCTTTTGTGTCATGACTTTTAGATTATAAGACTGAGGGCAGGGAGTGGGACAGTCTTATTATTAATCTTTGTAAGCTCTGAGAGCCTTTTTTGGCTGAACAGCAAGGGTAAAAAAGCTGTAAATAAATATTAATGAGTACATTACAAAAATGTGTATGAATTTCCATATGAATTTTCTTTCTTTTCTTTTTCTTTCTTTTTTTTTTTTTTTACAAATTGCAAGCTTGTGCAGAAACAGGACAGAATTACCTTGACCTCAAAAACCTAACAATCTCGGTGAAACCAAGACTGACAATTCCACCCATTCCTAGTTTATCATTACATACACAAACTTCAGGCCCATGCACTCCTCTCTTCTCTTCTGGTACAGCTGTTAGGAGGAGATCAGAAGATTTACCTTTTTATGTCAATTAACCAATTTTTTGTTGCATCTAAATCCTAAACTGTGGCTAATCTTAACTATGATTATTTGAAACAAGCCAGCTTCACATTTTCATAAACTATGATTTGAAGTTGGCTTGTTTCACCTAACCATAGTTAAGACTAACTGTAGTTTGCCTGTGTTCAGACATAACACTTAACTGTGGTTAGTCTAACAGAAGTGAAAACTTCTGAACTCCTCCTGGCCATGCTGGATCCAGAGGAGATGGGAGGGCGAGCCTGAGGCTCACTGTGGCTTGTTCCCATAACAACAACTGACAGTTTATCATTATGTTAGACCAAGCCATGAACTTCCATGCATGCATCAAATCCAAACTGTGGTTTCCTTCCAAGTATCTGCTATTACGATATAAATACAGGAAATAAAGGCCTCATTTTTTAAAAAAGGAAATATAAATATTCATGCTCTGTTTAACTTCAACTCCCAACTGTGGCACAAAACAATATTTTGTTCTGTGTACCTACCTTTTTTACTGCAGAAAACATGACATAATGAGGAAGTCTTGGGCTATTTGACTATACAAAATACTTTACACGCTCCTGAAATGGGCTAAGATGGAATTTTGACAATGAGCAAAAGGTCACATCTCATGGCAAAGGTTGCCTCCAGCATGTAATAAAGATAGAAGGGGGGAAAAAACATTTGACATACTTGGATCTGACAAGATGGAGTCGGTTTTCGGCAAAAATTGGTCACAGCGGACTCCTTGGTAGCCCTCTTTGCACCTGGGAAAAAGGGGAAAAATGACAAACATACGCATGCGGTAGTAACAGGCTAATTTCAAGACATCAATCAACTGGAAACATTGCTTAGAAGGCTATGACTGACCTAAAACATGCTAACCCATGAAACTCCAGTGGCAGTGGGTTCACCTCCAGGGAACACTTTTTGAAATCAACTCACCTACTGAGAAATGCCACATCTGCCACAGAACTCAACATTGTTGCCAAGGAATTGGGGACATTGTCTAGAATTACACTTGGTTCACATAGGGTATTGGCCAGGTCTATTGGGCCTCACTGTTTCCCCAGTTCAGCTGAGAATGTGACTTACATCCACTTCACACTCATTCCCAGCAGCATGGGAGCTACTTTAAGAACTTAAGAAGAGCCATGCTGTACCATGCTGAAGGGTTTCCCATGCTGCTGGGCATGTATCTGAAGGGCATTCTAGAATGCACCTAGCAGCACTGTCCTGTAGTTGCACAGTGTAGGGAGGATCAGTAAGTGAGGTAAGCTATATTTCAGGGAAGCATGTCTGCCATTTGTCAACTTCTCAACCAAGAACCCCCGATAAGCTTCCTATGAACCCTGGGGCTTCTCAGAACCCACTCTGAAAACCACTGCATTACAGCATTGATTGGCAAGGCATTTTAGTATCCTGAAAGCTTAACCTAAGACCAGTTTGACCATTTTTGATATTCTAAAAAAAAGAAAACAAAAATGAAATGCCAATTTTGTTCCTTTAAAAAATGAACATATAATAGTAATAGTTAAGTTTAATAAATTACCATTAAACAATTTTTTAATGAGCAGGAATTTGAACTCAGGTCTCAATGGTCCAAGTACAGCACTTGATGATGCTAGTTATCAAGGATATGGAAATCAAGAGATGTGAATTCATGGACTTTGGGTCTACATTAGGCAACCTCCGACCATTTATAACTGAGATTCCAAAAGACTCCTTCATTTTTTCTGAGTTACTTTTTACATTGACTGTTTTGACATTTCATAATAAGAAATGGAATCTTTCAGTGGTGAAATGACTGCCTAGCAATCTCTTCAATCTTCTCATGTTAATGGAGCCAGAAGCACTCCAAAGCTTGAAATCTTGGGAAGCCAAACCCAGTCAATAAGGAGGAACACACACACACACACACACACACACACACACACACAGAGCACCATAGGAATTTCCAGCCATCACTCGATTCTTCTCTGGATTCAGCTTCAATTTATCCACAACCAGTTTCTAAACACAGTCTAACACTTAGTAAGAAAGAACTTGGGCTGTATGAAAAGAGATATTTGATTGTCATTAGCATACTGATGATACAGAATGATCTCACCAAGGAGTGTCAAGAGTAAGAGAGGGGCAGAATAGAATTTCATGGGACATTACTTGCAAGGGGCTGGGTGAAAAGGCAAGGAGATGTTATGCCTCTGGGCTGTATCAAGACCTAGCCACAACATCCTCAGACTCCCAGAAGTTACCTACCATACCAAAGTGTCTGGAAGTATTTGTGTCCCCTTGCCATCCCCAGCTATTTCTGAGTATCCATCACAATCCATCAACTATCTAGAACACTGATCTAGAACATTTATCTACATGACAATCTATCAGCTATCAAATACTGAACTACTTACATCACCAGGTATGTCACTTGAAAATAATTTACAAATTAATGCATTGCCTAATTAATTTGGTAAGTGAATCAGCTTACAGTTAAATAATTCTCAACACTTATGACAGGGAATGCTTGTGGACAGTCACATAGGCAACATGTTTTCACCCCACATTCATTGTTTGGCACTATAATGCACAAAAGTTATATAGGGACCATAGATGTCTAAAAAAACCCTGAAAACAGCTTCTGGAAGCAAATATCATAATGCAGGCTAGACATGCATCCTGCTGTAAAGTTAGTGTGGACAATCAATATTCAAAGCAAGGCAGAACACAGCTGCGACTCTGTATCCTATGATGATAATTAAAATTCGCACATCTCTGCCCAAAGGCACCGAATGCAATGTGGAACACTAAAATATAATATTCTAAACCCCAACACAATAGTTCAAGTACCACCACTACCACCAATTCACATTTTATAGCACAATCTTGTACATTAGAAGTAAGTCCCCTTAAACATACTTCAGGTAAGTGGGTATAGAACTGCAGCCTTAGTTTTACTTCTGAGTAGATATATATAGGAGTATGATGTTAGGGTGGTGGCTGAGCAGGTTTCTTTTGGTAAGGCGTTCCACAGTGTTGGTTCCATAATGGAAAAGCCCCTTCCCCTAAGTCTTACTGACATTATTTGGGAAAAAACATGGAATACAGAACGGAATCTCTCAATCCAATCTTAGGGAATGAGATCAAACACATGGGAAAAATTCCCATATACTGGGCCCAGGCCTAGGGATGTACAGATTTTGTTAAATCAGTTTCACAAGTGTTTCACAGATTGTCAGGTGTCTTTCACTCCCTCATCTGCTTATTGACGGATCCGGATTTTTTCCCCCCCACTTTGGAAAAGTCTGCACAAAAGTCCACCACAATTTACAGAACTTTTGCTGGCATGTAACATTTTGCATATTTTTCTTAGCTCTGCTTACAATTAATGAGCAGAGCACACAAAAAAATATTGCTACACAGCAGAGGCTGAAGAGGGATCAGAGATGTATAAAATGTGTGTGCTGTTGTTGTTTCAATGACATATATTAGTGCAGTTTGCAGCAACTTTTGTATTTTTGTATAACTAAATTTGGATACAATTCCAGAAAGTTAAAAAAGAAATGATCCACAAGTCTGTGGAAACCACGTGACTTGGAAAAAGCCAGTCCAGCATGGAATCTACAGACCTGTCTTGGAAATCTGAACTCATTTGAATCTGTTGCGATTCTTCAACATTGCTACACAGGTCACATTTAGGACTTTAAATGTAAGCATCAAATCCTTGGATAGGGTCAGGAAAAAGAATGGCCGCCAGTATATTTGAACTATAACTAGATATATCTTTTCTATAACATCCCTATCAGGAGACATGCTTCAAATGTTCTGCATGAATTATTATTGGTGATGGTTTGCCACAATTTGTTGCCTAACAAATTATGTCCTTAACAAACTTAGCAGACGGCTGGCATTTGCACACTTTTTCTATATTGCTTATACAATTAAATTGTTTGAATACAAAGCATAACAAGACTGTGGTTTGTTTTTAAGGAAACGTACCAAAGTATTCAAAAATTCAGTGATATGTATAAATAGTGAAAATTGAAAGAATTTGTATAATTTACTCTACTTTTACTAGTATCGGGAAAGGGGAAAAGGCTATGTGTCCCTTGACCACTGGAGATGCTGTACAGCTACCTCGTAGCTCTGGCTTCTGGAATTTCACTAGGTATTGATCACATGTTTCAATCCCCCACATTTCAGTCCTGGTCTTAAGATATGGAAATGTTGCCTCCCCACTCAACACCCTCACAAACAAACAAAATGAGATTCTCACGATATACAATTTGGTACGCAACCCCAACATAAATTTCTGTGCTTGGGTGAATCGTTTGATTGCAGAATTGTAATATGATTGCAGAACTGCATATTTACACACATAACACACTATTACACCCCCTCTCTCAGACACACATATTCTAGATGGTGTGAGAACATAGAATTCCATGTTTCTGATCTTTACAATTGGAAGAAGAGTCTCTGCTTCAGAAGCCAATGCAGGGCAAGCGATTACAGAGTAAATAAATGCAAAAGCTAGAGAAGAGCCTTCAGCAACGTGTAATGGAGGACAGGCATCAGGCAGTGATCCTGCATATGAAACTAATTTGACATGCTCATAAAGTTTGCCCATATTCTTCTGAATCAGACAATTCCCCATACATTGTCTCCAGCTCAGTCTGAGCTGCACAAAGAACTCCCCACTCCCTATTCCCACACTTATTTGTCCGTGGCTGGAAACAGAGGAAGGGAGGGAAGGGAACCTCTTCCCCTCCATCCCTGGTATTTGAAGCGACATTTCCTGCCACAGGGCTGGGTAGACTTGAGACTTGCAGGATCTACTTTGTTTATTACCGGAACCCTGAGATCTACCAACCAGAGTCTCATGCCAAAGACATACATGTATAATTAAAGGATGCTGAGCTCCACCATTTGTTTTGGTTACCAGTACTGTCCTTCCACACAATAATTCATTCCTGGTTTACCCCAAGTTTTTTTTTCCAGTTCAGCAGGGGAATTTAGGGCAGTGGGAGAGTCATTTTGTTGCTGCTAGTGCTATTGTTAAACAAGTGGGAGTCAGAAATCCTTGATGATCTACTACAGATCACCCAGAGATCTACCAGTAGATCCCAATGTACCTTCTGCCTACCCTGTCCTAGCATCCCTGCCACCCACAGTGGGGCCATGGCAGTATTTCAACCATCAGGGAAGGAGGAGGGACAGAGATCAGCCACCTCTACCACCAATTCAGCAGCCTAGCATGGGGGGGGGGGCTCGGACCTACAGAGGAGTTGGGCGGAGGGATTCAGACCTGTGGTGCTCCCAGTGTTAGGATCAACTTGGAATGAACTCAGCCTATTTTCTTTTGTTTCTTTGTTTGTTCATTTGGCTAACTGAACTCAATTCCAAATTGAATGGGTGGGACTGTGTTTGCCCATTGCTACAGAAGTGTGTCAAGGCAAGCAGGCAGGCTGGCTGGCCATCAATCAGTCACTCAAGCAGGTATGAAGAGATGTATATATAGTCAGCTGCTGAGACTAAGGACCAGCCCTGAATCTGTAGCTTTGTAGGACCAAGTAGAATCCTATTGGTTTCTTCAGTCACCTGACTCTTGCATAGTTGGTATCTGCAATCGTACCCTCTGGCCATTCACAGTGGTGGTTCTGAAGAGTCACAGAGTGGTAGGCCAGCAGCTGCCTGCTGAGGCAGGCTGCCACCATGGCAGAGAAAGGAAAGTACCTAGGTCAAACTGGTATTGCCGCAAGTTCAGGACCCAACCATCCTGGCATCTTACCAAGAGTTGCTGTGACCTATTGGAACATATGAGAAACAGTAGGGCTACTTGAAACAGCAAAAACAGAGAACACTTTAGGGATTTGAGTCATGTTAAGTATACAATGTGACATTATATCTGGCTGTGGGTGGTCTCATCAAAGATGATAGCTCTGTATTTGTTGAGTGATTTGGATGAGAAATTTCACACTTCTACTGAATGAGTGTTCACACCCACCAGCCTACTTACAAAATTATACCACATAAATATACTGTTTAAAACCCCCAAATCAGATAATTATTAGGGTTGTCTTGCTAAAAATTATAGGGGTTTGCTGACATACCGTATGTCAAGAAGAGTAAATAGACATTTTTTTCCTCGTGTCAGAAAATGATTCTGCAATTCTCAAACAAGTTGACGGAAATGACTACCATTTCCCCCCACCCCCTGCAACGGCTTACTTAACGGCTCAACTTGCAAGTGAACCATTAAAAGTGAAGAAAAACATATTGCTTTCCTTAGTTGAGGGAGTGGATGTGGATCAGGAGCTCAGAGAAAATGGTGTGTGTGTGGGGGTGGTGGTGGTGGTGGTTCTTGCTAAGCATGCAAATCACAAAGCACAGGAATGGGGGAGGAGGAGATGGGGGAGGAGGAGGAGGAGGAGCATCCAATACACAAACGGTAAGTTCTAAGATAGTTCCTAGGCAACAGGAGTAGCAGCCATGGGCTAGGCTATTTGCTGGTTGATTGCTTTATCATCTCTGACATACATAATTGACTGTGGGCATGAATTCAGTTTGCTTTCTAGAACAATTGCAGTGAAGTCCACAAAATTTACTAACTTACAAAAATAAAAAAAAAATATCCTGTCTGCCCACACATACCTACGTCAGGAGGAGTGCAGTCAATATTGTCCAGATTTGATGGTTGGCTATTTATTATTATTATTATTATTATTATTATTATTATTATTATTATTATTTAAATATATGCTGCCGTATAACTTTAAAAAAAATCAAGACAACTTGAAAGAATACAAAACAGTTTCAGTCAGGTCAGTAGCCTACGAAAAAGAAAAACTCATTTTATTCTTTATTCCTTCCTGCCAAAAGCATCTATTTACTTCCTGTCATCTGTTGCAGTATTATGTTCTGTTGTCAGATCTGCTGCACGGCGGCCATTTTTGGATGTTTTTTCCTTCTTTAAAAAAAAATATATTTTGGAAATTAGTAAGCTGAAACATGTAATAAGACAGCATAGCTCTGAAGGGCTACTGCCTGTTCTTTATATGTGCAGCTGCAAATTTGATGAAAGTCAGGGAAATAAATAAGCCATCTAAAAGGTTTGTGCTAGACTTTAGAGATATGTGTAAAATACTGGTCTTCAAGATTTTCAAATTGGATTGAACTGACTCTTTATTTGGGATTGTGAGCAATGCGGCTGATCTTAGACAGAGCATAAGCAAATTAGAGTAGCTGCTTGTTGCAATCACCCATTTGGGAAGCAGGGCATAAGTTGAACATGGGCCCAAGCCAGGGATTTCTAGAATAAGAGAGCAGAGTTGTTGTTGTTGGTTGACTGTCTTCTTTTAAAAAAAATAAAAACAAAACAAAACATCTGGCCAAGGCAAAATAGTTACGAAATATGTTCCAGAACATGGAAGCCTGTGTTTCGAACCAAAGTGTTGACTGAACAGCACTTTTAGTAATAAAACTGGGCCCATTAATTACAAACAAAAAGATGCTCACCTGGCCAAGGATCCTCCTGTACATGTGATGGAGTGTGATAAAAGAGTAGGTTCTGGTAGGCATGGATGTGGTGCATGCATGTATGACTGATTTGTCCCACTTTCCCCCCTTGTAATGGGGAAGTATTACATTAATCAAGCCTATATGCCATTGAATATATGCACACTTTGAGAGCATCCCAGGGACCACAGGATATTGTAGGGTCCCCACTAAAGCAATGTGGCAGCTTTGTCACCTGATGTCATAGTTCCAAGCTTGGGAAAGGATGAAAATGAGGAAGAAGGGGTGGAGAAGGGAAGTGTCAAGGATCTGCAGGAACCTAAAGCCTTCCAGATCCTACCTACATGACTCTAGTGGATGTGTTTGAAATCACATCTAGTGGAATATCATGAGAAAGGAGGACAGAGAGGCAAAGATCACCTTTGTTGCTCCTCCTACTCTGCCAACAGAACAAAGGATTTTTGGAGCCCTCCAATGTTGAAGTGCTCCCTCAACACCCATATAATTACTCTGTTAATTGAATATACACTCTTAGCCTCTCATCCCATGTTACATGTGCAAGGAGCAGCTGCTTCCACCATGCAAAAAGAATCTCCAGCCAGGCATTAATTGTAAAGCACCTACTTCTATAGAATGATTTCCAGAAAACCAGAATTTGAAGAATGGGAATAAATCCTGTTTTTATCTGATGTACATCGCCCAGGGTGGCCGGTTTGCCGGCCAGATGGGCGATAAATAAATGTAAATAATAACAACAACAACAACAATAAATGTTTAACCAGATTTTTTGGGGTGGCGAGTGCAGTCCTATTTAACATTGATGAGGATGTAAGTAGAGACAGACTTCATTGCGAGTCATGCAATGACTATTTGGGTTGCTCTCAGGAAAAGTGGGATTCTAGAATGTTCCATCAGCTTTGACTTAGATTTTGAATTGGCAACCCAGAAGCAGAAAGTTCCAGATACTATCCTAGTATTCTGAGCCATCTTGTTCTATAATTTCCAGGAATGACTGCTAATCACAGCTCTCTGTTCCTCACAGTTAAATTGTGTTAACCGTGGGGTTTTGAGTCTGGAAAGGAATTACACATATAAGGTCTTTTGGCACTGTCTCCTTGCTGCCAATGTTCTTTCTGGAAGACTGCATTCTGGAATTATCAATGCATAAAGCATAGCAGATTAAAATGATTAGAAGAAAGAGCTGACATTGATCAGTTGGGAGGATGTACAGTAATTGGTGATGGTGAGTTAGAATGAAAGAAGATAGATTTCAACAATTGGAGAGTTTTAATATACTATGCTGTCAAGGAGAAAGAACTCAACATGGAAGGGACTGCATTTATCACCTCCAAATCCATGGGAGAAGTATGAAAACTAGAAATACCAGAGATGGATTCAGGCTCTGGTGAGTCATCAAAAAAAGAAGAAAAGAAAGCAAAAGCACAGATAGGTGCGCGAAGTCTGGCTGACGGTGTAGGAATTGTATTAATTCTGCCAGTTTTTAGAGCAGTGGGATCTAACATGAAATATCTCAGGTAACTACAGTATTAGAAATACAAGTTAGAAACAAAACAGGGCAATATGTTTCCTTTCCCCTTCAAAATATATTGTAATGAAAAAGAAAGCATATTTTCTGTTTAGAAAAGTGGAAGAGCTATGAAGGAGCCAGAATTCCATTTAGTTAAGGGGAGGGCTGTGAATGATAGTTAGAGGGGACCAAATTCCATATAATCCAACCCCCTGGCATCAACCCAACAGTCCCCAAAAGCGATTAAAGTTGCCATTCATTATTTTAATGGGCTGGCTATTAATGGGGCATTCTAGCAGGTAGCCAGGATCAGCATTCTAAAGGCCAGTGAACTCCAGACAAAACTTTTAAATTAACTACTTCCCCCTCCTGGACTTCCCATGCTTCGCTTTTGAAGTCCCGATTCTGCCCTGCTCAAGCCCTGTCATGGCCACCTGGGACTGAAATCAGGATACTCCTGGTCTGTGCACCACTGCTACCTCTTATGGTGAGTCAATCCAGGCTGCAGAGTAAATGAGAAGGACATTATTGTCCATTCTGGCCACAGAATGGTTCTACTCCCCCTCCTAGCCGGCCCATTAATTCTCCCTGGCTATACAATAAATGACTACAGGTCTTTGCTTGGAGAAGATGATTCTGGAGTCTCCTTCTAGATCTCTCTGCTCATCAGTCTGACTGCCTATCCTCTAGTTACATTACCTGCCTCCCATACGCCTTGGGTTCTAGCTTCCTTGTCCACATACCTCCCTGCCTTTCTGCTTGCTGCATCCTTGGATTCCTGCTCCAACTTTCCTCAGATGGACTTCTCGGACATTGGCCTGTAATTGACTCTAGTTCCAGACTGATCCACTACACTTATGCTTCATTTATACGGATGTATGAGAAATTTGTTTCAGTTCATTTTTGATCAGGATTTACCCAGTTCGCACCTTCCAGACTGAACATGGATGCAATCTGTGGTCAAAGTCCATACATTTCCAAGCTTGCAATGTGTGGACCAAAAAAATGTGTTCTACGGCATGCATAGATTTGAAAAATGTGCATGAAAATATGCATGAATTTGTATGCAAAACAACAACAAAGCTTGCAATTTGATACAAACTCAAATTAAACAAGCTTTGAGACAGAAGTCAGAGAACTTTGGCGAGCTTGAGTTTTGCTGACTCACACATGCCTATTAAAATCATTTATGGGGCCATGCCTCCTATGTTCTCTGTGTTGTTAGAGCTTCCTGTGTCCCCATGATCCATTCTGATTCTGGCCTACACTATGCCAGGACTCATAGCTTTGGCCCCAACTCTGATTCTATGAACATCTTAGCCCTAAAAGTAGATGTACAAGCCGCCGCCACGCCACCCAGTTCTTACACTGGAGCTACAAACACCCAGAGAAGAAATCCAACTCCCTGATGGCATACTAAAAATAAAATAAAATAAAACATGAAACTAATGACAGATGCATTTGAATGGCCTCCATTTGGTTGGCAGGTGACGGACTGCACCTTGCAGGGCCTGTTTTTACACAGTGTGCAGCAGTTGCAGACGGCAATTCATCAAAATTGACCTGCTAAGAAAGGAACTGTAACAAAATACTTAGCACTACTAGTAAGGTTAATTGTGACAGCCTGCACTGATTAGGCCTGAGTGCTTTGCTGAAATGCCACTCAAACAGGTGCAGCTGCTTGATTGACACCATTTGTGAAATAATGGGGAACAAGAGGGGTAATCAGGTCTTACACATAGGATAAATCACTCGTTTAGGAACAAGCCCGCAGAGAAATACGGTTTCACCTGACCTGGTATCTGAAGTCCAGTCTACACCAGAAAGCGCACCCAGCACTCAGCTTCTGAAACAAGGGCTAAAGAAAAGCTATGCTATCTACCTGGCACTATAAGCTATGCTTGCTATATCATATCCTTCAATGTTTGACAAGCAAACAGAGGTATGTGCATGTTACGCAGCACATAACCAATTAGCACACAGCTGACATGGATCTGTGTGACAACAAGCCATAGGGTGGGTACTTAAAGTAGAGATATGACACCCTCCCAGAGAAATGTTATTACATGTATCGAAAGTGCTTTGTGTTCCCATTTATTTATTCATATTATAATTATTATATTTATACCCCACTTTTTTTCCTGCAAGGAACTCAAGGTGGCTTACATAATTCTGCTCCTCCTCCTCTCCATTTTATCCTCACAACAACCCTGTGAGGTAGGTTAGGTAGGTTAGGCTGAGAGTCAGTGATGGCCAAGTGGGGACTAGAACCCAGATCTCCCGAGTTCCAGTCCAACACCCTCACCACTATGCCATACTGGCTCCCATCACATTTCCTCAGCTGTTTTGACTGAGGAAGAGACCACAAATATAATTAAAAGCTTACCATATGATGTGTGTAACCATTGTGTGAGCTTGCAACCTCTGACTGTGTGGTTAAGCCAGGTCTTACCAATCTTCTCTTCTTCAGATTTCTAAGGCCCCCTACTCACATACACAGCCAGCAGCACAGAAATCACTTCCCTATGTTGCAAACCCACAGCATGGGGGGGGGGGTGCATGCAAATTATGAGTACAGAGCAACTTGCATGGGACTTTATCACGCAACTGCTATTCTGGTGGATGGGAGGGTGTCAAAGAAGTGGGAAAGACCCATGTGCTTGTTTAATTCATAAAACTCACCATCAGATGAGACCGCACCCTGGAGAAGCAGCACCTGTGTGCTGATGTCATGGATCAGAACCCCAAACCATCATCCTCAGAGGATCCTGACCCCTCTTCCTCAGAAGAGGCTCCGGAGTCAGTAGTAGAAGACTTAGCCATGAAAAGAGATCGTAAGACTACTATCTCCCCTGGATCCAGTTCTCCAGAGGAATCCCAGGGGCAACTCCCCTGCATCCAGAGAAGGCTCCATTACTGTCCTCAAGCTCGGAAGACTCGGGCCATGAAGACACTAACACGTCACAACCGCTCCCTCATGACCACAGCCTAAAGCTGCTAAAACAGTCAAAGTCTCAATAAGGGTAGTGCCAGAGCTAACCTGAGTAAAGGCCGGTCACTTCCCATTTAAGTCTCAGTCTTGCCCTGATCTTCATTGGAGCAACAGATACAGACAATCCTGTCTGGCTTCCACCCCCAGTACTACAGTCATGCCTTGCTTTCCATGGTGCTGATCTTTTCTCCTTGATTCCCAAGAAGCCCTGAGTGTCAGAGAGTAACTGCTAATAATTTTGTGCTTATTATTGCTAATTACTATGTGTGAGTATGTGTCCTCTTTTACAAAGGACAGTCCTCCATTTGAAGTTGTTCTCTATTTGAAGGGCTGTCCTGTCCAATTCTGGTTTAAAGGTAAAGAACAAAAAAAAAAACTATTGCCCATCGCTAGTTAGCACCTGGGCAGCACACATTTTTCCAGCGCAATCGCAAATTTGGGAATTTGTGGACATTTTTTGGGAAACCTCCCCTTTCTCATATTTGCATTTGGGATTGCAAACAGGACCCGTTTACATTGCTTGCAAAGAGAAACAAAATTCTTATCCATCCCTACGCATGACTTCACAGATGTATAGCAACTTTTGTACACTTGCTTTAAGCTGAAAAACAAGTATATCATCAGTGAGTGCTGTTTCCCCATCATTGCATTTCTGTGCTGGGGAAGCTGTACAAGTTGAATTTCTGCCTGTTATGCAGCTCTTAAAGGCTCAGAGTCGCTATCGGTGGAGGGGTGTGGAGATATCAACACTACACTACGAGTTTTATAGGATCAGTGATAAGAACTAATTTAAGCTCCGGATTTCTTTATGAGATGTGAGGCAAAAGACAGCCCTGAATTACTAGGAGCTTCTCTTGAATTGTCTTTGCCCACCCTCTCTCTCTGTATAAGTGACCAGGTAAATAGTAGCATAGCTACCATCTTAGATGTGCAGAAGTGGATGAGTTTATAATTTTCTGTTATCCAGCCCAGGAATGGGAGAACCAGTGATTTTTTGGCTGGCCTAAATTCTCCAAAATTCATTTCAACGCTTATTTCAGCTCACTCCCAATTTCATTTTTGACTTGTTTGTCAGCTCTTTCAAACAGGAAAAGTGTGCATTTTGGTGTGTATTTTTCAAAAGTGCACACTTTCCCCCCCATTGACTAAAGCGTGAAAAATATGTATGTTTGTTCTTGAAAAATGAGCATTTCAAAGTGTGCATTTTTCTGATGTGATCACAAATTTGGGGATTGGGGAACATTTCTCAAATAAACCCCACTCTTGTTCACACTGATGTTTGCGATTGCAAATGGGACATGTTTACATGATTTGTGAACAGAAACAAAATTCTCGTACATCTGTAAATTCCAGCCGTGAACAGGAAGCCTTGTGATTACCTACCTCTGCAAACAAACATTGTTTTAGGACACAAATACCAAATCAATAACTTGCACACAATCTTGGATTCCAATTACTTTATAAAGGATCCCAGAGTAAACTAACTTATGTTAAGAAAGAGTTGGTAGGGCTGCAATCCTATTCATATTAACTGGGAAATAAGCCCCATTGAAATCAGTGGAGCTTACATCTGGTTAAACATACATAGAATCAGGCTGTAAGTCATGGGCAAAAATTGAACACACACAAAATAAAAACTAGGCATCACCACTGCAAGGTTATAATTTATATATTCATGCAACCCACAACATGTCGCAGGATCAATTTCCTTAATTGGTAAGCAAAGAGGGTAAAATGAAACTCTTTCATTTTCATCTATTAAAAAGAAAAATAAGGAGAAAATTAATGCAGTAGGAAATATAATCCATTTTATCACAGAGAAAAGCCATTATGATCTGTGCTTTAGAGATGTGTCAAATGCATCTCTGAAACTGTGATGTTGTTATGTTCCATTTGTATTGCATTTTCACTCACTAGTAATTTTTCAGTAAAATGGCAATGCTTTTCATACCCAGACAGTGCCCCACTCAGAGGAAGACGAGAAAACAGCAGTGTTATTCTAGATAGTCACATGAAGTGCTAAAGCCAACGTGAACCCACAGATGCAGATTAAAAGTCTAGCTGCAGTTTGGATAGGATATTTGGGGACCCCCCAAGGCCATAGACAGAGCTACAACCTCTGGGGGGAGAATCTCCACTCAGATCCCCCCCACAAGCCCCTAACCCTCCCAGCCACTGTGGAAAGCTCCATGGTGGCTCCCTCCCTTGAGCTTGGTGTCACAAGCACAGGAGGGAGGAAATTTGCATTTGGGGGTGGGGGGCGACACTGCGTGTGGAGAGGAGCGAGGATGTGGATCCCGTGGATCCACAAGCCTCTCAGTCTCTGTCCCCACCCATGGCCCATCGAGCAGAAATTAAAGGAAAGGGGGATGGAGGGGCTAAAAAGCCTCCAGCATTCCTGTTGCTCCTCCCACCCTGCATAGCATGGATGGAGGCCTCCCAGCTCAGAGGCCTCCATCACTGGGCATCTATCTGGTAGCATTGTGCCCTAAGACAGACAGACAGACACACACACAGACACACACACACACACACACACACAATTTTCCCTGGAAACTAAGAGCCTAAACTATACGTGAGGCTAATGATGTGATGAACAATCACACGTTTTTTTCTTTTCTTTTTTCTTTTTAATTAAATATCAGGCATGAGGTGTGCAATGAGAATTTCCCCCCTACTGCTAGTTGCTGTGTGAGCTTGTGTGTGTGTGTGTGTGTGGGGGGGTATTTTTATGGAGATTCTGTCTGGGGAGGAAAGGCTTAAAACCTTCCCTCCCTGCAGGCTGTGGTGCCATCGACTATGCCCCTCGTCCACACCTGATATTTAGTTTTTAAAAACCAACTCGGTAATTGCTAAGCATGTTGTTCGCATCCCATGTCATCAAGCCCCGGCACCCACAGATTGGAAAATGCTTTGCCACACTCATGCTCAGCTTAGTTTCTCATGACCTTGCCTTGGCACCAGCCATCAAGAACCTTATTTCCTCCCCTCCCCTTTCCCAATTTTGCTTTGTGAGGGGAAGGAGGGAAACCAATGGCACATGGATATTATGACATTGAGAAGAGGCCAGAATTTCTAGAATATCACCAAGTTGGCTCATTGATTTGATTTGGGGGTTGGGGAGGAAAATTATATTCTTATTTTAACAAACGTGTCCCTAAGAGATTTAGAGCTTAATCGGCAAAACTATGTCTCTTGAGCAATATCAAGGAAAATTAAAGTGTGTTGATAGTGATAAGTAATTTTCTTTTTAAAACTCTTTGCAAAATTATCTCATTCCACTGAGAAACTTAAAGGTAATTAAAGCCCCACAAATCTCTTGCAGCTCAGCACTCTCAGTTTTCATTTAACTCACACAGAAACACAGACATAATCAAAGTACCCCTCGCAAAGACAATAGAGGGCCATATGTTTTATCCCAGATCACTTTTTGTCAAAAAAATACGTATACCAACTTCCTCTCTGTGTCCTTCCTTCAAGATACTTGTTTAAACGCAGAGGGGGGACTACTGATAACGAGCCTTTAAACTCAGAAATAAGGTGACACTCCTCACTTTTGAGACAAGATGAAATAACTGAGGTAAAGACAGATAGAATTTAAAAAGAAATCACAATGGTTCTTCTTCCACTGTGCAAGCCTGCCATCCTCTAAGACAGTGATGGCAAACCTCTTTGAGCCCGAGTGCCCAAACTGCAACACAAAACCTACTTATTTATTTCAAAGTGCCAACACTGCAATTAAACCTGAATACTGGGGGTTTAGTTTAGTAAAAACAACTCATACAGTTGTCTGAACTAATTAACATCTTTTGTCTTAAAAGAAAAACACAATAACAGGGCTTTCAATGATACAAACAGTTTTTTATTGAAAAAAAATCAACTCAAATTTTTTAAATAGTACTACATTGTACACATAGCCTGAAGGTAATTTAGATACACTTTTTAAATAATTAGGCGCATGTATTTTTGGATAAGGGATTCTCAACTTGTAATATGATTATATGCCAGACTGAAATTGTATGGGGCAAGCTTTACTCTGGGTCCTTTCCCTGCTTCTACAGGTGTCGGATTAGTAAAAGTAAAAGTCAACCTGTACTAGGATGAGCAAGATAAACAAGAAAACTAAACGTGCTTAACACATTTTAAACACTTTATGTCTTGACTGCAAACACTGCATTAGGTACAAGTTTGCATTGGGCATGCAATTTTTCAGGCTGTAGAAAGTTTATAGTTCTTATTTATGCTAAAAATGATTAGTGGTTTATAATTCATGTATAAATAAATGTAAATAAACAGGGGAGGAAGGGAAGGAATCTGGAGGGGAAAGGAGAAGACTTCAAGTGTTTGGGGGAAAGAGGGGGGAGATTGTGATGAAGCCAGGGAGAATGTGGGGAAAGGAGAAGAAGGTGCTGGCTAGGAGGGAATGAAGCAGCTGGGGGGCAAGAATGAGGCGGCTGGATGGGAACGCGCGCGCGGCAGGGATGTAATACGAGCCTTACCTGGGCTCGATGTTCTCCTCCGATTGTTCCTGCGGCAGCCCGATCTCACTCTTCTGAGCAGCGCGGAGCGTTCTCCGCGCCGCTCAAGCTGCTGCTGCTGCCGCCGCCCATCGCTCTTCTGAGCAGCGCGGAGCATTCTCCGCGCCGCTCAAGCTGCTGCTGCTGCTCCCACCGCTGCCCGTCACTCTTCTGAGCGGCGCGGAGCGGCGCGGAGCGTTCTCCGCGCTGCTGAAGCCGCCGCCTCCGCCTCTGGACCCGCCGCCGCCGCCGCCGCCCGTTGCGTTATGTCCTGCGCGCTGGATTCCCGCGCTCTGTTTTTGGCGGGGGGGAACCAGGACAACAGGGCTTAAACAGCCCTGTTGCCCTGGTCCCCCCCCCGCCAAAAACAGAGCGCGGGGATCCAGCGCGCAGGACATGATGCGACGGGCGGCGGATCCAGCGCGCAGGACATGATGCGACGGGCGGCGGATTCGGCACGCAGGACATGACGCGACGGGCGGCGGCGGGTCCAGTGCGGCCGACGCGGAGGCAGTAGGTAGGCCCGCCCGCCCCGCCCGCCGCATCACGGCCTGAGCCCTGGCGCGCAGCATGACGCTGCCTCACGCCGCCGCTGGGGAGTGTAGGCGCCAGGCGGTGACTCTCCTGGTGACCTATGGCTCGCGTGTCAGCAGAGTGGTCCACACGTGCCACCTGTGGCACGCGTGCCATAGGTTTGCCATCACTGCTCTAAGATTTGCATGATAAATGTACATGCCAACCAATCACAAAGCTGTCAGTTTTGTCCCTCCTTGAATGTTTCAATAAAGGCTGTGCCTTAAACACACGCACACACAGCATCACATGAACATTTCTGAAGTGATATGTTCATCTGTAGCCTTGTTTGTTCATTTTAAATCCTGCAGGTATTTTTTTTTAAAGACTTGCAAAACTGCCTAATGGATGGGGGGAAGGGGTTGATGATGGCACAGCAGCCAGCCAATAGGTGCCTGTCACATCTTGTGACAGCAAATTCCATAAATGAATGATGCATTATTAAAAAGCACTTTCTTTTGTCTGTGCTGAATTTACTGCCAAACAATGCATTCTGTTATATGAGGGGGAGGGGGGAAAATCATTTCAGTTCACAAATCATTTTCCCCCCTCCCCCTCATATAACAGAATGCATTGTTTGGCATTCAGAAGTTGCAATCACATTTTAAAAAATTGTATTTTTGGAAGAATGCACAGTTCAAAATGCATGAACACACACACACATTGTCATGCTTTAGTCCATGGGGGGAGTGCACACTTTTAAAAATGTGCACAGAAATCCAGTTTTCCCGTTCACAATGTGCACGTTTCCTATCTGAAAAAAAGGAAAATAGGCTGCAAACTGGAGTGAGGCGAACCAAGCTTCAAAGTGGCATTTGGAGAATCTCGGCAAGCTCGAGCATCCCCGGTTCTCCTGTCCCTAGAAAATGCCACTTGTTAGGACTCTGCTGGAGTTTATTCTAAGGGGACCTGACATCAAATCCTTCAGCCACCAATTAATTGAATCTGACTTCGGCTGACTCTGTACCTAATGTGCTTTTTAAAATAAATCATTTTTGGATTTGTAGAACAGAGAGAGAAAAAGAAAAAGGCAATGTGCAAAACAATTTGCCATGCAGCTGAAGACAGCTGCTGAGATGAAAATGAAGTTTTAAAATCTAGGTGTAAACTTAGCTCTGAAGCACACAGAGTTCTCAATTACTTCCACTGTCATACCTCAAATGACTGATCTGGCAATTTGAACAGTACTCATGCAATATCACTACGCAATGTGTTGTACATGGGACTTCCCTTGAAGATGATTAGGGAACTACAGTTAGTACAAAATACTGAAGCTAGGTTACTGACTGGGACTGGGCATATAGAACACATTTTGACAGTCCTGGAACAGCTGCGGTGGCTCCCAGTCCATTTCAAGGTCCAATTCAGGGTGCTTGTTTCAAACTTTAAAGCCCTACGACAGCAATCCTATGGTCCCTGGGTGAGTGTCTCAGGGACCACAGGATGGCCTGGATTACCCCCTCCGAGGTTGAAGGGAGCGCTTCAACCTCAGAAGGGGGAGTCAGACTCCCGCCCCCTCCCCTGCCCCCTCGCAGCCAGCGTGGAGAGAACCGCACCGGCACCCTCTCTGAGATTGGAAAAATTACCTCAGAGAGGGGGAAATGGGGTGTTCCAATGGGTGGGGAGCTGTGGGAGCTCGGAGAGGCCAGGATACAATTAATCCTGAGCCTCCTTCAGCCTCCTTCCCTCCCCCCCTCCGAAGAACTCTTGCTAGACAGGCTGAAAAGCCCATCTGGCAAAAAAAAAAGTGAATATCGGAGGGCGGGGAGGCAAAGATTGCTTCTGCTCCTCCTGCTGCCCTGCTGGCTTCAGCTTGGCAGGACACAGGAAGCTCAGAAGAAGCCTCTACAGTTGGGGGCTTCCGAGGAGTGAGGGTGCAGTCCATATGACTGTGGCCTAAATGGCTTAAAATCAGAAACCACAAAGATTGCCTCCTCCCAGATGAAACTGCCCAGGTATTAAATCTTCAGATGCTCTCCTGCTGGTCCTGCCACCATCTGAGGTGAGGCTGGTGGTGGCCCAGGAGAAGGACTTATCTGTTTTGGTGCCCTTTCTTTGGAATACCCTTTCCAAGTGTCACAGGACACCTATCTTTAAAAAGACGGGTGAAAATCTTGTGCATTTCCCCAGACATTTAGCATACTTTAGTCTGTGGTGGATGATTTTATCTGGGGCTTGTCTTTGTCTGATTTGCTGTATGGTTTTCTTATTGATGTTCCTTTGCTTTTATTTTGTGTAGACTGCTTTGGGGGGTTGTTGTTATACCTTGGAAGTAGTATATAATTACCAAATACATTCGAGCTGAGTATTTCCCCCCCTCTGAATTTGTGGGTGGGTTGAGGCAAAGGAGGGCTTCAAAACTGTTACTCAATTGGCGTGTGTGTGTGTGTGTGTGTGTGTGAAAATCCTTTAAATTTTCATGGGAGGGGGATGCAGTGGAGACCACCAACATTTCCCCTTCACAACAACACCTGTGGAACAACAACAGACTGTGATGTAGTATTCAGACTGGTGATGTAGGAGAACATGGTGCCAACAAAGCAATACTGTTTAAGACAGATAAAGTATTGGAAGAGGGGGGAAATAGCCATAGGCCCATAGCCTCCTCCACTGCAGAAAACCTAGGTGGGGCCCTCCACTCCAGGGCAATCCCACCACTATAGCCCCCAAAAATATGGAGAAACACCTCTTCACTGGGGCATCCAACTGCTACTAACATCAATATGTGGAAGACTCCACATAAGTAATCACACCATTCCCTTCTGCTGCCACTAGAAAACACTCCCTTATTTAACATACCCTTTTTACCTAAGGTAGCTTGGTCATTAGGTATGAGACACACAGATCAGAGCTATAGTTATAATAAACAAAGATAAAGATTATTTTATTAAAAGGGAATACAATAAGAAAGCTCATTACTTATCACTGCTGTTACTTTAAAAACAGGGATTTTGTGTTGCTACTCTTACCACCAATCAGGCTATATAGAAGCTACAGTTCCTAACCCTAACCAAACTTAAGCCAATTTTCCTATCAAGCTCCACCACAGTTAACACACAGACCTGCTTGATATTCTAGTAAGGTTTGACTTCCACCTGGAATCTTTAAAGATGGTTTACCAGTCTTCCCTTAGAGTTGGAACACATTGAAGACTCCATCTTCAGACTTCCACCAACTGTTACCCAGGCCTTGGCTCTTCCTGAAAGCTGCTTTTGGCGTCTTCCCCCCTGTACTTGCTGGCCTTCTTCTGCCTTGCTCACTTCCAGCTTGGCTTCCCAGTCTAGCTGCCACTGTCTTCCTCAGTTTCTCCTGAAGACAGTCTTCTGTTGCCACTCTTCCCTGGTGACACTCTCAGATGATCTCCATCAGAAGAACCTCCTCCAGATAAAACTCTCTCCAGATGCCTCTTAACAGCTCCTTATATTTGCTCGTTGCTCCTGGCAGAACCATCCACCCCATCAGCTTTGCTGTGGCCAACATTCCATCATACCACCTCTTTTCAGACTCAGGACCAACAGATATCTTTAGAATGTTTAGCTATCGTCCAATCAGATGGTACCAAATTCAATCCAACCACACTATCAGACAGAAACCTGGATTCATATTCCCCTCTCAATGGTAATAGTAACAGTAACTGCCACTCCACCAGCACACACCTTTCCCCCTTCTACTGTTAACCTGTCCTCAGTCCTTGTAACGAAACATAACATTTGAACGTACTAAACCTTTACTTCACAAGACCAGTTCCTTCACAGTGCCTATCAGCTCTAGCGCAGGTTGAGCCAAAATACCCTGGTGTGTTCTTTATTTCCTCCCTCGTGGCAATGTCACTATTCAGGGCCAACGTCAAGGGTAGGCATGGCTGGGCATTTGCCAAGGGCCCACACCCCTGTGGGGGCCCACTGACAGAAGCCCCCTGGAGTTGTTCTTCCTCTTCATTGCAATCCACTTGTTCACCTGCCCCTCACCTTGGCACAGAAAATGGCAGTGGTGAGAAGGAGGAGCAGTAGATACCCCTGCCTACTTGCTCACTGGCTCGCTGCCTGTCAAGCAAGCAAGTGGTAGCAATGATGAGAAAGAGGAGGAGGAGCAAGAGCAGCTGGTGACAATGGTGGTGTGAAGGTAGACTCACTGAGGGAGGATGCCCATTGAGAGCTGTGGCATAACCCCACAATTCAGTTCCCTGGTGTATGTCTGCATTAGTATGTTTAGTGTGTCCAGAATGTTGAACTGAGTGGGTGTGGTTTGTGATGTCTTAGAAAGGGTGGGGGGAGGAGTATATAAGGAGTGTTTGAGTGATGTCAGAGTTAGTGAGTTGAGTGTTATGGGAGTGTGGAGTTGGGTTAGAGAGTTTTAGGTGGTTGGAGTTAGTGTGATATGGGAGAGTGTTTGTAGTGTGTGGGGAGAGTTGGATGTTTGGGAGTTAGGCTAGTTACAAAGTGTTTGGTGTAGGCAAGTTTATTTTCTGGAACTAAGATTTTGAGAATTAAAATAAACTTATTTTTATTTTGTTTGCTACCCAAATCCTACGTGTCAGCTTGGCATTATTACTTGCTTTACTTTTAAATCTACACACACACCTTTGTACCAACAGCATCATAAATTTAAGCTAGATCCTTAATAACCAGCATTAATCTTTTCCCTCATTAGTAGGGGAAAGGTTTCATTTGACCCTCCCCTCAGGTTTTCAAGTGTTGATGCTTGGCCTGAGAAGGGTTTATGCGCCTGGTCCTAAAGTGAAAAGGGCCGTGTCGTTGCTGCCTGTCAAGCAAGCAAGTGGTAGCAATGATGAGAAAGAGGAGGAAGAGCAAGAGCAGCTGGTGACAATGGTGGTGTGAAGGTAGACTCACTGAGGGAGGATGCCCATTGAGAGTGTCTTCCTCAAGGGCCCCCAGAAACCTGAAGCTGGCACTGTCACTGGCCATTTATCGTCAGGAGGCATGGAGGGATCAATGCTACACAGGGCCTCCCCACCCAGAGAGGCATAGTCTGGTGGAAACTTACAACATGGCAGCTTATTTTTTCCAGGAATGTTTCAGGCTCTCACATGGCACACTACTGTGCCTCAGCACACAGTTTGGAACTCACTGCTTTATGCAGACCACCAATTATCATTATTATTAATGACTTCACTTTACACATATTATATTCACGACTGTTGGCAACAGAGTATACACACTTCTGAGCTTGTTTTTAAGGCTGCCCTGTTATTGTTTCCTCATTTAAACAAGATAGCACTTGAAAGTTGTAAGGCTTGTGGAAAAGTCTGATTGCTTTGGTGAGGCAAGGAAAGTTTCCCGCCCATCAATTGTTTCACTGAGACTTTCCTGTTTCTGCCTCTGTATGAAATCATGTGGGACTTTTGACCCTTTTATTCTAGTCTGATTGCTACAGTAAATCATACTACGAAACACTGAAGCCAGAGAAAACAAAAAGGAAACCACAGACAAAGAGTAAGCATTAAGCATGCATATGGCTTGTAAAGAGCACTTTATGACAAAACAGATGGTAGTAAAAAATGAAGGGAAAAGGGACTGTTCTCAAGCATGGCTGATGTTATACTAATTACACTATCAGAAGGCACCTACAGAAAATGATTTCATTATAATACTAACATTTGTAAAACAGTATGTTGCAATCTACATTTCAACATCCTCTGACAAAAGCTTAGTGCAATTTTATTCAAGTGAGTGAGAATGATCAGCTTAAAAAAAAGATGACGGAAAAACAAACAATAATTGTATGTCCCACTTGCACAGGCCTTTTTAAAAAAATCCTATGACCATTTGAGGCTTTGAGGCCTGAGTTAGCCTCCAGTGCATGGTGGGACTGGGCCTCTGGATCCTAGATGTCTGGCATGCCAGTAGCTTTATGTGTGAGCCAGGAGATCACATGTACAAATGTACTTGTGATTCATCCAATTGGCATGATTCTTTCACCTCTCTTGGAAGCAGCAGCAAAAGATCTCACATAGTGAGCAAATCAGGGCCAAACTACATACTACTTTAAAGATGTAGCTAGCAACTATGTCTTTTCTTTCTTTTTTTTTTACTCTAAAATAAGAGAAAGGGACCTGGTCTGCATCAAGACCCTAGCGTGGGAGTAGGGAGGCTTTAAGCTTTGCCCCACACTGTGGTCCTGACCTGGATAGAACCACCTGCACCTGCAATTTATATTGCCAAAAAGCATTCATTAAAACAAATGGATTAGTTTAGGGCAATATAAATTGCAGGCAGGGGCGGGGGGCTCATCCCAATCAAGATTGCAGCAGAAGGCAAAGGGTTAAAGCCTACTTACCCTCCTGCTAGGGTACCGATTCAGATCAGGGACCCCAGGGTTTATTGTAAAGAAAAAAATGTAGTGGCTGCTAGCTATGCCTTTGATTAACATGCATGTTGGCCCTCATTTGTATATCACACAAAACATCATTCATGTGATTCCATCTGTGTCTACTTCCAAGACCTGGTGGTCATTGAGCCAACCATATAAAGGTCATCATTGTGGGCTCATATGTCCTTAACTGGGCCATAAAAGCAACACCAAATACTAAAATGCATTGATCAGCAGGAGAAATCACAAACTTCTAACACTTGCATTGACTTATGCTTGCAATGTACAGTCATGCCTTGGATTGAGAGCATAATTTGTTCCGGAAACGTGCTTGTAATCCAAAACACTCTTATATCAAAATGAAATCCCCCCAAAAAAAATTGTACAGAGATTTTTAATTTAAGCCGTACTACAGTACTTGTATTGCAAGACGTCGCTTGTATATCAAGTAAAAAATAAAATAATAATAAATATTTTAAAATTTGCTTGTCTTGCAAAACGCTCTCAAACCAAGTTACTTGCAATCCAAGGTATTACTGTACTTTTCTCAGCCTGGTTACTGCTGCTTCTGCAGTTGCTACCATACCTGACCAGGTATGTTTAAAAATTTCTGCCCATAAATCAAGGTGATAGACCAGCAAGCAGGTGAGCATTGCTTGCAAGGTTTGTTTCTTTTTTTTTTTTTTTTAATCTTGTGTACATTTTTTTTTATTATTAAATTTTTAATTTTTCACATCTTACAACTACTAATGAATACAACAACAAAAAATACAACATAAACATTGTGCACCCCCCCCACCTCTTGGGACCAAGTTATATTTCTCACCCCAATTTGTGTGTGTGTGTGTGTGTGTGTGTGTATATATACAAGATATTATTCTATATTCCAAAAATATAACAAATTTTGACAAGGTTTGTTCCCCCTCCCCTTTACCAACACATAATCCAAAAATTTGCCCCAAATGTTCACAAAGGTGTCTTTCTCCAATTGTCCTTTTTGACACTTAATATTACAAGTTAATTTATCATTTAACGTGATATCCCATACCTCTGTATACCATTCATTAATTGAAAACACATGTTGAACCTTCCAATTCCTAGCTATCATTAATTTTGCTGCTGTTAACAAATTCACAATCAATTCTTTTGTATTTTTTAAACAAACTAACTTTCCTGTAATTATTAACAATGCTAATTTTGGGCAGACTTCTAATTCCATTCCAATTATTCCTGATAGTTCTGCAATCCCCTTCCCCCACCAACGCGTAGCTGTTGGTGGGAGGACTATTTGCACGCGTAGAGGAATGAGAGGTGAGGCTGTTTAATTTAGAAACCACCTATGGGCTCAAGGCGGGGGAGGAGCGGTGGAGGCCTTTATTAGGCAGCGTTGCTCCACCCTCTGCCTCTTTTCTCAAAGCAGCTGCTGGAGATAAGTTCTGTGCCAGTTGGTGCCTTTACTGTGGTTTGTGTGGGACCAGTAGGGGTGGAGTCCTGGGACTCCCTGCTCTCTCTGATCCCATCTCTTCTTGTTTTCTCTCTCTTACTTTAATTTTATTTGATTCTGTTTCCCTCCCCCCCTTTGTGGGCTTTTTCGGGGGTGAGTGGGGGGGATTGCTGGCCTAGTCCAGGGCCCTCCCTATGCCTTGCCTGTTACTGGGAGTAGGTGCTGGATCACTAGCACGTTAGGCACAGCTTGGAGGGTGGGATCTGGTGGGGCCTCCCTCCTGGCTGCAGGCCGATTTGGGGCTCCAGTGGGGGCCTCCTTAGCAGGCCTCTGTTTGCAGGCCGATTTAGGGCTTCAGTGAGGGCCTCCTTCGCAGGCCTCTGTTTGCAGGCCATTTTGGGGCTCCAGTGAGGGCCTCCTTAGCAGGCCTCTGCCTGCAGGCCGATTTAGGACTCCAGTGAGGGCCTCCTTCGCAGGCCTCTGTTTGCAGGTCATTTTGGGGCTCCAGTGAGGGCCTCCTTAGCAGGCCTCTGCCTGCAGGCCGATTTAGGACTCCAGTGAGGGCCTCCTTAGCAGGCCTCTGTTTGCAGGCCATTTTGGGGCTCCAGTGGGGGCCTCCTTAGCAGGCCTCTGCCTGCAGGCCGATTTAGGACTCCAGTGAGGGCCTCCTTAGCAGGCCTCTGTTTGCAGGCCATTTTGGGGCTCCAGTGGGGGCCTCCTTCGCAGGCCTCTATAGGGCTTTGCCCTCTTAGGCTTTGAGGCGTCTCCTCGGTTCCCTTGATAAGCATATTGTGTGTTAGGAGAGAAATGGCTACTTGTGCTCTTTTGCCTGGTGCTACCTCATGGGGTTGTTGTTCACAGTTGCCAACCAAATACCTCGATATTGTTGTGATTGTGGGCCCCAATTTCCATCACTGTCCTACCTTCCAGGGTGGTCGTTGTATATATGTGTGTGTATGTATATATATACATACACATGAATAATTGCTATACATAGCTAAATAATACTAATTCCAATGACAATAATAATAATGATAATAAAGGAGCACAAATTCTAGGCCCTTGGTTTGTGGGGGGGGGGCTTGCTTGCTCACGTGGCCGCCCTGCCCCCCCCCCCCCATGCTACTACCCTGATTCTTGCCTGCCTATGTGAGGGGTCCTGTCTGGCTCATGTGGCAACGATTGGGCATTGGATTCCTACCCTACTGATTTTTGCCTTGTTCCTACCTTGCAGAGTTGTTGTGAGATATATATATATATATATATATATATAATTTTGTGATTAGTTACTAATGGTATTAGCTGAGCAATGACAGCTCGCTTGTTCATGCTTTCTATATCCTTAATTGTCTATGGTCTGGCGGTAAAATTTGCTTTTCTTGCACAGGTTCTGGCCCTGCCTTACACATACGGGTTGGTTTACCTTCCCCCCCTCTTGTTTTATGCCTTATCGGCCTGCCATGCCTTACAGGGTTATTGTGAGGATAACATGTAAAGTAAATTGTGTGCGCCGCCTTGGCTTCCTTGCAGGAAAGCAGGCGGGATACCAGTACAATACTACACAATACCTTCCTTAAAATAGGGGGTTCATATCCCGGTCTACCTCACAAGATCACTGTGCGAGAAAGTATGTGAAACACTGATTGCTCTAGTACTGAAACAAGTGAATTAAAACAATCTGTTGCAAGTTAATTGCCATTGCTCTGTAGGTGGGGCACCCGTTTTGCAAGCGTATGCCCACTTGTTCAGTCATCAGCATCTCTAGGAGGGTTGGGAAACAATCCTGCCTAAAATCATGGAGAGACACTGCTAGTCGGTGGTACTGAGCCGAGTGGTCTGTTCTGGTGGTCCTCATTTCATTAACTTTTCTCAATTTAGGAATGGGTCATGGCTCAGTGGTAGAGCACTTGCTTTACATGCGGAGGGTCCCGGGTTCAGTCTCTGGCCTCTCTAGGTGGAGCTGGGAGGGATCCCTGCCTGGTGCCCTGGAGGGCCCCTGCCAGTCAGAGCAGACTGTATTTTGCTAGTTTGACCAATAATCTGACTCAGTATAAAGCGGATTTCTATGTGCTGTATAGTCATCCAGCAGGAAGAAATCTGCCACTGGTGATCCCCTTATATTATTTGGCATTGAATTGCCTCATGATGGGGGGCTTGATGGCAGGGAAAAAGAAAGGGGTGTTTCCATGAGCACTTGGCTGTGGCTCTATGGTTTAACTCTGGCTTGTGTACCGGGGATCCCGGGAACAGGTTCCCGGCATCTCATTGGGGCCTCCTGCCTGGAACCCAGATGGCCATTGCTCCTCAATGTCGGGGGTAAAGGACTGGATGGCCCAATGGTCTGATTCAGTTTATCCAGTCAGTGGTCTTGGCGTGTTAATGATAGGGACTTCATGTTCACCCTATTAATTTTTGTATGATCTTAATTATTTTAATGCGGGACATACGCCCACACAAATCTTGCTTCACTTAAGGTTTTTATAGCGAATGTGGCATTGCTCACTTTTCTTAATCCGTGTTGTCCTGGCATTGCCAACCAAGTCATGTTCTGGGCTTGCAAGAGCAATTTTATCATGCCAAGTCGTGCTGTTAGTTCGTGTGGCGTTTTTATTTGCAGTTCAGCGGGCATTGATACATACGCCCTGCTAGTACCTGACACCCACGTGCAGCCCCATTCTGTTTCCCGTTGCCTCAACCGCTTGGGTATTATGACGTCTTTGTTCATTTCATGGTTTTGTCCCCTGCCATGCCATCCCTTGATATTAATACTGTATGTTTTCTTTTGCTGTTTTCCCCGGTGCTCTTAAGCCGTGTGTTCTCCATGAGGCAATTCCTGGATCTGCAGTAGCGTACCTGTTAGTCCTTTGAGGAGATGTTTTCATCATTTATTTCTTCACCCAGCGCATAATCGTGAGTCCCAATGCTCTTAAGCCATGTGCTTTCTCTGGTGGCTTGAACTTCTTTCATCACTTCATGACAATTTCAAGCAGGTAACTCTGAAAGGGTTACTTCCATTCCCAGAGTTATGGGATTCGTTTGGCCCATCTAGTTCCTGGACCTGATAATGACTTGCCTTCATCCTCAATGTTATTTATTTTGGTTCCCCTGTTTTGCTTGAGTTAGGGGTAGTAGGCAGTGTGATTGGCTGTCATTGGGCAGTACTCAGGTGGACTTTGCTTCAGGCATCCTCTCTTGGCTACATGCCTCCTACAGGTGGGGATGGGTTCCCAATTTTGGGTTACTTCATGCTTTCAATAGAGTGATCCATGGCCTAGTATAATTGGTTTTGCCCTCTGATCTTCTGGCATGGACTGCCATGGGGTGCCAGCTATAGCTGGGCGGGCTCATATTCTCATTAATGTGGGAAGGGCCCAATTTCATTTTTGCCTTCCCGGGAGACTGCTTGGGGTATCAGCAAGTGGGTATCCCTAAGATATGGGCAGCAATCCTTTGCCTCTACGGCATCAATTGGGGGCTCAGTTGCCATAAGTGCATTTCCTCTTCGAGGCCTCCTTTTAGGTGGCTCTAGGCAGTTCCATACCCCTTTTATTTCCTCTAAGGAAGTAGGGTTTTTTTTGTCAGAGGCTGCAACCGTTTTGGCAGTGCAAGGATGGTATGCAACAAAATAAGGCTCGTCCAACCTATGTGCTTCCATACACTATGTTTGGCCCAGATTGCTCTTGCGTCTGTGACAGTTTTTCATGAAGTGTATAGTTATAGTCGGGCGTGCTTTATGCACCCTCGGTTGTCAAGGTGTGGCACATGCTAATTCCTGTCTGCCGGCCGTGAAATACAAGCCACCTGTTTGGTTCCCTTTATAGCCCCTGCCTAGCCTACGGGGCTTCTCTTACTACTGGAGCAGTAGGCAGCTGCCATGAGTGTCCATAGATACGACGATGGCCGACTCCAATCCTGGCCCAGGCAGGGAGTGCAATGTATTGCCTCCCCTGTAGTTGCAATCGCACATGAAAGCAACATCCTGTTCTTCGAACGCACTGGAATGGCTGTATTGCAGAAGCATAATATTACCCAAGTGCTGCCTGCTTTTGCGATTATTCTGATCAACAATATTGAGTATGTGGCCTTTGCAGACTTGATAGTCAAGGCCGAGCTTTTGCTTCTCCGCACTTTTGAGAGGTGTGGTGTTGGTTTAAGACACTCCTGTCAGTCACTGGTACAGTACATGCCAGGTGCTTAGAGCATTCTACAGTCATCAGTTGTTGTTTTGTTTGTTTGTTCGTTTTGGACGGTCGCTGCTCTGAATTTTCCACCAGCTGAAATACAGGCTGTGGGCCGGTGGCGCTCAGCTGACTATCATTCTTATATTCGAAAAGTTACCGTGAGTGGTACTGCTGCTGTGCCTTTCTTCTTGTTGCAGGTCACTGGAGTGGATCGAGGCCAATTCGTGTGCTCGTGTTCGGACACAGCATGGTGTACTGGGCTGCCCAGAGAGCTGCACGGTCGCGTGTTGGACCCCAGCTTGGGATCAGCCGGATCGCTGACGGGCAATGGCTGGGTCGGCGTGGAATGCAGTGGAGCGGCCTCCTTCCGACTTTGCTCCGGTCAGGCCATGTGGCCATCCTCCCAGACGTGCTGGTGGTGCACCTCAGTGGGAATGATCTTGGATTGCTCGAGGGCAAGTCCTTGATTGAGCAAGCATTTACGGACCTTGCTGTTGTGTGGCAGTGCTGGCCTGGGGTCCAGATTCTCTGGTCCCACATGTCTCGTTTCTGTGGCGGGGTGGTGCAGCCCCAACGCCTTAAACAGAGCGGGAAGAAGGCTGAATCGTCAGCTTTGTAGGGGCCTCGGAGGGGTAGGTTTTGCGATTCCTCACCCTGTGATCTCCTTGGCCCGGGGGGAGCTGTATCGGGCAGATGGCGTTCATCTCTCCGACGGGGGTAATGATATTTTCTTGGAGGATCTGCGAAGGGCCCTGCTCGAATTTATTCAGCGCAGGTGGGGGAGAGGGGACTTGGCTTAGCCAGTCCCTCTCTGTGGCGGTAAGTGCGGGTTTTAGGCAGTGGGGTGAGGTTCGGTGATCATCCCACGGCACCTTTCAGGTGACTGGCGATACCTTAGCCTCACCTGAGCCCAGTTTCACGGCACGGCCAGGGAGATAGGGTCCGCCTTTGAGGCCAATTCCTCTCACCTGCATGGCGTTTCATGGCCCCGTGCGGTGACATGGAGGAGGCCTTCCGACACCGCATGGTGTAAAATTGGGGAGTGGCGAGTTACAGCGCCACACCTCCGATTGGGATGCTTCGCCCATTGAAGGGTATACTGGCCGAGAGCTGGTTTAGCTAGCACCCGCACTCGTCCCTTCCCAGATCCTCGAATCAATAAATGTGGCCCATAATTTCACCATCATTCTGTGTCTCGACTCTTATTTCCTCTTTTGCGCGCGCAATCCCCTTCCCCCACCAACGCGTAGCTGTTGGTGGGAGGACTATTTGCACGCGTAGAGGAATGAGAGGTGAGGCTGTTTAATTTAGAAACCACCTATGGGCTCAAGGCGGGGGGAGGAGCGGTGGAGGCCTTTATTAGGCAGCGTTGCTCCACCCTCTGCCTCTTTTCTCAAAGCAGCTCCCTCCCTCCCTCCCAATTCACAGTGTGGGATTTCTGGTCGCCGGTTGACGGGGCCGAGTAGGAATTTTGGCTCACCATTGCTGATTGGCCTGGTGGTGGTGTGCGTGTTTCGCCTACTCTACACTGTGTTCTTGGGTTGGGTGCTTTTTTGTTTTGCGTAGTCTCCCTGATTTGGTCACATTGGCGGTAAGTGCGGGTTTTAGGCAGTGGGGTGAGGTTCGGTGATCATCCCACGGCACCTTTCAGGTGACTGGCGATACCTTAGCCTCACCTGAGCCCAGTTTCACGGCACAGCCAGGGAGATAGGGTCCGCCTTTGAGGCCAATTCCTCTCACCCGCATGGCGTTTCATGGCCCCGTGCGGTGACATGGAGGAGGCCTTCCGACACCGCATGGTGTAAAATTGGGGAGTGGCGAGTTACAGCGCCACACCTCCGATTGGGATGCTTCGCCCATTGAAGGGTATACTGGCCGAGAGCCGGTTTAGCTAGCACCCGCACTCGTCCCTTCCCAGATCCTCGAATCAATAAATGTGGCCCATAATTTCACCATCATTCTGTGTCTCGACTCTTATTTCCTCTTTTGCGCGCGCAAATACTTTCTGCCAAAATTCCAGAACATTTTTACAGCTCCACCACATGTGGGCATACGTACCTTTTACATTACATCCTCTCCAACACAATGCGGAGCAATTTTTATCTATCCGATTTAATCTTACTGGAGTTAAATACCATCTCCATACCACTTTATAAAAGTTCTCTTTTATCCTAGTTGACATAACTCTTACAATACGTCTATCCCAAATATTTTTCCAACTTTGTTTCGATATTTCCTCATCAAATTCATTATCCCATAACACTTTAAGAGAATCTTTATGCTCTTCTTCATTTTGTGACATCGTATATAAAGCCTTTGTTGTACCTCTTGTTGAAACATTACCTTCTATAGCTTCTCTAGTCAAAACTATCTTTTCAAAATTGGTTAGTTCTCTTTCGCTGTCCATTCTTGTCCTCCACTTCTTTAACCACAGTTCCAATTGCATTGAATTTAACCATGATATTCTCTCTCTCCCTACTATTTCTATTATATGTTCTCTAGTCTTCAATTTTTCCACCCAACCCATTAATTTAATCACCTTTTTTCTCCTTAATATAGCTTCTAGATATCTTACATTTTCTGGAAAGTCCTCCATGGCCACTACCGGAATTAACGGGGATACCTCTGGTGTAAAAATTTTCCTCGTACTATTCCAACTCTCTAACATACTCCTCAAAAAGGGATTTTCTAGTCCTTTTATAATATTTATATTTTTCTTAAATAATATATTCACCATCATGTTTCCTAATTCTCGTGCTTCTAGTTCCAACCACATTTTGTCTTTCCCTGCTATAATGTCCAAAATATGTCTTACTTGGTTGGCTAAATAATACCACTTTATATTAGGTAGACCTAAACCACCTATTTTTTGCGCTTTATACCAACTATATTTATTAATCCTTGATCTTTTCCTTCCATTACAATATTCATTAATAATTGATTGCCAATCTTTAATTTCTTTTTCTATAATCTTTACTGGTAACATCCTAAACAAAAAGTTTATTTTAGGCAATATCTTCATTTTTACCAACGCTATTCTGCCAAACCAAGAAAGTCCAATTTTTTTATACTCCTCTATTTTATTTTTAACCTCTATCTTTAACTTTCTAAAGTTTTGTTCTCCTACTTTATCAATGTCTTGTGTAATTTCTATTCCTAAATATTTAATTACATTTGTAATTTTAATGTTATATTTTTTCTTTAACATTTCACTCTCCTCTTTTTTACTATAATTAAACAGTAAAATCTTGGATTTACCCCAATTCATCTGTAGCCCAGTTATTTCTCCAAATTCTTTCAAGTGGTTCTCCAACCTATCCATTGTTTCAATTGGATTTTTGCAAGGTTTGTAAATGTACCATGAAGCTGAACCAGGTGGGGAGAAGTCTTTATACATGCCTGGAGTGGTGTGGAAGCAACTGCTTAGGCAACAACAATATTAACACAAGGAAAGGTAGAAGTGAAGGTGCCCTAAGGGAGTGGAACTAGATGCGATGAAGAACATGAGAGTGCTGTTCAAAAAAAAGAAATCCCAAATTGAGTTCCCCCTTTTCTATCATATAATGGGTTGGATCCAGACTTACCCATACTTAGAATAAACCCATTGAAATCAATACCTTAGTTATGACTAACCTAAGTCCCATTGATTTCAATGGTCTATGCTAAGTATGACTAAGTCTGGACCCAACCCAATGTGTGGTAATGGAAATGCATGTTGCGATGTCTCCATGATGTGCATTTCCCTGCCCTCCCACTATATCATCGGCTATTGGCTAGTGGTGGGTGGAATGCACGCTAGGCACCATACTGCACATTCCAGGAGAAAGAAGAGGCAGTTCTTTGCAAAGTTCCTATTTCCAGCAGCAGTCCCATGCTTTTCAGTGCATTTCTGGGCTACTTGCTGTTAGAGACTAAAACTACCAATCAATATGCTAAGGTTAGATTCACACACATGCTTTCATTTGATCAGATCCCATGAAACATTTCTTCCAGTATCTTTGCGCACTAATGGTGCTATATACGTGTGTGAATAATAATAAGAAGAAGAAGAAGAAGAGGAGGAGGAAGAAGAAGAAAAATATTTCCACACACACTCTTTAGCATGTCTTGAGAGATGGAAGATCAGCCTGTGTTGGGTTCCAAGCAGCTGGCTACCACTGGGAGGAGATTCCGTTGTTGCTTTAAAATTTGAAGGCATACTATTATGAGGCTAATGAACAACAAGCCACCATGGTAGGTGATATTAGGTATGAAAATCCTTTCTTTTGATTTGTAAAGTTGTTTCTTTCCTTTCGTCTTCTCCTGTCGTGTTATATTTACAGTAATGATGACCTAAATCTTAGTAAATTCCATTTAAAATGGATAGTGTTACCACCCCATGACCATGTACCAGATTACTTCTTCACATTCCACACACAGAAAGATGCCATCTGCTGGCAGGATATCCATTAATTAAAATCAATCTTTCAAGATTTTCAGGCCATCTGTTAAGGCGTTAAAAATTTGCTTTCTTCAGTCACAGCGAAAAAGAGAAAAAAATGTGCACAAACGCACGGCTTTTTCTTGATAGTGGGGTGCATCTTAAACTAAACAAGCAATGCACTTTTGGAATGCTCCTATCAAATGATCCAAGGTGTAGATCAGTTGTTAAAGAACAGCTGTAACAAAAGGATAACGTGGATGTTGAATTGAAATGAGTCTTTAAGGTCTGAGCAGTTGTATTGCTCTTTGAATAGACCCTGATTAAAGGTAATGAGCATCTACTGATGGAATTAAAATCAGCACCACACTGAAGTGCCATAATCATTTCTATACGCAAGGCAGGCTCCCAGTTCTATGCAGCAAAACAAAGTTAAGAATTGTGCATCCTTTAGAACAGGGGTGGTGAACTTCTTTCAGCCAAGCTCCATTTCAGATAAGCTGCTGCTATTATTATTATTATTATTATTATTATTATTATTATTGGCAAAGGGTACAGGGCCAAAGGCAGGGTTTGCAGGGTTCGCTGTCTGGTCAAATGTTGCTGGCTGCCACAACACCAAACTTGGCTAATAAGACTATGACTGGATTCACACAACACGATAAGCCAGGGTGGCTTACAACCCATGTTTGTTTCAGAGTAGCTTGACATGCTGTCTGAACCTGGCCAGAGTGGCTTGTGCGTGGTTAATATATACATGCAACAAGAAGTGTAACTTTCTCCTTAGTTGGCACTGTCTGTGGCCAGCTTCTTCTCCTTTTCTGTATTTTATTCACATAAGGCTTTCTCTAAACATAACCCTTGTAATGTTTTACTGCACTGCTGGGTGCTCTTGCAGAAGAGTCCAGCTGTCTCTTCAAACAGTATTAAAACTTGGAACAGGTGTTCCCCACTTCAGCTGACTGCAAATGTTTAAAAGTTGTGAGTCATTCTCAACATTCTAGGCAAGGTGGGGAAGCTATTTTTCCTATTGGGGAACACAGCAAGAAAATTAAAGGATGGTTGCACCCAAGGAATTCAGAAGTTAATATGTAGGTACACAGGAAATCTTTCCCTTACTCTGAACCCTCCCCTCTCCACCATATCCTAGGGCCAGCCTATGTGTCATGTTTCATTTATCACACAGGATAATTCTGTTATATAAATTTTTATCAGACTTATTGCATACCACCGGTTTAACAGTCATGGCTCTCCTCCTCCCCACAATGCCCAGGGAAATGAACTTTGATAAGGGTGCTGAGAATTATGCTCAACATCCCTAGTCCTGGGGTCTCCAACATGGTGCCTGTGGGCAGTAATGTGCCTACGGTCAACTCTCTCTACTTATTTATTTTATACCACCCAATAGCCAAAGCTCAACAATTAAAACCATAAAATACAACATGATAAAATACAATATAAAAGTTGAACATATGTGAGGAACTCTCCAAAGAAATTACACTCACCTTTCTTCAAAACTGCTAATAAGTGCGGTGTGGGTGGGTTTCCCTTTCCTAAGCAAGAGTCCTCTCAGACTAATGTGTGGATCAGGACTTAGCTATCTACTGTGTTTCCCATTTCCCCAGATGTTGCAATACATTTCTCAGTACCTTAAAATGAATCAAAATATGCATTTAAATGCTAACTTGAGAGGATGCAAACATTCAGATATGTGTTTTGAGAGAAAATGCCAATTTAAATAGGCATTAAAATACACACATACACATATAATTTTAAAAACCCATAGATTAACATGGACATGGAACAGAATTATGGGTAAAACATGCAAAAAAGAGGTGGGGGAACACAGGGGAAAAATAGATTTGCCTGCCCCTATCAGAGGAAGGGTGGTTCCTCAGTAGTAGAGCATCTGCTTTGAATGTGAAAGGTCCCAGGTTCAATCCCTGGCATTTCCAGGTAGACCTAGCAAAGACCCTTCTCTGAAACCCTGGAGAGTTGCCTCAAATTTTAGGCAGAGTTCAGCCATAACTCTAGTAAAACTGCAGCATAAGAAGTGGACAGGCCCAGAGAGTATACGATATTTTAGTAGACTAGCCTTTGTGGTGAAAACACAACCTAAATTGTTTCAAAGAATCCATTCAATAAATAGAAGAAACCGTCTCTTTTTGCAGGCCCAACATGGCAGTAACACACCACACAAGCACCATGGTATCTTTTGCAGCTGAAGCTTATCAGCAAAATCACCAGATTGCACAACTTTCCCCACAACCCCAGCTGAAAACACCTTTGCAAAATCACCTCCCTGGGGGATGTTACAGCACCTGACAAGTTGTGTTTTCTTTAAACTCCATTAGAGACCTTAACACCCAACAATAGGGAAGCTATTAATAATGGTGCCACAAGATAGACAAACACTCCTGTGCTGGACCACACATATTGATTGGTCTGAGGCTACTGATTGAGAGTCGATCATGGCTTACTCACTGAGAAGATGAAATGTTTTGCTGTGTCAGCAGGTGTGCTAAATTGAATGTGCTTGTATATCCCTGACAGGAAGTAGTTGTCCATGTTTGCTGGCAAACACCAAGGATCTCTATCTCCATGTACCTAGGAGACCATTTCACAGTCCCCCACTGCTTGCTTATTTATGTTTAGATTGTACCGAAGGGCATTTTTAAGCTGCAGACACAACCAGCTAGTAAGAACAGAAGTCTCCATGGATGGATGAGATGCTTTGGGATTATTGGTATTTTTTTAATTGCCAGCTCCATGAACAAAATGTTGAATGCTTATTTAAAATGAGGCTTGACAGAACATTGATTTCAGAATTATTGGTGTTGTTTTTTAATTTCTTTACTAAATAAAAGAAAACACAACATTCCAATCAATAGGGATTGGTCCTAAATTTCAGGTTTCACTCTGCATCACCACCGTGACCACCTACTTAATCAACAGCTAGAGGAACAAGACACTGTAGCTGTTGTAGTTATAAAATTATAACATGGCTCTCTAGTTAAAGTGAGTGGGTTTTTCCAGCATTTTATTATCATAAAGCCTAAAAATTATATTCATAATAAAATCAAGGCGTTTGTTGAATCAGAAGGAAATCTGGCATATAATCTGACCAAATTTTAGAAATTTCAGATGAACAAAGGGCAGTTTTAAAAGTTTTTGCTGAACTACAACCTTCACACAATTTGCAAACATTTATTTTTCCCACCCAAATCACGATGGCAGAGCGCAAAAGCAGCAGCAGACTTCCCTCAGACAAACACATGCTCACACAGGACTTGTTTGTAAGTAGATGCTTTTAAAAGATAAATAACAGTAGCATAAGGTTACTCGGGTACAAAAGCTTGATGGCTACAGAGGTGCAGTTTCTTAAACGTTACTCACTGACACTCAGTCTGTGAGGTAAGGAAAACACACACAGGTTCCTTCATTGCTAAACCCTAGCAAGCATCAATTAAGTCAGTTAACACCAGACTGGTCTAACTGTCAGAGGAGTGTTAGAATATAATTCAAACCTGTTGCTAAGCTACATTCAGCATTCACTCCCAATTTAATCAAGTGGTTCAGCCCACTGAACCCTGCCCTTCAACCAGACTACACAAGTCTGCCTTAACCCTTTATTGGGCAGTTAACTTAAAAACCTTCCCTTCAGAGTTGGCCTCTTCTCGTCATATATTCCAATAAATCAGATCTTAAATGTCTTCTGTTTGTCAGTTTAGTTTATGCCAAATATTCAGGAGTGTTCCAATGGTGTGCCTTTAGCTGGTTTGGTGAAAATATGTGATGCATTCCTAAAATTATGAGATTTCAAAGTTCCCATTAAAATTAGCCATTTAACAAGGGTCAAATTTAACAACTCATGTCTGTTGAGCAGATCGAAGCTTCCCTGGTAGAACCTGCTTCCTAAAATAAAAATGGCCTTTGCTGAAGTGAGCAGGCTGCAGAAGTGTGTATTAGATCAGGGCAGGGGAGCTGCTAAATGCATGTGAGCTTTCATGTGAGGTGATGCTGTGTATAGTTGCATATTTTTATTGTATTTAATATTTTATTGTTTTAATCTATTTTAATTGTGCCTTTAAGCCACCTTGAGTGCCATTATTTCGTAGAAAGGCGGGGTACAAATCAAATAAATAAATAAATAAATGTGGCATGTTACTGTGTGTTGCTGTGTTTTTGTCATGCAACATGTTGCTGCATTTCACTGTTGGTGTTTCTCTGTGGGTATTGTTGTATGTGCTATGCTCCTGCATATGGCATCTGACTGTGCTTGTTTATGCATAGCATATTACTGTGTATGTTTGCATGTGGCATGCTCCTGCATGTATTTGTGTACGCCATGCTCCTGCATACGTATCTATGTGCCATGTTTCCTTGTAGTATGTTATTGCACTTGTCTGCATGTGGCATGCTATTGCATCTTGCAGTGTTCTTGGATTGTGCTGTATTTGTGTGCAGTATGCTCCTATGTTGCTGCATATTTTTGTACGTGGGGTATGTCCCAGGACATTGCTATCTGTTCCCGTGTGGCATATCCCACAAGCAGCTATGTATCTTTGCATAGCATTTGGCATTCCTCCATTTGGCATGTTCCTGTGCGCTCGCGCACATGGTGTGCTGTTCCATGTTGCTGCTCATGGTCATGTATGGCACACTCCTGCATGCAGCTGTGCGTGTTTGCATGTGGCATGCTCCTGTGCAAGTTGAGTTCTTGGGGGATCATAATGCTAATTTGGCATTTGAGCTCAGCATTATGTGTCGCCAACATTCGTGTGTGTTTTTTTTTAATTTAATTTTTTAAAATTTTATTTACTGTTCAAAACAAAATATAACAAAATACAAGAATAACACAAAAATATAACAAACAACATACAATAAATCATAAAGTGCACCCCCCCACACACCTTCCAAGGGACCAATTTATATACTTCCATCCCCTTGATCAAATGAATTCCAAATTCCAAAAATATAACATATCCTGACAAGGCATGCTCCCCTTCCCCTTTAACATTCATGTTCTGACCTAAGGAATTCCAAAGCTTTTTGACATGTCTACTGATAACCAGATGGCGATCACTGACCAAAGAAGATGTGACCTTCATGTGTATATGTATGAAGATATTGCTATAGGACATGGAAATGATTATGAATTTTGCTGCTATTCACACAAGACAGGGCCCTTCATTTGAATATATAAAACAATCGATGAATAAGCTGAGTTAACTATTTAGAGGTGTGTGTGTGTGTGTGTGTGTGTGTAAGTGTAATATGAAGGATTAATAGGAGGGCATATCTGCTCTGTAAAGCAAACCAAATTCTGGGCCATGCTAAGCCTTATACCTGTTCTTACTACGCACAGTATAGCCTTTACTTTGGTGACATAATAGGGTCAATTCTCATTTCCATTAAGGGCTTTTAATGCTACATATGTGAAGTAGAACGATTCTCGAACAAAATAATTACAAATAGTTACTGAGGCAAGCAGGAGCTTTAAATGTAAATGAAACACAACGAAACTCATCTTTGAATAAAGAGGATTTTCTTCCTTTTAGCACAAAGCTTCTAGCTTGTTCCTATTTCACAGGCAGAATAACTGTTTCCTAACCAGGAGTAATAGTTACTGCAGTGTTTGTGTTGAATTTGTATTGCATATTGGAACTAGGGATATACGAGAACACTGTTCGTGTTCGCAAAACACTCAATCATGCCCCATTCGCAACCCCGAACATGGATGAGTGCAGGAGAACACAGTCTCCAAAAATGTTTGCAAATTCTTGAGCATGCAGTTGCATTTGAAAAATATGCTTTTTTTTTTTTTTTAAACAAAGAAGCATTTCAAAATTGCATATATATATATTTTTAAAAATGCACAATTTCATGCTTTAGTCTAAGGGGGAAAGTTGCATGATTTTTGAAACTGCGCAATTTTAAATTTCTTTGCACAATTTCCCCATTCATTCACGCAAAACAAACAGAGATAGTGAATGCTTGTGGAAATCGAGGAGAGATGCCCATCAAGTTGATGTACGGAGAATCTGGATGAATGTGAACATCGCTTGTTTGCCCATGCCTAACTGGAACTTTGCATGGTGGACTGTAGGAAAGTCAAGCAATGGACGGGTTTAAGTAAATGGAGTGCATGTGGGCTGTTCGGATGCAGGGGAGCTAAGAGAAAAGAGCTAATGATGGGGGTACTATTGAGATGAGCAGGGATTGGGACAATGGGGTCATGTTCCCAGAAATGAGGAAAGCAACCGAATTCACAGTATTGTGGAAGCGGCCCGCGGGTGAAGAAAGGAATGGTAGAAACCTTTGGTGAGAATTGATATTCTCCTGGGCAACGGACTCATACAAATCTGGAGCTGTCATATTTCTGGAGTTAAAATCAAAAGGGGCCCATTCTTCTATATCAGGGATGCATAACTCGTGACAATAGGCTGCACGTGACCCCTCCAGGCCTTAATGGAGGCCCACCCCCACTGCCACTGCCACTGCTGAATTTCCCCTGCCAATTTGCCACCTGGAAACTTGGGTTTGGCCCCAGAGTAAAGGATAGTACCAGGAGTGAATCAGGATGAATGGGCACTTTGCCAGGTGGTCCCCAGGAGAGTTACAGATCAATGCAGCGGAGTGCCTATACACACTAGGTTCGGCGATCACACTGAGGATCTGAAATCCTGGGTAGTTATATGGATACATGCAAAGGACACAAAAAAGGGATAGCAACTACGGGCATGCTTGAGATGGTATCGGACAAAAAGGTTCAATAGCTCAGGTCCTGACATGAACAGAAACCTTCCTTAGACTCCTGGTTTCATGACTGAGGTTCGGTGGACAAATGTATAAAGCTGTGTTTCTGATGGATGTGCTCGTGGAGAACGTTACCTGGATGGGGGTGTTTTCTTTAGACAAAGCATTTTCCATCCTTCTCCAATTGACAGGAATGATCCTGGGTGCTTAACTGAATTAGGCACTAGAAAAAGGCCTCCAGTTTTCAGGGAGAGAGTCCATGGATTACCCAGCTGGTTATTAAATATTCTACAAATTACTGCCTACTGAGCGCCAAACTAAACGTTCTCCTGACCTGATCATGCCTGGTTTGGCTTTCAGTAAACATTTAATTTGGCCCTCAGTGCTTCTTTCTGAAGTAAAGAAACCAATCACACATAGCTCTTTAGTTCAGAGTAAGTGCCCACTGAAGGGGTGGAGGTGTTTAAAAAGGGGCGGGGGGAATCCTCCATTGGAATACATTTATTTATTTATTTATTTATTATATTTATGAATCGCCCATCTGGCCAGACATCCGGCCACTCTATGGAACCATTTTCTTCTTTTTAACCCATGCCACGGGTAGGGTGGAATTTTGGAATAAAAACAGGTAGGGGGAGGAAGCTAAAACTACCACCACCCCAGCCAGAATGTCACACACCCAATCCAAATGAGGGCTGCACATGCTTACTCTGAAGTAAAGAAAGTAGCTTTACTTCAGAGCTACTTCAGAGGGGCTCTGAAGTAAAGAAAACAATCAGAGCTACATGTGATTAGAAGAATGTTTTGTTTGGCCTTGAGGGTGCTTCTAGATGAGGCTTTCACTGTGCAATTGCTCTGCCTCATTTACAGACATCTACAAGAGAGGGCAGACAATGCCACCTTCAATTTGTAGATCTCCCATGCATTCCCAATGCTTCTGCTGTCTTTTTTTTTTCTTTCTTACCAGAAGAGATGTCTTAAGGAAGAAAAGTTGGAGTAGCTGCACAATGCCGTTTGATCATTAATGCCAGGAACCCTGCATCTGGAAGCACCCTGATCCACAGGAATTTCCACAGGTTAATCAAACATCCAGGATTCCAGTGGTGCTCCCACACAGACAGCTGCTAGTGCTACCAAGTTCCAACTGTGTGGCCGTTCCTCTGTATTTTCCTCTTCAATTGATTTTTTTTTCATGGAAGAAAAGGTGAACCAGCAGTGAGAAAATGCAGAAGGGTTATGAGTGGAAGATGTGAGTGAAGCAGGGTGATTGCATGGATAAAAGCCTTGTCTGAAAGCACCCCAAGTATTAATCTTCTCCTGCCCTTTGTTGACAGTTTATTTCTTTATTTATTTTACATATTCATTCACCGCCCATCAGCCAAAAGGCTCCCTGGGCAGTTTACAAAACAAAGCAACACAAAAATATCAACAAAAATAATATAAAAACACAAACATATAAAATATAATGATAAAAACAAGCAGCCAAAATAAATTCAATCCAGAGGTACAGTGGCAATAATAAAAGGGAAAAAATCAACCATTAAAATATTGGGCAAATAAAAAGGTCCTCACCTGGCGCTTGAAAGAATAGAGGGTAGGCGCCAGGCGCACCTCCTTGGACAGCTGATTCCATAGATGGGGTGCCACAACTGAGAAGGCCCTTCTCCTAGTAGTCCCCGTTAGCAGCCTCGCTGCCCTGTTTTGAACCAATTGAAGTCTCCGGACCATTTTCAAAGGCAGCCCCACGTAGAGCGTGTTACAGTAGTTCAAATGAGAAGTTACCAGAGCATGGATCACTTTTGCTAGGCTCTGCCTGTCCAGATAGGGTCGTAGTTGGTAAATCAGCCTAAGCTGATAAAAGGCGCTCCTTGTCACCGAGTCCACTTGTGACTCCAGCGACCGTTCGGAGTCCAGGAACACCCCCAAACTACGAACCCTGTCCTTTAGGGGGAGTGCAACCCTGGCTAGGACAGATTGAGTATCATCCCTCCGGACAGATGATCCGCCCACAAACAGCACCTCCGTCTTGTCTGGATTGAGCCTCAATTTATTGGCCCTCATCCAAGTGCCTGGAGTCAGTGGGTGGCTAGATGGGAAGGAACATGCTGAAACTGAACCCCGACAAGACCAAGGTACTTCTGGTGGGGGACAAGGGGAGGTATGGGGATGTTGACCTGGTGCTGAATGGGGTACATTTGCCCTTGAAGGACCAGGTTCGCAGCTTGGGGGTCATTTTAGACTCCCAGCTGTCCATGGAGGCTCAGGTGTCAGCTGTGAGCCGGGTGGCGCTGTATCAACTCCATCTGATATGGCACCTGCGCCCCTACCTTCCTAATCATCTGCTCCCATCAGTGGTGCATGCCTTGGTCTCCTCTCGCCTAGACTACTGTAATGCGCTCTACATGGGGTTACCCTGGAAGACGGTTCGGAAGCTACAGCTGGTACAGAACGCAGCGGCTTGCCTGGTTAAAGGCAGCCGCTGGTGGAATCACATCACCACAGTGCTCAAGGAGCTGCACTGGCTACCAGTTGCTTGCTGAGCCAAATTCAAGGTGTTGGTTTTGACCTTTAAAACCCTGTACGGCTCCGGTACAGTTTATCTCAAGGAGCGTCTCCAGCAACACCAAGTAGGCCACTCAACAAGATCTGCCACAGACGGCCTTCTCCTTTTCCCTTCAGCCAGAGCAGCTAGACTGGCAGGACCGGTGCAAGGAAGTTTGGCGCCCTAGGCAAAATAAAATATTTAGCGCCCCCTTCCCACTTGAGCCCTCCCTCCCTCGGCGGCGGCAGTGAGGAAGAGTCGCCCGAATGAGCGAGCTTCCTGCTGCTGCCGCTGCTGCCGCCGCCGCTGGCCTCCGCAGCCCGGGAAGGGAGGAAGGAAGGCGAGAAGAGGCGCCAAGCTGAGGTGGATCAGCAGCCACCAGCTGCTCCAGCTGCGCCCTGGTGGACAGAGGCGAGCTACTCTACCTGGCAGTAGCTATCCAAGGTCTTGGCTGCCGAAACAGCGATCTCCCCCCACAAAAAATTTAAAGTGACAAAAAAGCTGCGGTGAGCCAAAAACAGCTCTGCATCACAGCAGGGAGGGACAGGGGGCTTGTTGCTCCTGCGGTGTCCCATTGGATTCTGCCTGAAGGAACAAGGGGGGGAGGGAGGGGGAGCCCGGAGGAGAAGGCGGAGGAGAAGGAGCGGCATTCAGGATTCGGCGCCAAGCGAGCGGCCCCGCGCGGAGCTGCCTTCACGGGTGCAGCTGCTGCTGCCCCATGCCCGCCCGGCCACTCTCCTCGGCTTCCTTGCCCAGATCCGTGCCAAGCGCAGCGAGCCCCGGCTGCCTGACACCTCGCGCGCTCCTGCTGCCGCTGCCACCGCCAAGAAATCAGGCTTGCTCGCTCTCGTCTTCCTCCTCCTCTTCCGTACACACGTCGCGGAAAGCGGAGCGCAGGCCCCGCGCCCTCCCTTCCTCGTCCGTTCCTGGAGGAGGAGGAAGAGAAGGGCGAGTGTCTGTGTGGGTCTGCGCCCCCTTTCGCCATGCGCCCTAGGCAGCCGCCTAGTTGGCCTAGTGGTGGCGCCGGCCCTGTAGACTGGTGGGGACTAGGAAGAGGGCCTTTTCTGTGGCGGCCCCCATACTGTGGAACTCTCTCCCTAGTGACCTCTGCCATGCCCCCTCTCTGCTGAGCTTCCACTGCTCACTAAAAACATGGCTGTTCAGGCGGGAATATGGGGTGGGCTAAGATTTTAAAATTTTATACTGTTTTAAATGTATTCTGTATTTTATCGTGTTGCACATCGCCGAGAGTGGCCGGTTTGCCGGCCAGATGGGCGATCCATAAATGTAACAAATAAATTACCAGACCCAGACACTGATTCAAAACAGCTACTGCCTCACCTGAATTTGATGGATTCAAAACAGCTACTGCCTCACCTGAATTTGCCTCTGTCTACAGGGTTTCTCTGTACTGGCTTTGGTTAAGTTTCTATTGTATTTCCCATTCAGATGAGAAGGCCTGTGATGCTTCTTTTCTCTCTTATTTCATTATTTTATATAAATATAAACATCCTTTTCAGCCACAATCCTATTAATGTCACTTTTGATTGGTGAAATCCTTCAATAACTTGACATTAGAAACAATGAGAAAAAGAAGCATGGATGTAAATGCTACCAGGCACATACCCAGACAGCCTACTGCCTTTCCTGTGGATTTTAGATCTGGATCATTAGGAAAGGAATTGAAAATCAAACTGTCAATATCATAATGCCTTTATACAAATTTATGGTGCAACTACACTTGAAATACTGTATATAAATCTGGCCGCCACACCTGAAAAAAAGATTTTGTAGAGCTGGAAAAGGTGAGGGAATGGGCAACCACGATGATCAAGGGGCTGGAGCTACACCCCTATGAGGAAAGATTTAAATGCTTAGGGTTTTTGAGCTTAGAAAAAAGGTAAGCGGATGGCGGAGGGGGGGAGAGAGAGAGAGAGAGAGAGAGAGAGAGAGAGAGAGAGAGAGAGAGAGAGAAGTTCTCCCTCTCTCATAATACTAGAGTGTGGGGTCATCCAATGAAGCTGAATGGTGGGAGACTCAGGACAGGTAAAAGGGTGTACTTCTTCATAGAATTATATACTACAGAACTGCCAAATTGGATGGCTTTAACAGGATTAGACAAATTCATGGTGGATAAGGTTATTGAGGGCCACTAATAATTATGGCGATATACCGTATACCTCCAATACCAGTTGCTGAGGAACACAAGCAGGAGGGTGCTATTATCGTCCTCATGTCCTGCTTGTGGGCTTCCCTTGAGCATCTGGTTAGCCACTGTGGGAACAGAATGCAAGACTAGATAGGCCTTTAGTTTGATCCAGCAGCAGCTTTTCTTATGTTCTTATAATGTGTTGTTGTTTAAAATCATTTTACCTCCAAGCAATTGCCCTTGAGCTAAGCATTTTCAGCCAGGCTTAGCTGGCAGTGGACAGCAGTGATACACCACAAAAACAAATTGGCTAGCTTTAAATATTAGCACTTATGGCTGAACTTCTTGGTAGTGATTCTGTACTGTCACCCCCACCCAAGCCCAGTGTTATGATATTTTCTGCCAACAGCTTAATGTAAGTACCCTCATACAGTAAAACAACAAAACCAACCGAAATAAATTGGCATGGAGGAGGAAAAAACATGAGGGTTGCCTCAGGGGCTGGCGGAGACAAACAGATATCCAAGGGCAATATTTTCCATGCAACAGCCTTTCTTAGCTTTATCTAAGTACATTAAAAAATGAATGCACTTAGTATGAGATCTAGAAGTTTCTTGGCCAAGGAGGACACATTACATTACTGGAACAATTTCTGCTCCCTAAATTTCATTCCCACTTGATCAACATACATCTCTCAGGAGGAAAACAGATGAGAGGCACGGTTACCTCAGCAAAGCAGCGGGCCAGCGGTATAACCCATTACTGGCCTCAAACTGGGAGCCCTGAGGGCCGGACACTAGTCCCTTGCTACCTACACAATCAAGGCTGCTGGCCAGAGGACAGAAGATTCACATAACCCCAGAATCCTCTGGGCACAGGAAGTCAGGTGACCAGGGAAGGTCAATATGGTTTTACCAGTTTCAAGTGTAAAGACTCTCGGGCCTGTCCACTTCCTCAGCTTGAGCAGCTTGACACTGAGGCAGGCTGCCTAGTTCTCCCTCTTTCATGAACCAGATTTCTGGCAAGGCTGGCCACTTGCACATTGCCAAAAAAGAGGACTTGCATCACCAAAAGGGAGAACAAAGGAGGATACCAATTTGCATAACACGTTCATAAATTTAGACATACTATTATTTAAATGCAAATCCAATACAACTCAGTATAGTGGAGAAGACTGACCAGGTGACCTGTGTGCTTGCTCAGTCTGCTGTCCAGGTGCTAACCATTGTTGGAAAAGTTCAAGGTCCCTGCTAGCTAGCCCTCCTTATGGATCTTTGACTTTAAACCAGACATGGACTGGACAGCCCCTCAAATAGAGGGTGCCTTCAACTAGAGGAGTGCCCTCTGTCAGCCCTCCAAATTAGAGGACTGTCCTCTGTAAAATGGGACATCTGGCCATCCTATTTCTGGCCTTCAGCTGAGCTAGCCCATCTCCAGCTCATCTGCCATAAACCAATCTCCAACTTGAGTGCTTGGCAGATCAGTTAAACACTGCATCTCACCTTCCACTATTCATCTAGAAATCCCACACTACCACTTAGGATGTCAGCAGCACACAAGAGTTTGGGAATCCTGTGTTTTTTTCCACCAAACATGGCATTTTACCGTAGGAAAATAACTTTCTGGTTAGTTTCATATATTTACAAGGCAATCCTTAAGCATGTTTACTCAGAAATCAGTCCCACTGTGTTCAATAGGGCTTATTCCCAGGGATGTTTGCATCAGGGATGGGGACTCGGACTCGAGGACTCGACTCGTGAGTCGGACTGAGTCCCCCCTCTGACTCGACTCGGACTCGAGTCCCAATATTTTTAATGGGACTCGAGACTTGACTCGGGACTCGAGACCAAGGACTCGTCAACATCCCTGGGCTGTTGACGAGTCTTCTGGCTGTGCCAGAAGGAGCGCAATCACCGGTGAAGAGCACATGGAAGCAAGGCGCGCCGCTGCTCGGCCACTATGGACAGCTACCAGGAGCGCAGCCCCAACGATGTGTTGAGATTTATTTTGATTGATGTGTTGTTGTGGGGGGTTTGGGTTAGGGTCAGACATTTTGGGTTTGGCTGCCTCTGCCTGCCTGTTTGGGGTTCCCTGCCTCCTCTGCCTGCCTGGTTATTTTGGGTTTGTCTGCCTGGTCTGTTCTTGCCAAAATCAGTTGCAGAGTTTTGAAATAAAAAGGCACACTTGTGCCTAGAATTTATTTAAGTCACACATCTGAAGTAGCCTTATTTTGTTGGGGGGAAACCCCATTGATTTTAATAGGGACTCGTGGAGTCAGTTTTGGGAGTGACTCAGGACTCGGGACTCGTGAGTCGCCATTTTGGACCAAGGACTCGGACTCGGACTCGAGACTCGGGTCCAAAGACTCGTGACTCGACTCGTGACTCGAGACCAAGGACTCTTCAACATCCCTGGTTTGCATAGGAGTACAGCCTAAAATTACACGACTACACAACTCTGGCTAGCTCCAGTTATAATCAGCCAATGCAGCACACAAAACAAACAAAAAAAATGGATCAAAACATGTCAACTTGTGTGAGCATTTAAGCACACAAGCTGAACAGCAGCAAGCTACAGAGCAATCAGTCTATAAGAAAACAAAAACTATTGCCTACAAAGATGGAAAGCATATTCAAACATCAAAAGCAGATACCTACAGAATAAATTGTTTTCAATGGCAATCCAAATATGTAATAGGAATAAGACTAATTTATATATTAACCAACACCTATTAATGAATGGTGACACAAGGATTTACACCGAGATTTATTTTCTGGCCCCATTCAGATAGATGTCATTTCCCAAATACTCTCAGTGAACTCTCTTTTATTTAAAGGGATAACATTCCATTAAGAATTCCCAGTGGATACTTGTCGTTTTTGCTTCAAACGGCAGATGGAATCATGTGAGTGATGACCTCTTCCAAGGCAGAGAGAAGAAAAGTTGTTATTAGATGAACTGCAGAGGATTGTCATTGGCTGGTAAACACAGTGGGGCAGCTAGCTTGAAGATCACTCAATCACGCCGGGAGCGGGGGATTGCTCAGAAAGGAAAGGGGGAAGCAAAACATGATTTCTGATATCCATTCAGTGAAATCTTCAGCTTTATCCTTGTGTCTTCTGCGTTCACTGGAGCCTGATATACTGGCACTACCTACCTACAAGTCAATCCCCCACATTCCATCACAGTCCAGCATGACCAAGAAACAGAACCCAAGATGGGATATGAAGACAGGAGCTAGGCTGATTCTTAATTACTGAAGTCCCACATGACCCACACTTCCAGATATCACAAGGGAGTGCAATGTGTATGGTGTGTACTGAACTGCAAAAAGACTCCACGGTCTCTGTACAACTCTTCTGTACATACCATACCCAACACCATGTTGGGCATTTTGCTTCTTTTCTTCTCGGAAAGCCAGTTTCCAATATTCCTGAACACTTCCTGAAAATAACTGCCCTGGTGTAAGCATGCCCTGGAATGAGGTTACCATGTGGAAGAGCCCATAGCTCAGTGGTAGAGCATCTGTTTTGTATGCAGATTCTACTGTGGCATCTCCAGAAAAAAGAATCAGGCAGAAGGTGATGTAACAGTGAAGCTACTGCCAGTCAGAGCAAATACTGGGCTAGATGCACAAATAGTCTGATGTGGTATAAGGCAGCCTCTTATGTTCCTATCTTACCAGAGGCAGTGTTAAGGCACGGCCCACTAGGGCTGGAGCCCCAAATCTTTCATTCAGAGCCCCAAATCTCTGGGAGGCCATCTGCCCCACCACCCTGCTGTCCACGGGCACTTGGTGAAATAAAGGTATAGCCATCATAGGGGCCCTGATGATGTCTGTTGCATCTGATCTCCCTGGATTAGCTGGCTTTTTGCCCACATGTGCTTTACCTCCTGCTGCCCCCCACCCTTTGAATCTTTCTGCCTGAGGTTTTTTTCTAAAATCAAATGCCCTCCTCTCCCATCCATATACCCCTTTTTACAAATAGGGGTGTCCTTAAGAGACAGGGTCCTTTAAAGACATAGAGAGAGAGAGAGACTTTAGAACATATACAAATTAGCATATGCAAATTTATATATATATATTTTGTCCTGCAGGCCTGAAGCCCAGATTGTTTCAGTACCTAGCACCGCCCCTCTATCTTAAGGTTGCGGACTGGACTGTACCACTTCAGACTACAGATGGGGGGTGGTTTTTAAAAAAGTTCCACACATTTAAACACACACACACCCCTGCAAGTTTTGAAAACAAAAAAGCAAACAAACAATCAAAAAACCCTAGTACATCAGGGAGAAAGTTGCAAGCCCAGCCTGTGTTCCCTGATGCACAAGGATTTGTTTGTTTGTTTGTTCAGCAAGGCTAGGACTGTGTTTGCTTTTTAATGTGAGGGGGAGCATTCAAAAATGTCTGAAGAGGTACAATACATTGTTCTACCTCAGGACTCTAGCATCTCACCTGCATTCTATTCTGCTGCATATGTAGACCAGACCCCCGACTGGGCCCATTCTGAATGTAGCTCCTGGTTTAAGAAACCAGCTTGGGGGGTGGGGGTAGGATTCCTTACCCCTTTCCTAGGCCATGATTGAGTTTGGGACAAAGGGATCAGGTTTGGAAGAACCTGGAAAAAATGGATTCAATGATGTATAAGCAGGGCTTTTTTTCTGGTGGAACTCACTGGAACTGAGTTCCAGCACCTTTTCTTCTATTAATTGCATTACAATTTAATCGCCATCTACTCCCGAGGAAATGTAATCCAAGAGTTCCGGTACCTTTTTCTCCAGAAAAAAAGCACTGTGTATAAGACAGTGGAGAGGGTTGGGTTGGGGCAAGGAGAAGACTGAAACACCATCCCTACCCCGTTCCATCCATAGAATCATAGAAAAGTAGAGTTAAAAGGGGCCTATAAGGCCATCGAGTCCAACCCCTGCTCAGTGCAAGAATCCAATTTAATGCATCCCTGATAGATAGATAGATAGATAGATAGATAGATGGTTATCCAGCTGCACCTTGAATGCCTCCAGAGTGGGAGAGCCCACCACCTCCCTAGGTAGTTGGTTCCATTGTCTTATTGCTCTAACAGTCAGGAAATTTTTCATGATGTTTAGGTGGAATCTGGGTTCCTGTAACTTGAGCCCATTATTCCGTGTCCTGCAAACTGGGATGATCGAGAAGAGATCCTGGCCCTCCTCTGTGTGACAACCTTTCAAGTACTGGAAGAGTGCTATCATATCTCCCCTCCGTCCCTTCTTCTGAAGGCTGAACATGCCCAGTTCTTTCAGTCTCTCCTCATAGGGCCTTGTTTCCAGTCCCTTTATCATGACGGGGTTTAAGGCAGTAATTTAATATGTTATGATAAAGCAAGTTTTTACTCCAGAACCATTCCATATAACTAAACTGACAGGCTAGGGCCTACACATGTCGGCGCAGTCTGTAAGAGAGGTAGGACTTGCTTTCCTGGATGAAACCATGCAGTTTAGCATTCGGTTTCCAACAGTGCCCAGACCGGATGCTTCTGGGGAACTCACAGGCGGTGCAAGATAGTGAGAGCCATTCTCTCTTGCTCACTTGAGGCTTCTAATCAGAGGTATGCTGCCCACGATCATGGATGTTTTGTAATGCAGATTCCTTTCTTATTTTGTGCTAGCTGAGTTTTCGGACCGGACCAGCATTCTGCTCAATGCATTATCTGCTCACTGTTAACACAATTATCGTTGTTGTTTAAATTGTATCGGAGCGTTGTGCCTGGCAGAAATAACTCGGTTTCGTTTCTCAAAGTGGATCAGACAGAATGACAGATTTATGGAATTTTGTGAAATAACAGGGTATTAAAAAGAGAAAGAAAGAAAAGATGACTCAGAGAACAAGAATTACTAATAGCTAATTAACAGGGCTGAACTATGCAATGATGGTGGTAGGGCGCTTTCCCTGATGCACTGGGCTCCATTATGTGCACAAAGGAAGAATGAAAAGGGGGGGGGGAGGTCGGGTAAAAGTGACTCTTGACTCTTCCTGTTTACCAGGGACAGACCCTCCCTATTCTCTGGTATCTGTCCCTGGTAAAAGACTAATCCTATGTTGTCTTTTCTGGGGAAGCCTTTCAAAAATGTTGTTTGTGTCTCTGTGAGTGCTACAGTTGCCATTCTTCAGGTATCAGACCCTTCAATTGGTGACTAGAAGTTAAGTTTCTGAGCAAGGAGCAGATTTTGACTCTACATGCTTGTAAATGCAACAAGAAATGTGAGGTCTTTGCTTTCTTTCTATCTGTTCTCCCCCCTCCCCGTAGCCACCTACCCCAGATAATAAATGTTGCTCAAAGTACTTGAGTTGCAGGTATTTTTAGTAGTATGATCAGATCCATTGTAAGACTGTATATATTCTATTAAACATACTCAAGGGCGCAATCCTATGCGTGTTTAGACAGAAAAAAGTCCTACAGCTCCCAGCATCCCTCCAGCAGGCATGGCTGGCTGGGGCATGCTGGGAGTTGCAGGACCTTTTTCTGTCTGAAGAAGCATTGGACTGCACCCTTAAGCATGTTTAATAAAAAGGAGTGTCATAAAAAGGAAACCAGAGCAGCCAGTTTACTAACATGCATTGCTTCCGGAGCTGGTGCAGGCCAGATTGCTGCAGTGAACACTAAGTGAGCAGCAGACAGGGAGGAACATTCTACAGCATGTAACAGAAGTGCCTCAGGCATTGATCCCTGGGGTGAAAAAAATTTGGGGTGTGATTACCCAAGGATTGCAATCATGCAGTCGGATCCTATGCATGTTTACTGTGAAGCAAGCAAATTCAATGTGAGTTTTGCCCAGGCATGTATACACAGGGTCGCAAGCATATCCAACATACCATTCTGGGTGCTGACTACATTTTTTTTAAAAAAATATGTGACTAGATATGTTCCTGTGAAGATGCTTCTGTGGGTATGCATGTTTTCTTGGAGAAATTACATTTGTGCTTTACTATATTGTATATTCAATTAAAATTCAATATATGTATGTGTTGCCTTGATTAGGCTCTGAAATACAAGAAAGTGAAAATCTGCCGCACCTATAGCATCAGTGAAAGAAGAGCAGGATTCTGAGCAGGCCACATATACAAGGCAGCAGACATGCTCATAAATAAACCAGGAAAGGCTCAGTCTTAGTTTGTTGTTATTCTTACAGACTCCCCATTTATTTAAATTGAAAAAGATCATGTGTAAGGCCACTGCAATCCTGTGTATACTTACTTGGAAACAGGTCCCACAGCATTCGGTTGGAGTTGCTTCCCAGCAAGCCTACATAAATATCAGGCTGTAAACATTTTCTCACTGTCTATACCTTTAAACAGTAAGTGCCGCCGCCCCCCCCCCCCACATCCCAGCAGAAGTTCATACATTTGGGAGCCAGTGTTGTATAGTGATTAGAGTTCTGGACTTACACCAGGGAGACCTGGCTTCAAATTCCCTCTCAGCCGCAAAGCTCACTACGTGACCATGGGGGAAGTCACTCTCAGCCTAATCTAGCTCACAGGGTTGTTGTTTGGCAGCCCCAACTCAATCAACTCTGGGAGGGTAGCGTATCCATATGTGCCCCAATTTCCATGATGGCTGACTTTATCACTGAACTTGAAGAGATATACTAGTCATGCAGATACACTAGCCATGCAGAGCCCATACACCAGGGGTGCAGAACTTCTTTCAGACCAAGGGCCGAGCTCCATTTCTGAGAAGCTCTTGGGGGCCACATTCCGGTGGTGGGCGGGGCCAGAGGCAAAAAGCAAGGGGTTAAAATGTAAAAAAAAATATGCCAGCATATTTTAGCTTAAAGCAATTACTGCCAGCAACTGAACCTTAGGAGAGGCATTTCAGCCTTCTAGAATTGGGGGAGGGGGGAACTGCACAAATGTTGGGAAACCACCAAATGGCTGATGGTTGGGGGAAGGGGCGGGGCTGGGAGAAGGGGTATGGCCCTCTGGGGAATCCCATCTGGATTTGCCCCCTAGGCCTGAGGTTCTACACTTCTGCCATACGCGTTCCTCCAAAAGAGTCCAGAAGTGGCCATACACACTCCTGAAGATGATCATGAATGGTGGTTTTCCACAACACCCATGCCTTTCGACTTAGATCTGAACAAACAAAAGAAAAATAAACTTAATACACCAAGACATATTTTTTTATTTAAAGCAGCCCCCTTTTGTCAACTGGGCTCATGCAAAAGCTGGAGACCATATGTTTCAAGCTTCTAGATGTGCTTTCAAGTTTCTGATGAATATGTCTCTGTGGGGCTGTTTCTGTCAATGGCAACATTTTTTTATGGCTTTGAATTTGCCTGCAAGCAGCCACCTGGTAATAACATCACTACAAATTACTAGGGTGCTCCAGAGTTTGGAGGCAGATTAAAAAGTAATTGAAAGGGTGGGCTAAAATCAATTTAGGAACCATAAAACCTTCTGTTCGCCATCTCCTTCTGCGCCTTACGTTGAACTGATTTCAATTAGAAAGTTCCATAAGTTAATCAGGTTGGTCAAATACTGATTGGGGGGGGGGGGAATAACTCAGATGCTCAAGTAATTTAGCATAGCTCTATTGTAACATAGCTCTTTCGTTACAGTTTCAAAATCTCAAAGTTTATCCCGCTTTGTTTTGTTTTTTCAAAGTTTCATTCATCTTCATATGTATTTGCTAGTTTTGTAATGAATAACTATGGTGCTATGATGTACAGATCATTTTACTGGGACCGGAATAACAACTATGCTATGTACACTGCAGTGTAGGGCTTCATGAATCCTGAGGTTTCTGCAACTGATTAATGATATGGGACTTTCCCATCGGGAAAACTATTCCCATTTTGCTGCCTGCACTTAAAATTCTCCACAGCTCAAAATACAGTGACTAATTGTCACAACACAGATGAACATTGGCTGTGATTGATCAAGTAAGGATTGTAGAATATAGAAATAAACTGTTCAGTATGAGAAGCAGAGTACCAGTTTTTAATGCAAAAGATTTCAAGGGTGACAGCAAGTTATGTGGGAAGCACGGTTACATGAACATGTGACGTTCCCTTATACTGAGTCAGGAAAAAAAATTTCAGAGTGTAACCCAGCAGTCCTGCCGGTCCCCAAACAGAATAAATATTTCCCAACCAACATTTTAAAATAAAGATCCAGGGAGAATGAGAGAAAACTACCAGCTTTTTGGAGGAAACTTCTGCACGCCCCAAAATCAAAAAGCCTTTGCATGTGTTGAGATATGTACTAAAAATATAGTATTTAATAGGATGTGGCATACAATTTCTCCCCATGCACTGCCCCCATTTTTATTCTTTTTCAAAACACTTTTAAAAAGTCACTGCGATGACACCGTCCTTACACTCTAGGACCAGCCGCATAAAACCCTTCTCAGGCCAAGCACCAACACCTAAAAACCTGAGGGGAGGGTCTAATGAAAACCTTTCCCCTACCTATGAGGAAAAAGATCAATAAAGTCTCTTATGGATCTACCGGTATTTAAATATATTCTACAGTGGGTGTAAAGATGTGTGTGTGTAGGTTTATCAGTAATGCAGGTTAATAATGCCAGGCTGACATGTAGGATTTGGGTAGCAAACAAAATAAAAATAAGTTTATTTTAGTTCACAAAATCTTAGTTCAAGAAGATAATAACTTTAAACCTGCCTACACCAAACACTCTGTAATTATCCTAAGTCCCTATAACTTTAAATTCTTTCACTCTTCAGACAAGCACCAATCTCTCTCAAAACTCCTGACAGACTAGACAAGAATATCTGTAAGAATCACTGTAAGACTGTAAAAGCTCCCTCCTGACATCACTCACACACTCCTTATATACTCCTCCCCCCCCACCCTTTCTACATCACAAACCACACCCACTCAGTTCAACCTTCTATTCTCACTAAACATAGTAATGCAGACATACACCAGGGTTACGCCACAGTCACTCTATAAAGTTATACTATATACTATACTATATTGCAGCTTACCCCAACCTGGTGCCCTCCAGATGTGTTGGACTACGTCTCCCATCACCCCAGTGGCTATGCTGGCTGGGGATTATGGAAGTTGTAGACTAACACATCTGGAGGCCACCAGGCTGGGGGTAGCTGCTCTATTGTATTACACAGTGAATTGTGCTTGTTGCCTTTTAAAAAACAAGACAATTTTATACTGAATATAGTGTTGTTTTGGTAGGCAACGGGCAAAGGCCTAACATACACCAGATCAATAATGCTAAAGGTATCAGACTGTCTGCTTTGCACTTTTGATTTATTGACTGAGAGATGCTTTTTGTATTCGGTTGCACGATGCCTTCCCTGGGAGCTCTGTCGGTAATGCCTTGGCACGCCACACTCAGAAGGAAGTCCTTAATGCCAGTAACTTCGACTTTCTCTTACTTTGTTAGTTCAAAGCGTCAGAGCTTGTGAGATCCGAGGGGATGCATGTTTCAGCCATTGCTTGGTTTTCTAGCATTTTTTTGACTATCCTAAAGCACAAGAACAAAATGCTGAACATGTTATTTTCTATCAACTGTATGACTAGAATTTGGGCTGTGAGCGGCATCAGTGCGCATCAGCACATCACAGTCAGAGAAGCGAAACTTGCATAGCTATATAGGATGCCTTAACCTGCTGAGGCCAGGACCAGAGCCTAGTTGAACTACTAGAGGGTCATAGGGATGGAGAGGTTATGTCAAAGTGATTATTTGTCTGCCAAGGGCCACTGCAAGGAAATAAATAAATAAATATGAAGAGTTTATGCAGCACTTTCAAACATTCAAAGCCCTTTGTGCTCATTATCTCAGCACATATTACCATAAGGGGAGCCACTATCACTATTCCCATATTGCTTTGTGCATGTCACGGAGGCACAATTTGAACTTGCCTCACAGATCTTGTACTTAGCCATTTTACTATACCTGCTCTACAGTTGGGGTTGCAATGCAACCATACTGAGAAATATATTGAAATAGAAACTGCCTGTTTTGACCTTTGAAGTCCTGAAAAAGCTCGAGACCAGAGTACCTCAGGAATCCCCACCTCCATATCAGCCTGCCTAAGAACTTTCTTCTGCCAGCAGAGGATGTGTGGGCACTAGAAATAGGGCCTTTTTGGCTGTAGCACCCAGAACTGGGAATAGTCTTCTGAGAGAAAGAGATGTTTGGCCCCAAAGCTGCTCACTGTTAGGTAAGCAACACAGATGGTTTTATGGCAGCAGGTCTTTTCAGGTTATTGCTTTTCCTAAGGATTAAACTACTGTTGCAGCTTTTAACATTATTATAAATTGTTTTAAACATTTTAATTGTTATGTTATGGTGTTGCTTGTTGCTTTATTGTTTGTAAACCATTCAATGTTAAATTCTTAACTAGAATGGTTGGGCAGAAATGTCAGGAAGGACAAGAAAGAAAGAAAGAATGAGCGAACAAAAGAAAGAAAGAAAAGAAAAGAAAGCCACAGTGTGTTCTGGTTCATTTCCTTTCTTTAGTGAGAAAATCGTAATTGCTATATAAAGCCCAGAGAGCTTCGGCTATTGGGTGGTATAGAAATAAAATTATTAATAATAATAATAATAATAATAATAATAATAATAATAATAATAATAATAATAATAATAATAAATATCAAATTCTGACAGCAGTAGTAGTGCAGATAGTTGTAGTATTGAGGGGACTAAAAAAAGCTCTTTCATCCATGAGCTTTTTTGTGAGCAAAGGAAATAAGTATGCATGAACTGCAGGAAAGGTATATTACCTCTTCTAGTAAGTGTGTGAGGTGGGAGGATCAACTCTCGGACAACTCCAGAATAAAGGTATGACTATCTCCTGACTTTCATTAGAAAAGTGATGTACCAAGCAGCCCACAAGAGGCAAGAGAAAGGCAGGGCAAAAAGAGAGTCTGAGACAGTCTTCATTTTGGTTTCTCCACCATGAGCTTCTTTTTTGTGGTCCCTTCACAATGAAGCTCCACATGGAACTCAATATGGTTTCCGCCCCTCTAGAGGGACAGTAGACATGATTTTTACTGCACGTCAGCTCCAAGAAAAATGCCGGGAGCAAAATCAACCCCTTTATATGGCATTTATCGATTTGGCTAAGGCCTTTGATACTGTAGACCGTACAGCTCTCTGGACTATCCTTATGAAAATTGGATGCCCCAATAAATTTGTGAATATCTTGCGACTTCTCCATGACAACATGACGGCAACGGTTTTGGACAACAACGGCTCTCATGGTGCTCCATTTAAAGTGGGATCAGGTGTTAAACAGGGATGTGTTATCGCCCCAACATTATTTGCCATTTTCATCGCCATGGTTTTACATCTTGTCGAGGGGAAACTTCCCACCGGTGTGGGAATTATATATCGAACAGATGGAAAGCTTTTTAATCTCAGCAGGCTGAAAGCAAAAAGTAAGGTAATTACAACCTCCGTTGTGGAACTTCAGTATGCTGATGATAATGTGGTCTCCGCACATTCAGAGGATGATCTCCAAACTATCCTAAATGCTTTTGCAGAAGCATACGAAAAACTTGGTCTCTCACTTAACATCAAAAAAACCAAAGTGCTTCATCAGCAAGTGCAAGCCAATCCTTTGGTGATGCCATCTATCCAGCTTGGCGGGACAATACTGGAAAATGTCGATCATTTTCTCTATCTTGGCAGCTATCTTTCTGTTACAGCTAACATCGACAGTGAAATCCAGCATCGTCTGAGCTCCGCAAGTGCCGCATTTTCTCGAATGAAACATAGAGTGTTCGAGGATCGGGATATTTGTAAGAAGACCAAAACACTGGTTTATGAAGCCATTGTATTACCAACTTTATTGTATGCCTGCGAAACATGGACTATCTATAAACGTCACTTCCACCTCCTTGAAAGGTTTCATCAACGTTGCCTCCGGAAAATCCTGCAAATTACTTGGGAAGATAGGCGAACAAATGTCAGTGTACTGGAAGAAGCAAAGACTACTAGCATTGAAAAAATGATCCTTCAACGCCAACTTCAGTGGACCGGTCATGTTGTTCGAATGCCTGACTGCCGTCTCCCAAAGCAGTTACTTTACTCCCAACTCAAGGATGGAAAGCGGAATATCGGTGGTCAATATAAGAGGTTTTAAAATGTTCATAAGGCTAATCTAAAAAATGCAATATAAATCATCGAAACTTGGGGAAGCTCTGGGCCCATGAACAGATCTAAATGGAGGTTGGTCCTTTCACAAAGGTTCCATGGACTTTGAGAAGCCCGAGTGCAAGTGAAAAGGGAGAAACGTGCTAAGCGAAAAGCACTCAAATGAATCCCTTACAGGACCATCTTCTATCTGGTAACCTGGTCCCTCACTGTGGGAAGCTGTGTGTACTAGATGGCCTCCACAGTCACTTACGGACCCATCGCTAGAGTCTACACAATCTTCTTTAGAATCTCCTCCTTTTATCCCGGAAGACAATCTTACTCGTTCACGAGTGATCGCCTGATGATGATGACAATGTATGAGGGGACTGAATATCTGACGCGTAAGGGTGTATAGACCACCCCTGAAAATGTTTTGTGGGGATTTTTTGTTTTTCTCAAAAGCTGTATAATGTTTTGTCCAAGCAGGAACCTTCAGATGTCAACATTTTGTCTTAGGTAAAACATGGTGGCAGCTTAGGCACAATCTTATTCACCTCCCCTTTACATTTTAAAAAAATCACTATAAAGAATGTACATCCATCAAATACACTTTCCAGGGGAAGCAAGGTTGGCCTAATGCTATTCTCTTTTTAATAAAAAATGCCGCCCACAGAAATTTGGTTATTAGGCAGTTTACAAATACAGGAAATAAATAAATACAATAATCCCTGCAGAAAAAATAGATATTTTTTTTCCAAGTCACTTTTTGCCATTTTAAACACCATACAACAAATATTTCAAAGCAGATAGATCAAAATATCTCTAATTGAACTGAACAGAAAAATCAGGGGGGGGGGGTGTTTGTTTTTTTGCAAATAGGCAAGCATAGTTCATATTTTCTCCTATTATTGAGCTGTTCTGCAGTAGTGGTGGTACAGATAGAAGTAGTGTGGAGGGGACTAAAAGCTGTTTCGTTCATTACCTTTTCCTTAAAAGTGAGCTTTTTTGTGAGCAAAGAAAATACGTATACATGAACTGCAGGAAATCTATATTACCTCTTCTGGTAAGTGTGTGAGGTGGGACACCTCTTGGATAGTTCCAGAATAGTTCTGTTGTATTTCCAAGCAGTATACAAAACAAAACAAAACAAAACAAAAATGTATACTGCTTGAAAGCACAGCATGCCTTAAAGCTAATACAGAATATTGAAGCAAATACATTGCAAATTATTTTGGTTTCTGCCTCAAGAGAGTTTGAGGTAACTGCTGTAGTAATGTTTGGGAAGATACATTGAAGACAGAAGACCTTTAAAAACCAAACATTTAGTATTTGGGGGGAGAAGGGGAAGCTCAAATGGACTTCATTATATTTTTGTTATTTTACATATATATTTCTTAGACACCCCACATTTGGGGGATAGGGCAAAATATAAGCAAGTCAATAGTGTAGGTTGAATAGTAAAGTGCAAAATAACAAGGGATGGGGGTAGATTCTATCACTACTTGAATCCAGGCTGGGAACATGTTCCAACTAGGGCAGGATAACTTCCAGAACATATCTGTAAGACCTGTGGCTTACGCTGGCTCAGCTTGTCTGAGCGTGGAAAGCTAAGCAGGGTCAAGCCAGGTTGTTACTTGGATGGGAGACCCCTCCTCTAGTTTCATGCATTGAGCAGGGGGTTGGACTCGATAGCCTTGTAGGCCCCTTCCAACTCTATGATCTATGAATCTGGCCCCTGCCAAACTAGCAATGAAAGGAGGTCAGTATTATACACAGACTGTTCTAGGCATTGCCACAGAAGTATAGAGGTCTTCACTGATGCTAGGGCTGACAACATTACTGACTATTACCACAGCAGAAGTCTCAGGACATGAACAGAAAAATGTAGTGCAGCCTGGAGATATACCCACGCCATGCTTAGCATCTCAACATTTGTCTGGAGCAGACTGTCAAATTCATTCCAGATTTGAGGATCCATACCAGTTTCGGTGGAACAGAAGAGGGATGGGTGGATGAGTGATGTTCAAGATCGCTAGTATTCTCCAGACATCATCGCACTGCCCGAATCCTGTTTGCATTTGGCATCGCTGCTCACTCTATGTGAACCGGAAAACTGCGCAAACTGAGCAGTGATCAAATGTGAAATTGGCATAAATGTCCCCAAATTTGCACAAATGTCCTAATTTGCGCAACTTCCTTCTTAAGTAGGGCTGCTTCACTCTGCAAACTTCAGGGAAACTGAAGCAAATTAGGAAATCTGCACAAAAATGAACTGGGAAAGTTGCATAAATTGAATGTGAGCACAGCTCTGGCAATTTGTGAACATTTTCAGCAGACCCACACCTGCGCTCACACTGGGGGCTTTGAAGAGGGCATGCTTGCGTGCTTTGCAAGCAAAAACAAAATTCTCATACATCCCTAGCTCAGCAGAATATTTTCATTCCTGGCCCACCCCAAAATGTCAGAATATAAGCAAGTGCTTATACTGCATACAAAAGTGCATGTGTTAGGAGAAATGTGTACAGAAATATGTACAAATTTTCTTATAAGAAGAATATTGTAATGCAAGCACTGAGACAGAAATCAGATCAAATAGTATACAGTGGATCTACTTTACAAGTTTATAATGATTTATGTCCTCAAACAATTGCTTGGAGGAGAAGTGTGAAACCTTGCACTGAAGTGCTGAGAAAGAAAGGAATCAAATATAATTGGGGCTATCCAGTATTTCTGTCTTTCGTGCTGGATGACAAGAGATGTAAAATTACATCATACAACCAAGGAATGGGCCTGCTTGGAGAGATGGGACTGTTGGATGGACAGCCTGGAGATCGGAAGAGGCCAGAAGAAACACTTGGAGCTGTGGGAGGAGTTATTTAAGTCAAGATTTCTGGAGTAAAAGGAGAGGAGTGGTGGCAGAGAAGAAGGAAGAAAGAAGAGATGGAGCTGTTGGTTTTGTCTTTGTTGTTTCTCTTTGCTGTTGTTTGTCTGTTTCTTTTTTCCCCTTTTGTTTTTTCTTCCCTTGTTTTTGTGGTTCTTTTTTTCTCCTTATATATATATACATATATATATTTATATATATGTATATATATACATACGCATATGTATAATCCCCCCCTCTTACGCATATGTATAATTCCCCCCCTCTTTTCCTTGGTTCTTGCTTTTTTTTTTCTCCTTTTTCTTTTTCTAATTACTCTTAATACTCACTTTTCTCTTGAAGAAAAATAATAATAATAATAATACTAAATAAAATAATCTACTTTTTTTTTCTTTAAAAAAATATTTTTTAAAAACAAACAAAAACAAGGTTAAGATGGTGAATGAGAGATAAATTTGTGGGAGGGCCTGGGAGGTTGCTGTCCTGAAGCGTTTGGTTTCGTTCCCCCCCCCCCGAGTAGGAGGGTAGGGTTAGAGCGGGGCATGTTGCCCTGGCATGGTAAGGGGGGAGAATTGTATAGATGTGGGATAGGTGGGAGGAAGTGTTATGTGTTTATTGTCTTCACTAGAGGGGGCCAAAGATTCAGAACTTCTCTAGTATTTGATGGATCCTAAATTGAGAATGTCTACATTGAATGTTAAAGGCCTGGGAACTGTTATAAAAAGGCGGCACATTGAAGCACTCCTAAAGAAAGACAAGGCGGACATTATTTTTCTGCAAGAAATGCATCAGTCAAAGAAAGGGGTAAACAAATTAAAGCTGAGGTGGTCCAGTTTGTATGAAACAGCATTTGGATCTTCTAATTCAAGAGGGGTGGCAATTATTATTTCTAAAAACAGGTTAAGAAGGATGCCAGAGGGAGATATATTTTAATTAATGGTACCATGGGGGGGAGAAGAATTTGTATTAATTAATGTTTATGCACCAAATCAGAATCAAGGGGAATTTTATCAAATGGTGTTTAAGGAAATGGGTGTTATACAGAATCAGAGGGTTATTATGGCGGGCGACTTTAATATGGTGATGGATAAAAGGATAGATAAATCAAACCCCACGGATGGGGAGATGAAGAATAACATCACGTTTTTGAATAAGGTGATCACAAAGGAAGGGTTGGTGGATGTTTGGAGAGAAGTTAAAGGGCAAGATAGAAGATATACGTATTATTCATCAGCCTTAAGAATTTTTCTAGGATAGATTATATATTTGTGTCTAGGAGCTTGGTCTCTAGGGTCATGAGTACTGAGATAGGTATTATAAAAGTTACGGATCATGCGTTGGTCAATATGGATTTAAAGATAGGGAAGGATTATAGAGAGGCTAGAAGATGGAGGTTGAATTGTAACATTTTTAAAGCAAAACATATAACTGAAAAGATAGAGAAATAGATGAGGGAAATTTGGGAATTTAATCAAACAGAGGATTGTAGTCAAGCTATAATATGGGATACTATGAAAAGTGTTATGAGAGGTATAGGAATAAGAGAGGGAGTTAATTTAAGAAAACAACAGGAGGCTTTTAATAAACAGATAGAAGAAGAGATTAGAGAGTTAGAAGAATCTTTTTTAAAGAATAGGGATAAGAAGGGATTTGCTGAATTGCAAGCTAAGAGGAAAGAATTTGAGAATAAAGATATAGACAAAGTGCAAAGGAATTTGATATATATGAAAAGAGAGTTTTTTGAGAATAGTAATAAAAATTCTAAAATGTTAGCTAGATCTGCGCAAAAAAAGGGGGGAAATTTAGTGGGGGTGATTAAAGATAAGAAGGATAAGGAATATAATTTAATGGATAAATTAAAAATATTTCACGAATTTTATTCCGAATTGTATAAGGCTGTTTTATGCTCTGAAGTAAGGATTAAAGAATATATTGAAAAAAATTTGAAAATAAAAATATTAGAAGAGGATAGAGACTATATGGAACAACCTTTTACGGAGTTAGAAATAGAGTTTGCTATAAATAAATTAAAAGATGGTAAAACTCCCGGAATAGATGGTTTAGGGGCTGAATATTATAAGGTTTTTAAGAAAATGATAATTCCCAAGTTAAAAAACTTGTTTAATGATATTTTACAGGGGGGAGAGATTCCTCCTTCTTGGAAACAATCTTTGACCATTTTAATCCTGAAACCGAATAAGGATCCGGCAGACCCAGGATCTTATATAGACCAATTTCATTAATTAATCAAGATGTAAAATTAATGTCTGCAATATTAGCTAGAAGAATGAATAGTTTTGTAAGTAAGTATATTGGCTTAGACCAATGTGGTTTTGTACAAGGTAGACAAATGGCAGATTTGACTAGAAGAGTGTTAGATATAATATATTTAATTAAGAAAAATAATTTGAAGGCAGGGTTTAGCATTAGATATTTTCAAGGCCCTTGATTGTGTGGAATGGCCAGCATTAAAGAGGATAATAAAAACTATGGGGTTTGGGGAAAAGTTTCGAGGAGTTATTGATCAATTATATGCTCAAAATATGACATCAGTTGTAGTAAATGATGGCATAACAGATCAAATTTTTCTAGGCCGAGGTACCAGACAGGGCTGTCCCCTTTCCCCAATCTTATTTGTGTTAGTTATGGAGGTTTTGGCAAATGTAGTTAGAGAGGATAATAATTTAAAAGGGATAGGGATAAAGGATAAGATAAAAATTAATCTTTTTGCAGATGATACTCTGTTAACAATTGAAAATCCCATGGAAATGATGGATAGGCTAGAGAATCATTTAAAGGAGTTTAGGGATGTTACGGGGTTGCAAGTAAATTGGGATAAATCTGAGATTATGTTGTTTAATTATAGTAAAATAGAGGAGCTAGAAGGGATTAAAAAAAGATCAAATATTAAGGTAAAAAGTATAATTAGATATTTAGGTATAGATATTTTAAAAGAGCTAGAAAAAATAGGAGAACAAAATTTTAGAAAGTTAAAGAATGAGGTAAAAAAAAGATAGAGGAATATTAAAAAATTGGACTTTCATGGTTTGGTAGGATAGCTTTGATAAAAATGAAGATATTACCAAAGATAATTTTTTTATTTAGAATGATACCAAGTTGTTTATCAGAGAAGGAAATTAAGGAATGGCAAGCAATAATTAATAATTTTTGTAATGGGGGGGGAAAGGCGAGGATTACTAAGAGTAAATGGTATAAATCCCAAAAAGAAGGTGGGCTTGGCCTTCCTAATATCAAGTGGTATTATATAGCTAATCAGTTAAGGTTTATAATGGACATTTTAGTTAAGAAGAATATTTTGTGGTTAGAAATAGAAACGCAGGAAATAGAAACTGGGATGGAAATTTTTTTATTTTTAAAAAAAACTAATAGTAGGGTAAAAAGAATAGAAAATCCCTTCTTGAAAAATATGGTAGGGATTTGGAATAGTAACAGACAGATCTTTATACCAGGGATATCACCGTTAACTCCAGTTGTAGCAATGGAGGACTTTCCAGAAAATGCACAGCATTGGGAAGCTATATTTAGGGAAAATAAGGTTATCAAATTAATGGATTGGATGGGAAAAATTGAGACTAGACAACAAATATCTGAAATGATTGGGCCAGGTAGAATTTAATGATTAAATTTAATGCAATTAGATCAGTGGACTAAGAAATGGAAGAAGAGAAATGAGCATGAGAGGGAGCTTACTGGATTTGAAAAGAAAGTGTTGTCTAGAGAACTTATAGAAGGGAATGTTTCTTCCAGAAGGTTAACTAAGGAGATATATAAAATGTTTCAGAGGATTGATGCGAAAAAAGATAACCTTAAGATGATATGGGAAATGGAATTTGAGGAGGAGATATTGAATGCGGGGTGGAGAAATATTTGGGGGAGACGTTTATTAAGAAATATGTCAGTAAGGATAAAAGAGATTTTTTAAAAAACTGTTTGGAGATGGTATCTGACTCCAGTAAGATTAAACAAAATAGATAGTAATTGTGCTCCATGGTGTTGGAGAGGATGTCAGGAACTTGGTACTTATGGTCATATGTGGTGGAGTTGCAAAAGCGTATTGGATTTTTGGAATAAAATTTTTGTAGAAATTTCAGAAATTATTGGCATTAATTTGGAGGTCTGTCCAAAATTAGCATTGTTATCAATAACGGAGAAACTTCTGTGCTCACAAGAGAAAAAGGAATTAATTGTAAGTTTATTAGCGGCAGGGAGATTACTGATAGCAAGGAATTGGAAAGTTCAACACCAGTACTTAATAATAGATTGGTATAAAGAGGTTTGGGATTTTGCTTTAAATGATAAACTAACATGTAGTATTAAATGTAAAAGGGGACAATTAAAGAAAAATAATTTTAAGGATATATGGGGACCTTTTTTAGATTATGTTTTAGTAAAGGGAAAAGGGAGTAAGCCATGTCATGATATGATGTATTTTTGGAATATAGATTAATAATGGATTATGTGGATAGAATTGATTTTGGCCCCGGGGTGACGGGTTCACTTGGAGTTTATGATTTGTACATTTATGTTCTTTTGTATGTGTGTTCATTTAAAAATATATAAATAAAAAAATTTTAAAAAAGGAAAAAAAAGAAATATGTACAAATTTTCATATTTTTTCCTCAAAATTCGGGACACAGTGAATTTAAGACTGGAAAAATGAGAAATGGAGGAAAAACTAAAATTGATGGACTCGCCCATCCCCAATTAGAGGTGACTCAAATATAGAGGATCAGCAGAATCACTTGGTGGAAATTACAGGTAGGAGAACAGAAGTTTGAATTTCAAATCTTGATGCGCACAGAAAACTGGAAAAAGGAAGGGTAGGAACTTTCTCCCTGAGACACTTGTTTTGTTATGGAGGAGCATTCAGACTTGCAATTCTCCCAGCTGCTGACTGAAGTGCAAGCTCCAGGAACAGGTGTGTCATATGATTCTTCTGATCACATAGCTCACCTATTAGACATAATAATTTGGTAAAGGTTGCAACCAATGATGTGGGATAGAAAATTTTCCAAAACATAAAATGTTCTGGGAAATTTTCCAGTGCTTTATTTTCCTGCAGAATTTTTTTTGTTTCCTAAGTTCATTTGTAAAAAAATAAATAAATGTATGCCAATTGCAAAAACAATATTAGGCAAGCTTGGCAGTTTCAAAGTTGTAATTAATGTTTTTCAGGTACGGTAATTATCCCTAGCATAAATATATGCCATTGATACCTATGTCTCAGAGTGAAATGGAACTAATAAACAGAGACAACAAAACTGATAGACTGACGCACCCATCCCTAGTTATCTTTTAAATGCAGATGTTATTGTAATGTTTTTGCAATAGAACAATATCTCAGCGCAAATGGTCTGCCAGTCCAAACATAGCATAACCAATGTCAGAGTTTAAACCTAACAAGTAAGTGGTCTCTGCAAACGTTATACTTCAGAATGGCTTGCAGGCTGACTTGGCTGTGTATGCCAAAAAAAAGCCTGCAATGTAGGAGAAACAGCTTTGCAATAATCAAGTGAGTATTCGGTCCTTTCCCATTTCACATAGTCTCTGTTCTGGGCTGCCAAGCCAAGGATATGGGAAGAGAGGCATGTTAGACCTGTCATTATGATATAGTGCCATATAGGATAACATCTAAGGAAACAATGAGAGGAAAATGTTGTTTGTAGATCCATTTTCGAAACCCTAAAACTGCAGAAATAATTTATTTCTGTTGTGTAACTACTGTATGTACATGTCTTTGTGGCTACAAATTTTGCGCTGCCATAGAACCTCTGCCTTGTTTGAGGAAATGAAACACAACAGAGGCATTCAGCAGCCACTCATTCTTCACAGGAACAAAACTCAGTAGTTTTCCTTGGACTCTCTCCCAGAACACTCTCCCCTCTGCATTTAACCTAGCTACAGTTATAAGAGATTACCAACAGAGAGGAAAATTGAACAGGTATTCAAGTCCGGATTAACTATTATGCTAAGCAAGCAGAGAATATGCACTCAGACAAATGAAGGCCAATGTATTCCAGAATCCAGTCCAGAAGTGCAATAAAATCTGGATTTTTAAAAATAAAATTTAAAAAAATGGGTAATGGAAATTGAATAAGAATCTTAGTCGACCAAAACTTGTCCAGAATGGAAGGAAATGTTCATATGCCACTACCTCACCCTTGAACTTGACTAGATGAATTGCGTGACAAATATTTGTCTCAGAAGCCTTTGCATCTTGCAAGAGACCTGCACCAACCTGCAAATAGCTTGCAAATATTTATCCAAAATAAAGAGTTATTGGTCAAAACTCTCCTAAACTACAATTCTCATTGAGAAACAAATGAAATATTAAGATATAGTCCTAAATGAAGCATTTGTGCTGACATGCTGTGGCTTTTGACTGAACCTTTCACTGACCTAGGAGCCTGCTATGGGAAAGATGAATTTTTCCCACCTGAACTCAGGAAAGGGCAGCAGGTGTTTTAGATCAGACTGTTGGTAGGAAGGATAACCGCTTACTGGACTATTGTACAAGTTCAGCGTACGACGCAAATATGTGAACATAAAATATTGTGGGATGTAAACACAACTAAGAAACACTTAATATTTAAAACAGTGAAACAATACACATGTGAAAGAGGAGCAGATGTTATCCTATTTTGAAGGGAAGTGTGGCTCTGGCTCAGAAAAGCTGACAAAATATGAAGTGAATATATTACTCCCAAAATCATAGCTGGGAACTTTGGGGGGGAAATCCCTCATTCTTATGAGCTGATTCATGTAACCAGTGCTAATAAGGCATCATATATATATATATATATATATATGAAGGGGGAAATACAGGGACTTCAGAATCAATCATCAGTATTCACAGGATGCAAAATCTGTCCTCAGGAGGACAATGGGCAGTATCCAGCTGTGTCATTCCATTAGGGCAAATGATGCTGAGCTAGTGGAAATTAGGTTCCGAACTACGCACAGGAGGAGAATCCAACTAAAGTTACATTTGTGCAAGCACAGTTGTGCAAACACTTGAGCATTAAGCCTGCACAGCCCATTGTGCAACCACTTGTACATAACCCTGGTACAACCGGTTGTGCAACCAGTTGCACATTCTATTTGCATAACCCATTGTGCGACCGGTTGTGCAACTTCTTGCACAACTGGTTGTGCACATGTAATGGGCAACCGCTTGTGCATAAGGATGTGTGAGGAATACAATTCAATGGATTTTCTCAACTTGGCCCCATGGATTCCATTCCGTCAACCCTGCACAGGTGCTGACTCGATCTGACACGAGTCGAGCCACCACACTCCATTTTTAAAATGGGCTGCAATTTGCGTATTCTTTTTTTTTTAAAGCCAGGAAATTTGCACAAAATTCAAGCCTCTGCTCCACAATTTGCACAAATTTGTGTAAATTGCAGAGCGAAGACCCAAATTTTGACAAACCTGAGATTAACTGTCAGAAAATTCAAAGTGGCCAAGGTGGAGCATGTGCATATGCAGTGAGAGGGGGATGCTTCCATACTTCTCATGTTAAATGCTACAACAAGAAAAACTCGAATCTAATGAGCAGGCCCCGATTTGCACAAATCATAATTTGCACAAATTGTGCTAGAGATGCGCAGTTCTCGGTTCCAAATTTGCGGAAACATTTCAGGCAATTTTGTGGAAGTCGAAACACACACACACACCGACTCAGCCCGATTTTGGCCGTTGGGTCGGAAATGTGTCAAAAGTTCGTTGAGCTCGAACAGAATGAGTTCTCCAGTGTCGCACATCCCTACGAAGTTGCGCAACAGAAAGATTCAGTGGAGCTCAGCTAGTGCTATTTGAGTTTGCGGAATGACACCGCTGGATACTGCCTAATGGCACCAGTCCTCATTGACTTCTTTGCTCCATTTTGCTACCAGTTCAGAAATGTCATGTGATAAGTAAAATGCTTTTAACTTTCAAGGCAATGCTCCTAAATGATTCTTGAAACACTTTAAAAATGTGTTTTGTTTGCTGCAACTACTATGTATTCTTGTATATTCAATGCTGTTATATCATGAAATATAAAAACTGCTTGAGATTTTAAAATAAAAGATTGGAAAAAAATACATGCCTCAGAGTCCTCTACCTAAAAATTCTGTGTGTTAATACCAGAAATGTTGTAAACTTACAATTCCTCAGTGACACTTTGCTCCTGGAATATGGCATGAAATATGTTACCTGCTCATCCACGATTTAGCTAAAAACAGAAATCCCATATCATGATATCCCTAGACATGGACAAATCTGTCTCAATGGGCTTTGGGGTGGAATGGGGGAGGTCTTCAAACCACTCCATTAAAGATTTTTGTCTGTGCCATTTGGGGAGCGGGGTATTTGTTTTCCACCTCAAAATTCAATTTTCCAAAGGGACAGAATATATTTGTAAGTAATTGACTAACAAAATAGGGGTAGGCAGCTTCTGCATTTGCCAGCAACACAGTTGGATTTCAAATCTGCCATTGGGACCCAAGTACTCAGAACGCTGAGAAGGGGAGAACTTCTCATGAACGAGGCATCTAGTTTAACAATGCAAGAGTCCTCCATTCCCAGCATTCTTAGCACCGTCACCTTGGCTCCCCATGTCTGGTTTAAAATCCAACTACGTTGCTGACAAAGGTGAAAGCTTTAAACATTGAACTAAATAATGTTATGCTTCACTCTCTCCTTTGTCAGTTATATATATATATATATATATATATATACACTAACTTTTGCCTGCAGCTTCGCTCGCGTGATGAAGAGTGACCATGCCAAGTTTGCACGGGTCGTCATTTTCCTATAGGCACTATTTGTTCAAAATTCCTTAAGGTCGCTGACCGCTGTTTTGAATCGCTCCATAGGAAAGGTCCCCCGCGACTACATAATAGAAACCTAGCTCCCCCCAGGACTTCCAGCTCCCCCGGGACTGCACAGTGAAATCCCAGCTCCCCCGGGACTACACAATGAAATTCAGCATTGTCTCAGGAGGTTGGCAAATGAGACCAGCATTGAATTGAGAAAACAGAATAATAGTCTGTAAAAGGAATTGAGTGTGAACTACAGTGCCACTGAAGAAGGCCTTCAGGGCCGAAACGCGTTTGGCTTTATCACCTATCAACAGGAAAGCTTCTTTGCTGCTGAAAAGACTTATCTCTGGAAGCAACAAACAAAAAAACATTGGCATTAACAATATCGCACCCAGAGATAAAAGCCCTCTTGTTTGAAAAAAACATTCAAGATCATCTTCAGCCTATGAGGAGCTATTATTTACATGTCTATTAAGTTTTCTGGCTTATACATGTTTTATATATTTTTTTATATTTTTATATATATAATTCTTTTATATATATTTCTGCATATCTTGATATTATAAATTCAGTTTATTTTACATATATTTCTCTTGACTTTTAAGTTTCTGGTTTATGTTTTAGTCAGGATTTTTAACATATCACCCCTTTTTTATGTTTTGGTTCCCCCCCCCAGGACTACACAATGAAATCCCTGCTTCCCTCCCTGGATTACGCAATGAAATCCCTGCCCCCCCAGGACTACACAGTGAAATCCCTGTTCCTCCCCCAGGACTGCACAATGAAATTCCTGTTCCCTTTCCCCTGGGACTGCACAATGAAATCCCTGCCCCCCCAGGACTACATAATGAAATCCCAGCTCCCCCCGGGGACTACACAACAATGAAATCCCAGCTCCCCCCCCCGGGACTACACAATCAAATCTCTGTTCCCCCCCCAGGACTACACAATGAAATCCCTGCTCCCCCCAGGACTACACAACAATGAAATCCCTGCCCCCGCCGGGACCACACAATGAAATCCCTGCTCCCCCCCCCCGGGACTACACAGCAATGAAATCCCTGCTCTCCCCCCCCAGGACTACCCAACAATGTAATCCCAGCTTGCCCCCCGGGACTACCCAACAATGAAATCCCAGCTCCGTCCAGGCTGTGGTTCATATGAACATTCTGTTTTGATGCAGGAGAGATTTGCATATCCACTCCTGATTGGCCCCTGTGGCAGTTCATACGAACATTCTATATGTCGTTGGAGCAATTTGCATAACCGCTCCTGAATGGCCCCTGCGAACATTCCAAGTGATGCCATTGGCTCTCATCTATTTTGGGCCGTACAGGCGCAGTGAGGGTTTTTCGGAGATTTGAACCCGCCAGTCTTTGTCCTTGGGTGATGGAAAGTATGCGTACCAAGTTTGGGGCGGATCCATCAAAACATGATGGAGCCTATGCGACGACGCCCCGCACACAGCAGTCATTCAGTCGGGCAGTTATTTAAAAAGTTTCCCCCTCTTTTCACCCCTCCCCCAGAGAACATTCTAAACGGCCGAGGGGAGATTTGCATACCCTACTGGCCCCTGTAGGAATTCATACAAACATTCTAAGTGTCCTTTGGGCTATTTGCATAACTGCTCCTATTGGCTCCTGCAGCAATTCTGAGGTGAGGCCGATTTGCATAACTGCTCCCCTGTTGTTTTGTCCATAGGAGATATGAGAGTGGGGCGATTTTGCCCCCTTTTTTCACCCCCCCTAGGGACGGAATTTCCAAAAATCCTTCTTTAGTGGGGCCCTACGTCATAAAAGCAATGTTCCTCCAAAATTTCACGTTCCTAGATTAAACGGTTTGAGCTGGGCGTTTATGAGTCAGTCAGTCAGTCAGTCAGTCAGGACACTTTCTTTTATATATATACATACACATTTTTATGATTAACAGCATCCTGCTAGGATCCAGAGCCTACTTCATCAGCCTTGGCCAGCATGCCCAATAGTCAGGGATTGTGGGAGTTGTAGTCCAAAACATCTGGTCTATTTGAATGAAGCACTGTTTCCCCACAGATGAAACCTACCTATTTCTATAGGTGAATGAGCTGCCAGTTCTTTAAAATCTATGCTCCTTTGGCACAGCAATTCCCATCCTCTCTGCTCGCAGTCCTTTTGGTTCACCAGTCTCAGTCCATCTCAGGACTATTTAACATGTTGCATGCATGGACTATTTAAAGGTGATGGCAGATAGATTTTTTGCTGTTACCATTTCAGTGCAACGCACAATGCTTTGCTGAAACAGAATCTAATAACATGCCTGAACCTAGCCAGTGCAAAGTTTATCTCACACCAGGATGGATTTTCATTCTGGGCCACCACAGCACATGTGAAAGGACAAGGCTGTGGGGAGAGAAAGGGAGCAGTCGACACTGGAGTCACTGAGGCAGCTTAGCAACGGCTTCCCACAGATCTCTACAACCTATCAAATATAACATAGCTAATGCAGTGAGGTTACATTCTGATGCTGGCCCCTCTTTGCTTCAAGAAATAAAAATTACATTACAATGTCCTGAAGGACTGCAAAATTCAAACAACTGACAAAAGGAATCAAATACTTTAATAGGGATATTGAATGTAAGCTAAAAAGGCACTCTTAAGGGAAAGCAATTTTTTTTAAAAAATAATAATATGCAAGTGTCATTTCAGCTCTGCACTAAGTTTTATTTGACTGTCATAGGGAGGGGGGACTTTAAAAACCAAAAACACCTTTCCTCAGAGTAGCTGGCAGAATATTATGAGGCAAATTGGCATTGCCAACTTCTTCTTCTTCTTGTTAATTATTATTATAGTTTCAATTTTTTTCACCCTTCAGAAACAAATCTGAAACAGCGCTATTTCCTAAAACATTTCAGTCATCACAGAACCACTGACACTGTGTCTATCCAGGAAATGCACACATAATAGCTGGAAATAACTTGTTGGAGTAAGATTTAAACTGGCACAACGTACAGGGAAAAAAGAGGAGGGGACACTCTCATTTTGGCTTACATACTAGCTTCCATCGCTTACCATCATGTGCACCATCCCTGCCATAGGACTGGGGGAGATGGAAGTCTAGGAAATGAGGAGCCTGGGGCCTAGGAAAACATCAGGCTGAAGAAAACAAGGGAAATGAGAACTAGGAGGAACATCTGCAGAGGAATCATGTACTGATACTGATCTAGCCTCAACTGCAACACTATGGAGCTTAGGAGTCTATGACACTTCCTAGTTTTTATATACGTATATGTGGGAAGAAAAATACCCCAGTCCTTGAGTTTGCAAACAACTGCTCAAGACTAAGAAAGTACTAGAAATATAAAGGAAAGTAGACAGTTTACCAGGCTGTGCTTCATGAGGTCAAACGGTCAAAGACTTTTCCTTATGGGGACTACATTTTTCCAGCACCCACACAAATGTAAAGAATGACAAATGTTTCAATGCACACTGGCTCAAGCAATACCGGAGGCTGGTGACAGCAGCAATTCTTCACTAACAGAAATGCAATTTTTAAAACCTTTCCAGGTCCCTTTACAGGCCCTTGGTTGAAATGGGAATCATATTATCCATGCGATACAGTCGCTCATAATGGGCTTTCTATGGTGTGACAGGAGATAATCCTCTATAAGGTGGGCTCAGAAAGTAACAACAGAATGGCCATCCACGTCAAATTGTGGAAATTGCCATTACCTTCTGAAAAGACCGTCATATGACAAGTATCGCACAAACAGTATCATATCCATAGTGCCACACTTACTTACTACACACACACACACACACACACACGACTATAAAGAAAAACATGAACTTCATGAATTACGTCCTGAGGAATGATTTTTAAAAAATGTATGGCAACAGTTCAAGAAACTAGTTCCTTGCAGAATACTGCCTCTAATTATTAGAGTCTAATCCATTGTCATTTGTCGACCACACAGAATGAAAGATACAAAATATTAACAATGCTTCCACTGGATAAACACCTTTCAATGTATACACAGGGATGACCCTCACATGCTCCCCATGCATAGAATGAAAGTATGGGGTTGGCATGGCAACAGAAGGCTCTGCCTCTACACTCAATTGCTTCAGCATCTGCAGCAACCCCAAGCACATGCAGCCCCCACATCTCTACAGAGATTCATTCTATGCACAGATAACACATAAAAGGGCTAAAGCGGCTGATATGATAATGCAGAATTTATTGGAAAGAATGGTAAAAAAAATTATATGTGCAGTGCAATCCTGTGGCCAATTGACTTAAAGGAGCACAGGAGTATGTGATTCCACCCCTAACTCCCTTACCAACGTGTCATGGTCCAGTACTGTCACCCCTCAGAAACTAAAGTCCTCCAGTGACAGTGACTTTGGAGAGGCATCAGAACCAGTTCCTGGTCCTTCTGGAGTGAGGCCCATTTCTTCGGACCCCATATCTTGTCCACACAACCCCAGGAAGTGCCATTACCTTCTGACTCTGAGGAGTGGGCTTCAGACTCCTCTGGTGAACAGGGAGATCCTGGGGAGCAGTCCTTAACTGGCTCTCTGCTTCTCCAAACTTCATTCCCTAGGAGAAGCAAATACCTGCAGGGAAAAGCTGCTGGCCCTTTAACAGCCAGAGGCAACACCTGGAGGGGTGGAGTTTTCAGAGACTCTCTCCTGGCCTGCCTATAAAAACCTGCCAGCTGCTGTTAGACTCTGCTGGAGTAACTTGTTAGTTCTCTGGCTCCACGATCACTGACCAAAGTCCTGAAACATGACCAAAGCTCCAGATATGACCTAGCCATCTGGGCCACACTGAGCCTCCTTGCCTGAGCTGTCACCCAAGATATCTGATGGATCCCTTATGCATCCTGACACAATGCACACATTCAATATACACACTTTAGTGAAGATTCTATTGAATTCTCAGGGGATGGAGGGTGGATTTAAGAGTACCCCTTCCCTACACTAGCTGACAGGCACTGATATAAAAAGATAGCCAACCATTGCAAAGGTGGTGAGGAAAAATAGCAGGTGGGAAGAAAACTTATCATGAGCCCAGAACCCTAATCAATTAACTGCTCCTGAGAGTCAACACGCTGCTCACTTTTTATTTCCAGCATGTTGCTAAACATTTAGTACATAGACCAGGAACTGCAGAAGAGGGGGACATATTGGGAGTAATGCTTAATTTCATATGGCCAACTCTTTTTGTCATAATTGATTTGGAGCATGCAAGAATTCTTGGGATTTTACAGACTGTTGGTTCAACTTTCACCTATCTGGTTCCCATTTGGAGCCTTGGGAATAGTCATGGACTGCATTAATGTAGTTCAATATTGCACTATTTAGATACAGACTTATATCTGAACATCTTCTTACTAGTGCTTTATAATGCATTACACACACTTTTTAATGAGGTCTTTATTTATTATTTTTCTTTTGCTCACCATGCCTTGGGCTTCTACATCCTGAATAGCCCTGCCAGTTGGGCTATCAGAAAATAACTGATTTTAGAGTTATGTCCTCTTAGGAGTCCTCATTTGAATGCTGCTGGACTTGATGACTAGCACAACAATCCTATCCTATTATGAAGGGAATTTTATTATTAACTATATTGAATATTCTTTTTTATTATTAGATAACCAAAGTAGGTGTTGCACAGAAGTAAGACATGGGCCCTAACCACAGGCTTATAATGTACAAGACAAGTCACACAAGAAAAGATGAGTGGAGGGAGATCTATTTGGCAGTGCCAGAAGAAAGTTATAAACAATTTACATTCCAGTTGGGGACAGGCTGAACTTTCCTCACTAGCATTCTCCCTAGAATGAAGATGGTGCAATTATGCAGTGGCTTTTGGTCTTCGAACTGGTGACATGGGAGCTAGAGAGACCTTCCCCTCACATTTTGTTTAAGTTCATTCTTGAGAAGAAATGAGCCAAATTCGCAGGTTTTGGGTCAGAAAGAACTTGAGAGTTCAAAAAGATTCAAAGGTGGGAGAAACCAAAACGGACCGATTCGTCCATCCAGGCCCAGTGGTTTGAGTGCTTAGCTCTTAAAAGCCTGGGTTTGAACCCTCTGTATTCAACCACACTACTGCTGAATTAAGCTATACAGCAGGCAGGTATAACATGGTCCTCTCCATGAACTCAGCTGGTGCAGGTGGGTGAGAATTTTGTTTCAGTTCATTTTTTATAAGAATTTAGCAAAATTCACAAATTTCGTATAGTTGAAATGGAAAGAACTTTTTTTTTTTTTTTAAAGAATGAATGTGGGAGAAAGCAAAACTGACAGATGTGTCCATCCCAGGGGAAAACTGGTAGTTTAAAGGGAGTTAATTCTTCAGTCATTAGTTCTCTGTACAGTAGCTATGTCCAGAATAGTTTTGCCCTTACTCTGTTGTTGTTCCTGGGAAGGAAAAGAATAGGGTGCTACAAAGACACCCCCCTCACTTCAAAATACTGTTTTGAATCTATTTGGCCTCCTCTGCCATGCATGAAGCGCCCTAGCCCTTTGTTTCCTCAACATCTAAAGGGTCGAGCTTGTATTCTAAAGCATACTGACAAGTCCATGTGTCCTGCAAATGGTGTGGTGATTTGAGGTTTTAGGTAGCCTCCAATTCTATAAAGATCAAGCCAGCATATGTCACGAGGCTCAAACGTTTTTGAACTGCTCTGGTGCTTAAGGCCAAAAGCTAAACATTCTCTTTCAAAAACACATTCATCCTTTGTTCCACAAACCTGTTACTATAGTGACTGCTTCTCCAGTGTAGCCTGCTATGACATTTTCAAGTGGCTAAGTCTGCTCTGTAATTTATGATTAGATCCCAAACAGCCCTATGGTCTAAAAATTACCCCACTGCAACAGTTGGTGTGACAAAGCAAATAACTAAATTAGCCCCTTCAAACTCCCATGGCAAAAAAAAAGATTTTCTTCTTCTCTCCCTCTCTCTCTCCCTCTCCTGAGACTGTTGGGTCCTACATCTCAAAAACAAAACAAAAATCAGTCTCATGTTTCAAACTGTAATTTACACCGCGTCACTGAATATAGATCAGCCAATGCAAATTTAAAGATGGATCACTGATTCGCTGTTGCTTTGTAAGATGGATAACCTCTCATTTACCTCCCAAAGCATCAACTTCTTAAAAAGAATGTGCCAAAATGGGCTAAGCTGGCAGAGAGAAGAATAGTCTTCCGAGACTGCTTACAATGTCAGTAGAAAGCCCTGTTAGAGCAGGGATGCCTACCTACCTACCTGCCAGTTCTGCTCTCCTTGCCTGCTGCTTCTGTGCTCGCAGAGACTGCTGCCCGTTTCAGTAAGAGAGTTACTGGTGGCCCACATACTGCTGTTGCTGACTACACACTAGAGAAAGAAAGACTGTGCCCGTGTGCTTTTGGCTGGACCCAGCTCAATGAGAGTACAGGGATGTCAGGGCCGGATTAAGAGCATTATGGGCCTGGTGCTGAAGATTTTGGTGAGGCTTTTTATGGAAATAAATAAAATGAAGATGCAATTTTATATTAAAACAAATTAAATATTTTAATTACCATTAAAGTGCCAAAACAGAAACATATTGAAAATATTTCTTTTTTTGTAAACAATAAGCTTGTTAACTCAATAAAACCGTTATAAATAGAACATTCACAACAACCATTTTTAAATCAACATAAACCATATAAACAATTTAAATATAAGTGTATGATGTTTGGCTCATAAAAATTTGTTCCTTAAAGTATTATTATTATTATTATTATTATTATTATTATTATTATTATTGCATCATAATCAATACAGCCTGCGTTATGATTATGGTGCAGAAAGTAACTCTTGAAATAAATAGCAACCACTAGTTTTAAACACACAAACAGGTTATTCACTGAACTCTAACCTGCATTTAAACTAAATGAATTGGGGGGGGGGAACCGACCATGTGGGGAGTCAGGAAAATGGCTGGACAAACTGATGGATGGTTAGAAAGGATTCAGACCAACGGAATGGGGTGGAAACAGAAAAAAATAAATGGATGGTGGAATGATACAAGCTCAGATTGATAAATCAAGTAGAAACTGATGAAGCGAGTAGAGAAAAGGCATAGCATGAGCTCCGTTGCAGAGAAGCACAACATGCAAGCCCCACATGCATTCAGCGACAACAAACGGATTAATTAAATATTATAGATTTCCACACCCTCTTCAGCAAATGAGGCATCCATCCACCAGTTTGGATGGACAGCGAGGAAGAAGGATTTGTAGTCCTTCCACAGACCCGAAACACAGCGACAGAAATACACACAGCAAATGAAATACCCATGCTTTTACCCACAGAGAATGGGAGGCGCCCAATACGTACGACAATCAGGCTCCTCGGCTGGACCGGACACACAGGTCCATAGAAAGTTTATTGGCAGTGCAATCCTGAAGCATTTTACTTGGAAGTCGCATTGAGCTCAATGGGGCTTACTCCCCAGCAAGCGTGTTTAGGATTGCAGCCTCGCTCATTTTTTTCCCCGTCTTCTCACACACACACACCTAAATTTCTCTGCCTTGTACGCGCACTCATTCCCAAGGATTTTTTTCCCCTTTTCCTTTTATTTTTTTTTTTAGCACAGACATAAACATCAGCCTTCCTGCAGGGCTCTATGATTACCGTGTGAACGCGACACACCGCCTTCTCTTATGAACGAGGAAGCTCCCTGCTATGAGCATAAACACAGTGGCACCAGCAACCGCAGGGCTGTCAAACATCTCTTGCTCACGCACAGACACACAAACAAACGCACGGAGCCGCAGGCGCACGCAGAGCGCTCCCTGTTGTTCCCAGCCCAGCTCAGGCGCCCCTACCTCTCCAAGTTTCACCCCCTCATCCGATCCTTCCCCACCACCACCACCGGAGCGACTGCCGGCGCCGGCGGAGGAGACGGAGCTTCTGCGGCTGCCTCCTGCTGCCCGCCGCCTCGCCGACCCCGCCAGGCTGGCTAAATCTGAATATTACAGACCCTAGCATGTGCTAGAAGTTCTCACAAAGAAATGTAGTAACAACAGTGATTGAAATGCAAAGCTACTGAAATGCTAATTTGAGAACAACAGTTCTTGCTAGGTCTTGCCTCAAGCCTGTAATGCAGATGTGCTTAGAACACCTTTCTAATCTTGAAAAAATCATTAATTATGCTGAATGATAACGTTCAGAGCTAACTCCGAAGGGGGGAAAAATCGCCGCGTGTCGCTATAATTGTGGGCCTATTTTTCTGTTAAGGGCCTGGAGCTGCCGCTCCAACAGCCCCTAGCTTAATCCGGCCCTGAGGGATGTGCGTGGAGCTCGATCAGGAGGTAGAAGTGGGGCGAACTCGCCGGGCTCGACCCGCCCGAGCTCCACTCGACTTACCTTTCCCCGGCTTGGCTCACGTCTCACAAGACGAGCCGGGGAAAGGAACTTCCGGCGCTACATTTTTTACGCAAAAAACCAGGGTAAACTACGTTAAAATGGCCGCGATTTGCGTAACTGGCGCTATGTTTTTTTAATGTTAAAAACAGCATAAAATACGTTAGAACAACCGCGATTTGCATACGCCACACAAAATGCAGTTGTTCTAACATGTTTTACTCTGTTTTTAACGTAAAAAAACGTAGCACTGGTTAGGCAAATTGCGGCCGTTTTAACGTAGTTTACCTGTTTTTTACGGGGGAAAACATAGTGCCGGAAACCGGAAGTCCGGTGAGCGCCTCAGCTGGTGCTTGCGAGGTGCTCGGGTTGGATCACGTGGAGGGAGCGCTTGCCAAGCGCACCACAAGTCGGGTGCCGGGCTCGGTGCCCATCCCTAGAGACAAACATTATGCTCACATACTGTTGCTTCTCCAGTGTGTGTGTGTGTGTGTGTGTGTGTGAAGGAGACTGCCCACTATGATGATCTCATGCTGATTCCGCCTGCATGAAGGAGTGAGACTGGCCATTGTGACCTCATGCTGATGCTGCCTGCAGCTTCTTTGCAGCCATGGATGTGGGGAGAGAGACGCTGCAGCCCTCAAAATACCTGGTGGACAGGAAACTAGGGTGGCCAGTTTTTAGAATCACCAAAAAAGAGGACACAGACATCACCAAAACAAGAGGACAAAAGAAGACACTGATTTGAATAAAATTTACATATGCTAAAGATGTAAGTTTAGAGATAATTAGTACAATTTACATAGGAATGCAGTACATCTCACCATAGAGTTGAAGAATGTGACCAGGTGACCTCTGTGCCTCGCTCAGTGTGCTGTCCCAATGCTGCTTGATGGGCAACTTCAAGGCCCAGCTCTTCCATCTGATGGTTCTTTATCTTTACACTGGACTTGGCCAGCCCTTCAGAGGACAGCTTCAAAATAGAGGACAGTCCTCTGGCAGCTCTTCAAATAGAGGACCGTCCTCTGTAAAAGAGGATAAATGGCCACCCTACAGGAAACTCAAACGCTTCATAGATCATAAGGTTGGAAGGAGCCTACAAGGCTATCGAGTCCAACCCCCTGCTCAATGCAGGAAACTAGAGGAGGGGTCTCCCATCCAAGTAACAACTAGGCCTGGCCCTGCTTAGCTTTCCACGCTCAGACAAGCTGAGCCAGCATAAGCCACAGGCCTGCATACTGGTTGTAATCTAATTGGAAAATTATTTGGGAAAGCTTCCCCCAAGCTGCAAAACAGACAAAAGGTTATTTAACTCCCTCCCCTCTAGTGTGAACACCAACAAAGATTCTGACACAGTTCTCCATCCTTATGCACCTTGTCTGCTGCTGTAGCCTGTATCCCACAAATACATAATAAGAGAAGCCTGACAGCGACTGTATTGTTATCCACATAGAGGAGAATTAGAGTGCTAATTCTATCAGTGTCCACTAGGCTACTGACATTGGCCCTTCTGTCTTTGCTCAATTCAAAATATACTCGCTGTCAAAGATCCATGGCTAATGTGAATTGTGATTTTTTTTAAAAAGTAGCTACAGTATGGCTGCTGTTTGCACAAAACTAACAGGCAACTAAAGGAGCATCACTTTCAGCCTACTCCACACTTACTTCCAAATGTTAGAGTCTTAATTCCCCCTTTGACATATCTTCTTTAGAAGCTGTTGATCCAACATAATGGAAGTGTTTCATTCATTTGCAGTAACAGCATGTTCACAAAGGTTCTTAGAGAGCTATTTAAAATCAATTAAACACCATTACCATGTCAAAGGGAATTCAATTTAATCTATTTTTTCTTCTTCGTTTAATATTTTGTTTCAGTACTTTTTTGCTAAGATTTGTTAAACCTCAGTTTCAAAGTCAGAGGAATATTAAAAAAGCATGCAAGAATGATGATGTGTTAATTCCCCCGAGGCATGGTGTCCTCAGTGAAGGTTCATGGGAATCTTCTGAGACAGCAACAAAACTGGTTATTTCTTATGGAGTGGCTAAAGAGAAAGTGGCAGCGAAGACTGAAGATAATGTGAAGCAAGTATGGAATTGGTAGTCATTCAGATGGAACTGAAGATCTCAAACAAAGAGAACACTGCATTGGTGAATTCTAGGACCATAAGAGAAATTCCTTTCAGTTCATTTTTGGTCAGGATTTACCCGGCTTGAATGTCCCGAACTGAACACAGACTCGAACGCAATCCGCAATCAGTCTGTACATATCCAAGCTTGCACAGACCAAAAACAATGTGTTTGGCAGCATGTAAACAAAAATGCACACAAACATCCTTTAACCAATGGGAAAAGAATGCATACATTCCAAAGATGTGTACAATTGATGCATACGTTTGGAAAAAAATATACGTGAAAATATACACACATTTTCATGTGAAAAGATCAAAACAAATATTGCGATCTGATATGGATGTGAGATGAAACAAGCTTCAAGGTGGAATTTGGAGAAGAGCTCAAGTTTTTCTTATATGCACATCCCTAAATTGGATTCCCTCTGCCCACAGCAATGTAAATAGTTTGGGAATCAATATTTCTTTCTCCCAACCCTCAAGTCACCATTCTACTTTTGGACAGGAACCATGTCACTTCTGCATTCTGTACTGTGCCCCACTGTACAGTGGATGCAAACAAAATGTTAAATGGTGGTCTTAGTACGTAGTGATGTATGAAGAATCTGCTTTGTCATTTATTTTGCAGATTCCCCCAATTCAGACCACTCAGAAATGGGTGCAGACCCAGACACAGTTTGCATTTTGAAGTCCATAAATTTTAGGACTTGCAACACGTTCCACGGATTAGGAAAAATGTGTCTGATTAAATGCACAGATTTGAAACATGTGTGAGAACAAAAATGTGAGCATTTAAAAAAATGCATACAAACACGCTTTACTCAGCGGATGGATGTCTACAAAATTTTGAAAAATGCATACAAATATGTGCACATTTTCAAAAAGAGAACTGCCAAAAAACTGCCAAACCCAACAAATGTGTTTTTAATTACCCCCCCCCCCCCAACACACACACACACACCTGCATGGAAGCAGCATGAACAGACTGGGAGGAAATCCACAGAATCAGACCAGATAGATCCACTCTGCCCCCGCTTAGTAGCAGAAGCAGCACCACATTTAGGGAATGAAAACTAATTTCCTCTGCAATCATTCACAGCTCAGCAGTGCACTCATAGTTGGTTCACACATGCATCATCATCTGATGACTGCAGCACTCCCTGGTGACATGCATGTGTCAATGGCTTCGGACCAGGTTATTTGAAGCGTCACCGTCACCCATATAACCTTGCCCATATGCTAAGTTCTGCTACAGGGATCCTTCTTGAGTGCTCACTGTTAAGACTGGCTAACTTGGCTTGCACAAGAGATAGGGCCTTCCTTCTGGTGACCCCAAAGCTCTTGAACTCCCTATCTATGATTTGCACCCCGCTCCATCTGTACAGGAGTTTTGTCAATCACGCAAGAGCTTCCTCTTAAAAAGATAAAAAATAAATCACAGATCTAATAGCTGAAGTAGCATTTTCATACATCTGCAAACACTGTGCTTTCCAGGGGAGCCCGTTCACACATTCAGCTGCCAGACACGAAGTGTACAGTTAAAAAAGCACAGAGAGGAACTTGCAGACAGCTGGTGCAGTGGTTAAAGTGTCCGGCTACGACTGGGGAAACCCGAGTTCAAATCTCCACTGTGTTGGCTACACTTTCAGGCCGGTCTTACACATGTTTTGTCATCTGTGGTTCCCCCCCCCCCCTATTTGCATGGACTCAGCGAGGGAAAGGCACTTGGAACATGCTTAGTGTACTTTTCTCGCTTAGCCCTAGTACTGAAAAATAGACTCCTTGGCTACACCGTGGTGAAGTCCTGACACAAATTAAGTTATGGAGAGGAAGAGACAAGCAGACCTTGCCCATAATAAGGAGGTGGTAGCATAGAGCTGCCAACCTGCCATCCATTTTTAGAAGGAGTTGCTGGAGGAAAGAAAAATGAGGGGGAATTGTGTAGCGCTCTAAAAAGGGAAGGCTGAGGCAATCCTATACCCACTTACCTGGGAGTAAGCCTCATTAAACTCAGTAAGACTTACTTTGGAGTAGACATGAATAGGATTATAAGGAAAGTGTGTGGGGGAGGGGGAGGCTCTATGAAGAATGTATCTGAGCATATGCAGAATGCTTTTCATAGATCTTCATTTTGCTGTTATTTTTGCTTACATTCGAGAATTTTTTCCTAGTCATTCTAAATCTGCATATGTACATATAAATTGACACATGCAAAATCTAGGCAAATTAGTGTCGTGGGACTGCGCCCCAAATCTTTTAAGTACCTAGCGATACCTCTGCTCTCTCCACACATGGATCAAGCAGGGTTGTGGTGGCCACAGCCCCTTTCATATCCGTCACAAGCTTTCTAACCACGACTTGTACACCCATTAAACAATCTATAAAACACCTCGCTGAAGTTTGTTTGGTCTTTTAAAGTGAAAAAACAAACAACAACAGCCACATTCAGATATGCCTCACATTTTCCACACACCAATATGAGCTTGGCAGAGAAATGACTGGCTTAGCAATGCAGGAAATCTGATTGAAAACCATGAAGCTGCTGCTGCAATTTACATTTGGTCTGTTCTGTGAAGGCCAGACTAATGGCAAAAAGAACAGGCAGAGAACATTTCTATTCTACCAGCAGCCCAAGGAAAGATTGCCTTGGCATTAAGTATCCATTTCACAATTTGCTGCCAACATTCATTGTAACAAAACAAAACCCCAAAAAAATACTTTACACAAATAATATTTTCTTTACTTAAATATTCTTCTTTCTGGGCATACAGGAAACTTGCAACAGCCAGGGCCATTCGTATCACACATATTGCTTCTGGCTAACAGAGAAATGAACACCATTCTTTATAGGAGCCTGCCTCTTTGAAGGAAGCAGGGGCACAAATTCATCTTTGGATCGAGCAGATTAAGATTTATTTGGTTATTATATATTTCTCTCCGCTGTTAAGAGGCAAATTCTGCATTTAAGGTTATTTTTATCCTGCTTACCAATATGGAACCACAGAGTTCTGGCCTGGGTGGTCATGTTCATGTGTTTATTCACTGTATTATCCTTTTAGCTACACTGCTTGCTCTTTTGCAAATAATTGCCCTGTTTCTAAATACAGTTCCTTGACTGATCATTTATTTCAATTATAAAATTGTTACATTTGGAAAAAAATCTAGTGTTTCCCTAAGCATATGGTGAAGTGCAGACTTCTTCTCCTCGGTTCTTCCCCCCCTATCCTATGACACTAGCCATAGTAAGTCTTCACCAACCATCTCCAATTTTGTAGCTTGCTGTTGCCCAGAATCCCATGTCCTCTGCCACAAAATATTTAAACACCACACAATTCAATTCTGTTTATTACAGTCAATGACCAGTATAAATTACAAAAGATAAAACAAGATACACGAGGTTCATGCATACTATACAGTGTTAAGAACATGCTAAAATCACCTGTTGACGGGTTTTAATGGCGGCAGTACAAAATTTAGCTACTTGTAAAGTAATTGTGGGAAATTGATCCGAAAGGAGTAATGACGTATAAAAGGCATCTGAGCGTCCAGGGGTATTTCGGAGAACTGGATCAATACACCACACATGTCCTAGCAAAGGTAGATGCTTCCTAGCTAAACATACACACCTACATTCATTCTAATAGGTCAATCTTTAGGTAGAGATTTCATTGCAATGTATTTTGCATTTCCCCCTCCCCTGAAATACAGTAATCAGGTTGAGCAGGTTCTCAAATGTAGAAATTAAAACTGTGTCCTGAACATGCATACCAATTTTTATGGTATCTCAATGCTCATGCGAGATGTCATGTCAGCCTGCAGGCCTCACTTTTGCTTTGCAGCCTGCTCCTGACCAGGCTGGATGGCACCACCTTTATCCTCTGATCCGGTGTGTGTCCCCTCACCTTCTCCCGCCTCCTGTCCAGTGTGTGTCTCCTCCCTGCCTCCACTTCCTGCCCCTCTCATCAGGCCACTGTGGTACTTCAGGGTTACCCCTTCTGGTTACCTGCCAGGGCCTTGCGGTAATGTCACTTCTGGGTGGCACCAGCTGCTGTTGGCTCCAACAGTTCGATGTTTTGGTGCAGAACTGAATTTCATTTCAGTTCGCAAATTATCAGAACTCGCTCCATTCGCAATGCCAACCGTGAATGGGTGTGCATTTTTTCAGAAAAAAAGGTGTGCATATTCCCAAACTTTCAATCACGTTTGAAAAGTGCATTTAAAAAATCACACTTTAGTCAATCGAGGTAAAGTGCGCACTTTGAAAAATGTGCACAGAAATGCACACTTTTCCGATTTGAAATGAGTGCTTTCCCCACTTGAACAAAAAGAAAAACAAACAGGTCGCAAATGAAAATGGAACGTGATCTGAGCTACTAAGTGGAGTTCGGAGAATCTCAATAAGCTTGTGCATCCCTGGTTTTCCCATCCCTACGCATGAGTTACTTTTAGCACTGCCACTCAAACTAGATATGCCTGCATTCTGGTGTCGAATTCAGAACCATGAAATCACAGTTGTGTTGCTACATTAAAAATGAAGCATCTATACAAAAATGTATCATGGACGAACCCCGACAGCTTCATTATTCTGCAGCTCCTTCCCCAACCTCTATTGTCTCAGAGTTTTGCAATAATGACAGAAACAAAAGTTATCTTCAAAAATAAAGAGAGAAGGAGGTAGCAACAGTGATATAATTCATACCTTTCAGAGATTGTCATGTAGTGGTGCTGAAAACGCATACTGTTCTGGAAATTACCCATTTTATGCCTTCCTACTTGCAAGATGATGCACCAGATCATTTTATTCCAAAAATGAAATCCGGGAAAAAAACATTGTGGGTTAAAGAGGTAACTCTGGAGATAAACTGGAGCATACGGAGGTTTTCACAAATAGTAGGGCTACTCTTTAGTGTGTGTGTTCCTTCTGAATCCGGAGCAGAGACTGAAAAAACCGAATAAAGATATCTGTGTCTCATTTCGTATATGGTTCTTCCTCATCTTTAAGTATCCATCTATTATACATGTTTCTTACTTTTCTAAATCACATGGCATTAACACAGTACCATAGATACATACATACATATATTAGGCTGGACTAAAATGTACACATCACCTTCCACAGCTTCATCTGTGGGCCATTGAAGCAAGCATGATTTTCTACATCCTAAAAAATAGGCAAGATGTAAAGAGAGGATGTTATGATACTACCAGCAATTCTGAGAGTATGGGACAGATAATCTCATCCGTTCTTCTTGATCCTCACATTCTGGCACCGATAACACAAATGAGCCAGGGTGAGAGAAAATTGCTTAAATCTACTGAGATTACAGTGAAGGTAAGGCAAGGGAGGGAGGGAGTTGTATTCCCCTTCCAAAGGCACTCCTTTTTGTGTAGCGAGAGACCCCCCACCCCCACTTTATATGTGAGCAGGGCAAGCACATGCTTAAGATGCATGCCATTGCTCCTCACATCTAATTTGACCCTAAATCATAATATTCCACTTGTGATTAAATCTGTTCTAACACATCACTACTGCTGAAGAAGTATGAATCATACAGCACTGGGAGAATTCAAGCTGAAAAGCAATGGCCCAGTATAGCAAGATAACATTTTAAGGTAGGGGTGAACAAAAGATCACCAAGTACCAGCTGTTTGCTGGGATTCTTGAAAAGAATGCTGAATTAGATGGACCCTGCCTGTGATCCGGCAAGGAACACCTTACATTCTCAAGCAACAGTGCATATTCATGGTCACTTAATGACATAGTTATGACTAACTATTAAGAGATATCGAGTACACACTCTCGCTTCATAATTTTAACACACAGTAGTTGACCAAATGTGCTTTCACTTTTAGTTTTTTAGTTTTAAAATAGAGCACTCAGGATTGAAGTTAGCTTACCCCTGCTCTAAAAGTCATTGTATAAACATGGGACAGTATCCAATAATGCCACTGTGCCTCTGCTGGTTCTGTTAAGCCCATGGGACCCACTGCTAGCGCAACAGGAACCAGCGCTTCTTACAGCAACCCCAGAAGCAAGCAGAAATGCTTGTTTCCAGAATGGGATAGGTCAGCAGAGCTCCCTTCCACTCTTTCCAGCTGCTTCTAGAACTTCTAGCTTCCTGTTGCACTACTGGTGGGTTCCACTAGTGTGCGGGAAGCACTGGATACTGTCCATGTTCTACCTGTTTGAAAAACACAAACATTTCAGTGCCATTGTAAATATATATGATTTAAAACATATTGTTGGAGTGGGGGGGGGAGGAAATATATTTTGACTGATCACTTTCCTGTCCTTAAACATAATACCAAGCTAGAAGCTGCAGTGTTAAATTGAAAGGCAGCCTATGGGTACAAGGATTAACTTAGCTTTTCATTTCTATACTTAATCGAACCAATCCCTTTGTAGTATAAAATTGCAATTAAGAATTATTTAGAGAGTTTAATCTATCATTAGACAATCTATATGTGAATTTTCTGTACATATAATCAGACATTCACTGTATTATTATAATTAAACTCTGTGATCCTCAAAAGGATATTTATCATAATTTAAAACTATCTGAAGTTAATTGCAGGTGTCAAGGGGTCCAAAATTAAATTTATAAAGGTTTTGTTTTAACCAATTTTAATGATTTCATTAGGATTACAAGAAAGCCTTTTAAATTTTCTTCATTTACACCTATAAGGAAGAACATGACAACCGAGAAATAGCCTTTAAATGTCATGTCCGTCTGCACCTCTCTACCGCTTACCTCATGAAAATTAAGGAGACTAAGGCAAAATGAATTCAACATTCATAGTGTTCACTAAGACTCATAGAGGTGGATTAAAGTTGTCAACTGACGGGGAAAAATAAGTAGTCTGGCTTGCTCTTGTGCATTTACAGAAGTGTGATCTGTAGAAACCAGCGGCTAATAAACTTGTATCCCCTGCTAGATGTTGCTGATCAAGCCTACTGTTCAAGGCACAAATGTAGAGGGGCAGTGGAAACACTGCCATCACTAAGGCGGATTTAGAATTGCATTTCCCCTTGAAAAATCCAAATACCAAACTGCTGTGTGTGTGAACTGTGTACAGACATTTCGCTGGTGAACAATGCTACAGTCCACTTTTTGACAAGGACGAGATGCAGAGAACTTTCTTCTTACCAAAGTTACAACTATGAGGTTGCAGAGCAAACAAGGCTTCCATGGTTGTGGCTCCCACAAAATACGCTACCCCCAGAAACACCCCCAAGCTTCATCCTCATGTGCCTTTTGCTGCAAAGGTGAAACATTTTTATTTATTTCTAATATCTATGAGCTACCTCTCTGCTGAGGAACCAGAGGCAATGTGGAGACTTCAGATCTGGCCCAGCTGTAAAATAAGGCTTCATGTCACATCCCTCCCTGAATAGTGCCTGAGAGAGTGGGAACTGGAGAATGAGAAGATTCTGAGGATGGGGGGGGAATCAGGTATGTCACTCAGGGTGAGACTTCAAATCAAAAGAGAGGGGTAGAGACGCCCCTTGAGGCATTCTTTGCAGTTATGGGCTGAACACTGAGGTCAGGAATGGTGGTCAGACGAGGGGCGTTAACTAGGCCTACCCTGGTACTTAAAGTAGGCCCGAGCTGATGAGACCTTGTGGAGATCAATGTCTTTTATGCTTGGATATTTACTAGGACTGAATTTTCTTGGTCACTCTATGAACTCTTGTTTATGATAATTTGATACTGAGTTTATGTTTGTCAATCTTTTGCCCGGAACTACAAAGCTGAAAATATTTTAGCTTAAGATTGTCTTTCTGGACCCAAGGGAGGGCCCCTGCTGTGAAGAAGCCAATTATTTGTGGTGTGGAATTTAAGTGCTGCAAACTATTTCAAGAGTCTTTGGAATGCATATCAGTGTAACCTGATCTATAGGAATAAAAGCCTGAATGCAAAAAGGGCTCTCTTGTTGAATTGCCTGAGGAGCCAAGGAGCCATGGTCTGATAGGCAACTTATAACTATGGAACCAATACACAATCAACCAGAAAGTTCTAAAATTTCAAAAATCAAACAGTTCAACTGCAGCATAAACCCCCATTAAAACAGAAGTGCATAATTTCATAAAAACAGGCTAAACATTACATGATTAAACACATGGGTGAAAGATAACATCAAGATATCCCCAAGCCCTTGATAAGCGAGTAGCAAAACAATTCTTGTTATTCATATTGATTCAAGAAACTTTTTAAAAAATAGTACAGTAAATAGTTGAGTAGCTGAACTCAATTTTAAGTGGGCATTTTATTGCTGCTGATTTAAATGCTGGTGTGTATCTAATAGATATATTTTAATTATCTCTTTCACTGTATGTCATGTAGAATATTTTCAGAGATGTGATTAACAAATTTAATCAAGGGTGGGTACAAGCAGGGTTTAGGAAGGAGCTTGCTCTAGATCGGCTGTGCACACCTTGATTCTACTTGGATAGTTGAGCAGCTCTGCTTCAAATATTCACTTCATCCCTAAAAACACTATGTTGTGATATGTATCACTTTACAAGCTTCAGTACATTGTTTACACATGGAAGGTACAGTGTGGCTCTGTAAACAGGTTTATTAAGTCTGGAACCACAGAATCTATTCTTAGAGGCATGAGAGTCAGAACTGTGGGAAAGGAAGGAGCTAGTCACATGGTTTGTATGTTTTGATGACGTGCTAACTTGTTCAGGCAGAAGCCATTTTAAGGGGAAGGTTTTCTTCTTCTCTTTCTTGTTCTTTTCCTTTGTTCCTGCAACAATGTAACGCCTTTGCTGAGGTGGAGTGAAGCTCAGCTTACTCCACTGGACTTAATGCTTGCTATGCATTTATACTCTGCACATGGACTGTAACTAGGAAATGTATACTCTGTAGAACTTTACTTGATAAGTAAATAAACAGGTAGTATTAGAACCTGTGGTGTTCCAGAGTGTTTCCTGACTCCATGGATTAATCTGCAACGGGGAAGCTGGAAGCAAGTGTCCTAACAAGGGAAGCTGGGCTGATAAGGCTGGTTCTGCACGCTGCATGCTGTGAGGGGAGGTGAGCTCTGCTAAGATCTGTGTGTGGAAGTCCAGGCAGTTGATAGCACACAGATTGGATTTTAAAATCTCCCAGCAACACTCAACACACTATACAGATCTTCAATCATTTTTTTGCTTGAAATACATACATATATTGGATCTTCTACAAATATAAATTTATTTATTCCTCTACCTTTGGTGGATTTTTGCCCTCTTTTTTGTGTGCATAGCAGTATAATCTAGAGCAGAAGCCAGATCACGGGCATGTTTAATCCTCAGGTGACTTAAAAACAACAACAAATGCATCAATGAGCTGTTTAAATCTGTTTTATTTCCTAGCTCGAAATAAAGTTAATGGTTGATTTCAAAATGATTCCAGTTTAACCAAAAAAGAAGAAGATATTTTATTGGTACCACATTAAAAAAAAAACAACCCATAGTTTAACTAACAGAAAAGCTACTGGGAAGAGAAAGATAGGTGAAATACTGGACTAATAATGATAGAGAAACCAAAACAGAATCCCCAACTCAGTTAGATGAGATGTTGGGCTCTCAGTAAATCAGGGAAGGGGGCCAATGAACTCAAATCTAATGGCTTAATAGGAGTCCCCCCCCCCAAAAGAACATTACAAATAAGAAATTAGTGTTGCAATTTTGCAGTACTAGAGCATCAACTCCTGTGTCAAGATAAAGCCAACATGGAGCAGGATTAACCCCTATTCTTTGTCCTCACTTCCCTCTTTGACAATTGTACACAGCGAACATCCCAATATTCATATATGAGACCAGGGAAGCCACTGCATGTGGAGAACTTTGTGCACCTTGGAGATGCTGGATTGTGGCCATGCCACTTACTCATGTTGTCACCAACTGACCCAGTTCCGTTCAGTTGTTTTCTCTGCTTCAGTCTTAGCTACCTTGGTTAATTTCATATCGCCTACAAACCTTGCACTGGTGTTCTTACATTCTTGTTGCGCCATGCCTGAAATCTGAGCCTTGAGCCAGTTGGTAAGTCTGGCTTATATCCAACGTTATGCTAGCAGAAAAAAATGACAAGAGTTGGTGTTGTTCCAGTAGTGGTTACCCAAATGGTAGCAGAACAACTAGCTCAAGCAACACCTAGCCTAATGAATAGTAATGCGTTGTGCAATGCCTTGTGAAACAGCTTGCTGAATGAATTGTAGAGCAGCTTGCAGAATGCCTAATACAACAGCGTGTGAAGTGCCTTGTGCAATTCCTTGTGCAACAGCTTGTAGAAAGATATGTGCAACGCCTTGTGAAATGCTTTCTGCAATGCTTTGTAAATCAAAGTACTGAACCTGACACATGCACAAGAGTGAAAGCAGGGTTTCCAAAAGTGGTAGAAGCTTTGTTATAGCAGAATGACACCATCAGATACAACCCACTATTTCCGAAAGTTTGTGGAACAGAATTGGCTTTTCAGGTTATTCTCCTATTGGGAGGAACACTACCCCATTTGCATGAATCATTAAGATGGTTCAGTTTGGGGTTTGTTTGTTTTTTGCAGCCTAAGCATTTAAAATAAAATGGTGATGTTTAAGATAATTATAGTTTATTAGGTTATTTTGCACAATATTCCCCCCCCTACATTCTGAGTTATAATAGCCAGAGCTATAAAGTTCTGTAATATGTTAATGTGGTAAGATGGCAATTCCTCTAACATCATTTATGACTTAATTGCATATCATAATCGCTCTCTTTTCCTGCTAGAGAACTGCATGATTTAGCAATGGAATGAGTAGAGTATGATCTATTGCAGAAGGGGAGGGGAATCATTATTCTCTTGAGGGCTGCATTCCCTCCGAGTAATCTATCAGGGGCAGCATGTCATTGATGGTGGGCATGACCAAAGCCAAACTGGGGTGCTCCTCTTTCCCTCTTCCTGACACCCCTTCTCTCTCTCTCTCTCTCTCTCTCTGCTACCCCTTTTCTCTCTTCTCCCTCTTCTCCCTGCTGCCTGGGGAGGGCAGAATGCTCTTGCCAGAGGTCTGAACTGTTCATTTACAGAAGGCTTTTGAAATTAGGCTGGAGGAGACATGAAGGATGTGGACAAAATGATTTTTTGTGCGCGGGACTGTTCGCGCGGTCATCTACCTTTTAGTTTTTCTCGTGGGGTGTCCACACTCACCCCGCCCACTCATCCGCGCTCCACGCAAATTACCGGGACCCGGAAGTGACGCGACGGAGATCCCATCGTGTCACTTCCGGGTCCCTGGCACAGCATTTTTAACGTAGACTGGAGGTGGCCCTGAGGCTGGCAAGTTGCCCACCCCTATATCGCTCGCAGGGATGACCAGCATCAGTATTTTCTGAAGGGGAGCACTTTGTTCTCCAGGACAGAGGGGGGAGGAGGGCATGATCGAGGCTTATGAAATCATTAACGGCGTGGAAAGGAGAAAGAGGTGGGGGAAGGGAATCTTCCTCCTCTCTTGTAATACTAGAGATCACCCAGTTAAATTGGTTCACAGCAGATTTAGAACAGAGATAAAAGAGGGGGGAAAGTACTTCTTCACCCCATACATGATTAATGAATGGGATTCACTGCCACAAGATGTGATAATGGCAACTAACTGACATGTCAACATTGCATGGGAGACACATGTTAAATATCTCAGAGAGAGAGAGACTTGTGTTTTATAATGAAAAGCAGCAGGTGATACAGATGTGGTGGGAGGAGAGGTTGCATAATCCTTTCTCCTCAGCCCATTTTCCCACTCAAAAATCATCCCTGAAGCTGCTTTTCCCACTCACGGAGGGAAAGGAACGAGCCCCCATACCTTGTGTTCTGTGAGTTGTGGGGAATAAATTAAAGATTGAAAGATGGAAAGTTGATGGACTGTTGATACAGGCCTGTAGCTTATGCTGGCTCAGCTTGTCTGAGCGTGGAAAGCTAAGCAGGGTCAAGCCTGGTTATTACTTGGATGGGAGACCCTGCCTCTAGTTTCCTGCATTAAGCAGGGGGTTGGACTCGATAGCCTTGTAGGCTCCTTCCAACTCTTATGATCTATGAAATCCATGAATCCATGAGATAACTGTGTATCTGGGAGGGGGATGTTAAGCAGCTAACCCCTGCCTGCCAGCTGCTCTTACACATCTGGCAACAGTCTCACTTTTTTTTTTCAAAGCCAGGAAACTGTTACACATGTCTCCAGTGTGACATCTCATTTGGCCCTTAGATAGCCTTATAAGGGCCTTACACAAGTTCAAGGAGGAGGGGTCTTCCAATCGCTATTAGCTGCAATAGCTAAACAGAACCTCTTTGAATTCCAGGAGCTTTTCTACGCAAGGTTGTTAATCCACTGGTTCTACTTTTGGTTTCATCGCAGAATTGAGATCCGAGCTCTACACAGAGAACTTTTCCTTTCTTGCTTTCCCACTATATAACCTCTAGGTGGCACTGTGCTACAGTGGAATAATACAATTACAGAAGTAGGAAAATACATTTTCTTCTGCTTTTTCAAATAATACTCCATTTTGCCCTACTCTAATCCCGCCTCCTCTCCCTTGCCATGAAAGTGCTCTTAAAGAACAGAAGCAAAACTGAAGGGGTACAACATCATCTAAAGAACCTGTAAACAACTGCAAGTAAGGAATGACATGTGCACAATAAATGCCTCATGTAAAAAAGCTCCAGGTATTGAAGAAAAACCATGGGAGAGAGCTGTTGCCTTTATGTCCTGATTGAAAGCTCCCCCCTGCCAAAAGACAAACAAACAAACAAACCTCTGGCTGACCACAGTCTGAAACAGAGAGATGGAGCAGATCAGCCTTACCCAACCTGGCACCCTCTAGATGTCTTGGACTACAACACTCATCATCCCCAGCCAGCATGGGCTTCAGCCTCCCCCCACCCGGTACACTCTAGATGTGTTGGACTACAACTCCCATCATCACCAGTGGCTAGGGATGATGGGATCTGGAGGGCACCAGTTTGGGGAAGGCTAGGAAGAGATGGATTTTTGGACTGATCAAGCCGGGCTCTTCTTATGTCCACAATCATTAGGGTGCTGGAAGTGTATTTTGCTGCACAAACTGAGATACTCTCTAGTGAGTTGGTTTATAAAAAAGCTGCCAAGCCAATATCTGGCACTAAGGACTGCACCACAAGCATAGCTGGAACATTAAATACAAAACCCATTAAGGTATAGAATGTCTTTATTTTTTACAAATGGGGGGGGGATCCTTGCGAGTGAAACTGTGGGCAAACTTTTTATCATATCATTAAAATTTTGTTAGGGTCGCCGGGGACATATAAAACTGCTTTGGTGGCTGGATCAGAGTCAGAGGTTGCCACTTGATCATCCTTGATGTACAGGATGCACTGATGCAGCAGAATCTATAAACATAGACGGAAAGACAGGCACACACAGAAGCAACATCTGGATGTCAAACTAAAGTTTAGGACAATGAGAAAGGGCTGTGGTGAGTCTTGGGCCTGTATGTTCCTTCCCTCCCCGTCTCTGATGTGGCTGTGAGGAGCTAAGAAGTTTCTGCATACAACTTTGATTAAACACTGTTTAGCATGTTGTCAATCCCTAAACTGTAGTTACTTTCAGCACCCATGCTCTGAAGCTGGCTTGTTTCAAACAAACCATCATTAAGATTAATGATATTAATCATTAAGATTTGTTTGGTTTGGATGGCAGGACAAGCTGCAATTAATCTAAACTGGAAGAGAAAGCTTCCAAACTTCTCCACACAACCATGCACTTAACTACTTGGTAGAAGAACATATGAAGATCATCATTTTGCCCACGTTTAAAAATGTTCTGTGGGGATGCAATGGACAGAAGGTCTGAGAATACTAGTCATAAGTATGACTAGTAAGTACTAGTTATAGCCGAGAGCTTCAGCTATTGGGCTGTACAGAAATGTAAATAAATAAATAAATAAATAACATAATCTATTCCTTCCATTTCAGCTTTGTACCAACTGATCTATGAGGAACATCACATCAGAGCCAGATTAGAAAATACATCGTAGATTTGATCAGAGGAACGGCAGAGGAGGTTGCTTAATTCTTCCCCAGTGAGCTGTTTTTCTGATCAAATTTGCCCTCCTGAAGTTCTCTCCAAATGTCCCCATGAGTGGAAAAACAGTTTGGATAGGGCGGTTTTTATTGGAAAAAACAGCCAGAGGTGATAGGGTTAAACAACTTTTCCACTTCCACCACCCCAATCTATTTGCAGCCTCTTGCAACCATTTTTTAACTCATTAATAAGCTATTGGGAGGATTGTTTAGCCTGTGAAACATTAACTGCACCACTTGATCAAATAGGAAGAGGCTGTGGGGATGGGTGGGGCACTCCTATTTAGTCAAACATACAAGCGTGTATAGAATGATCAGAAGGCAAAACAACAGTAGCGTATCTTTTCCTAAAGACAATGTATGTGTATGCTAACCAGCATTTTATCTATATATCATCCTATCTACACCAGTTAAAAGCATGGCTGATTTCAAAGACTGATTCATGCCTGTTTTGTGGTGGTTGTTTGGTATGTCCTTGATTCTAAACAAATTTCTCAGGAGTTAGTTTAACAGTGGGAGTTACTTCCAAGTAAACTTTTAAGTCAACATGCAGCACAAGTCAGCTTTTGCCTCTTGATCTGATTAAGTTATGCCATTGTTCTCTGAATTTCTTTCTTCTAGAAAAATAATAATAATAATAATAATAATAATAATAATACCAATGCATGTCACAAATACAATCCTCCCGTTTCTTGGGTAGCGTAATGGAAGAAAAGACATGGCTGCTACAACAATCTAAAGAAACAATATTTGAACATTCCATTCTTTGATTAAGATTGTAAGTCTGAAACGTGGGGACAATAATGCTGGCCTACCTTCCAGGAGTTTTGCAAGGATTCTGAAATAATACCCATCTGACCTCCCAGCATGTATCATTCCTAAAAATCTTTGACAGTAGAAATAGGTGACAATTCTCCTCACTGAAAATATTCCTCTTTCACACTTAATATGGTGTACTCAACTAGCTGCTTCCTGCCTTTATCTGCATAGCTCTTTTGATAGCCGCAAACCTAGAAATGATTCCCAGCTTTATAGCCATTACTTGAAATCCAGATCTAGCAACTATGTCTTCTTTCATTTTCACTCCAGAATAGGCCGAGGGCCCCTGATCTGGATCCCAGCCCTTTCGTGGGGAGTAGGGGGGCTTTTAAAATCTGGAATGCTCGCCCGTGCCCCCATGCCTATTCTAGAGTAAAGATGAAAAAGGCATAGCTGCTAGAGGGATGTCACCGTTCTGTTTGTTGTTGTTTTTTGCATTCATGAACGGTGAGCTGGTCTGAGCAAAAGGACAATGTTCGTGAACAGACTCGCGTGAGCCAAACAAGGCGAGTTTGCACTTGCTGAACGGTTCACCAAAAATTCTCACACAACCCTATTTTTGCGTTCGCAAACGGTGCGCGAACAGAGCTAAAAAGGAGAACGTTCGTGAACAGACTTGCGAGAGCCGAACAAGGCGAGTTTGCACTTGCTGAACGGTTCACGAAAAATAATTTGGGTTAAGTCAAAAGGACTTAGGTCCACTTAAATCTCAAGTCTCTCTCTCTCTCTCTCTCTCTATTTCTTCTATATGCAATAGTTGGAAAAAGTAGGACACAGCTGCCCCCTCCAACCCAAACTGCTGTCCCAAGGATCTGGGGCAGAAGGCAACTGTACCCCTCCTCCCCAAGGATGTCTTTCTCACTTAGCTCCATTTCTGCTGTTTGGATACTGCAAAAAATTGCATGACATACACACACACACACACACACACAGTCCATATGGCCTTAATCTTAACAATAATTCACTGAGCATTTTACCAGTCATACTTCTGTTTCTTTTCTCCTTATGAATTTTCATCTCCCAGCATTCCAAGCTGCCACTCTTGGTATACATTTAACATCACAGTTGCTGATGAGGACGGAAGCCAAAACATTTAGCTCTAAATATATTTTGAAATGGCGTTGTTAGTCTATCTTTCTTATACTCTCTCTCTCTCTCTCTCTCTCTCTCTCTCTCTCACACACACACACACACACACACACACCCTTTCACTGCCACTCTTTGCATCAGGTTTTCTGCATTTCTTCAGCTGATTTTGTATGTCCCTCTAAACAATTATCAACTTGTTTAGGAAGCAGTGCATGGTCTGTTGCATTTGTGTTTAGATTTACTGCACCAGGACTGGAGAGAGATTGATTGATTGATTGATTGATTGATTGATTGAAGCTTATTAATGCACAGTTTGGGGGAAGCTAGCTGCCTGGCTGGAAGCCTGAAATAAATGGAGTATAAAAGGATGCCTATAAGGGTTTTGTGAACCAATGAACTTATCCCTCAGTTTCCAGAATGTCTGACAATGTAGTAAGAACAACTCTGGGAAAAGCTGTTGGACTACATCCAACCTGCAGGCGGATAATTTGCAAAGGCTCAGAGAAGCAAGGTGGTATAAAGGTAGATGTGAAGGTAGGATCCTCACCACCCGCTAACCTTTCCCAATTAATTATGTTTCCAAGGAGAAGATAGCTTAGTGCTACAGCACATGCTTTGAAGAGCAGGTTACTTACCTGTAACTGTGGCTGTTCAACTGATCCAATCCCTGTCATTTCCAGTTAAAAAGATCACAGTTACCAGGACTGGGAAACTTCTCTGTACTTGAGAAGTTCCACCAGATCTACAACAACTTTCACCCCACCATCAGCCTGAACCTAGATGAATCCACGCAACTGGTTCACTTTCTGGACACTACTGTGCAACTACACAATGGACACACAAGCACCACTTTATACTGGAAATCTACTGACTGCAACACATACTTACATGCTTCTAGCTTCCGTCCAGAACACATCACAAAATCCACTGTATACATCCAAGCTCCACAATATAACAGCATGCGTTCTGACTCATCAGACAGAGACTCACAACAAAGATTTACATCAGAAATTTCTTAAACTACAATACCCACCCAACAAAGTGAAGGGTGTATGTGTGTGTGTGGGGGGGGACGCATATTGAACAAGCCAGACTGATACATAGGAATAATCTACTAATAGAGACCCAGAGGAGAAAGTGATAGAACACCATTTCTTGTTGTTACCTATAGCTCCCACCTAAAACCACTCAAGGGCATCATCAATGGGCTAAAGCCCATCGTGGACAATGGCACCCCTCTCACAGGCCTTGGATAGTAGGCTTGTACTTGCATACAGACATCCCCCACCAACCTAAAACAGCTACTCACTTGCAATAACAGGCTGCACAGCAAGTATACAAAGCACTATTACAGGACCTGATAATGGCCAGCTGCAATGCTCCTTCACCTGCTCATCTTCCTATGTGATATATGCCATTATCTGCCAGCAATGCCCTTCTGTATTCTACACTGGAAATGCATTTATTCATACATTTAATAAAATAAACAAACCAGCCTCTATGGAAAAGTATAGGGGGACATAAATTCAAAAACCAGTGAGGGAACACTGCAACCTCCCAACTTGGCCACTGACCTTGTGGCGGCCATTTTTGAGCAAAGGAACTTCAAAGGGGGGGGGGGGCTAGAATGAGAAACTGCTGACTAAAATTCATTGAAAGGTTCAGTTCTCTCTCCTTTGGCTTGAATCAGGATAAACTCTTGTTTAAAAAATTACACATGCATTAATAGGCTTACCCAATGCCAAGATGTTTGTTTCTGCCATCAGTAACTGTTTGTTTGTTTATTTGTTTGTTTGTTAATGACCACTTTTAATAACATGATTGTCCCTGTATGTAATATTCTGTGTTCACTTCCTTGCCATTTACTCTCCCGTGCAAACACACACCATTGGTGTGTGTGAGTACATACACATACACATACATACACACACACACACGCGCGCGCGCGCACGTCCCTGTAGGGCCAGCCCTACATTTGGGGCGTCATGAAAGGACAGCCAATTGTTAGTTATTTAATTTATTATGATGGTACTTTTACTGCTGAGAAGGGGGAGAGGTGCTAGTGAGGCTTTCTGCCTCAGTTGCCTAAATAACCTCACTGGCCTAGGGTAGTATGCATCTTGACCTTGGAGGCACGGGTGGGGAGGATTTGCTAATCCTCAGTTAGAAAAATCTCTTTGACCAGCTCTGTGTACCTGCAACTCAGGATAACATGACATCACATGCATCTGATGTAGTGGACTCCAGTTCATGATGAAGAGGGCTCCAGTTATGGTGCCCGTGGGCGTCATGTTGCCTACTCCGGCTTATGCCATCTGGGCACCCCCATAGATATTACTACAGCTCAGGAGTTGGCAGCAGACACCGTCCCCCCAGTCTTTTTTGTGGGCCCTGCTCCCCTGATGACTTTACTTTTTAAAGGAAAATAGCCCTTTTTGCCGCCACACTGCTGAATTTTGGCAGGAAAATTGGTAGCACGGTGGCAGTAATTTCGGCGGTGCCAGGGAGGGGTGTGCCCCCTGGTGAACTCTGCAGGCTGGGGAGAATTGACTCCCAGAACTGCCGAAGATGCCCACCCCTGCTATAGTGTCTGGCAATAAGGTCCAAATTGTACATTTCTGGCACATTTGTAGGGGCTGGGGGCCAAAAGGAGGTGAGGAAACCCGCAATCGGGGGTGGGGGGGCTCAGGGAAACATACATTCAAATTGGTCAGTAGCAGAGGCTTTGCTCCCTTCTTCTCTCTTTTCTTGTACTTTTTAAATATATTTCTGTGTCGTAGCAATAGTGGCTCTCCAGGGCCATGTCACCCTGCAATGTCTCTGCAGTAGGAAGCTATGTCAAGATGTAGCATCTTTCCAGGGGCATTGCTGGGGGCAAAAAACGGCTACCCATGCTGCCCCACTGGGGGCAGCCCCCCCAGTGCCCCTGGAAGGATGCTACATCATGATATAACATCCTTCTGCAGAGGCACTGCAGGGCAATATGGGCCTAGAGAACTCTTAAGAATGTTATTGCTGCTTGCTCCGGCGGGAAAATGTATGGGGGGAGGGGGTGTTGTGTTGTGATATGTATCACTTCACCAGCTGTAGCACACTGTTTACACATGGAAAGAACAGAATGGCTGTAAACAAGTTTGTTATGTCTTTCTGGGTTCTCGTGTTTTTCGCATGGGAAGCCTAGACCGTGGGAGCATTATGAGCTAGTCACATGGTTTGTATGTTCTGATGACGTGCTAACTTGTTTTCTGTCTGAAGCCATCTTAGAGAGAGGCAGGACTGCTTTCTCTCTTCTCCTTTGTTCTTCTTGCTGGACTTTTGTCACTGCAACAATGTAACTTCTTTGCTGAGGTGGAGTGAAGCTCAACTTACTCCACTGGATGTAATGCTTGCTATGCATTTACTCTGCACATGGACTGTAACTAGGAAATGTATACTCTGTAGAACTTTCCTTGCTAAGTGAATAAACAGGTAGAATTAGACCTGTGGTGTTACAGAGTGTTTCCTGACTCCATGGATTAATCTGCAAACGGGGAAGCTGGAAGCAAGTTGGATTACAGGCAGGCTGGGCTGGCATCTTCACAACACGCTGCACGCTGCATAAAGGGGGGAGCTGAGATCTGGAAGATCTGTGTGTGGAATAACAGGCCTCTGCTAGCACACAGACAGGATTTTAAATCTCCCATGCGCTCACGCACACAAACACCAACATGTTGAAGAGAACAGCCTCTGCTGCAGGCCATTATAAAGCCACCCCTGCTACCCACGAATGTTTCAAGATTTCACCTGCCCATACTCGAAAAGTGCCTCCCAAATTTTGCTGCTGGAAAGTGGGGCAGAAAAGATCAGGAGGCACTTTCAGCCCAGTCCTAATATATACAGGGAAATAAGTTTGCATCCTCAACCATGATCTACAATTTATCCTCATGGTAATGGGCTTACCCATTACCAGTTTCCTCCCTCCTCTCCAATCTCCTCAAGCTTGGTGGGCACTGATCTTTCTGGCTGAGATTCCCCTTCAAAAGGTAATGAACGGCCCAGGCCTTCCCATACAGTTACTTATGCTCCTGGCATGCCCAGTTTTCTGAATAGCCCAATAGTGGATGGCATCATAGGATGTCATAGGATCATAGAGTTGGAAGGGGCTTACAAAGCCATCGAGTCCAACCCCCTGCTCAAAGCAGGAAACTAGAGGAGGGGTCTCCCATCCAAGTAATAACTAGGCCTGACCCTGCATAGCTTTCCATGCTCAGACAAACTGAGCCAGTCTGCTATGGGCTATCATGTTGCAGTGCCGGAAGCCTCAACACCCTGCTCTCCGTGGAAGAGAGTGGCATTGCAGCCAAAGTCACACCAATTCCAATTAAGGCGGTTCATTTCTTCCCTTTCTTCCACTTTAAATACAGTCACCTGCACAGCTCCTGAACAGAAAAATAAAAGCTGCTAAAAGAAAGACAAAGTTACTGGAGCATCAAATTGCTAGCTCTTCCACCTGAACTTAATGTTAAAGCACTTCCTCTTTAAAAATGCATTTAATTCTACACATCTGTCAAACAAAGATAGCAATCTGGGAGGTCGCCTGCATTGTTCTGGAGCAGTAACTATCAGAACTGAGCCAGAGCTAACATACTAATTTGAAGAAGCAAGTCTGTACACATTGTCAGGAATTGATAACTATTCTTGGCATATTTAGCATGCAAGCAACACAGATTCTTTACAGTGCTATACTTGTTCATAAGTTCTTTTTCCTCTTTCTAATTAACAATGTATATGTAGCATTATGGTTTCACTAAGCAACACAGATGGGGAAAAGAGATCCTACACTGAGCCAAAACACCCAGTACCTAGGAAAGTAATAAATAAATAAATAAATAAATTAAAGAAAAAGTGAATAAAAATGAATAAAAATTGAACATCTTGTACAATTTAATATTAAAATATTTAGTACAGCTCATATATGAGATATCAGTATCCAAAACACGTAACGTCACAGGATGACAATAAATGGATGACAATGCTTGAGAACAAATGTTTGCAATTCATGCACATGATGCAACTCTTTTCCAGGACCACCAATTTGTTATTAATATTTGTTATCCTAAATCTCTCAGAAGAGAACTTCCGTAACTTCAAACTATCCCAAGATTAATTGTTCTAACTCCAAGAGGCCAGTCTGTTGACCCATTTTAATACACAGCTTCCTCAAGGAGTTGCTCCTCTTCTTCACCCTTGCAACCTGCTTGTTCCCCTGCCTCTTGCTCTGGCCCAGACAAAGGTGGTAACGAGGAGGAGGAGGAGCAGATGCCACTGCCTGTTGCTTATTGGCTCTCTGCCTGTCAAGCAAGCAAGTAGTAGTGATGATGACTACAGGAGGAGGAGGACCAGTAGCAGCTGGTGACAATGGCAGTGAGAAGGTAGACTCACTGAGGGAGGGGGCGCTTGCCCAAGGGTCCTCAAAAACCTGGAGCAGGCAATGAGTCCAGTGTAAATGTTCTGTAGGAGAGTGTCCAGATTGTGGTGGAGGAGCTCACAGTGCACAGCCTCCACACATTCTTCTGACGTCCCCTCTCTGACAATGTAATTTGTACCCTTCCTGGTTGCTGCACACAGGGCCAGAAGGTGTGATCCAAAACTACCGCCCATGCATACATTGTGCCCTAGAGAATGTTGTCTGCCCTGAGTTGGGAAGGTTTATGTGAGAGAAGGCAGTCCTGCAAACATATCCACATATTAAACATTTGAAAGTGTGGACTGTTCCCTAGGTACAGAGGGGAAAGTGGCGGAACATCCCAAACTGAGGTTTCCCTAATCAAAATGCCACATTGAGTTAAATGTCCTGTGAAAAATAAGAATACAGTGATATACGGTAAGTAAACCGTAAGTAAACCGTGGGTCCAGCTCTGCTGCTGCTGCTGCCGCCGCCTGTGCGAGGCCAGCCCACCCCACCGCACCTGTGGGACTGCTGCCTGCCCCCTGCAGGCCCGGGCTCAGCCGGGAGCCGCCTTGCCCCACCTGCAGCGGCTTGATTGTGGGGCCAGAAAGACCAGGCCCCAGCTGACCCGGGCATCTCCTCACCACCACTGCCGGGGAGAAGAGCAAGCCAGGCAGGTGGGTCCAGCTCTGCTGCTGCTGCCGCCGCCTGTGCGAGGCCAGCCCACCCCACCGCACCTGTGGGACTGCTGCCTGCCCCCTGCAGGCCCGGGCTCAGCCGGGAGCCGCCTTGCCCCACCTGCAGCGGCTTGATTGTGGGGCCAGAAAGACCAGGCCCCAGCTGACCCGGGCATCTCCTCACCACCACTGCCGGGGAGAAGAGCAAGCCAGGCAGGTGGGTCCAGCTCTGCTGCTGCTGCCGCCGCCTGTGCGAGGCCAGCCCACCCCACCGCACCTGTGGGACTGCTGCCTGCCCCCTGCAGGCCCGGGCTCAGCCGGGAGCCGCCTTGCCCCACCTGCAGCAGCTTGATTATGGGGCCAGAAAGACCAGGCCCCAGCTGACCCGGGCATCTCCTCACCACCACTGCCGGGGAGAAGAGCAAGCCAGGCAGGTGGGTCCAGCTCTGCTGCTGCTGCCGCCGCCTGTGCGAGGCTAGCCCACCCCACCGCACCTGTGGGACTGCTGCCTGCCCCCTGCAGGCCCGGGCTCAGCCGGGAGCCGCCTTGCCCCACCTGCAGCGGCTTGATTGTGGGGCCAGAAAGACCAGGCCCCAGCGGGGGTCGCCCCTTTGGGGGAGCCGCTTCGGGGGTGGCACGAGGGCGAGGGCCTGTCCCCCTGCTGCTGGGGATATAGGTGGGGCTGGGAGTTTTTAAGAGGCCCTTCCTTTTTGAAGGGCTGGGGCTTTTTAGGGGTTGATTTTAGGGGTGGGTCTCCCGCCTGATTGGCGGAAGCGAGGGGGCATGTGTCTCTCCCAGGGAGATAGTGGGGGGAGTTCTGGGGGGCAAACGGTACCAACGTTGAGCGGCAGGCGTTGGCAGAGCGCTAGGGGCAGGCCACGCCGAGTAAGGGGAACAAGGGATCGATGCTTAATATCTATCCCTTGTTCCGGGCCTGCCCAGAGCCAAGGGATAACTGGGGGATGTGTTGCTCCTCCCCCCACCCTGCGTTTGCTGTTGTGCAATGCCAGGTCCGTTACCCAAAAAACATCTCTCATCCATGACTTGATCATGGATGAGGGTGCGGACCTGGCATGTGTTACGGAAACCTGGCTGGACGAGGCCGCTGCTCCTACTCTGGCGGCCTTGTGTCCGGCCGGTTTCTCGTATGCCCAGCAGCCAAGGGTTGGGGGACGGGGAGGGGGAGTGGCTGTTATCTAGCGGGAGTCCTTGGTCCTCACCAGACTCCCTCTCCGGGAGACCAAGTTTATTGAGTGCATGTACTGGAGGTTGGGTCCAAAGGGCAGCCTGGGGATTCTGCTCGTGTACCGTCTACCCCGCTGCACGACAGACTCCCTGGCCGAGGTGCTGGAGGTGGTCTCCGATGTGCGTGTGTTGTCCCCCAGGCTAGTGGTGCTGGGGGACTTCAACGTGCATTCGGGGGCTTCCCTCACTGGGGCACCTCGGGACTTCATGGAGACCATGGCTTCCTGGGAGCTGCACCCTGTATTAACTGGACCTACCCATGTAGCCGGTCATGCACTGGACTTGGTTTTTGTTTCCGGAGAGGGGGGAAATGATCTGGAGATCGGGGGTATATCCACCACCCCCTTGTCATGGTCAGATCACTATCTGGTGGGGTTGGATTTCTCGGTGCCACTGCCACAACCCCTCTGCAGGGGTGAGGGACCTATTAGAATGGTCCGCCCCAGGCGTCTTATGGATCCAGATGGATTCCTGAACGCGCTTGGGGAATTGGAGCACACAAACGGTAGCTCGGTCGAGACCCTGGTGAATGACTGGAATGCTGCAATCACCAGGGCATTAGACCGAGTTGCCCCGAAGCGCCCTCTTCGCCTAAACAGAGCTCGCGCGGCGCCATGGTTCACTCCGTCGACGCGAGCTCTGAAACAAGAGGTGAGAAGGCTAGAGCGCCGATGGCGAAATTCCCGCTCCGAAGACGATCGAACACGGGTTAGAGGAGCTGCATCTTCAGCCTACGGGGTGGCGGTGAAGGCAGCAAAAAAGAATTTCTATGCTGCCTCCATTGCGTCTGCAGAGTGCTGCCCCAGGAGGCTGTTCCAAGTGGTCCGGAGTATGGTCGGTCCAGTCGCTCCGGACCCACTGGAACAGTCAAAAGCCTCCTGTGAGGCTTTAGCGAAGCACTTCGCAGATAAAATCGATCGGATTAGGAGTGGGATATCGTGCATCGTGGACACAGGGAGTGAGCGGGAGGAGGCCAATGGCAGACCGGTTTTGTGGGATCGGTTTCGGCTTCTTCCTTCTGATGAAGTGGACAAGGTGCTTTCATCTGTGAGGCCGACCACCTGCTTGCTTGACCCTTGCCCGTCCTGGCTCATCATGAGCTGCAGGGAGAGACTGGGTGAGGGGATCAAGGCGGTGGTGAATGCCTCCCTCGAGGAGGGAGTGATGCCATCAGCCCTCAAGGAGGCAGTAATAAGACCGCTTCTAAAGAAGCCCTCCTTGGATCCCCAGGATTTAAACAACTTTTGCCCAGTCTCCAATTTACCATTTCTGGGCAAGGTGATCGAGCGGGTGGTGGGGGCTCAGTTGAAGGCACACTTGGATGAAGCCGATTATTTGGATCCATGCCAGTCGGGCTTCAGGTCTGGACATGGGACGGAGACGGCCTTGGTCGCCTTGGTGGATGATATGAGGAGGGCTTTGGATAGGGGCGAATGCTCCTTTCTAGTCCTCCTCGATCTCTCAGCGGCTTTTGATACCGTTGACCACGGTATCCTCCTGGACCGTCTGGAGGGGTTGGGCTTGGGAGGCACTGTATTGCAGTGGTTCCGGTCCTTCCTCTCTGGAAGGTATCAGAGGGTAGTTCTCAGGGAGGAGGCTTCGGACCCTCGGCTGCTCACTTGTGGAGTGCCGCAGGGTTCCATCCTCTCCCCGATGTTATTCAACATCTACCTCAAGCCGCTGGGAGCTATCATCAGGAGGTTTGGGGTGCAGTGTCATCAGTATGCGGATGACACGCAGCTCTACCTCTGTTTTAAGTCCTCACCGAGGTTGGCCGTTGAGACCCTGTCCAAGTGCCTGGAGTCAGTGGCTGGCTGGATGGGAAGGAACATGCTGAAACTGAACCCCGACAAGACCGAGGTACTTCTGGTGGGGGACAAGGGAAGGTTAGGGGATGTTGACCTGGTGCTGAATGGGGTACATCTACCCCTGAAGGACCAGGTCCGCAGCTTGGGGGTCATTCTAGACTCCCAGCTGTCCATGGAGGCTCAGGTGGCAGCTGTGAGCCGGGCGGCACTGTATCAACTCCATCTGATACGGCAGCTGCGCCCCTACCTTCCTAATCACCTGCTCCCATCAGTGGTTCATGCCTTGGTCTCCTCTCGCCTAGACTACTGTAATGCGCTCTACGTGGGGCTACCCTTGAAGACGGTCCGGAAGCTTCAGCTGGTACAGAACGCGGCGGCTCGCCTGATTAAGGGCAGCCGCCGGCATGATCACATCACGCCAGTGCTTAATGAGTTGCACTGGCTACCAGTTGCTTGCCGAGCCGAATTCAAGGTGTTGGTTTTGACCTTTAAAACCCTACACGGCTCCGGCCCAACTTATCTCAAGGAGCGCCTCCAGCAACATCAAGTAGGCCGCTCAAAAAGGTCTGCCACGGACGGCCTTCTCCTTATCCCATCAGCCAGAGCAGCCAGGCTGGTGGGGACTAGGAAGAGGGCCTTCTCTGTGGCGGCCCCCACATTATGGAACTCCCTCCCTAGTGACCTTCACCATGCCCCCTCCGTGATGAGCTTCCGCCGTGCATTAAAAACATGGCTGTTCAGGCGGGAATATGGGGTGGGTTAGGTTTTTAATGAGAATTTTTATATTGTTTTAATTATTATGTTTTATTGTGTTGTTTTGTTGTATTTTAATTGTACATCGCCCAGGGTGGCCAGGTGACCGGCCAGATGGGCGATTGATAAATATAATAAATAAATAAATAAAAATAAATAAACATAAGCACTCAAATTATTATCTTGTAAACAATCATAAGGGTCTTTTTTCATGGGTTTATGGCATTTACTTGTGGCACTCCATGTCTACAGTTTTCATTTATTGTGCAATGGGATGTTTATACAACACAACACATTTTTCAGAAATTTATCTGAATAGGGGCTCTTATTTTCTCTGTCCCTTAGCATGGCTGTACAGCATCTGAGACAAGGGGTGCGTGTGTCTTCTTTGGACCTGAGATCTCAGTGTAATGCTGTGGCATGTAAAATAACCCATGTGTAGTTGCTATGAATTCTATAGGCCATTCTCCCAGCAGACAGGAACAAACCACATTCTATCACTGCCAACTTCGATTTATCCCCCTCCCCTCTTCCTTTCATACGAGAAAATCTATTATATGCCTTACTGCAGGTGACACCCATCTGATCAGATAATTGTTTTCCTAGTTCCGCTGAGCCTCACTGGGGAGAACAAACGGTAGGTGGGGGGTGGGGGGAGCTTCACCTTTCCAGCATTTTTAATGTCATAAAATTAAAAGTTACTGAAGTGAATCTGGCTATAGAGCACACTTTGCTCAATAATTTATACCAAAGCAGTCTTCCTTTCCTCATATCCGATACGCTCAAGGCAGCCATATTTCACCCTTCTGTGGGATTCCCCACGCCACCCGATTTATTTCACTATGAGAGGCCTGTAAGTGTAGCCACATGCCTGGTCACCACCAACAGGGAGTAAGAATCTCTTCTGTGCAACTAGTCAGAGAAGCTTCATAACACATCATTTTTGTTTGACAATGTAGCCCACAGGTGGTGTGTTGGGCTACCAAACACAGACGCAGGTTAGCAATGTATGTGATCTTATTTTCAAGGCTGCATTACAGGAAAGCATAATATTCCTATCAAATTATCAAGTACTGAAATCTGAGGCCAAATTCTTAGAGTCTTTGAGAACCTTGACTGCTGTTCCTCCACAGCGGTATCCCATGGTGCTTTGATATTGTAATACCATACATCTGGAAGGGACAGAGCACATAGAAATAACCATGTCAGTGCCAGCCCCTCAATCGAGCATCTGATGCTCCTGTAAGTCTTCTCACATGATCCTCTTCTACTCATGTGGCTTCTACATCCCAAAGTCCAGTGAGTCAAAGCCATGGAGAAGTGGCAACCACACCACACTTATAATGTATGATTTGAGGCCCTGTTGTCACTTGTCAGCAATGGACAGTGTATTAGTGCCCTGAATACCAAAGCTGTCTAATACATATTTTTTAGTGCTGTATTTGATCTAAGATGTATTATAGCGCTTTATTCAGTGGAGGCTTGTCATACAGGGCAAAGGAGACAGAGCCCCATCTGACCTGTCCTGCCTAAGCTGCTTCTCATTGCTTGTATCCCAGACCTTGTTTCCCTCCATAGGATGCAATGTAAAGTGGCTGGCAGCAGAAGTGCAACACTGTTTGTTCTTCTTTACTTCCTGCTTTGGCCAGGTGGAACACTGGGCATGTGCAATAAGTTGCACATGCTCAGAACATTCCCCAAGGAACTACTTTTTTTCTATGCAAATGCCTGTAGGGGAAGAGTAGACCTTTCAGGGAAGGGTCAGGGCTGCCTGTTCGTTTGCTGGTCAAAAACCTAGATTACTCAGGAGTACCTTCTGCCTCTGACCTGGAGAGTGAAAACTGATTGGTTGTTCTCCCACCCTCATCTATCTCATGGCTACAGGGGCTGCCTGTTCGTTCACTGGCCAAAAGCCTGGTTTACTCGAGTGCTCTCTGGCTGTGAGCTGGAGAGCAAAAACTGATTGGTTGTTCTCCCTCCCTTCATGTATCTCACAGCTATAGGGACAAAGGAGAGTCAGCACTTAGCCAATCAGACATCTGCAGAATCACCTCATCTCAGGCTGTGCAATGTGAGGGGGCTGGAGCAGGGACATCACAGACACTCATAGAGAGCAGCAGCATGCTGCTGCTTCTCTCTGTTCCACTGTGTATATAACGTGTCTGGACAGACTCATTGTTTGAGAAGGAGAAGAGAAGGGTAAAAAATGCACACTTGTTGATGGATATGTTTTTGGGGTGATTATTTATGCAGCTTCTCAAATCCATGAAGCTCATGTAGCTTAAACCTTCATCCTGCATCTTGGGTTGCTTTCCTTACCCCAGGTTCACATTCTGTGGTGTAATTTACACATAAGTAGACCTACAATCCTGTCCTTTTAGGACTTTGCCTAAAACAGGGTAATAAAATATATTCCCAAATTTCAGCCACCAGCCTCTTACAGTTTTCTTTCTAGAAACCAAATATACCTGGGACATAAAATGTCCCAGAAATCTTCATAAGAATAGGCTTTATGGGGACTTTATATCCCCAACAACTGAAACAATCAAGGGGGAACAATAGGAGGTCATCCACAGGTCATCTTAGTCTCTTTTGATAGCAAAGAGCAATAGCGAATGCCTCCTTCAAACAGAAAAGAAATCCATTGAGGGAAATCTTTGTTATGCTGATTCAAAGTTTACAGGCCTCAGGTCTTTTTCAGGTTTTTGTACTACTAATTGACAGCCATTAGTCCTGTCTTTGTTGTGCAGATTTCCTGCATTTGCATTGCTGCAGGAAATATTAAATCTGACTTGGGCACCCCCTAAACAATGTATGCAAAGTTGTAAAAAACAAACCAAACAACTAGATGAAGGTTAACCCAATCCCCATGGCCATTCAGGGGAAGGGGGAAGTCCTATGACTGCTGCTTCCATTGGGCTCTTTAAGTGGCCCCAAACTTGCCCACCAGTCAATTCCAGATGCTCATCTTTTTTATTTTTAAAATATGTATTTAAAACTATTAATTTATTTACATAGTTTAGAGTATTTTTCTCCCACTCCTCACCCAAAAAGGCTCCTGGAGCAGCTTACAAATAATCAGTTAAAGAAGGCAGTCTGTGCCTGCAGGCTTACAATCTAAAAAGACACAACACACAAGGAAAAAGGAATAGAGAGGGATGAGGAAAAAGTTACAGGTGCGATCCTAGGGTTTGCAAGAGAGAACGCTGTGTCACAAACATGGTTGGCTCTGCCCCTGTGACCCTCCCTTGGCTCCGCCTCTGCTGACCAACTGTCCACCCCACCAGTAAGATTGTCCATGAGCCGCCATTTGATTTTAATATTACTATTTGAGTAAATCATATCTTATTATTGTATGTTATTGACATAATATTTTAATGTAAAGTGAATTGGAAAAGTGGGGTATACATCATCTTCTTGAGAGCATCCTGAAAGTATGATGTAAGAGTGGCTCATGCTGGCTCAGCTAGTCTGAGCATGGAAAGCTAAGCAGGATCAGGCCTGGTTATTACTTGGATGGGAGACCCCTCCTCTAGTTTCCTGCATTGAGCAGGGGGTTGGACTCGATGGCTTTGTAGGCCCCTTCCAACTCTATGATCCTATGAAGGTGACATCCTGTGCTTCTAGGATTTTGAAGACTTGAGATTCTTCAAGCCTAGATAAAGTTGAAATGGATGTAATACTGAGAGCATTATAAATTGCATGAAGGCAGACACAGAAGGAAAAGGATGAGAGGTTCTCTACAACCTAAGCAAAAAACAAAGCAAAAAAACCCCTTACGCTTAAGCTAAGATGCTGGCTAAAATTTAGACATCTCTATGTTGGAGAGCTACGTGAACTGCCACATCAAAAAGACTTCCCCCTCAGGCTGAGAAGAACAAACACAAATATATACAGAGGGAAGAAATCTGACTCAGCACGGAAATGCAATTTCTTGGGGATAGATACTTGACACTGTCAGCATAAAGATGACATTGGGCGATGTTGGGATGAAAATGAAATTGATTTTTGAAATACGGGACTAGAGGAATTACTTCGAGGTGACTCTCTCTCTTCCTGGATGATGATTGCCGCTGGAGACGGCATGTCTGCTTTGGAGGGTGAGGTCCCATAGATTTTATCCTAAGTTCTTCCATTGATCTACTATATGCCTTTCCTTCAGTCAGACGATACCTCATCTTGCCACCATGTAAAATGTTCGTCGATAGATATTTACCTTGGCAGAGTCTTTTGAGTTTTAACGAGGATTGCATTTGCAAAATATTTTGCTATCAAAAAAGCACTCAAATGGTAAACATCATTTGCATCTATAAAGTGCCTTTCCAATTTTGCTGAGGATACGCAGCCAAAGGTACCTGGCTATTGCAGGTGCACAAGCCAATATGCCGCAGTAGTGTGGTGCAGATGCTGCAGCCCATTCGGTTCAGGAATAATAAAAAAAGAGTGTCCTCTAGACAGCGATATCAAAAACATTCTGTGCAAAATGAAAATGAATAAGAAAACACTAGAGAAACTAGGGAAACCAAATGTTCTCCCAGTTTAATTTTCAGGTCAAAAAGAGTGCTGGGGGGGGGGGAGAGAAATAGTGAGAAAGTTTACTTTTCCCCATTCTGATCTCTACATTGTTTCCTGGATTGGCCACATGGACAATCCCAACCGACTTACAATGACTTGAACGGGGTCCTAGGGCTACATCACAATCAGATTTGGTTGTATGAAGATATTCCATGAGAGAGTCAAGGCAACTTTTGAAACAATTGCTGGAAAACCACCCAAAGAGTGGGAGGGGGCTGAGGAAGAGATCTCTGATCTACTGGAAATTTCAGAAAGTAGGCTCAAAGCAATATGGATTTCCTGTTTGTTTTATGATTCCATATCAAATTCTAAACTAAAAGGCTGAGTCACTGAGACACCATGATTAAGGGGAGCTTGTAAGGGTCTGTGAAACCTCCTGAGAAATGTCACTAGTCTTATTAGCAAAGCCCTTTTGGTTTTCCTCAAACCTCCTCAGATGTTTCAGGTGAGAAGGTTTGCTTTAAATGGGTGGATTTGCTTTGCTCAGATTTGCTTTAAATGAGTGGATTACAAATAGTTATTGCAGGCATTTGATCAATATTCATCTGGATTCACTCACAGTCTCGATCCACTCACAATCTGGGAATGTGTTGAACCACTGAGATAACTAGATAAGCACATGAAAAACTCACCCCATGTATATTGGAAATGAGTGACCTTGGATATTCCTTTTAGTTCTTGTTAATAGACTGCAATTGTTAACACCAAGTATCAATGAATCTGGGGGTGAGAGGAGAACAACCTATAGTCAGCTGAACTACATGAAGCCCTCAGGCCTTCATTAGATGAAGGATTCTCATCCCTGAAGCTATGCCAAAAATACCTAATAGATAGCCAGATATATCACAGAAATAAAACATATCATTATATATAGTACCATTAATGTGCATGGCACTTTACAAAGTACAATATACCAGAGACAAGTGCCCGCCTCCAAAGAGATTACATTAACTTTCAATACTACCTCGTGATAAAATGTGACACTCTCCATTTTTGAACTGGCCTGTAGCACACAATTTTCAGTGCACCCTATTTCTTGGGAGGTGAGTTCTTTCCCCTTCCCTAGAGGCATTTTTGTATATCTCACTACAGTGTGTGTTTCATGCCGTGGACCAAGTGGAAGCTCAGCCCTTTCCAAGACCTAACCTTATCACGAGCACGTGGTGAACATAAAAAGGAAAGAGTCCTTATGGCTTCAGAAATATCTTGGAAAGAGCAGACTCAATTAATCACTTTATTGGCCCATTAGCAAATGTATGTAGCCAATAAATCCAAGGGTGTTAATCCTTAAGGAAGGATGACATCTGCTGAAGAGTCCTCCTACATTTTTTCACTGAGCACAGATCTAATCTCCTACTACAGTGAAAAGGCCTGTACTACTACTACTACCACCACTACTACTACTACTACTACTACTATGTATTCTGCTGCTGCTGCTTACAGAATACAAATATGTCCAAGAAAATGGTAGCTACCAGCAACAGGCCCACCTAAATCAGTTAAAGACATTCCTCACACCTTGAGGCAAACAGCCCAATCACTATTCATCAGAAATGGCCTAGATGGAAACCGTCACAGCTGTGACTTGGTAAAATTAATGCCAGTCTGCAAATCTTTTCTACTGATCTCTCCATTTGGGTGTAATCTCTGTATTGAATTTTGCTGATGCCCCTCATTACACTTCCTTGACTTCTACAATGTCCCGTTTCAAGATTCAGCCATGCCACTGACAAATGAAGAAACAGAATGTTCAGATCTCTCCAGGGTTACAACTATCAAGGCGTTGATTGCAAGTGCCTACGTCTTTTCAGATGATTGCATGCAAGCCTCGGTGGAGTTAGGCATCCCCCATTCATTTGAATTGGAAACAATTTAGGTTTGAGTGTCACCCTGGGTGTCACAATTTTGGATTTCCTCACAATTGCGTAGTAGTGACGCCAACCACAACTATCCACTGCAGGTTGCTTATTCGCTCTTTGCCGACCCAAAAAAGCTCTTTCAAAGGCTGTAACTAATATAGGTTTCCTATCAACAAAGTGCCTTTTATGCTCCGAATGTATCTGTGCTTGTAATCAACGAAGGCTGGTGGCTCCAATGTCAGTGGGGAGGGGCATCCACTCCGGGTTTCATTCTGAACTTTTAAGGAGCTATCCATGGTGTTGAACCCAGGCCCAAAATAGGTTCAGCACCATGGATATCTCCCTTGAAGGTCAGATTGAAACCTGGAGTGGATACACCACCCCACTGACATTGACGCCACCAGCCACTGCTGCTTGCAATGGAGGATGAATTCTGAGCAATGGCGTGGCAGGGTGCACAACAGCTAATCAGGTTTGTGCTTCCAGTGACCTTTCTGTCAGTTGGATGTTCACATAATCTCTTTCCTGCCCCTATTTTATTAATATTCTATGGAGAACAGGGACATCTCTGGTTTGTACAGCAAAAAAAGTGGGTGAACTGAAAAAAAAAGACTATGCAAACACACATTTCTTATCTATATATATAAAAGAAGAAGTCCTGACTGACTGACTGACTGACTCATCAACGCCCAGCTCAAACCGTTTAATCTAGGAATGTGAAATTTTGAAGGAACATTGTTTTTATGACGTAGACACCCAGTAAAGAAGGATTTTTGGAAATTCCGTCCCTAAGGGGGTGAAAAGGGGGGGAAATCACCCCACTCTCATATCTCCTATGGGCAAAAGAACAAGGGAGCAGTTATGCAAATCAGCCTCACCTCATAATTGCTGCAGGAGCCAGCACCCAGCCTAAACGTTCCACTTTAAGTCAGAGACACTGTATCTTTTCCATACAGCTCTCGCAGGCCTTCAAGGAGAAGGGGGGGGGAAAACCACCTTTTCATTTTTAAACCTGTTTTTTTTTTCTTCTTCTCCATAAAAAAAAAAATTCAAAATGCAAATTGAAAATTAAATGTAAATGCAAGTTGCAGGGGCAGACTTGGAAGGAAGCGGGGATTAACCTAAGGGAAGACTGCTTCTCACATGGGCAGTTTTATGTGGCCTGTTCCAGAGTGAGCTCACCTAACTCTCTGGAGATCCGGGTTCTAGTCCCCGCTCGGCCATGAAACTCACGGGGTGACTTTGGGCCAGTCACTGACTCTCAGCCTAACCTACCTCACAGGGTTGTTGTGAGGATAACATGGAGAGGAGGAGGACTATGTAAGCCGTCTCGGGTTCCTTGCAGGAAAAAAGGCGGGGTATAAATATAATAAATAAATAAATAAACTACTACTTTAGTTTACAAAGAAGTACTGAAATAGGGTCTTTTTGTAGGTTGCAGATGCCAAATAAATATTTTTTAATTTTTGGTCTGTCTCATTGTCTGTTTGTAATTCCAACACGAAAAAAATCACTCCACCGACATATAGAATGTTAGTATGAACTGCCGCCACAGGGGCCCAATCAGGAGCAGATATGCAAATCTCTCCTACGTCCAAAAAGAATGTTCACATGAACTGCAGCCGGGGCCTACACGGGGGGGGGGGGGGTGGAATTTCATTGTTGGGCAGTCCCGGGTAGGGATGTTACTGCTCGCCAGCATAGCTGGCTGGGGCATGCTGGGAGTTGTAGGCCAAAAACATCTGGGGACCCAAGGTTGGAGAGCACTTCTCTAGTGCAATGTAATTTACATTAGCGCTCATGCCTTATTGGATGCTGCCCAAGGTATTTCAGAACTTGGCTATGTATAGCCAGCTGTCTATAGTAACCATGTACCAACAGTATGAAAATCACCTTCTTTGAGTTGTTTTATCTGTTGCAGATCATTTATAACACATACTGTATTTTTCTGGAACTGCTGCTTTATTTTTGTTAAACCACCAATACCACTTGGTGGTTGAAAGGCAGCACAGAAATATTTTAAACAGACATATTTTTTTAACCGCAGAACACACTTGTGGATAATGAGATGCATAGTATATAATATTACTTATTTCAGTGCTCAGATCTGGGGTTCAAATCCCTGCTGAGCTAAGTATCCGCCTAACTGACCTCAGGGTTACTATGAGGATAAAATGGAATACCACCAGGGCCGGTGCAAGGCAGTTTGGTGCCCTAGGCAAGATCAGATATTTAGTGCCCCCCCTTCCCACTTGAGCCCTCCCTCCCTATTTCTGGCACCCCCTTTAGCCCTGCACCCTAGGCAGCTGCCTAGTTGGCCTAATGGTAGCACCGGCCCTGAATACCACCACCATGTATACCACTCTGTGCTCTTTGTAAACTGGGTGAGGTGCATATGTGCTGTAGAGACAGACAGATACTAGCAAGGCCTTGTGTCGTCATTTGCTAAGTACCTTGGGTTCATCCAACTTCAGGATAATTCTAGTGTTATACATTTAACTTTTATTACCCAAGAAAGCTTTGAGCAAGAAGAGTTCCCAAGTAGTTTGCTCTGATTAGTAATTGATTACCTGTTTCACATTACTGCTTTCGATATTCATTCTTAATGATTTCATTAAATGTGCTGGGCTTGATAAGCTTCGTTTCCATAAATGAATGGCGCTTCATTCCGAGAGGCTACTAGAGTGGACAGTACAAATCACACGCTTTGGCACTGACTCGGTAATATTCTTTGACACAAGCAGAGGCTGACTTTTAATCCAGTTATAGTATGCGTTATTATACACTGTGGATGAGGAGAAAAGACAGAATTACCCATTAACCTCCAGACATAGCTCTTTCCCCTGCCAGTGAGGTGATCAGATTGAATCTCTGCAAATGCATTCATTAAGTACAAACAGTTGGCCAGTCATGTCTGCCTTGGAACTTACAAGATACTACAGTAGCGGCCTACAAAATACCAAAACAGGCAGCTAAGACTGTGAGCCAGGAAATTCCTGGTTCCTCAGCCTTGAACTCACTAATACTGTTATGCAAGGCAATTGACAGGCCTCAGGCTTGAGCACCCCCTCCCCTCCTTAAACTATAGTTAAGATTAACCACAGTTTAGAGTTCAGAAATAACGCTAAAGTGCGGTTAACTGAAAACAGATGTGAAAGCATGTGATCTCCTCATGGCTGCACTGGGGGAGAGGGTGCATGAGCCCAAAGCTCATTCATATAACAATAAGCCTTAGTTTATCATTATATTTGAACACATTTTCTCATGCACATCCTGTCTGCAATATGGAAATAATATTAGGTTGCTTTATAAGCAGAGGTAGGCAAGGTGGTGCCTTCCAGATGCTTCAGACTGAAACTCCCATCAGCCCCAGCCAACATAGCCAATGATCAGGGATTATGGGAGTTGTAGTCTTAGAAATTTGGAAGGTACCAAGTAGCCTACTATTGCTTTACAGCGTAGAGCTAAGGATGAGTGATGCACTGAATTTTCATGAGGCTTGATTTTTCATGTGAAAGCTGCTCTTTCGGAAATGGCAAAGATCCTGCATAGCACTTTGGGTTTGGCATCACATTGTGGATTGCCTCCTTTAAAGGGTCATTTTAACAGAGACCATCCATAGCACAATCTGCATTCCTCGTCCTTTCTTGGCAATTGCCATGACAGGTCATGCTAAAAGGAGGCAAATGTTTTCATTCCTTTTGTCACGCCAAAAGACCATCAAGGTAAGGGCCACTTTTTGCAGTGAATGAAAGGTTTTACAAAATGGTAGGGGGAGCTGTTTTGGGTGACCAGCAGACAAGCATCTGCAATCTAAAGCAATGATGGCCAACCTTTTTTTTTTTTACTAGTGTGCCGCACAACAAGTCTAAAGTATGAGATAAAGCACCATTCTAGTCCACACTACTGTACAACAAAGCCCATATACCTTTGTGCAATTCTATCTAGCTCTAGTCTATTGAGCCAGGCAGTGAGCAGAAGCACAGCGTAGGAAAGGTAGGCAGGAAAGCAGACCTGATTCTAGGCAGGGGCGAGCGGTACGTTTTGAAGTGTAGGCACTCAGTCCCCATAGCCATGCTCCCAAGTAGAGTCCAAAAATGCAAGCAGTGGTGTTGACCCATATCAACAAACCAGCTTTCATTTCCTCCATGAGCAGCTCTTTTGTAAAGCTTCTCGGTCTTAACTCCCCATTCAAGACCAAGCCATCCCAAAATACTTTGCATTACAACTTGGAAAATTCACTCCCTGCCAGCTACTGTGAGGATTGCAACTAAGTTCGGAGGGAAGAGAGGCATCTAGGGTTTGTATTAGCCCAGGGGCCCGGTCCAGCCAAGGCATCTCACTTTAGATTTGAGGATAATCAGGAAGAAACAAAACCACTTGTGTGAAAGATAACATACAGTTTATTGAATACAATGATGAAATATGGATGCAGATTATCAATAAACAAGCAAAAGAAAAGCTCACAAATGTCCCTCCGCCGGACACAGGGCTTCCCAATACGACAGACGGCATTACGGGACACTAAATTGCTTAGACACTTGCATGCTCCTTATTCTAAGTGGAAATCTGAAAGGGAAACTAGCAAGCTAAGGATTTTATAGATGTTTTCCTAAATTCTAGAAGCTGCCAGGAGCTTCCAAGCAGGGGGGAAAGGAGGGAGGGTGAGAGAAGACCCAGCTATCCTGATTTACTTCTGGAGAAAGGTGTGTAAACATCCTTATCTCAAGGATTAAGTAAAGAGTTCACAGCGGCTGGTAGCTAGTGATCTCCTGCCTTCACTGAGGCCCCTCGATACCCTGCAGGTTTCTCACAGCAAATAAGGTTACTATATTTCTGTTGCTTTTATGGATACACTACAGACCTGTGCTGGACACTGTGAACAGTTCACACCAACTCCTCGTCACAGTGTGTCAGGATCTGCTCAGCCAGCACAGCACCAAAGCTCCATCTGGTGGCTGCTTTTCAGAAGGCAACTCGGCCTACTCTGCACTACCTGCAGGGTTCAGACCTCCAGCTGCTCCCAGGCTTGCTAATGCAGACCAGCTGGGAGCTACAGGAAGCCCTATATAAGGGCTTTCTCTTCCCTTAAGCCTTTGCCACAGAAACATGAGTCATTGTGGTGTCTGCAGCTAGTTCCTGACTCTGCTACCAATGCTGAGCTTCTCTGGCCATGCTGTGCCTTATAAGTATCCAACCCTCTCTTGTTCCTGGACTATGCACCTGCCTCTGACCCCCTGCTCCTTGTATGTATTTGACCCTTGCTTGTTCCTGGACTGTGCTTCTTTCTCTGGCCCTTCTTGCACCTCCATCTCCCCTGACCCTGATGTTCTAGCCAAGAACCCCTGCCACTCACATCCTGGACCTGACAGTGTCTTCTGGTTATTGATCCCAATACAAGGGGTGTGTGGCAGATGTTGTTAGCATCCCTGCTAATAAAAAAGTGCCAGTCCTGCCTCCCTGTGGGCCCTGACTCCACTGCTCTACTGATTATAGGACACAGTCAGGCCCATATATTCCTAGGCAACACTCCAGGAGTGCCATAATCTCCCACTGCTTGGGAAGTCTGTGGCACACACACTGCAGGTTAGTCACCCATGCTAAAGTGCTTTAGAAATGCTAATCTTCAACTCCATCACCACCATCCTAATCCTGGGTTGTTGTCGTTGTCAACCTGGATAAATAATATACTTAATCTTGAATAAATTTAAGGGAGCAGGAGAGATAATGGAAAAGAAATGTAGCTGTAGCTTTCTCAGTGTACTCTTTATTTTGACAGCTGATTATTTCTTGTTTTCTTTTGGTCTAAAAGTCAAATCTTTTAAACAGGCAAAAATAAAAGTGATTAATATCAGTCACATTAAGGTTCTGTGGAATAAGAGCTACTGACAACAAGCAGAGTTGGTGTCTGTGTTTGATCCGTTGCCCCACAAGACAGCTAGTCAAAGCCCTGCTGTGAGCAGCTCTTTCACCACCAGGCTCATCTCTTAGACCAGCAGTTCCCCAAACATTTTGATAAGTAGGTCTGCTAGAAATGCAGATGTTTGTGATCCGCCTCTACCCATTTCAGTCCCTCTTAAAATTCACCTCCTCTAGGATCCAAAACAGTGACAAAGTCTATTTCCTCCCTTCATGGAAACAAATACAACTACTACATTTGCAACGATTATCCAGTGATACCTTTAGATAAGGCCCTTGTCAACACCCTGATCTGAAACAGAGACAAAGCCCATGTTGCTGCAGTTGCTCACATTCATTCACTCCTGCTCTCAAACGTTCTCCCTTCCCACTATCAAAATATAGATTGTAAGTTCTTTGGGGACAGAGTTCTACTTAAGTCAATGTATGAAGATTGATGAAGTTGGCAGTGTATAAAGGCCAAACTACATGTTACACAAAGTCTCATGTAATATTCTTCCTACCCTGGGGGGGGGGGGAGTTCTTCCTCCCATCCCCACCCCCAAATACACACACACAGTGGAAAAGTGACAGGTCTCCATATCTTGGGGTGGTGAATTAAAAAAAAATGTCCTACAGGGAAAGGATGGGTTATGAACACACACACCCTTGCCAGTCTCCCACTCTAGATCAGGGGTTCTCAACCTGGGGCCATATGGCCCCCAGGGCCCCCAGGATATTCCAAGGGGGCCATAGGTGAAAATCATGTAAAAGGGGGGCCACGGCATGAGATTAGGGGTCCACAGAGGTGAAGAAAACAGAGGTGACCAAGAAAACAGAAAACAAGTGTTTCCACAGCTTTGGGATAAAGCACAATTGTTTTTCATGGCATTTCCTACTTCGTATTTGGTAGAATCAGGTTTCAGTCATGTGAATTATTTACTCAACCTAACGTGGAATCGCCTTAACATAATGGACAGACAGAGGTGATCTTTGGTTATCCCTCACAGCAATAGAACCGGATATAAAAAGGCTTGTGGTCATCAAGCACAAGGGTCACATTGATTGAGAAATACTTAAAGTATAATTTTTTATTTATTGTATTTTGTATAAATTATAAAAATTACAATAAAACATGTTCTATTTACAAACAAAACATTTAAATAGCTACCTTTCTACCGGTAGGACAGGGGGGCCTCAAGAAGAAAACAAGGTCAGAAGGGTGCCACAGTCGGAAAAAAGTTGAGAAACACTGTTCTAGATCACAGCTGATTTTTCTTTGTTTGCATATTAAGTCAGGCCAAAGTTACACAGAACTGCGTGTCACATGCAGTCCTGTCCCTATTTGGAAAGTGATGGCAACTATTGTAAATGTTCACTGAACTCATGCATATAAAAGAGAAGAAGAAACCCACAGTATGAATGGTAAGCTCTAGTTCAGGGCTCTCCAACCTTGGGTCCCCAGATGTTGCTGGACTACAGCTCCCAGAATCCCTTGCCACTAGCCATGCTGGGAGCTGTAGGCCAGCAACATCTGGGGACCCAAGGTTGGAGAGCCCTGCTCTAGTCAGTAAATACTTTATCAAAGTGAAATTCACATACTGATTGTTCGACTGAGAACCCCAAACAAGCTGGGGGGGGGGATAGTTTTCACAGGCCCATAAAGAAAACAAACAGTGGTGACACTGCACAAGATGTCATATAGATAAGCGAATTTAGCAACAATTATTCAAATTAACATTAGACCAACTTGTGCTTTTAAATGGCAAATAATGCTGGATAACAAGATCTGTGCTTTTGAATTCGAAACCGTATGCAATTAAACCGCTCACCTGCTTGTTTCACAACATTTTAAATTGCATTCTAGTGTGAAAAATGAATACATATGCACACATACATATATGTGCCTCTTTAAAAAAAAAAGAATAGTGTAAAGCTACCCACTGACACTATTGTTTTATCATTTCTTATGAACAATTAAGCCAAATCTGTCTTTTAGAATGGGGAGTTATGCATAATTAAAGCTCAAAAAAGGAGATATAAGAAAATTGTGGAAAAAATGCATACTCACTTTTGGAAATATTCTGGAATGTGAAAATATTGTTGGAAACTAGCAGTGTGTGAAACAACCATCGCCAGCTCTCCCCAAACTAGGCTTATCTCAACCCTTTTACCACAAAGCTATTTCACCCAAATTCCTCAAATATTTAACGCGAGGAGAAGCCCCCAATCTAGCTGCAAATTTTGTTTGAGGTGAAATGTCACTATCAATTTCTCTAATGGGAATAAACTGAAAGATTCCATAACTCCTTCCCTACCATACAAGTAAGACATTCTGGACAGAGTCCTGCTCCATGGTGTTGTGCCTCCAGTAGGTCAGACAGAGACCAGCTGGGCCAGAGTGTGTTTGGGGTGGGGCCAGGCTAAGTGCAGCCTGACCCAGCTGGGCAGCCTCACCAATCAGCGCCTGCTCAAAAGGCAGGTCCCAAACACACTCAGATGCTGGAAACAATTGTTTGTTACAGCTACAGGCAGACGCTCCTGACATTCCCGACCTCAGACTTGTACCTTGGAACGACCTTGACCACAACTTTGCCTGATCCTGAACTGGTTTATATTTGCTGTATTTCGGAATGATATATTTTGGCTTTGACCCTCGGACTGTGATAACGACTACGGCTTATCTTGGAACTGAATGGATTTATGACACATGGCACTTGCACACAATTCAATGCACCATTCCTCATCATATGCTCCCTGGGCCCTCTCCACCATCTTCCTGTGGTCTTCGTTGCCTAGAAATCACCAGATGAGCTTCCTCCCTTCTCTAGCAAAACAAGCAGTCTACTAAAACACAGGTGGTACTCAGCTGCTAGGGCAGGGCTGCCTAACTTGGGAATGAGCAAGATGAATGCAGCCTGCCAGCCATGGATGGGGCCTGCCAGCTCCTCATTCTTCATCCTGAGCAAGCAGCAGAAGCATATTTTTAGGATCCTGACTTCTGATATTATTTATGTTAATAACATATCACTCCCGCCCCTGCATCCTCCACTGTGATTTTATACTGATCTCTCTATATACTTTCCCTATACCTTTATCAATTGTTCCAGGGCAACTAAGGCTCCCTTATGCACAGTAATGCAGGCAATTTCATCACTTGGGGGTCATTAAGAGAAAGTCACCATAAATTATTAGCTGCAGTGTGAAAGTCCAAAGTGCGCCCAGTTATTGTGCCTTGTGCACTGAGAACTGCCTAGAAAATAGACACAATTAATTTATGGAATATTTAACCAGCCCAAAATAGAGCTGGAGTTAATACTCACTTAGCATGTTTATGATTGATGTTCTGTAAGGGTGGCCAACTGACCATGTGGAGATCTCTCCCTCCCTTTTCTTCAAACAGAACACAAACTCTGACCTTGTAGCTTGTCTGATGTCTCTGTTGGATCTCTCTTAGGGCCAAAACAGACATTACTTTAAATGTGTGTCTAGGAGCTGAATTTCTCTTACGACCAAAATAGACATTACTTTAAATGTATGTGTGGCAGCTACATCTTCTTTTCATTTTTACTCTAGAGTAGTGCAAGGGGGACCCTATAGTGGGAGGGGTAGTGGGGCTACGGATCAAGCCCCTGCACCTACTGAAGGAAAAAATGTAAAGAAGACATAGCTGTTAGAAACACATGTCAAGTAATGTCTGTTTTGGCCCTTACTTTCCTTACACAGAAGGAAAATTAAACAGCAGCAGCAGCAGCAGCAACAAATTGTTCCTAGCCTTTAGCTGACTTCCTTCACCCATGACAAGCATGAAGAATTTGACTTGCTGCTCACAAATCCACTACCTTCTTGCAAACAATCTTATTTGGCCCTTGCTTAAACGAATAAGCTACCCCAAGAGCATGGATTCAAGAGTAGGTACCTCACACCTTTCAAATTAACAGTTAATGGAACTGTAAAAAGAGGCTGCCCCAAGAGAAAGTTAGCACAAGAACAAGGCAGTAATAGGTGACCTGACATCCAATAATAAATATTATGCCCCTTTTTTCCCCACAGAAAAAAAAGAAAAAAAATGTTTCAACTTGTATCCAACTCTTTTGATCAAACTCTAAAAAAAAAAAGTTTTACAATTGAAAAAGTTTTATTGATAAACAATACCTGGAATTGCACATTCACCAGCAAACATGAGATTCCAGACCTCATTAGCTGCGAAAGTGCAAAGTGGTGGGAACTAATAGGGTTGCACACACCACATCCTGTTCTCAGGGGAGGTTATCCACCAAAGAGACCAAAGCAGTCCCAGTTCAATATCTCAGCTGAAAGTCCAACTGAAATGGGATTAAACATGAACTATGTACTTCCCTCTCAATAAGAACCAAGCTATACTCTATGATGATCATTTTAAAGAAAAAGGAGCCTGATCCAGATTGGGGGCCCATGCCAGTTTTCTGCTGACCACCGTCTACCCAGAGTCCCACATACCAGTCCCTACTTTGCTTTCAATTATACCATTGAGAGCAGCTGTCAGATTTGCTTCAGTTCTCAGGGGTCTACTGGAACACAATCTCCATTGCCCTTGGAGCTGTAACAAAAGGCAAGCACAGGTCCATTTGCTATTCTTCCCAGCACTTATGGACTGAGGAAATTATTATTGTGAAGTCTGAATGTTCACAGCCTGCCCTTCTAAGGTACTGAGGCAGCTACCTCAGGTGTCAGGGTGGCCATTTACACACTGCCAAAAAAGAGGAAATGCATCACCAAAAAAGAGAACACAGAATTGCATAATATGTGCACATGCTAATTTACACAAATGGATTTTGGCTGTGTGCAAATGTCCTCTCAAAATTCTCCACCTTATTTGTGGGCAAAGAAATTGGGGGGAATATTTCACCAAATTTCTCCAGTGGGAGAAATTCTCCCACAGTTTTTTGGGGGATGGGGGGGTTGTGCTGCCACTGCTGAGGGGTGTGTGTGTGTGTGTTTTCTTTCTGTTACACAGCTCTCCATTGCTCTGCAGCCTCCCAGGCTACCTGCGCTTCCTGATCTGAAAAGCCCCATGGGAGGAGTTACCTCATGATGTCTTCCCCATGGCTTTAATTGAGGTGCAGAGAGATGATTGTGCAATGAAAGGCAGGACACCCACACACACTCCTCGGCCACCTCATAAGTAAGTTACGCAAAAGAGCCCTGAATCGAGCCCATGAGAATTTCTCTGAAATTTTCTTCTCCTTTGAACATTTTTTTCCCCCCAAAAGCAATTTATTTTCTCTCAAATTGAATGAGAATGATTAAAAAAAAAAAAAAAAAACGTGGCAGAAATTCTGGGCACAGCACTAGTATAGATGCAGATTTAGAAATAACTACTATATACAATACATCTCACCAGAATGGGGAAGAGGGTGACCAGGTAACCTGTTTCCCCCCTCAATCTGCTGTTCAGGTGCTGTTTATGGGCAATAGTTCTTACGGTTCTTTGTTTAAACTGGAAGCATTTCCAATAGATGCCTTCAAATAGAGGGCTGCCCTCTGCGAGCCTTTCAAACATAGGACTCTTCTCTGTAGAGTAGGACATGTGGCCACCCTACTTTTGGTGCCATTAAAGGGTGTTACTGAAATTATTGCTTTTATTATTTTCTTTTACTACATGGGATGTCTCCAGTTGGAATTTTGCCTCAGGTGTGCCAAGATCTCACTGGCTGGTCCTGCAGATGACCCTGTCTTAGGTGAAGAAGAACAAGAAATGCGAGTTGTAACAGACAGGCCCCAAGTCTGTATAACATGGTGCCATAAGGCAGGTTGGGGAAGTGAAGTTAATTTTGCTTTGCTATAGAAGTAAGGCCTTTAAAAGCAAGAGAAAAAAAAGACAAATGCCCTTGGGATAGGACTGCTGCCAGAATTCATTAATACTGAGTTTCTGGTTGAAATATGAGGTCTCTGCACTCAAATGTTATTCAACCAAATGTTGCTTACTGCCGCAAATTTGGCATGCCTTTGCACACAAACCAAGGTCCCCAAGAAACAGAAGTATGGTTTTATGTAAAACTATGGATCTACTGTTTACTCATGAGAATAAACCTATACTGACAGGAGAATCTGTGCTTATTAAAGTCCTAGGTACTGATAGAGCCAGTAGCCCTATTCAGGCATTCTCTAAGTGGTCAAACTGAACACATGAGAAGAGGGAGCATGCTAGCCCCATCCCTCTATTGTTGCATTTGTGACCCTCTATTCATGGAGGGTGACTTCCTGAATAAGAGACCCTCCTATATTCGTGGAGGCTCTTCGTGTGTTTGAGAACACTGATTTTCCAGCTTTCTCAATTGCATGGAGAGCCTCCATGGATACAAGAAGTTGTCCTCTTCAGAAAGTTGCCCTCCATGAGTAGAGTAGAAGGCGATGAATGTGACAACGGAGGGGAGTGGGTCTAGTGTGCTCTCTTCATGTGTACAGTTCAACCACATAGAGAATCCCTGAAAAGGGCTAGTGTCTGTGTAAAAATATTGCCACCTCACTGCATTGGTGACCCATCAGGATGTGAGGAAGGTACCTAGCACAGCGCAGAATCACTCCCAAGATCTCTGAGGCAGGGAAGAAGGAAAATCATCCCTCCACTATTTGCTTGGAAGACCCTTATTTCAAGAGTAGGCCTGGAACCCAACAGGAAATCTGGGGCCCTGGGCCCACTCTAGGAATGCTTCTTCCCTCCCCTGATCTCAGACATCATGGCTTCAGCTCCAGTTCTGGTATCAGTGGAATTCTTCATAATCCTCCTACCCACAAAGCAACTTGCCTCCCATATACCCCTGGCTCTTAATGCCAGTTATTATCTATCATGGTCCTGCATGGTGCCTTACTGCTATTACCATCATCACACAGAGAACCAAGTCACTATATTCTGCTTCCACATCATGTGGAAACATCAAGTGGCATCAGCATGGAAACATTCTGTGGAGGATGGCCTTGTGTCTTATTTTACAGAGGAGAGTCCTCTATCTGAACCAGGGACATTGCTAGGTACTTAAAAGATCCGGGGCACAGGCCCATGACACATGTTTACAAGTTATATACATACACACCTCTGTGTGTGTGTGTGTGTGTGTATATATATATATATACACACACACACACACACACACACACACACACACCAACACAGACAGACAGGCAAATTTAGAATTGCTAGAATTTATTTACATTTCAAAAATGTTAGCAGAAATAGCAGTGATTTTTTTTTTTTAAAGTGCCTCTGAGCATATGGCTCACGCTGGCTCAGCTTGTCTGAGCGTGGAAAGCTAAGCAGGGCCAGGCCTGGTTATTACTTGGATGGGAGACCCCTCCTCTAGTTTCCTGCACTGAGCAGGGGGTTGGACCTTGTAGGCCCCTTCCAACTCTATGATCCTATGATAAGAAGAATGCTTTTCTCTTACCACTGAGTAATTACAGCCTCCCTCTCCCCACATGCCTAATAGTGATGGAATATATCACACACAAATTAAAGCTTCAGCATTCCCTTTTTAGAGATTAAGCAATGACCACACCTGCTGCAGGAAAAGTGCAACCAGATCACATACCATCCTTTTCCCCTCCACACAACAATCCCTCCTCTGTTTTCCATCCTCCCAAGCAACTCTTCATAAACACATTTTGTGTGTGTGTTATTTTCGACCCTCCTCCGCCTCCTCTTCCTTACGTGCAAGGGTTCATGGTTTCATCCTGCTCCCCATAACTTCAATTTGTGCCAAGACTTCAGTGTGATTCAGCCAGGTTTTCAATAGTAGGGCTAAGTTATGGAAAAGGCCTCTGAGAATGTACCAAGCGCCTTTCACTCACCAGTGCAGCTAGAGTCCATGCAAAGAGAAAAGAAAAATACAAATGACAAAACAGGCATGGACTGGGCTGAAAGGATGGCCAGGTTAGTGGAGTGGAATGAGGTGGCAGTCTATTAAGCCTGTAGTACTATGCTCACAACTTAGGATTTCTTTCTGAGTAAACATGCAGAAGATCAGGTTGCAAAACTCTGCACGAAAGTAACTTGGGTTGGAATCCTATGTACACTTTCCTGAGAATAACCCTCCCCCAAACGTCCTGTTTTTATTAAAGCTTGTAATTACATTGTTGGATAATGACAAACAAAGTAACACCAGATTCCTTCCTCTGCAGCCATGTGAACCCACTTTTTCTCAAAGACCTGGGTGAGGAGGAGAAAAACAAATCCTCTTGTCTCTTTCTATAAAGTCAAATACAGAACTTCTCTTCCCCACCACCAATCCCTCTTGAGAATTCCCCAAGACTTACTCTGGATGGAATAAAGAAGAGACAGAAAGACCAGGATAGGAGAGCATACCCTCCAACATTTCACAGATGAAAATAGGGACACACATGTGAATTTGTAAGAGGTATGGTTAAGCAACATGAAGGTGTGATCAAGAGGGTGTGGCCAGGCAACATGAGGGTGTGGCCAAGAGTATAGCCACCCACCCCAGGATGCTCTAATCCAGGGCTCTCCAACCTTGGGTCCCCAGATCTTGCTGGACTACAGCTTCCAGAATCCCTTGCCATTAGCCATGCTGGCTGGGTATGCTGGGAGCTGTAGGCCAGCAACATCTGGAGACCCAAGGTTGGAGAGCCCTGGTTTAAGGACTCTGATCCTGATCTCCAGACCCATGATGACGATGGTGATTGCTGTTGTTGTCATTATTCTTATTGTACCATCAATGTGCATGGTGCTTTACCGAGTATAAGAGAACAGTTCCCTGCCCCAAAGAGCTTACAATCTAAAATGTATATAGAGGCAACAACAAATGGTAGGAAGGGGTAAACTGGGGAGGAATTTTACATTCATAAATGTAAATTACCATATGCAAATGTAATGAAATTGGTGTCCTCTTTTTTGGCAATGTGTAAGTGGCCACCCCAATTCTGTGTGATGCAAAGGTACAACAGTTGGCTGCCTGTATCTATTAAGGCAGTGGTGGAGGTAGTCCATGTTAATGAGGCCAAGTCTGATCAACCTCTCACACAATACAGTCCTTTGCATGTCTGAGTTTTCTGCTGGAAGGTCTACAAACTACAATAAACCATTTAATAGGACTAATACCTTTCCTTCCCAAAACCAATGAAGGACCAAAAAGGCATGACAAATTCAGGATCAAGAGAGTTTGGAAGACAAATTCCCCTGTTTCAGAAAGCCTCACCCAATCACAGGCTGGGCCATACAAACACAATTCGCTTCACACCCCACACTTCTGTGGGGGGGAGGATTTTGCGCGGGGGGGGAGTGGAGAGCGAGGGCCAGGATGAGGATTTCACCTCCAATCAGGGCATCGGGCATACTGATCACCCGATGGGGTCAGGCACAAGGGGTGGGGCCCCTGAGGCCATATTTAGGCACAGTAGACCCCACCCCATGCCTCTTTCTTTGCAGCTCCCTCCAGCCACTCCCGATGAAGCAGTATGGGCTCCTCTGGTCGCCTTTTATGGGGCCGAGTAGGAATTTTGGCTCATTGTCCTAATTGGCTCGGGGCAATGTGCGAGTTTTCGCCTACTCCATACTGTGAAATCAGCGGTGGGTTTATTGTTTTGGGTTACCTGTTAATTCGGTCACATTGGCCTTAGGTTAGGCGGTAAGTGCGGTGAATAGGCAGTGGGGGTTAGGGTTGCGGTGTGCATCCCATGGCACCTTTTAAGGTGATTGGCGAGAACCCGAGCCTCACAAATGTCGATGCCTTGTGGCTCCATTTGTGAGAGGTAGGGTCGCCTTTGGGGTCTACCCATCTCACTCTCCTCGGTTGTCCCGTGGCGCCAGGGGACGGTGATCCTGGGTAGGTCCCCCAGCACCCCGTGTGCAGAATTCAAGGGTGGCGAGTCACCGCGCCGCCCTCGAGTTTGGGATGCTTTCGCCCAGACATGCTCCACTGGCCTTTTGGCCGGCCTTAGTTAATCCCGCACTTCTTCCTTCGCAGACCTTCGATTCAATAAATGTGGCCCTGATTTTATACCATAACTGTTGTCTCAGTCTCTTCATTTCCCCCTTTACCCGCGCAATTCCATTTCATAGCAGGTGTCCACCCACACCACTAGCCAGTCCTCCCTGCCAGTTAGGAGGACATTGCAAAACACATGTGTGCACACGCACGCACGCACGCACGCACGCATGCACACACCACTTGCCATTGAGAAGAGGGTTAACTGGCACTGGGGAACAGCTCATGAGAGGCAGGAAGGGACTTGTAAATTAAAGGAAACTGTATGATCTGGCTGCCCCTATAATGATTATGCAATGGGAGGAGTAGTTTTAAAAAAAATTATAACCCAGAAGGAAAGGAATGATTTACTTGACACAACTATCATTCCCTAATATTCAGGAAACAGATCCGTGGCCAAATGCAACCACCAGTGAAGTAAAAAGGCTTATCTCTAGCTTAAAAAGAAGGAAAGCACCGGGGGAGATATGGTATCCCCAGAGATTTATTTAGAAAACGAGCACTGGTGGGCTCCGATTCTGGCCAAAATGCTTACTCATGTAAATCAAAACGGTAAATTTCCAACGGGTTGGGCTCAAACTATAATTGTCCCAATCCATAAGAAGGGAGATAAGTCATGCCCCGCTAATTACTGACCCATTAGACTGTTAGACATTTCTTTAAAAATTTACACCAAGTTTCTTCTCACTAAAGCTGAAGATTGGGTTTATCAAAATAATATAATTGGGGACGAGCAAGCTGGCTTCTGCAGCGGCAAATTGACTATTGACCAATGCTTCATCTTAAATCATCTTAGTGAAAAATATTCCAGACATTCAAAAAAAACATCTATATGCTACAATTGTAGATCATACATCAGCTTTTGATAGGATTAATAGGGAAAGACTGTGGTATAAGCTATGGCATCTTGGGATGGATACTTGCTTTCTGATATTGATTTTAAAAAACCTATATTCAAACACCACCACCCGAGTAAGAGTAGGAAGAGGCAGACAACTGTCTGACAAAGTGGAAACTTCTATAGCGGTCAGACAAGGATGCTTATTAGCCCCTATCCTCTTTAATATTTATGTAAACAACATTATTGGGGATTTGGCAAATAATTTAAACTTTCCTGTGGCCGTAGGTCCAAGGAAACTGAATATATTGTTGTATGCGGACAATATGTTGATATTATCACAAAATTTAGTGGGCATGAGAAGATTGCTCAAAGCCTTCGGGGAGATATGTAGGAAGGAATTACTCTGTATTAACTATCTTAAAACTAAAGTAATGGTGTTTGGTTTATATCCTCCTAAACACAAGTGGACTCTAAATGGATACCCCTTCGAACAAACAAATCTTTTTAACTATCTAGGTATCTGTTTCAAGCAAAATAGAGCCTGGTCTAACCATTTGGAGGCGATAAAGTTGAAAGCAAATAGATCAATGCAAATTGTGTTGAAATTTGCTAGAGTAAGAGGTGGACAATTGGTGTCCCCTGCCTGCAAAGTATTTAAGGCAAAAGTGTTACCACAAATAACATATGGAGCTGAAATCTGGGGCAGTGTAAGACAACTTGAAGTGGTTCAAAACAAATTTCTAAGAACTCTGTTAGGATTTCCCCCTGACACTCCTACATGTTATATAAGGGTGGAGGTAGGAATGCTTCCCTTAGAGTACTCTATCTGGAAGATTATGTTCTTCTATTACCTTAAAATAAAACTTTCAATAAATAAACTAATTATTCTATGTGTAAATGAGCAGAGATCTATTCCCTCAAGAAACAACTGGATACACCGATGTGAATCTAATATGAGACACTTCGGTTTAGACCCCAATGCAATGCTAGGTGGGGATATACATCAACAACGCGAGGTGATAAGACGGACATTGCAGAATTATTTCCGCAAGATAGATATTGATAAAATTAAAGCCTCCAGATTCTCTAATAGTTTCCCTTTTATAAAACTAACTCATAAGGAAGAAAAACATTTAACAGAATTAACCACCCCAGGTCTTCGTAAAGCTCTTACTAGTCTGTGTTTCCAGATGATGCCGTCCAATTTCAAAGAAGGAAGATATAAAAACATACCAAGAGAACAAAGATTATGTATCTGTGGAGACCAAGCAGTGGAGTATACAGTTCATTATGTCCTACACTGCAAACTATATGAGAACCCTAGGAAAAGATACTTAGACAGGTATTTGGATCCAATTATTCATTGTACAGACCTGGATAAAATTTGTTACCTCTTTACAGCTACAGTGAAATATATCTCACTGAATCTAGCCTTTTTTGTGGTGAAAGCGGTGAATATCAGGAAAGCCTTGGTGAACACAGAGGATAGTATATAAGGCAATCCATCAGAAGAGATGTGAGGAATATTGTGATGTATCCTTATAAGACATTGTACTGTTGTTTTTGTTGTACAGTAATACCTTGGATTGCAAGTAACTCGGTCTGAGAGCGTTTTGCAAGACAAGCAAAAAAAATTAATACATTTTGACTTGATAAACGAGCAAGGTCTTGCAAGACAAGTCACTCGTAGGGATGTAACCGCTCGCCTCGAGCGGGTATAGCGGGCCGAAATCGGCCCCGCTCATGCCCGCCAGAGACTTGCTTTGATATAAGAGTGTTTTGGATTACAAGCATGTTTCCGGAACGAATTATGCTCTCAATCCAAGGCATGACTGTATTTGATATTGTATTTGATATTGTAAATGGCCAAGTTGGGTTGCCATAATAATATATATATATATATATATATAACTAGAAATGACATCCATTTCCTGCTTGGGACCAAAATATTGTATTCCCTCTGCATCCTGATGTAATCCAAGAGGTCGAGGAAACTACTGGTCGCATGCTCCTGGGTAGGGAACCAGGCAGAGAGACAGGACATGCTTCACCCATTTGCTTTTCCCAGGCCTTCTTGTTAAAACTCCAAAAGGTTTAAGTGGGTCCCCCACTCCAAACATTCTGGAAAGCTTAGAAAGTGTAAAGGGATTCTACCCTAAGCTGCGGGTTCACTCATCACTGCAAAAGGAAAAGATGCTATTGACTCCTCAATGGGCAACTGGCTGTATCCCATTCTGTCACTTATATTGCAGAAATGACAGAGAGACCAGAGGAAGATTGCCACACCATTTAATCCTAAAGGGCACAACAACAACCAACCTCTGTTGCTCTGGAACAGCATTGTGCTACACGACAATATTAAAATTAGCTCCTAATTGCTGGGGGTAACCCCATCCCCCACAGCCTCCCTAGTAATGCACATAAATATTTGTATTCCTTAACAATGCCTTCCTGTTAAAATGTCTGGAATGTTTTGAACAGCAAGAATGCTAGATTCAGGGCTTTTTTTCTCAGAGAAAAGGTGGTGGAACTCACCCCCCCTCCCTGGCCACGCCCCTACCCACCCCTAGGACCGCCCCCTAAAACCGCCCCTTTAGAGAACAGGGATGCAAGTAAAATTTGGGGGGGGGGGCTATAAAAGTAAATGTATGGAATTAAATAAAAAGCAATGCAGTAAAATGTGCAAAAAATTGGAATACTTACCAAAAGTAAGCTCAGAGACATTTCCTTTTTGAAAGGTGTTTATTATAAGTTTTGCAGTTACACATATTAATCACAGTTTAGTAAAGTGAATACATGAAAAGAAAGGGGGGGATAACAGGGGACCAATTACACATTGCCTAAGCAAATATATTTGGGGGCCTTAGCGACCCAGTAAAATCAATGACATGTCTTAAAATATCTCCCTTTCACTGGCTTACTAATCACTTCAAGCATCTTGATCCTCTTCTCTCCCGTCCACTACAAATTCGGACCCAAGTGAGTCACGAACAGCAAGATCTTTTGTGTTTGCTTTTGTGTTTCTTAATTGACTTAATTGACTTAATTACTAACTCTGAGTCTGAAGAAAACCCCCACTGTACTTATGCTAATTGTTAAATACCTTGCTAAATTCCTAAGGGCAGGAATATTTGTTTTGTAATGCTGATGATTTGCAGCAACACAACATACATTCTTCAATCTACATTCCTACTAGAAAGTTCACAATAATAGTTAATGGGGGATTACGAACTGCTGTTAACATCACAAGAATTTAATTATGCTGAGTGATAAAGCGAGCAGTGCTTTCTAATTGACTGAAAATAGGTGGCGGAACGCCGTTCCGGTGCGTTCCGCCAGAAAAAAAGCCCTGGCTAGATTTAATGACACATACACACACAAGGAATCAAGAACTCAAAATACACAATAACCTTCCCTCCAAAGACTTTTTGGGGGAGGTAAATTATTAGTTAGTAACGGATAGAAATATTTGTGCTCGAAGCACTGACTTAAAATTCTCCAAAGAGCAGGAAAACAAAACAAATGCCAAAATAGGCTATTTATAATGTCAGCAGAAAACCTGCAGCCTGAGACTCGCTTGTCACAGCAAAAGAGAGGCTTTCCACCCCAACCCCACCACACACATTGTATGCATGCAGATCACTTCATTTCTTGTGCCATTTTGAGACATAGCATATAACATACTGTGTACTCACAAATCATTCATCATTTATTTTTAAAAAGCAAACTAGGAAGCAAACTGAGCTAAAATAAGGAGAGTTGCAAGAATATTCAATCCCTAGATTTGGCTGACGGGAGAGCTGTACTTATAATCTCTAATCAGCCGCATACATTTACTTATTTAGGATATTGATATACCACCCTTCATTATTAAATTACAGGGTGGTATACAAAATACAAGTAAACAACAGTTTAAATAAAATACAAAGATAGAAACAGCAACATGTTAAACTAATTCTAGTAAGCATGTCTGAGGTAAAAACACACATCTCCTAATACCAAAAGCAAGCAAACAAACAACATTATTTGGACAACCAGTGATCCAGAGCATCAAGATGATAATGGTGGTGTTATCCATTTCTGCATCAACATAGCACGCAAAATCCAAGTATGGCAGTTGGGTATGTTAGTGCACTGTTTTTCTTTAACGTGGAGACCAACTGCACACATAATAATCACAGTACAGAGAAATTTCCACAGAAAAACAGGGAAAAACAGTGCTTCTGCGTGCCTTCAGTGGACTCACTGCATCAAGCTATTTGGCATAGACTTTCACTGACTTTTGCAGGGCAGGCACAGACATTTGCAGGGCAAGCCTCATCATGTTTATGAACTAAGCAAGCAAATGCATGAATACTTTTTAACTCGCAGAAATTCCTGTCATCATGGTAGGTGTGGAAGGTGGGGGAGACGGGTGGGCTTGTATACTGCAGAGCTTCCTGTGGAAAGGGATTGAAACCTGTGTGATGCAGAGCTGCCCTTCAGTGTCCATTTCTTTAAAGCTACCAGCATCCTGGACCCAGCTGCTGGCATCCATAGGCACTTGAGTCCTCTTCAGCTGCTCAATTTTAAAACCGTGTGGAAGACGCTGGGAATGTGCATTCTGACCCCGTCCCCTCCACTCCCAAGCTCCCCGTGTTCACGGGGAAGTTCGTAGTGACAGAGCACGCACACTCGGCTGAATGTGCTTACGCTGCTCCACATGACCGAGGGCCCTCGGCTCATTGGAGGAAGGGCAGAATTTATATATTACAGATAAGAGAGTCAAACAGAGAGGCATACCCACCATAGCTCAGTAGAGATCCACGGTTAAAAAATGATGTGAGGAAGCAGAGGTGGGAAAGATCTGCATAAAATGCACATGTTCTAATTTATATGCATAGATGCAAATTTAGAAATCATTCCTATAATTGAAATAGAAATGTAATATGCCTCACCCTAGCGGGGAAGGCTGTGACACCAGGTAACTGCTGTCCAGGTGATGACTGTTGATGGGCAACTTCAAAGTCCCTGGTCTCCCTCCTTATGATTCTTCAAAATTAAACTGGACAGTCTTTCTAATAGGGGGCACCTTCAAATAGAGGACTGTCCTTCAGAAAGATGATTATCCTCCGTATGTGGAACACATGGACACCCTACCTCTGCCTGAGGCCTTGGAGCACCACTGCCAACCAGAATAAACTGTACTGGTCTAGATGGCCCAATGGTCTGACTCAGTCTAAGGCAGTTTCATATGCTTCATGGATAGTATAGCATAAATTTCATTGAGAATATTTGGGAGTAAGTAATTTCAGCTGTATGCCTCCTACTTTAAATATATTCAATGGTATTCATCGACAGTCCCCCACCAACCAACTATAGTTAAGGAGATCTCATAATTTCAGCTTCTGCTTATCACGCCATTCAAAATATCTTTGGGCCCAATCCTGCAGTTCCTTGTCCATTACAGAGCTAATAGTTAACAGTTAAGCACCCAGACAGGAGACTGTGCAGGCACATAAGTCATCTGTTCACAGTTAACTCCTCCAGCTGGAAAAGGCGGGGCCAATGAAGTTTCACTTCCACCCCTGGAAGAGGAAACCCCCTTCAGACACGCAGAACTCGCTGATAGCAGTAGAATCAACTGAGACTACAAACTAAAGTGATGTCCAACAGCAGTATCCCTCCCCTCCAGGCAGGCTTGCCGACTCACGGAATCTGTTGCAGAACCCAGCGATCAAAGGATGCCTCAACTGAGGCATACATGCCAATCTTGTAACTCCAGATAAAGCTAGAGGGATGAGCCCTGACAGCAGCCCTGGAAATATCTTCCAGGTATGTTTGGGTAGCCAATGCAGCAGAGGCTGCTGCCCCCATGAATGAAAGGGCTGTAATTCCCTCCGGAACAGGCTCGTTGGAAGAACGGAAATGCAGTCTCTAACCCACCAGCTAATGGTATTTCTGGAAATTTGATGCCCCTGATCCCCTTGTTTGTAGGAAACAAGAAGGCTGTCAGAGCTTCATTGTTGAAGGGCAATTTCAAGGCCACTGCTCTCCTGGCTTCGTATGGTTCGTTATCTCTAAACGGGACTTTGACTGGACACCCCTCAAATAGAGGACACCTTCAAATAGAGGACTGTCCTCTGTCAGCCCTTCATATAGAGGACTGTCACATGGCAGGGAGAAAACTCACGTATAGTAATCCCCCACATTGCAAAAAGCAATATACTGTTCCCAGTTCTCTTTAGCAAATTTACTGGGCAGTTCTCCAGTAGCTAGCTTTTTAAAAAAGAGGCACAATATTTTCAAGATGAATATTTTAGAAGCCAAAATGGTCCAGTTCTCAAAGGCCAGGCCTGTGACCTTTGGTTGCTTTCTCTTAGAAGTTCTTATTAAGTTGAAGGATACAGTTTTATGTAGTCATTATGCCTGGGTCATTATGTAGAGAAAGATAAGAAGCATGGGGCATCTGTACGGAAGGGTCATAACCTCTTGGAAATGAGCTGAAGAACGAAAGGAGCCTCTGCTTCGGATTCAAAGCCATGGGGGCAGAAGCTCATCAAAATCCTGTCCATCCATCCGCTCCCCTTGGCTTTTGGGGTAAATGGTCATTCACTCAAAATTGTTGATAACCACAGTCACCGCAACGCACCCCACCAACCAACTCCAGTTAAGCAGGGAAATGAATCACTGCAAGCAGATTTCATAATTGCAGCTCCTGCGTATCACACAGTTCAAAATGTCTTTGGGCACAATCCAGCAGGAAGGTCTCCCCCCCCCCCTGCAAACTGCACTGCTATGAATAGAAACTGCAGGAACACATCTGTGATCTTGTGCACCCATATTCATTTCAATGTGCCTCCTTATTGCTAACCCTGTATATTATAATACTTCTTAAAAACTCTCAATAAATCATTTACCTAGACTGGTTCTAACAGACCTTTCCCAGTGGCTATGAGCAAGCAGGGGATGTATATATTGTTAATATTATTCAGTGGGAGAGGACTGGTACAGGTGCGGGTTCCCATTAAAACTGTGTGTTTTTGTTGTTATTTTCATAAAGGTCAATTGAACATATCTTAAGTCCTGGGAAGAAAGGCAGGTCATTAAGCATTTGAGTCATGGGGCGGGATTGTGAGAAGTTCAGGGGCAACATTGCAGGATTAAGTTTTCTTTGGACAAGAGGGCATTGGTTCATAGAAACTAATTATTATTGGCGGCAGCAGCAAAAATTAGACTCATTTGTTCTTACTGAGGAAACATCAACCAATCATTCCTGACTATTAGAAAGCAATCCACTTACCAAATAATGGTCCCCCGGCAGCCATGATACCATATAGTTTATAGTGCTTTTTGTCTGCAGTCGGCCACACTAACATGTGAATGTCTTGAGGTAGGGCCAGGAAATGTACCTGATCCTGGGAGCAGGGGCAGGAGTGTGGCACCAATCCCCAGCACTCGAGTCATGTGCTGAATAATTTATACTGATTTTCTGGAACTGATTTACGAGTATGTATGTAGGGTTGTGTGAGAATTTTGACATCCCTATATGTGGTGATTTTCCTTCCTGTTTAGTGTATTGCTAGCGTGTGTTCCTGTTTATTTTGCTGTAATTTCATTTTTAGTTACAATTTTTTTTAAAAAAAATGTAGTTATCTTTTCCTTACATGATCTAGCCTTGCCGAACACAAATAACTCCATGGGAATGATCCAGCCATAGTTAAGTACATTTACAGCTTGTATTATGACATGTGTAATGGATCCCATGATGTAAAGCTGCAATCCTTTATCCACTTACCTGGAAGTAAACCCCAATGAACTCAATGGGACTGACTTCTCAGTGGAAACATAGAGAACTGCATAATCAGAACTATTTTGCTGGTTCCTTTTCACTTTCACAGTCACATTTTGAACATTTTTTTACTAGAAGCCGCCAGAGCTGTCAAATACTAGAAGTAACCTGAATAAAACCATGGGCATACATGGTTTCCTTTTTCTCCCTCAGTTGTTAAGGTGCAGTGTTTATTATAATGATGTTCCTGTTCTTGTGGTTTCACAAATACATTTTCAATAAGCCAGCCTTAAATCAAAATGGCTGTTTTATTCAATTAATTTTCAGTAGCCATAAACAAACACGGCAATCACGTTTCAACCAATAATTTTGGATAGACAGATAATACAATTGAAACAGTCTTCTATCACATACTATATATGTGACATTTAATGCTTTATATAGTGTGTAATATATTTTCAAGATGGGTCTGGCACCGCATAGATGCATCAATATTAGATAAGGATCATGGAATACATTCTTTCCATTGTGATTAAAAATTTCAATTTCATCCACTACAAGGATGTCCAAGTCCAACCTGTTACTGTACAAAAGACATATTGTTGTCAAGTGCAAGGACAATGCTAACAGGAGTGGGAGAGTACCCATGACCTTGATGGGTGCTCATTTTTAAAGGGACCACAGTTTGAATTAAGCCAATGGCGGAAGAGCCAGAAATGCAGGTCACAGCCCACCGACAAGAGTTGAGAATCAGTCACAGATAAACAGGAGAGCCACTGAGATGTGGAAGGGAAGAACTCTGACACAGCTGGTGTTTTCAGAAGGTGAAAAGAGGAATTGCTTTACCTACTTGGAAGTAAGTTCCATTTAAATCAGAAGCGGGTTACACTGAGCCCACAGCCCTGCTAGGGATGGGCGAACACACAATGTTCGAGTTAGTTGAAGCTCTCTGAATTCTTCCTGGAAGCTCATTTCACCTAATTTGCATTCCTGAAGGTGAGCATCCCTATATATTTTTTTAATGGGGAAAAAGAGCATTTTTTAAAGTGTGCAATTTTTCCCAATGTGGGGAAAAATGCCTATTTTAAAATGTGTATTTTTCCCAACCAAAAAGTGCATTTTCCACCATAGGCTAAAGTGTGAAATGCAAATGTTAGAAGGGTTTACAGAACTGTGAACATGCACAACTGTGCAGTTGTGCAAGTGCACACTTTCAAACGTGGAAGCATGTTTTAGGGAAATTGCGAGAATTTCCTGAGAATTGTGTTCCTGCTTGCATTTGCATTCAGGGTTGCGAACAAGACATGTTTGCATGATTTGCAAACATGAATTAAATTCTCGTACATCCCTGCACCCCCCTGACCTTTTTTGTGGCCCCTTCTGCTGTACCCCCAAAGCTGAATTTGCCACTGTGGAAGCAAAAAAACCACATGGATCTGGATCTTGGAAACAGCTTTATTTCATGAAACAGGGACAGCAGGAGTGTAAGCCTCAAAGCTGATGTCCAAAGCACTCTTATTTGACTATGCCTTTTACTGCAATTTTCATTGACATGTGCAGATTTCGCAAGAGGTTTTACAGAGTAAGTGAAAAAGTACTCCTGAGCATGTGCAGATGCCCTGGGAAGTAAAAGTGGAAATGTACTGAACTGGGCCTCCCTGCTTTTGGCTGACAATTGCACTCTTGGACATTCCTGCCTGGAACATTTAGATAAGCAGTAGCTTCGCCCTTGAATCTTTCTCTCACTTTTGTGGTTTTTTGATACTTAGATTCCTCCTCCCTGTTACTTATTGTTCTTCTTGGGGCTCTTTGCCAGCCAACAACTATGATTAGCTTTGCAGCGCCTTTCGATTTTAAAGCAGCCTGTGATTTGTTTTGCAAAACAGTTTCCTTCTGAAAAGGTTGAATTTTAACCTTTCCCCGAGGTGGGGGTCATAATTTATATAACAATCCCATGGATGCCCCCACACCACTTTGGTAATGTTAAAGCCTCTCCCCCCCCCCAACACACACAGACAGGGTGCTACTGCACTCATGTCTTACTTGTGCGCTGGGCCCTTGGTCTGATCCAGCATGGCTGTTTTTATGAGTATGAATAGATTGTTATTAATGTATTCCTGCAAGCAAACACTGCAGGTGTCACAAAAAGCAAAGTACCTGTGTTGGCCAAAAGAAATATTAAAAAAAAACCAAAACAACAACCCTCCCTCTTAAAATCCATATTAGTGTAATACCTTGATTAGGCCACCATAAAGGTCACAAAATACTTTGCAAGCTTTCAATATCTGACATATAATAACCTCATTATCCACCCTAACCATATGAGCAGAATTTTCAAGTTATTGGAGCAGCCCTCTACCATTCAAGTGATGTTCAAACCAGGCCCAAGAGAAGCCAGAAGACAGGAAGGGGATATAGCTAAGCAGTTTCAACATTTAAGTTGCAAAAATGTTCACCTGAAGAACAATTCGTGGAATGTGTCTTTACAGCAGTTTCTCTCAAACTGTTTTGAGTGTGGTCCTGGCCCTTCTAAATGTATTCCTACTTCCCCCCCCGCCACTACTAAACATATATTCCACATCAGAATATGCAGAGATCCATGCTGCTTGCTGATGTGTGTTGGCTGTAATCCAAAACTGACATTACAAATGGGAATAGACAGGCCCAGCATGCAGCATGGTGAGGCAAGGGGGCCACTAGGGCTGACACTGGTCACTATCATCCCCTATTCATTGGGGCCCTGAGGTATTCTTAGGAATGTAGGAGAAATTTGTTTCAGTTTGTTTTGGATCAGTATTTCGGAACAAACATGGGCTCGGATGCAATCTGCAGCCAAAGTCCATACATTTCCAAGCTTGCCATGTGATTCATGGACCAAAACACAAAAACCCGTATTCAACACAGCATGTGTACATTTGAAAAATGTTCATGAAAAATGCATACTTTTGAAAAATGTGCGCAATGATGCTTTAATCTATGGGAGAAGAATGCATAATTTTAAAGATGTACACAATTGATGTGTACATATGTAAAAATACGCAAGAAAATACACACAGATTTTCATGCCAAAAAAACAAACAAACAAACAAAAAACAAAGCTCGCAAACTGATATAGACTTGAGTCGGAACAAACTTTGAGATGCAATTCGGAGAGCTTTGGCTAGTTTTGCGCTTTGCTGATTCATATATCCCTAGGAATTCTGGTGAAAGAACATGGTGGATGCTTGAAGCCTTGGTCAGTGCTTCATTTCATAGGGTGCCCTCTGCCCTAGTAAAAATGTGAAAGGAAGGAAGGAAGGAAGGAAGGGATGCCTGTTCTCCACTGTTATCAGGGCACACAGGGCGAAGAGGGGACATGGCCCCAGGCCTCCTCAAACCTGGGAATATAACAAGCCATTTCTTGTTCTACTAGAAAGAGCCATACACGGGGAAATATCATTAGAACAAAGCAGCAGCTCTTACCAAAATCAGATTGGTATGATCGATGGGGTAAATGTAAAGCAGCCACCTCCACTACTCCTGGGAAGGAGACAAAGGCGCCTCTCGGGATCCTATCCGTCCCTGGACTTTTGTGGCCTCCTTTCAGATGCCAAGCGTGATGCGCCACACAAGTGGGCCCCAACCCACAGCCTGAGAACCACTGTCATTTTTGGCTGCATATTCTAAGAGATATTCCTTGCATCCGTTGTACGGTGTGAACATATTTTAATAGGGGTCCATGGGGGAGGGGAGAAGTTGCATCAAATTCATTCCTGAGTTAAACCTTTGATGACTTATCACCATTACAATTTTCAGAAAAGCAAAACATTAGGAAGCTTTGAAAAGAAAAATTTTTTCCATTGCTTCCATTTATGTTTGATTAATGCATGGTTTATAGTTAGCTGACAGAGCTGAGGTTTTATCTCTCTACAGATCTGTCATCTGTTCAAAGGACTGAAGTAAAAAGTCTGGAGAGAAATAAATCTTTGTTTGATTCCAACACATTTCACAACAACTTCCCCTGACTTTTCATAAATTAATCTATTTGTCCAGATATTTTGCTGAGAAGGCAACCAGGGTCAGACTCTGGGATTAGATGGCCCCATTAAGACCTGATGCAGTTTCCTCTCTGATGCTCCAGAGGGAAGATGATGTTCTTCTGCTTAATAATTCTTTAAGTAGATTTACTTGCCGTAGTGTCAGCATTTCTCCCTTCAGAATTTTCTGGGATATTTATTATCATCACATTCAACCTGCAATGCCACAATTCCTCAGCATCTATTTTCTCCGTTTAAAAGTCAATACATTCTTTTAAAAATACAGACACGTTCTTTTTTTTTTACCATATCTGCTCTTAAGGGGGCACAGTCAGTTATGCCAAATATATTTTAATTGCATTGAAAAAGAAAATAAAAAAGAACAAGTTATCTATTCAATCCCTTTCTTAGAGTGGAGTCAGTTACTTTTATCAGACTTCAGTTTACTGTTCCCTGACAAGTATAACAGCCCTGACTACCAAGCATTATTCAGGCATTATTCAGGAGAGCCAATGTGGCATAGTGGTGAGAGTGTTGGACTGGGACTTGGGAGATCTGGGTTCTAGTCCCCATTCAGCCATGAAACTCACCGGGTGACTTTGGGCCAGTTACTGACTCTCAGCCTAACCTACCTCACAGGGATAAAATATGAGGATAAAATGGAGAGGAGGAGGAGGATTATGTAAGCCACCTTGGGTTCCTTGCAGGAAAAAAGGTGGGGTATAAATATAATAAATAATAAATAAATTATGCATACTGAAGTGTATACTGTATATACTGAATCCCATGTAAATTATGCATGCTGAAGTGGGCGGTGGATCACAGCCACTGTCTCTACCCGTTCTCTGCACTTCCGAACACACTCTATGTACGTACAACTTGCACACGCATAGGCTTTATATGTGGAACTTGGACTGGAAGCCTTGCAAAAAGCAGAGTCCCTTATGGTGCAGAGAGCCTGTATGTGCATATAGGCTCTGTTAGATTTGGCTGAAGGCACTAAGGATGAAGTCAGACCCCACAGCTGTGATCCCAATCCATCCTCCATGTGTACAAGGAGTCATCTTCTGAATAAGGCTCTGGTCTGTACCAATGAGAGTTGTCAGTGATGACTTGAAGTGGAATTTCAAAGAAAATATGCATGTTTCTGCTAGAGAGAACCATCTGAACAATTTTGAAGGAATCATTAACAATTCCATGAATCTAGTGATATTTCTCGGGGGTGGAGGATCTGCACATTCCTGTCTCGAAGGGATTTATGGAAAACACTTATGCAAGCATCTAGTTACTTTGTGCTGTGTGCCTTCCACTAGTACTGATGTCCTAGGTGGAGCTGGTGAAGAAACCTTCCACAGATGCAGTGGGCACAGTTGATATATCCTGCATCTAGAGCAGGGCTCTCCAACCTTGCGTCCCCAGATGTTGCTGGCCTAGAGCTCACAGCATACCCAGCCAGCATGGCTAATGGCAAGGGATTCTGGGAGCTGTAGTCCAGCAACATCTGGGGACCCAAGGTTGGAGAGCCCTGGTCTAGAGTTACCACTGAATTTTGCCTAAAGCAGAATCTTGATACAAATTTTGAGGTTCATGCTCAGGAGAAACATCTGAGGAACTTCAAGGGAAGGAGGGGAGTTTTGATTAGAAATACTTCTTGAGATGGACATGGTTTTCCACATCCCCAGTTCTGCATTCTCATTACCACCTGAGTCTAGCGTTACTTACAATTATATCAGGACAGGCTTTCACTAGCATGAGTGGTAGCTTATAACATCCTCTCTCTGTACATGGCCCAATAGAAAATAATTTGTAGAAGGACCATACAAATTATTTTAGACTGAGCTGCTGGGAAGGATCTATAAAGAACAATACATGTTCTAAAGTGGTCTTCTGTTAAAATTACATCAGCTAGAGCAGGGTTGTTGAACCTCAGGCCCACGGGCCAAATCCAGCCTGCCTGGGGTTGCAATCTGGCCCTCCAGAGTCCCCCAACTGCCACACCCCTTCCCCTGGCCCTACCCCTTCCCACCCAGCTGCCAGTTGTTTGGTGTTTTCTTGGACTTTGCACAGTTCTTTTTCCTATTCTAAAAAGGTGGGGACGCTTCTCCTAAGGCTTAGTTACTGGCAGTAAGAGCTTTAAGCTAAAATAGGCTGGTATTTTTTGGTATTTTGGCCCCACCCCTTTTCCTTTTCCTCCCGCCCACCGCTGGCAAAAAGGGGCACTTTGGCCCCACCCCTTTTGCCTTTGGCCCCACCCCCCACTAGAATGCAGCCCCCTATAGTTGTGTGTGGGGGAATTTTGAGGAGGGGCCATAGCTTATGAGGATCTCCAGAGGCATAATCGATCAAGGAAATCTATCAAGGTTTAGCCAGCCCAGGCCACCATCAAAGATCATGATAATTCATGTATTTGTTTATTTAAAGCATTTTTTAAATTATTATTTATTTATTTCCCCCTGCCCTTCCGCTGAAAAGGCGGCATGACTGGCTTACAAGCGAGTTGGCATTGCAAACACATCTGGCAGTACTGTGACACCCACAGTGAAATCCTGCCACAGGCCTTGTACAATGGGGCCACAACCTCCCAATGCCTAATGAGGGTCTCTGAGGGAAGGCACTATTGCTCTTATCTCCTGTCTGCTGCTAATTGTATGTGTGGAGCCGTGTCTGGCAGATTTTTCCATCCAATGTTTTTTGCTTTGCAAATCATAGCCCACCATCTCCTGAAACATCCTCTTTGCCCAGGTAATGTATGTCAAGTAAAAGCTTGAGCTTACAGGGCAATAAAGCAGATGCACATGGATTTCCCTCCTTTGGTACACACAACAGGTGAGGTTCCTGATTCTCTGCAACAGGTGTGGAACCTTCAAATATATGCAAATGCATATATTTCTGCCCCCTCTCTCTGCCAGTCTGCCTAGCTCCTCTTCTATTCAAGTCACTCCAGGCACATCCCTTTTAATTATACGCCCAGATCCCTAAAGAGAAAAAAAATACACACACATACACAGCCCATGCCAAAAGACACTGCTACCACTGGTAGCACTCTCTTAGCATCTGTTAAGATTAGGGACTTCTTCTAACCCACTGGGATTTCCATGTGTCTGTCTGGCATCTCCCATCTCCTTATTTGGCATTAGGTCCTTCCTTCCTCACTCTTTTTTGTAGCATTAAACAGGTAGCCACTGGTCCTATCCTGGTTGTGTGCATGTAATCCTCTTCTATTTCTGTAATAAAACATGTTGTTTGATTATTCTAATCTCTAGCTGTTTTCTTTTTGCTAATGCCCCATCTCAGAGAGTCCAGTTTCAGGTCTATTGCCTGTCTCCCCTACCCCCAACTTGGGCACCCAAATTCATGTTGTGGCACACCATGGCTCTGTGCTAAAGACATATTTCAGGCAGCATGTGTGCACACACCTGTATATGAGGATATGCTGTAACATTATTTCTGTATGAATTTATTATATTTCAATGTGCCCAATAATAAACATTCTCTGGGTGGATTACAAACAGTTAAAAATATATAATACAATGCAAATATTTAAAGGAATAAAAAGCAATGCAAACAACAAACAGCACAGGAGTAACAGCCATAAAAAACCAGAACTAGGTCTCCAAAATGCTTGGGAGAAAAGAAAGGTCTTTGCTTGGTTCCAAAAAGAAAACAATGTAGGTGCCATGTGAGCCTCTTTGGGGAGGGCCTTCCATAAGCAGGGTGCCACCCACAACTGAGAAGACCCTCTCTCTTGTAGCCAGCCACCCAGCTTTCTTCAGGAAGGGCACCCAGAAGATGGCCTCCAAACTGGCCTAAGGGTCCAAGCAGGTACATACAGGAGGAGATGTTCCTTTAGATATTCTGGTCACAAGCCATTTAGGGCTTTAAAGGTCAACACCAACACTTTGAATTGGGCTTGGAAACAAACTGGAAGCCAGTGCAGCTGATGAAGCACTGGTGGCACATCGTATTAGCCAGCCCCAGTTAGTAACCTAGCAGCTCTGTTTTGAACTAACTGAGGTTGCTGAGCCATCTTCAGTGGTAGTCCCACATATAACACACTGCAGTAACCCATCCAGGAGGCTACCAGAGCTTGGATAACTGTCGCCAGGCTATCTCTGTCTAGATAGGGTCACAGTTGGTGTATCAACCTAAGCTAATAAAAGATACTCCTGGCCAGGGAGGCCACCTGGGCCTCAAGTGACAATGATGGATCCAGGAGCACTCCCCTGCTATGAACTTGACCATTCAGGAGGTGTGCAACCCCTTCTAGAACAGGTAACAATGGCCACTTATTTTATATCTACCGTATATCTATATCTATCAATATCTCCTGTGTGTTTCATTAGTTCCTCCTTAATTTTACCTAGGTGCTGGTTTGATTGTAATTTTTGATGTTCATTTTCATTTGTATTCCCTATTTCCCTTTCCTCCCAATCATTTCCCTGCCCTAGCAGCTGGTGTTCCTGAAGGTTAACCTTCCATTGCTGGGAGATCCTTGAGCTGTCCTGTGAATTGTGGTGAGTGGCAAAGTGCCAAGTCTAGGGTGAGCATTGCTATTTCGGCCAAATACCTTCTCTTTCTACTCCCAACTCCTCTTGACCAAATGGCCCTGCTGCCACTTTCCCATTTCTCTCTCTCTCATAGTCTACTGCTCTTTGCTCACCAGCCACCACCATCTGGTCTCTCTCAATCTTAATCAGCCACACACATGAGGCACATCATCATCAGGCGATCACTCGTGACCGAGTAAGATTGTCTTCCGGGATAAAAGGAGGAAATTCTAAAGAAGATTGTGTAGACTCTAGCGATGGGTCCGTAAGTGACTGTGGAGGCCAATTCTAGATCCACACAGCTTCCCACAGTGAGGACACAGGTTACCAGATAGAAGATGGTCCTGTAAAGGATTCATTTGACGTGCTTTTCGCTTAGCACGTTTCTCCCTTTCACCTTGCACTCGGGCTTCTTCAAAGTCCATGGAACCTTTGTGAAAGGCCAACCTCCATTTAGATCGTTCATGGGCCAGAGCTTCCCAGTTTTCGATGTTTATATTGCATTTTTTTAGATTAGCCTTATGAACATCTTTAAACCTCTTATATTGACCACCGATATTCCGCTTTCCATCCTTGAGTTGGGAGTAAAGTAACTGCTTTGGGAGACGGCAGTCAGGCATTCGAACAACATGACCGGTCCACTGAAGTTGGCATTGAAGGATCATTTTTTCAATGCTAGTAGTCTTTGCTTCTTCCAGTACACTGACATTTGTTCGCCTATCTTCCCAAGTAATTTGCAGGATTTTCCGGAGGCAACGTTGATGAAACCTTTCAAGGAGGTGGAAGTGACGTTTATAGATAGTCCATGTTTCGCAGGCATACAATAAAGTTGGTAATACAATGGCTTCATAAACCAGTGTTTTGGTCTTCTTACAAATATCCCGATCCTCGAACACTCTATGTTTCATTCGAGAAAATGCGGCACTTGCGGAGCTCAAACGATGCTGGATTTCACTGTCGATGTTAGCTGTAACAGAAAGATAGCTGCCAAGATAGAGAAAATGATCGATATTTTCCAGTATTGTCCCGCCAAGCTGGATAGATGGCATCACCAAAGGATTGGCTTGCACTTGCTGATGAAGCACTTTGGTTTTTTTGATGTTAAGTGAGAGACCAAGTTTTTCGTATGCTTCTGCAAAAGCATTTAGGATAGTTTGGAGATCATCCTCTGAATGTGCGGAGACCACATTATCATCAGCATACTGAAGTTCCACAACGGAGGTTGTAATTACCTTACTTTTTGCTTTCAGCCTGCTGAGATTAAAAAGCTTTCCATCTGTTCGATATATAATTCCCACACCGGTGGGAAGTTTCCCCTTGACAAGATGTAAAACCATGGCGATGAAAATGGCAAATAATGTTGGGGCGATAACACATCCCTGTTTAACACCTGATCCCACTTTAAATGGAGCACCATGAGAGCCGTTGTTGTCCAAAACCGTTGCCGTCATGTTGTCATGGAGAAGTCGCAAGATATTCACAAATTTATTGGGGCATCCAATTTTCATAAGGATAGTCCAGAGAGCTGTACGGTCTACAGTATCAAAGGCCTTAGCCAAATCGATAAATGCCATATAAAGGGGTTGATTTTGCTCCCGGCATTTTTCTTGGAGCTGACGTGCAGTAAAAATCATGTCTACTGTCCCTCTAGAGGGGCGGAAACCATATTGAGTTTCAGGGAGGATCTCTTCTGAAATAGATAGAAGACGGTTTGCGAGAATCCTAGCAAATATTTTACCTGCGGTTGCTAAGAGAGAAATGCCCCGATAGTTTCCACAGTCTGTTCTATCACCCTTCTTAAAGAGGGTGATAATTATGGCATCCCTGAAGTCTTCTGGGATCTCTTCTCTTATCCAGATTTTTTCGATGAGTTTATGAAGATGTTGTACAAGTTCGGGCCCCCCTTCTTTAAAGATTTCAGCAGGAATCCCATCTGGTCCACTAGCTTTGTTGTTCTTCATTTGATTAATGGCTTTTTTTACTTCATCCAAAGTGGGGAGTATTGCAAGTTCCTCTTTAATTTTTTTTTGCGGGATTTGCGAAAAAATCTCATTATCCACCTTAGACTTACGATTTAAAAGGTCATAATAATGCTCTTTCCAACGCAGTGCAATAGACTCTTTGTCTTTTAAGAGTTTGGTGCCATCTTTTGATTGTAACGGGTTTGTACCATAGGTTTTTGGTCCATAAATGGCCCTTGTGGCCTTAAAAAAGCCCCGTGCATCATGAGATTCTGCAAGTTGTTGAATTTCTTCAGCTTTCTTTTTCCACCAAGCGTTCTTAAGTTCTCTTGTTCTTCTTTGGACCTCTGCCTTTGCGCTAGCGTAGGTTTTTTTCTTGGCAGCGCAGTTAATATCATTTTGCCATATTTGGAAGGCTTTCCTTTTTTGGTCAATTATATATTTAATCTCATTGTCATTTTCATCAAACCAATCCTGATGTTTCTTAGTTTCATATCCAATAGTTTGTTCACAAGCTGCAGTAATGGAGGTTTTCAGCTTAGACCAATGGTCCTCAATGTTGTCAGGAGGTTCCGTAGGTAGATGTTCCTTAAGAAGTGATTGAAGATGAGTTTGCTTAATAGGATCTTGAAGGACTTGGATGTTCATTTTACACCTTGGTTTCCTTCCTTGAAGCCTACGTTGGGGAGCAATGTTGATAACCATTGTGGACCGGATTAGTCGGTGGTCTGTCCAGCAGTCGTCGGCACTCACCATGGCCCTAGTAAGAAGTACATCGCGGCGATCTCTAACACGGACAATTACATAATCCAGAAGATGCCAGTGCTTCGACCGTGGGTGCTGCCATGATGTTTTAAACTTATTCCTTTGTCGAAAGAGCGTGTTTGTGATAGTGAGATTATGCTCTGCACATATAGACAAAAGTAAGAGTCCGTTCGGGTTGCTATTACCAACTCCGTCTTTTCCAATAGTTTCTGGCCATAAATCAAAGTCACGCCCGACTCTTGCGTTAAAATCGCCCAGGAGGATAATTTTATCCTCCTTAGGTATCTCTGACAGGAGAGTGTCCAACTGGCTGTAAAAACTTTCCTTGATGTCATCATCAGCATCTAATGTTGGTGCATAAGCGCTCAAAATAGTTACCTGTTGGTTATTGGCGAGCTTTAATTGAAGAGTTATCAGGCGTTCGTTAATGCCAGTAGGAACTTCTGACAAAGAGTTCACTAGTTCATTTTTGATGGCAAAGCCTACACCATGTATTCGTCGGTCCTGCTCAGGTAGTCCTTTCCAGAAGAAGGTATAACCTCCTTTTTCTTCTTTCAGCTGTCCCTCTCCTGCCCTTCGAGTTTCTTGAAGTGCTGCTATGTCAATTTTAAACCGTCTCAGCTCCCTTGCAATAATAGCAGTCCTACGCTCAGGGCGTTCACTATCTATGTTATCCAGCAATGTCCGTATATTCCATGTTCCAAAATTCAAATGTCTTTTTCGACCGCTAAAATGGTGACCCCACTGGACGCGGTAATCCAGTCAGGGGAGAAAGAGGTAGACTATGTTTAGGGCACCTTTTCTAGCCCCCTCCCTATACGGGGTGAGCAGAGTGGATCCTAAATAGGGCTGCTCAGTCATGGATACAGCTGCCGAGCTGCTCGACTACCTCGTTCCTTGAACAGGGCGACTGAGTCTGCATCCACCGCCCATGTGCTGGTCCATGACTAGGGGCTTCCAGATTCACAGTCCTGCCCCCGTTGCCATTCGCCAGTCGCCATGGGACTTTTTTGTTGTTGTTGTTTGGTTGGTTGGGTTGGGTTGGGTTGGATGGGTTGGGTTGGAAGACGCCTGTGCGTGAAACTGTTTTATGTGGGGAGATCGGTGCACAACGAATCACCACACAAACTTGACAGAGTACGGCAGAGATCCAATGGCACGGTTACCCTGACGATTGGAAAACCATTCTCTGCTGCAGCCTTCATCCGCCTTCACAGCCGTTGTAATTTAGGTTTAATTATCTTCCGCCTGTTCTGCCGTTGAGGACTTTATGTTTTGGATCGTTCTTTGTCTGGTTCCTCTCCCCGGACCTTACCGCCATGGGTGACCCTACTGGGAGTACATAGCTCCCGACGGCATTGCTCACAGGATTCATCGGAACACGCAAGCCCACTCACCACTTCAAGGTGACGATCCTGCTAGTTGAAGCCCCACAATGTATCTTGGATGCCAGACAATGCCCAACTCTTGCAGACTCTACAGGTTGTCAGCCTGGGATGCTGTTAACATTTCTGAACTTGCCTCCATTATCTCTACCACTTTTGATGCTAGGCCTTCTTAGGGTACTCACAGTAAGTAGAAGCCCTGTAACAGCTGAGGTGCGTGGTAACCAGGCTTGACCCTGCTTAGCTTTCCACGCTCAGACAAGCTGAGCCAGCGTAAGCCACTGCCAACTCTCTTCTTATTTATCATTACCTGTTGCTCCTCTCTCCACACACTGCTGCCCACTAAACTGAGGAACACTGGTAGCCACTGTGTCCACACACTGTGGCTGCTGCCTGCTTTAATGGGAGAGATTGGCCTGAAGGCAGAAGCTGGCCATTGTGTCCTCACGGTGATGCTGCCTGCTTGAAGGAGAGAGAAACTGACCATTGTGACCTCATGCTGATGCCACCTGCCTGAGACAGAAAGGCTGGCCATTGTGACCTCATGGTGATGCTGCCTGCTTGAAGGAAAGAAAAACTCATAAATATGCCCTCCCAAAGCTGCTTTCCATCCTTTGGAGGAAGTGCTGGTTTGCTGTTGTTGTTGAGAAATATATCCTTTGCACCCCAAGCAGAAAGGAGTTTCTTGCTTACTCTCCCATCTTCAATGCAAGTTTTACCTCTACTTAAGCAAGTAGCAGACTCCTGAATTGCCATCCCTTCCTAGGAATGCTTTAGTTTTTAGGGCATGGGATGACTGCCTTCTTGCTGGCTGCCACTGATAGCATCTCTTTGTGCTATGTCCGCCTGATGCCTGCCTGCCAGTCATTTCTCTCATGAAGAGGAGCTACTGAAGAGTTAGGAGCCACATTGTGTGGGAATGAGAAAGCATCAGAGAATGAACATGAGAAGAATTGTAGTTCTCACAGAGAACAATGGCATCTTAACATTACCAGGTTTTGATAGGCAGGTAAGACCTCTGTTTTTCAATGGACTTTTTAGGTGCTGCCTTACAACAGGATTCTTACTGCCCCTGTTTTTATTCTGAGTATTTACTCTAGTTTTAGTCTTATTATACATTAATAATTCTGGATATATTGTTTATTTTTAAAATAGTGGGTAATTTCACAATAAATGACCAGCTATCACACATCCGGCTTATATATTTATGAAGGGTGTGTGTGTGTGTGTGTGTGTGTGTATATATATATATATATAGAGAGAGATAAAATAAATAAATAGATTTTAAAATGTGAAACCCTTCAGCATAAAACACCAGCTTCAGTCACACTGTATGACTGAAGCTGGTGTTTTATGATGAAGGGCTTCACATTTTAAAATCTATTTATTTATTTTAAAAACTCTTTTTAAAATGTATGGACTTATAAACTGGTCTAGTGTGGAATTTGGGGTGATGTGTCATGTACATTGCATCACCTACATAATGGTTTGATAGTGTAATTGTTTGCCGCTGTGAGTACAATCTTATAGAAAGATAGAAATGTTAAGAATGAATAAATACATTTAAAATTACGTTTAAAAAACAAACAAAACCAAAACCAAAACTAGAATAAAAGTCAAAACTAAACTAAAACCAAAATGTTACTTTTTTGTACACCTCATTCAGGCTCTGCCTGGAGCCAACCCTCTGCTGGTTGCAAATCTACCTTATTTTATTTTGTTTTGCCAGGAGGACTATAAATTCAAAACCCAGCTCTAAACATTCCATCCCAGTTTAGTGGGAAGATGCCATAGAGCAAAGCTATGCTGATGAGGTTGGCATGATTCTGACTGGGTTCTGTGGGCTCCACTGGGCTGCAATTTGGGACAGGGGACAAAATTAGGGATATGTAAATCTCTCTCTGACTCTACTTAAATTGATATAAAAATGTATTTCTTTAACAAATATATATAGAAAATTAATAACATTATTCTAAAACTCATTCTGAAGTTAGGCCATGTTGTGCCCCTGATGACGTCACATGGGTCCCCAGATGTTTTTAGCCTACAACTCCCAGCATTCCCCAGCCAGCTATGTTTTTGGCCTACAACTCCCAGCATGCCCCAGCTAGCTATGCTGGCTGGGGCATGCTGGGAGTTGTAGGCCAAAAACATCTGGGGACCCAAGGTTGGAGAACTGTGGCTTACACTGGCTCAGCTTGTCTGAGCATGGAAAGCTAAGCAAGGTCAGGCCTGGTTATTACTTGGATGGGAGACCCCTCCTCTAGTTTCCTGCATTGAGCAGGGGGTTGGACTCGATAGCCTTGTAGGCTCCTTCCAACTCTATGAAATCTATGAAACTCTGGTCTATAAGCTTCTCCATATCCTTCCACACACACCCTTTACCATTTAGCTATTATGGCTAGTAGTAGTCACTGATCTACCTGTATTCCATTAAAGTTTTGCATTCTATTTATATGGGTTCATTATTTTATCTTCACAACAAAAGCTTTAGCTTTGAAAGTAATGAATTACATTTCCACTGTCTGTTCTAGCTTGATTCCTCTCATTTGATACGTGTACCTGATGGTTTGTATCACCTTAGTTACATTATGAAATACAGACCTATCATGGAAGAGGAGACATGAGCATGAAAGGGATTTCACCGCATTTGAGCAGTTGGTAATGTCCAGAGAACTCGTAGAAGGAAATGCATCAGCTAGGGGTCTTACAAAGATGTTATATAAAATGTTGCAGAAATCAGAAGAGCAAGCAGAAAATCTTAAAATAGTTTGGGATACAGAGTTTGAAGAGGAAATATCAAAGAACGAGTGGAACAAGATTTGGGATAGGCGAATATTGAAAAATATGTCTATAAGAATTAAAGAGAATTTTTATAAGCTAATTTGGAGATGGTATTTGACTCCAGTGAGATTAAATAGAATAGATAATAAATGTTCTCCAATGTGTTGGCGAGGATGTCAGGAGTTGGGTACATATGCTCATATGTGGTGGAGTTGTAAAAATGTAATGGATTTTTGGAAAATGATTTTTGAGGAAATATCAGAAATTGTTGGAGCTGATTTAGAGTTTGTCCTAAACGAGCTTTGCTATCAATAACGGAAAAGGTATTGTCCTCAAATGTTAAGATTATAATAAACTTTAACGGCGTAGACTATGATAGCAATGAATGAAAATTCACAAGTTTTCACAATTACTGATGGTATAAATAAGTATGGGTGGTTGAATTAGTTTGACTGTAATATAAATGCAAAAGGGGGCATTAAAGAAAATATTTTCAAGGATAGTTGGGGTTATTTTTGGATATGTGTTTAAAAAGGGTAAAGGGAGTTTACCCTGTCAAGATATGTTTTTTTTGAATAATGAACAATCATGATTTTATTGGATTATTTGTCCCATGGTGATGGGACACAATATTAGTTTATGTGTGGTGTTTATTTTTTCATTTGTATTGTTTAAAAAAATTAAAAAAAATTAAAAAAAAAAAAGAAAGAAATACAGACCTATTATTTGGTCTGGAAACAACGGTTAATATTAATAAATATTGCAAAGAAAATGCCAGAAATATTTTTTTAAAAAATGCAAAAAGAATAGACGACTTTAATATGTCACATCATTGTGAAATATGTTGCTTGCTATATGCCAGATCCAGACAACAATAATAACAAACAGAGTTTGACAGACAAATAATTAAACAGATGTCCTCTAAGCATTAACTCTGATGGCTGCATTCAGAATGATGTGCTTTAAAAAGCAAAAACTCTTGCAAGCAGAAAGGAGAAATAAACAAACAACACTTGAACAGGAATTAATGGGAAGGAAATATTTGCTCCCCCCACGCCAGCTCTCCATATAAGGGAAACACCAAAGGGGAGGGAGAGGAGGCAGTACAATTTTTTTTATTGACCACTCTAGCTTCCAAGAAGGGAATAACTTTACCAGGGCTTTCCTTTTTTTTACTTCCAGTCACAGTGCTTTGGGGAGGGATGTAGAAGGGACTTATCAGAAGCTGCTCCTGCGTTTTCATTGCATTTTGTGACTGCATGTCTGCAGCAGCAGAGGTGGTGGTAGCTGAGGCAGGGCTTCCAGAAATGGCTTGAAAGTGAGGATTAACTGGCAGAGGCCTATACCAATTGCAGCCTTTTCAGTGGGTGACTTGTCCTGAGGCCAACACCCCAAAAGCAGGTTTGTAGAGTTGCACTGAGTCCCCACAACCTGAATTAGGACTACCCCAGCACTTTTTCTCTGGCTTCCAGTAGAGGGAAGGCAGTCAGTGTACCACCTTCCTGCTAAAGGTGGCACCTGCCTGCAGCTTACAGTAGAGCAGGGCTCTCCAACCTTGGGTCCCCAGATGTTGCTGGACTACAGCTCCCAGAATGCCTTCCCACTAGCCATGCTGGCTAGGTATGCTGGGAGCTGTAGGCCAGCAACATCTGGGGACCCAAGGTTGGAGAGCCCTGCAATAGAGAGTCATGCACAAGCTCCAGGCAGCCAAGGGGCACGACTGCAGGGCGGGGAGGGTATTATCATCCCCCCTTTTGCCCTCATAATGCCCCTGTGAGGTATGTCATGCAGCGAGAGTGACTAGCCGAAGGTCACTCAAGTGAGCAAGCTTCTTAGCTGAGTGGGTATTTGAACCCCAACAGCCCAAGCTCAGCTTCCTAAGTTGAAAAAAAAAAATTGCATGAAAGGTAGTTAATTTCAGAATTACAGGGGTTCCGAAATGGACTCATCCAGTTTAGAATCCTGAGGTCGTCATGAACCAAACCGCACCCACCCCTTCCAATATCGGGCCCATCTCATTGGGCTCGACACCAGCCTTGCTGCCCACTCTCCCCACAGCTATACATTCCCCCTTGATCACTAAAACCTACCAGCAGCAGCAGTGGGGAATAGGGTGGGCTGGCACTGAACTGTCCATTAAACCCAAGAATGTGGCCACAGCAATATCCCATACATCGGGAACCCTGGGATAGTACAAGGATCTTGCTGTCCAAAACTCTGCTGTGTCAGTATTCTAGGGTATAACGGAGGCCCTGGCAGCGGCCTTTCCTGCTGTGACTTCCTCTCCCCTGCACTGCCATTACTACAAGGGACCTGGATGGGAAAGGAAAGGGGGTTCGGGGGTCAAGGGTTCTTGGAGGATGTGTTTTGGGCTTGTCATGCTCCTAATGACATCACTCAGAATGCAACAGGGCTTGGAAGTAATCGGAAGTAATCATATACAAACTATTTTCCTTCTCTCTGTGTGTATGTGTGAAAATAATGTGCTTTAGCCTCAGCCATTCAGAATCAATTAGGAACTTAGCTGGCACTCATCAGAGCCCAGGAGGGAAGTTATGGAAGGATTCACATGGCTACAGATTTTAGTCAGGTGTCCATATACACCCTGGTCCTTTAGATTGTTCAACTTCTGCTACTAACTGTTGATGTTTGAGCCTTTTTTGAGAAACAGTATTGACCTGCAATCTGAACATGTGTTGAACCATTCACAAGACTGGGAAGTGGGATGTATATGGACATCTGTCACAAGACAACTGAAGGAGGCCATCTTGTGGAGAAAAACAGCAACAACTCTGGATTGTTTATGCCCACCCTACTAAATTGCCTTTTTGTTACATATCTATAAGATAGATTTATATTCAAAAACCCAGAATGGCATATATATTTATCTATTTTCACAAAAATTAGTCTGCCTCAGACTATGCCTAACATTTGGGTGCAACTAATATTTTCTGTGCAATTGCCAGCACAAATGAAACCATCACACCAATATGTTATTTGAGCCACTAAGAGTAAAATTCTGAACTAATGACCACCCAGCCTAAAGTCAAGTCACCACCAGTAGTATTAATAATAAGCTATGATAAATTAAGTCCACCACCAGTTACAACCACCAGCAAAACTCCTCTCTACTCTGGTCCATACAGGAGATAATACCTCCTAGGCTTTGGGCTGGTTCACGCATATGTGTCCATCACGTGATGAATGCATTGCAGCATCAAGTGGTGACTTGCATGTGTGAAATGAGCCAACAAAGGCCAAATACTGCAGACAACTCTATCACCACAAATGCAATCCTCTTCAATGGTGTCCATTCACACATGCATGTACATCACTTGATTTCACTAAACTTGGCGACTGGCAGTTGAATATGTGAAATAGCTCCACTGAAAAGTACTGCATATTGGGTAATGAGGATATTCAATCTATGGCATTAGATCCATGCTGGCCCATTATATGCATTTTTAATCTGAAGTTGTTTTTATTTTGCTTGTTCAATTGCTTTATTTTTTAAACATTTTTACTGTAATCCACCATATGAGTTCTTGCCCTGAAAAGGGGGCTAGAAATATATTACATAAATAAATATTGGCCAAGACACATATGCAAATAAGCACTTGATTTTGCCATCAACAAGTGACAAACATGCACATGTAAACTAGCCCCATGTTTTAAGAAATCATGATGAATGTGCGATTGGTCCAAAGTTACACAATGAAATATATTGAAAAGCTGGTGATTCCAGTCTGTAATATTGTATCTGTTTTGTTTGTTTCGACAAGCAAATAATTCTAAGGTGTTTTTATTAAACAAACTCCTTACTCATCTTCCATCAGAATGACCTTGCTATTGTTTATGTGGTCAGTTATGTCATAATGAAACAGGCAATGCACAGTTAAACAGGCAATGCGTGCGCACGTGTGCATTTTTAACAGTTTCTAAGGTGTGTTATTAAACAAACTCCTTACTCATCTTCCATCAGAATGACCTTGCTATTGTTTATGTGGTCAGTTATGTCATAATGAAACAGGCAATGCACAGTTAAACTGGCAATGCGTGCACACGTGTGCATTTTTAACAGTTTCAGCTTCTGTTAATGTCTAGATCAGGGCTCTCCAACCTTGGGTCCCCAGATGTTGCTGGACTACAGCTCCCAGAATCCCTTGCCATTAGCCATGCTGGCTGGGTATGCTGGGAGCTGTAGGCCAGCAACATCTGGGGACCCAAGGTTGGAGAGCTCTGGCCTAGATTCTATGAACAAGTGAATGAGAGGAAAGCGGTAAAGATTTGTCCCCTGCATGATGCCATCATATTCAGAATATTTATAAGAGGAAAGATATTTGGCTGGGTCCCCCACTTACCAAAACAAAGCTCATGTTCCTATCTTGCCTGTTGTATCTAATCACTACAATCATGCAAATCTAATTTAGAAAGCCAGTCAACTGCAGCATAATCTATCATCTGCTCCACTAAAGTGATCTGTAGGTAGTTTGTACTGAACAACTTCTATTTACTACATTTACAGTATCCAAAGTACCGCATTTTTCTGGGGAAGTAATTGACTTTCAGCTTACAATTACATTCGACTAAAGCCCCAGAAGAAGGGCTAGAAGGGTTAGACTCATTGAATGTTCTCCTGAAATGGTTTTCCCATTCAGTCTTAGCAATATTTCCTTCCAGAACAGGGGCCGATCTCTTGACTTTAAATTCTTTTTGCAGTGGCCCAATAGTGTGATTACAACTTCTGATACTTTTTCAAATTCTGATCAAGCACTATTGACATCAGATAAGCGGATTAAATGGAATCCCTTGTTACAAGCAGATTTGGAACCGAAACTTTATTCAGAAGAATTATTGAAATTAAGAAGTGATTTGGTCCAAGTGTCTAATATTGAATTAGCAATACAGTTATATGTAGGACTAATAGATGCCCTTAGACCCCTCCTTTAAGCACTTTCTTCAGGCAACTATCAAACCAGAAGGGGTAATGTCTGGTTTGATGGGGATTGTAGGAATTTAAAAAGACAGATGAGGAAAGTAATAAGATCTTATCGTACTAGCAGTTCCCCCACAATTCCCCCACAATTCTATGAAATGCGTAGAAAGTATAAAAGGTTAATCGGGGGGGGGGGAAGGATCTATTATGAGGAGCAATGGAAGGAACTAGGTTTGGCACTCCTGCAAAAGAACCCAAGTAAATTTTGGGATATACTTGCAAGATTGGAAAAAGACTTTCAGAAGAAAAAAATAAATCTTTTTGCAGATGATACTCTTTTGACAATCGAAAACCCTATGGAAAATATGGATAGAGTGGAGAATCATTTAAAGGAGTTCGGGGAAGTAACGGGGCTACAGATTAACTGGGATAAATCTAAATTTTTGTTGTTTAACTATAGTAAAAGAGAAGAGATTGAAATGTGTAAAAAAAAAGTAATTATAAGATTAATAATGTAATTAAATATTTAGGAATTGTAATTCCAAAAGATATAGATAAATTGGGAGACCAGAATTATAGGAAATTAAAGAATGAGGTAAAGAATAAAATAGAGGAGTATAAAAAAATTGGACTTTCCTGGTTTGGTAGAATCGCTTTGATTAAAATGAAGATTTTGCCAAAGATAAATTTTTTATTTCGGATGATACCAAGTGCGATATCAGATAAGGAACTTAAAGATTGGCAATCAATTATTAATACATATTGTAATGGAGGGAAAAAATCTCGGATTACTAAAACAAGATGGTATAAAGCACAAAAAGTAGGGGGTTTGGGTTTGCCGAATTTAAAATGGTATTATATAGAGAATCAATTAAGACATATAGTGGATATTATAGCATGCCCTAAAGAAATAATGTGGTTGGAGTTAGAAACATGTGAATTACGTAGTACTTTGGAGAATATTTTTTTTCAAAAAAATAATAATAAATTGATAAAAAATATAGACAACCCTTTTCTAAAAAAATTGTTAATGATTTGGGGTACTATGAAGAGCATATTTATACCAGGGATATCTCCATTAACTCCGGTGGTAGCTCTTAAGGATTTTCCTGAAAACTTAAGATCAGAGCTGGAGGGCAAACTAAGAGAAGAAAGTGTTATTAGATTGTCCGATTGGGTGGAAAAGATGAGGACTAGAGATCAAATAATGGAAATTGTTGGGAGAAGAAGATTATCGTGGTTAAATTTATTACAGTTAGAACAGTGGTCGAAGAAATGGAAAAGGAAAACTGAGTACGAGAGAGATTTAACTAATTTTGAAAAGACGGTCATGTCTAGAGACGGCCTACCAGGTAATGCATCAACAAGAGGTATAACAAGGGATTTATATAGATTGATTCAAAAAGCAAAAGAACAAGAGGATCAGCTTAAGGCAGTTTGGGATAATGAATTTGAAGAGGTGACCTCGAAGGTGGGGTGGAACAATATATGGGATAGAGGGATTGTGAAAATGACATCAATTAGGATAAAGGAAATTTTTTATAAACTAATTTGGAGATGGTATTTAACTCCAGTAAGATTAAATAGAATAGATAATAATTGTTCTGCATTATGTTGGAGAGGATGTCAGGAAAAAGGGACATATGCTCATATGTGGTGGAGTTGTAAAAATGTATTGGCGTTTTGGCGAGAGGTTTTTACAGAAATATCGTAAATTAAAGGTACTAATTTAGAGGTCTGTCCAAAATTAGCAATGTTATCAATAACTGAGAAGCTTATTTGTGATCAAAATACGAAGGAGTTAATTGTAAACTTGTTAACTGCGGCCAGGCTAATGATAGCGAGAAATTGGAAAGTACAACATGTTTTCCTAATAACAGACTGGTATAAGGAAGTTTGGGACATAGCCCTAAATGATAAACTAACTAGTAGTATCAAATGCAAAAAAGGATTGCTAAAGAAGAATAATTGTATGGAGATATGGAATCAATTACTAGATTATGTATTAATAAGGGGGAAGGGTAACATGCCTTGTCAGGATATGTTATATTTTTGGAATTTAGAATTTATTTGATCAAGAGGATAGAAGTATATTAATTGGTCCCTTGGAGGGTGGGGGGGGAGCACTTCATGATTTATTGTATGTTGATTATGTTATATTTGTGTGATAATTTTGTAGAAAAATGGAAAAAGACTTTCAGCTTACATCCCACCCCACCTCCCCATATACAATAGAAGGGCAATTAGGTTGAGCTTCCTAACAGAGTTTGTTCTAAAAAAATATTACTGAACGAATTTTGTGAAGCAATTATCATAAGTGGAATATTCTTGCACTAAGCTCTTGTAGTAGCTCTTCACCACCCCTTTTCCATCCTGACAAGCAAATTGGCTCACCATTCATCGATATCCATTTGTAAATATGAGACTTTTGGCTATTGGGTGGTATAAAATGTAATAAATAAATAAATAAAACTCTAGAAGTAAGTGGTCGTTCCACACTGGGGAGGTGTGAACTAGAAATGCTGTCCTTCCTGGCCAGGACTAATGGTTTAGTTAGAATTAACCATCATTTATTTGTTTATTTATTCATCTGATTTGTACCCTGCCGTTCTACCAAGAAAAATGGCACTCAAGACAGCTATTGAGCAAGGCTCCATTAGCATGGAGCATGGAAACCTCATATTCATATGAGCTTCTCTGATTGTTTTTTTTCACAAGCCCCGCCTCCTGCAGTCTCTATCACTTGTAAAACATGGATTGGTCCATGTCACTAGGGGTGGGTACTCCACTCTTGCCCAACCCAGAAATGCTTCCCTATTAAAGGGTAGTACTGGAGTTACCAGAGTATGCAGAGATTCTTCTGCTTTAGGTAACTTTGTGTCACTATTTCTCTTATTCCCTAACATGTGTATGGGGCTCATAGAGGTTGGCAATCTACCTCCAATGACTTTTGAGCCAGCTTTGACTCTTACAACCCAGTAAATAACTAAATAACACTATGGACCCTATGATCATAGGCTAGAGAGCTTTTAGAAAGACAGTCTTCTAAAAAAAAACACAAACCACGTTTTGAAATCCCAGTGATCTAATTTCCCAAGAATAACCTTTTCATCCATTGTATGCTCTAAACTGTCTCTGGATTTGCACCTTCTGTGCCTATCTATGTTCTTAAATGCTCTGTTCTTAAAACTAAATCAAATTGATAAGAAATACTTGGCGTTATGTTGGATGTCAGGAAACTGGCACTTATGTTCATATGTGGTGGAGTTGTAAACATGTACAGAAATTTTGGCAAATTGTATAGAAAGAGATGAATGAAATAACTGTGGTAAACTTAGAGGTATAAGCATAGCATTACTATCAATTTATGATAAGGTTTATTGTACTCAAGATACTAAAGATTTAATTACAAACTTATTGACAGCAACAAGGTTAATGATACCTAGAAAATGCAAAATGCAATGTGATTACCAAATAGAGGAATGGTACAAAGAGGTATGGGATATTGCTATTAATGATAAATTAATGTGTAGTATCAAAGTTAAAAGTGGATTATTGAATCGAAATGACTTTAAAGATATATGGAGAGCATTTGTAGATTTTGTCTTATTAAGTGGGAAAGGGTGTACACCTTCACAAGAGTCATTACAATTTTGGAAGGCTGAATAGTTATGTAGTTAGTTGGTCCCAGTGGGTGTGGGTGTGCAATTATTATTATTATTATTATTATTATTATTATTGTGTTTGCTGTATAATTTGTATGTTTTTGTATTTTGTAGCTTATATGATAAAATGTAAATAAAATTTGGGAAAAAATGCTCTGTTGCATTGTATGCTACTGGTAAACAGATGCTTTGGTGTTATAGGAGGAAGTGAGGCACTAGCGGACAACAAAAAGGAAATTACATAGTGCACTTTTTAGAGTTGTGGCAAGAAATGACTACAAGGTCATTTGTTTTTAATTATTTTTTAATTTTAACATCTGAGGACTAATGGATAGTTCCCCCCCCTTTTTTTAACCTCCCCCTCCCCATGCGGGATGTAGAATTTCAGGAGGAAAATGGGTGGCGAGGAAGTTTAATTCTCCTCCCTTCCTGGAGCGTCATCTTCCCAATCTAAACCAGGACTGCATGTGCTTACACAAGAGTAAGGAAAACTATCACACATAGATTAACTATGTGTGATTAGCAGAATGTGTAGTTTGGCCCTGAGGGTACAAGGGAAGGAATTTGGCAAAACAAACAAACGAACACAAAAACCCTGATTTGCTCCTGGGTTCTGTAAAGGGCTCATACACGAAGACAGACTCTCTCAGATATGTTGGTCCCAGGCTGATTGTATCATATCATGTGATATATGCACACACACGCGCACACACACACACACACACACACACACAAGGTGTTTAACACCAAATTTCATGCTGATCCGTGGGACTGCATAGCCTTCACGTCAGAGTGCTCATGTGGAGCCCTTAACTAGAAAAATCCAATGCATCCCTATGTATATTTATGAGCAGCTGTGCCAATAATTTTCCTACAAAAGAATATGCTGATAGCTAGAAAGGCAGCAATACTCAAGACAAAATATAAACGACAAAAGACTGGCAACAATCTAAAAGATTAGAAAATTAACATGTAAAAGCCATACCGGTACAGTACCTTTATTTTCCACCATCTGATATATTTGTAATAATACTGAAATAGAAATAGCATTGAAATCATAATTTCCTTTGGAAACTTTTGTTATTTAAATCCAGATGCATTCTCACTCCTTCACAGAAATGACAACAAACAACACAATGGGCGGGTTCGCACATCACGCTAAGCCACCCTGCGAATAAGCTACCATGGGTTGGTTGCTCATTGGACAATCCACGGTACTCCTGACAGATTATTTGGCTTGCTTTGGCTTGTTCTCCCCCTCATTCCTCCCACTGGCTGTGGCACATATCCCAGGTGCCTTTGTGACAGAACTCCTCATTGCCCCAGTCCCTATGTCAGCATCGTTTCTGCAATTGGTCTGCCGGGGTTGCTAGCTACCAAGGAAACTCCCCCACTCCACATCAGCTCAACATATGGAATTAATTCTATGAGCCCTTATGATGGTGTTCTCCAACCTTGGGTCCCTCCCCAGATGTTTTTGGCCTACAACTCCCAGCATGCCCCAGCCAGCATGCTGGGAGTTGTAGGCCAAAAACATCTGGGGACCCAAGGTTGGGGAACACTGCTCTAAAGTAAGCACACCCACTCCCAAAGCACTTCCGCCCATCCGATATTCAGCCAAACATCCCTGCATTCCCCTCTTCCACTTCTATGCTTACATTGCTACCTAGCAAGCACCTTTAAAAAAAGAGGCTGCTTCACATTACTCTAAAGTAAAGCACCCACTCCCAAAATAAGAACACCCACTGGTGCCTTCTCTCCAACCGCTTTCGGCTCCCTCTCCCTGCTTCTTTCTTGTGGTGGCTTCCTTCCGTTGCTAGCTGCCACATCTTGATATGGATTACAGAGCAGTGAATGGGCTTCGGAAACATACACAAATTCAGGGCAAAGTAGTAACATGGAGGGGGAAATCGTGGAAATGTAAAGGCAGCTCTCAGCTGAAAAGGAATGAGAGGATGGAGGCAGTATACGCAAGATCACGAGGAGGAGCAGCAGGGTTTTTTGCCACTCTGGCCAGGCAGCTCTCTAGCCATTCCCATCCTCTCACAGTAAAATTGCCCTGCCGGGTTCGGACAACACAAGTGGCCACCATGGGTATCAACAACCCTAAATTTACAAGCCATGTGTTAGCAGGGTGGCTTGTTTGTGAAAAATATCTCACCACTACTATTGCCAGCTACCCTTGGTTATCTTAAAGTGATATTTTATTGTTTTATTATTGTTTTATTGATTGGTTTTATTGCATTTTATCATGATTTTAGTGAACTACTTTGGGATTATTTTTTTTGAAAAGTGGTATAGAAATGTTCTGAAATAGAATAAATAAATGAAATAAATATTTGGTCCCCTCTAGGCTGAGAAAAAAACTTATTTTGTACCTGAGCAAATGTTACTCAGACTGAAGCAAATCAGAGTCAAAGGTGTTTTCTATCTAGCGATCTTTTTATTTGATTTATATACCACCCAACTGACAAATGCTCTCGAGGCAGTTTGCCATCATAAAAACCCATAGCAACAATAAGATAATAGCTAAAACATTAATACAGCTAATGAAAATAACAAGATATCAAAACATTAAAAACATTGACCCATCAGTAAAACTGAAAATAAAAAAACAGCAAATTAAAGATTAAGTGCTTACTGAAAGAGGAAGACCTTATCCTGGTATCTAAATGTATATACAATGAAAATGCCAGATCGATCTCCTTGGGAATAGCATTCTGCAGATGGGGGCCACTACAGAGAAGACTCTTCCACTGGTAGCTACCCACTGCACCATTCCAGGTGATGGCACCCACAGAAGAACCTCTGAAGATGATCTTAACATTCGGGCAGGAACAAAAAAAAGGCAGTTTATTTCTATAGATTTGTCCTAAGCCCTTTAGGGCTTTAAAGGTCAGTGCCAACACTTTGAAACATATAGGACCAAGTGGCATTCTCTTGTGCCCACTGAACTAAGTTGGTAATTGTAGTACCGCTCCTCTGGCCATCTGCAGCAGTGGTGCTAAGCTTAGCAGAGAGCAGGCCAGGAGCACATTCTTTCAGCAAGCTACCACAGTGACACAGACCCATAAACCTGGATCCCTGGTGTGAGGCTTCTCATTGCCTTACCATTTTGAGGTCTGGCAGTCAGAGTTAGGTAGGATTTCTGCAATAAGGGAAAGGTGTTGGTTGAGATTTCTACAGGGGACAATTTGATAAATCATCTCCTCCTCCTTAACTGCAAAACAGGAACTATATTTTAAATGATGGGCTGCTGAGAACTATGATTTATGGCATGGAGGGTATGAATGCACCCAGCATTATAAGTGCTTTGCCCAAACATTGCCTCTTGCTAGTCAGTTGTTGCTTTATGATTGTTTTTTTAAAGCAACAACAAAACACTCAAAAGTACTCAGAAAGCACACCCCTATGAAATAGCAGACAGGGTAGAAATTATTTTCACACTGATTCTTGACTGATGCATGAGAGTGCAAGCACACATACTTTCATGGCTTCCATAAGAGAATGGACACAAAAAGAAATACTTAGTTACAGTTGGCTCTGCATATTTTTAACACACATATTCTGTGAATTTTGGAAGACATCCCTGTTTATAGACAACAATGTTTATTCAGAAAACCTAAAGGAGTCATCAGGCTGTACAGAGAAACCTATAAATCATGCATTCTTCTTTAAAAATAAAATAAAATAAATAAGTTTATAACCTGCTCTTCCACCCACTTCTGGGTCCACTGAGCAATAACTATAACATATATTATAAAAACCTTCTGCAACCACCCAAATTATGTTTTTATCTCCCTCTCTAGATACATCTATATAGAAACAGAAGAAAATCAAATGTTAACTCCAAAAGGACTAATGGAACACAGAAAGGTCTTCATTTGTTTTCTAAAGACTGGAAGTGAGCCAGCAGTGCTGGTCTTAAGAGGGAGGGCATTCTACAAATAGGGTTCCACAACTGAAAAGGCCCTGCTCCCTGTGGATGCTAGCTTTCCTTCAGCCAGAGATAGCACCTGCGGGAGGGTCCTACCAAAGACTAAACTCCCAAATACAATGCATAAATATAGATATCTAAGGACCAAGAGAGCAGACAATGGGAGACCTAGAAGTAGAACATAAATCTGAAAAGAGAACAGGCATGGCATTGGCAACTGCCTTTAAACAACTGATGCCCCCATCTCTTAGGCAGCATATTTTTTTCTGCATTTACTTCTATGTCTATGCACTGTTTCTCCTAAGCATGAAACCCTACCAGGCCCAGCCTTATTGGTTAACTGCTTAATCCACATCCCCAACTGAAATGAAACCAAAGTATGTGTAGCTGCATCTCTTCATATTCATTCCTTCTTACTCTTTCCTACTCTTAGTCTTCTTACCCTTTCTCTGTCCTTCCTTTATTACCCACCCTTTGCGGCACAGGCAGTACTAGAGAGCAGGAAAGCACCCCAGGTAAGTCGCTCCCTCCCTGCTCTCCAATTTTCTTTCTTTCTTTTAGAAATCAAGCATGTGGGACATAGCTCAGCACCTCCCAGAAATGCAATTTGTCCCTCAGTTCTTTTATTTTTTGCAGCTGCCACAGCTTTCTGGTCGTAAACTTCTTGGGGCTGGGACATATTTTGCTCTGAGTATTTGCTTTTGTATTGTTTCTGTACATTTACACGTACATTTATGACACTATGCAGATAATAACTGATAATAATCGATTACGCTGTGTAATGTGTACATTTCTGCACATGTGTTAATTGGGTATTATTTTTCTGTCATGGTATGTTTCTCAGATACACTGTCACCCAGACCAGAAAGGGTTAAAGACACACCACCCCTATTAGAGAATATAAAGAGAAAGATCTACTGCACAGCAAAACTTGTTAGCACCTCATTAGGACAGATGGTGCCTATATAAAAGGGATAAATGGCCTTGAAGCAACACAAGAAGAGAATGTGGACAACATTCACCAAAATGCCTTGCAGAACAATCTGCCAGAGAATGAGACATTTGATGAATAGAGAAAGAAACCAAGCAGTTGAAAGTCACACTAATAAGAATAATGCTCAACCTTACAGGACCCTTATTCCACACGATGAAGCAGGATTGCATGGAAGCAGCATAAAATGCTTAAAAACATGAATTAAGGCAGGTTCTCCTCCCCACTACTACCACCACTCTCATTCTGCATGCTATTAACCTTTCCTTTCATCTTCCTTATTTGTCAAGACTACTCAGCACCATCCCAGTAAGGGGGAGCCCTTTGATTTCACACTCAAAAAGAGCAGTGGGGAGGGAAGCTTGTTTTCTAAGACAGATATAAGGAGCAGCTTGCTGGACCACCCCAGATCATTAAAATGTTCAGGCAATCTTTTGAAAACAGCTCTTCTCTTAGCTTTGTCTGCCTGGTCCTCTGTAGCCTACAGATCTGTGATTTCAACAAGTATATCTGAGATGGCAAAGAACTTGATCATTTGTGTGCCTTAATCTAAAATGAACTGTGAGAGGAAGAAACGCATTTAAGACAAGGGCTGCATTATTACACATATCAAGCTCTTTAAAATGGTCAAGGCCATTGGTTCAGCTAGCCCACTGCTGTCTACTTCAGTGTTTCCCAAATACCTGAAAGTAAACCACACAAGTTTCCCCCCTATGAATTAAAATTGGAGGCATAGATCACTCTTACACTGGAAAAAAGGTGACTTTTAAAATGCATTAAGGATCATCATCTAGTCTCGTAGGGTGGCCATATGTCCTCTTTTACAGACTTCTAGTTGAAGGGCTGGCAGAGGACTCTTCTCTGTTTGAAGGCATCCTGTATTTAAAGGGATTTCCAGTCCAATTCTGATTTAAAGATGAAGAACCATTAAGAACTGTTGCCCATCAATAGTTAGTGCCTGGACAATAGACTAAACAGGCAGGCACACAGGCCACCTGGTCACCGTCTTCCACACTATGGTGAGATGTACTGCATTTCTATTAAAATATAACAATTATTTCTAATTTTGCATCTATACATATACAGTAGTATATGCAAATGTTATGCAAATAACCATCCTCCTTTGTCCTCTATTTGGGCGATGCTCTTCCTCTTTTATGGTGATTCATAAGTGGCCATCCTACTCATGGGAACCCCTTCTCAGGTGTATATTGTATCTTCCTGGGGAATAACAGGCAGCCTCGCTTGCTATCTCTCTGCATCAATGGTGCAATCGCTCCGATGCAGAGACCCAGCAGAATTACCCAGAAACCAATTTAAAAGAGGCAAGGTCAGAAGAGCAGACATACAGGAGGCACCCTCCCATTTTTGGCTCACAGGAGCCTTAGATTAATTAATTTCTTACAACACACCAGTTCTTAATTATTGGCCTGCTCTGACTGGTAGAAGCCCTTTAAGGTCTCTCAGGGAGAAGTCTTTCCAGTCCTGATACCCAAGATCCTTTTAACTAGACAGGCCAAGGATTGAACCCAAGGGCCACAGGGGAAACAACAAACACACATGCCAGAGACGTTTGGAGAGGAGAATACTTAACATTATTCTCAATGTAACATCTGCAATGTTTCCTTTCACTCATCATTACTTGTTTAAATTAAACAAGAGATAATTTTAGAACCAAGAGGGCATGTACATGCTTCATTTTAAACAACAACAACAACAATGTAAAGCCTGCAACATTCCAAATTGACAGAATTGCCACTGGGCCTAGAGATGATGACTTTAAATCCAGAGATAACTCAATTGTGGCACAATTCTAGTCCAGGAACTGTTACACACGAAATGTCGAAATTGAATTATACTGATACTAAAAGCAGAATTTTAATATTCAAAAACCAGCCAAATAATGACAGCATTTTATCCTCTGTCTTCCAAAGTCATTTGGCTGTGAAGAAACAAGCACTTGCTAACCAATGCCTGAGAAGAAAATAGCCCCCATGTGATAAGGGCTGGCATTCTTCCTTTATTTGCTATTATGAACTGCTACTAGGATTTATTTGCAATTCAATAATGAAACTTGACATCAAGCTGAAAGTTCAGAATTTTAACAGGCATATTCTTAAACACACACACACAAACCCCTCCTACACTTGTAGAAATACTTTGCTGTTCTGATTTTGGCATTACGCAGACCAAAATGAACTCATGATTTTAAAAAATGTACACAATGAGGTATGCTTAACAATGGCCCCCATTGAATGTAAAAATTAAAAATTAAAAAAAATGAAACTGCCTTCAGGATTATTGGTTATTGTACAATCACAGACATGCCTTGAGGAATATTAGTTATTGTACAGGGGTTCAACTAAACAGGGATGGTATTTGGGGAGGTAGACTGAAAGCTACAAAAAAGGACCCAAATAGCTGTGAAAAGATAAACAGCAATAATGTCAGCAGTGTAGACAAAAGTAGTCCAAGGGCAGATCAGTTCTAATGTCCTGGTTTGAGGCCTACTAGATTCTTTTCAATTGTACTTTTCAAACACTAGTCTTCACGATGAGCAGATGTGTCAACTCAATTTCCGCAGACTTCCTCCTTTTCCAACCTCCGAGTCCATTCTGCGTAGATTTATTTATTTATTTACAGGGGGGAATCTGTACATATTTGTGTTTGTATTTTTCAAATGGACACATTCATGAACACGTGTCCCTATTGACTAAAGCATGTTTGTGCACATTTTAGAAATGCATATAGTGTTTTTTCTGCATTTTTCAAATTTGTACATGTTGCCAAACATATTCCCCCCCCCCTCTGTGGAACTCATCGGAAAACCCAGAAGTGTACACATTTCCAAGTGCAAATTCCATTAATTTCTGCGGGGATGGTGCAGATTAGGTGAATCCAGAAAACAAACTCAATGAAGTAAATTGCTCACCCATCCCTTAGTCTTTGGACCAAACTACACATGATAGGAAGATCCATGATTGCATCTCTTCTTTCCATAAAGCAGTTGGGAGTGAGGAGATTGAATCAGATTGAGGCTGCAACCCTGGAAGGGCGGGTTAACACACACACACACACACATACAAGCTGCTATTATTTCTGTGTGTGTGTGGAGGGGAAAGACAGGTATATTGCACTGTATTTTTCCCTACCATGATTAATAGCTGTTTGGGGGGTGGGCAGGATTTAATTTGAGGAAATGGCATGAGGGCAATGGGCTAAATCCTAGGGATGTACGGATTTTGTTAAATCCATTCTGTCTGCGCTTCATGGGTTGTCGGGCGCCTTTTGTTCCATCATCCAATCATTGTTAGAATCTGATTTTTTTTTTCCATTTCCCAAACTTGTGTGTATGTTCCCTTCGGCAAATTTGCACTTCCAAAAATGTGCAAATTCCCCCCAAATGCACAAATCCCCCCAAATGCGTATTTTTATTTTCACACTTTAGGCTGTGTGTGTGTGTGTGAAGATGTGCGTTTTCAGGTGAGTGGTTATTTGTGTGTGTGTGTGTGTGTGTTTGTATTTTGGTACGACTAAATTTGCACGAAATTCCAGAAAGTAAAAAGAAAACAGGTCTGCAAGTCTGTATGACTCAGGAAAAGCTGGTCAGCTGAGGAATCCGTGGGTCACATTCATAGAAATCCAAACTCATTTGAATCCGTTGTGGATTTCTCCAACATCCCTACAAATCCCCTTCCCCCACTGCTGTGGTACTTTATGATACAATTCAACATTAGGACAGCCGATCAAAAATCGCCCACATCATGTGCACTTTGGCGCTTTGTATGTCACAACTATACATATGCGTCTAAATGAACATTGAAAAAGTTCCAGCTGCAGGATTTATCTGCAGTTATTTTTTTCATGAACTTAAAAGGTTGGGCAGAGGGAAATCTGGGTTCAGGAGTTGCATTTCTTTACAAGAGGAGCCTTGTATAATGTATTGTAATATATTATAATAAGAAGGTGTTAACATAAGAATACTGGTCAAGACACACACACACACACACACACACACACACACAATTTATTGTAGACTCAAAACATTTAAAACAAAATGAAACTAAGAAATAATTATAGAATAGTTCCTCTTGCAAAGGTTCACCACCTGCTGGTTATAATTGTGCGAAGGAGGGGAATGTACACACTGTTGACAAAAATATTCGACACATTGATTTTATTCATTCTTTAGAAAGATCTGCCTGGAGGATTTTATATATATTTTTAAATTATTTATTCTGGTTGGGTTTTGCTGAACTTGCCCCATAATTGGACTCATGCTGTAAAAATCAGAAAATTAAATCAATTAATATACAGTTATAGCAAGATGCCTATTGCAAAAAACCCATTCAGGCATCACTGAGACATAATTAGAAATAATGGCAGCAGACAAGCTGCAAAATCCTATTTGAAATAATTTTATCAAATTTTAAAAGAAATATGAACACTGCCTTTTGTTAAAGCAGTTTGATTCTATGTAAGCAATAAAATGAAATCTGTACGGCAAAAGTAACCTCTAGTTTTCTGTAATATGCCCAATATGTGGCTTCCCTTGAAAAAAGCTGCAGAAGCTGCAGCTAGTGCAGAACACCGGAGCTGCCTGCTGATGAGTGTGAGTAGAAGACTACCCCCTATCCCCCACATTGGTGTGTCTGCATTGGCTTCTATTTATTCATTTCAGGACTCAGTGCAAGGTGCCTTGAACAGTCTAAGAGCTAAACTACACCCACTGTTAAAATACGTAGCATGCAGCCGATCCTTGCTATTTTACCTCCTTTTGTGTAAGTGTGTGGGGCCCCAGTTCAGATCGGGACCCACTGTGCACAAGCAGAAGAAGTTTGAACCTTCCCACCCAGCCATTTTTTCTTCTTCAAATCCCTCCCCTCTGGGGACTAAAACAAGAGGGAGAAACTCCATTGGTGCTGCGGGAGGGGGACATGCTTACATGGAAGTAAATAAAAGAGCAAGGATCAGCTGCATGATATGTATTTAATGTGGCAGTTAGTTTAGTCCTAAATTCTGCACACTTGAAGCATTGTCTTCTTCCATATGTGCCTCTCTGTACTCTTAGATCATCAGTCAAGGCTGTGGTCTGCATTCTGCCCTTTACTCACACACATATTATTTTAATATTATTATATATTATGTCCCCCACCCCTTTTACTCAGAAATACGTTCAGGGGATCTGATCCAGATCATGATGGGGGGGGTAGGGGGGCTTAAATTACCTTTGCCCCATGTTGCATTCCCAATCCGGATCAGGGTGCCCACACCTGCAATTTGGATTTCCAAAAGTGATCAGATAAGTTCACAGAGCACACACATCAGGGCCTTTTTGGTTGCAGCACCCACCCTCTTGAATGCTTTTCCGATGGAACTTAGTACTCATGCTATCAGCATAATCCCGCAGGCATTCACTGATTTCTGTTCTCTCACTGATACAGATTCTCTGATAGCATAAAGCACTGTTATGTTGTGGTTTTTAACTTTAGTTTTTATTGTAGATTTATTCTTTTTTATGAATATCTTCCTGAGTGCTTTTAGCTCAATAAACAAGATAGGTAGACAAACAGAAAGGTAACAATCCCGATCTGTGGGTATAATCCAGCCAAAGTTGTGCACTTTTAAATCACATGGATCTCAGTGGAAGAGATTTAAAAAGATGCTTAATTTGAACATGGAAATCAATGGGACTTAAAAGTCATCAACATTGGCTGGATCACGTGGTAAAGAAGAATAACCAAACTGAGTTAACAAAGATAATTTGGAATGCCTTTCAAACAGTAAATTCATAATTTTGTTATTGTAATCCAGTTTTCTATTATTGTTCATCCAGTTTGCTAGCTCATACCCTCCAATTGCCCCAGATTTGCCCGGACTGTCCCGCAAACACTTAAGCCATCAGGGCTTCGTACTTTGTTATGCAGATTCCGGATTTGTTATGCAGAGCCACGGATTTGCCTACTCCTGCAAGCTATTTAGCTTATCTGCGATTTTTCCCATGGCCCCTTTAAGCAGGAAGGGAACAGACCGAGGATGTGTGTGTGCGTGTGTGCGCGTACGTGCGTGCATGCCCTCGCTCTACCTGCTGCCTCTGACCAGGCCCCTGGGATAAGTAAGACCCATTGAAGACATTTGCACTTCCGAGTAACTGTGTGTAGGATTGCAGTGTTTGTTTTAACTTAATTCAAGTTAGTTAAATTCTGTAAGATTATTCCAGTTTAAGTGTTTCTTTAAATCTAAATTGTGTGAATAGAACACAAAAAGTGCTTTAAACTGGGGTCCTTTCCACAATAACAAACAACAACAAGCTGTTCAGCCCCTCAAAGTTACTCCTTGTGCTTAAAAACCAGAGCTGTAGAGGTGTTGGAGCAAAACGCTGAAGGGGCTCAAAACCCCAAAGTGTCTTTTTGTATTTCCCCCCACCCAAAAGCTCCCCCTCCTCCGCATCTCCTTTTCTTCTCCTTCTCTGACTGCCCTGAAAGTCCGGGACCAATCCTGACAATTTTAAAACAAAAAGAAAGAGATTGCCCTGCAAGCACTGACCCCCCCCCCAATTAAAAAAACCAGATATCAACAATTAAGGGTTTAAGTAATCATTTTTAATCATTTTAATCATTTTAATCTTATAGTTTTTAACTCTGTTATTGTAACTGTTGCTGCTAGCTCTGCTGTTTGTTTTTAATCTGTGGTTTTAAATTTTAAATTTTATATTGTATTTTATGGTTTTAACTGTTGTAAACTGCCCAGAGAGCTTCGGCTATTGGGTGGTACAAAAATGTATTAAATAAATAAATAAGGTAAAAAAAAGTTTTTACAAAAGCTACTAATAAAATATTATAAAATAATGCATAATGTAATAATGTAATAATTATAATATATAAGATTTTATGTGTTTCCTCTAATAACTTTTGTACTTGACCATGCCCTTTGGTTGCCTGGCCATACCCTTGGCCACACCCTCATGTTGCCTGGCCACGCCCTTTTGATTACACCTTCATGTTGCTTAACCATACCTCTTACAAATTCACAGGTGTGTCCCTGTTTTCATCTGTGAAATGTTGGAGGGTATGCTAGCTGTGCCTTGGACCTCTCAATCTGGCATCTGCCAAACACAACATTGTTTTTTAGAGAACTGAGGACTTTTCTTTTCTTTTACACTATTGCTTTACTACACAGGGCACTGGATTGCTTTTAGATTGTTTTCACACAATGGATTGTTTCATCTCCCCATTAGACCGCAACATTCAGGATCTTCCTCCATTTTACAACCTATCTCCCCCAACTTCTTTCTTTCTTTCTTTCTTTCTTTCTTCATTCTATCAGATCTATTTTTAACCATTCTATCCCATTTTCTTTGTCCAGCCAAACATCTACTGTACTTCTGTACTTCTACAAAAGCCTTATAACTAAGGCTTGAAAACAGCTATCCACATGGTGACATGGCAAGAAACAATAATCTCCAGATGACCAGATGGGGAAGTGCTGTAAACTAGATTGTGGATTTATTTGCAAGGCGGCTACAAAGCTAATGGACCAGATTGCTCAGGTGGCGTAGAACAGATAGGTCTGTCCTTCACATATGCCAGGTGATAGCAGTACTATTCCTGCTCAAGGCGGCTTACAAACCAATAACATGTGACGAGAAAATCCAATTAAGAATAAAACTATAATCCATCATACTAAACCACAACAAAAACAAATCCAATTACAGCAGAACAATAAAGAGCCCAAGAGAACCTGCAACCAGACAACACCAACATCATACAGTTTACAAATAAATTCTTTAAAAGATGGCTTCTGCAAAGCACTTGGAAGGTAAAAAGAGAGGCACATTGTTTTGGAAGTGCAAGGAATCCATTCCACAGCCCCCAATAAAAGCTGATGCCTTTGAAACATTATGCTCTCTCACATTTCCACTGGTGAAAATAGAGATGCTGTCGTGTACTTTCAACGGCCATATTCTCACAACCAGGATTCCTGTCTGAGCAAGCCCAGTGTTAGGGGGCGGCAGCCCAGAATCATTCATTTGGAGCCCCGAATCTCTGGGAGGCCACCTGCCCCACCACCCTGCTGTCCACGGGCACTTGCTGAAATAAAGGTACAGGGGCCCTGATGATCTCAGTTGCATCTGAGTCCCCTGGATTAGCTGGCTTTTTGCTCACACATGCTTCACCTCCTGCTGCCTCCCACCCCCCCACCTTGAATCTTTCTGCATGAGTTGTTTTAATTCCTGATATCAAATGCTCTCCTCTCCCCTGTCCATACATTTACAAATAGGGGTGTCCTTCGGAGACAGGATCCCTTAAAGAGACACACACTGAGATACTTTAGAACATATGCAAATTTGTGCATTTGGGGTGTTGTTGTTTTCTCCTGTGGGCCTGAGGCCCAGATCTTTTTGGTACCTAGCACTGCCCCACCCACCCCAAATATTTCTGTAGAATCTTAACATGTGGCGTACTGATTTCATTTATCCTGTTGCAGCCTCTTCTGCACTTGCATCTGAAGCCAGCGTGTTACTACTAAACTATCAATAACATTTTTTTCCTTTAGTTTTATATTAAAGGGCCTTTTTGGACTCTTGGCAATTGAAATTCAATATTTTCATAAAGCAAAATGGGGTATGTATGAAATGCATCTTGATTAGCTTTCAAAAATGGAAATCCTGTGTGCATGTATTTGTTGAGAATAAATCCCACCAAAGAGAGTAAGTCCCACTAAGTGGAACTTATACTTCCGAGTAAACATGCCTAGGATCGGGCTGTAAATATAATAAAAAGAACACAATAAGCCATAAAATATGAAAGCAAGGTCAAGAGATGTGGGACAGAGGAAATGAAGTAGCAGATTGCTAATTAACATTTTTATTATCTTGTACAGAAGCAAGAGAGGGCTGCATGTAATTGCTTCTTTAAGCAGACACATAATGAGAGAGATTCAAAACTATTGTATCCTGCTCTTAAATAGCACAGCACCTTTAGCTTCAGAAGGTTCCTGGCAGCAATAGTGTCCCAGATAAAGTTGTGATGCAGACACAGATTCCATAAGGCCACTGGGGCGTGAGGCACATTGGAACTGTACAGCACAATCCTAAGCATGTTTACTTGCAGTAAGTCCCACTGAGTTCAGGGCTAAGTAAGGCAGAATATTTTTTGGATACCATTAAATGGCAGAAAGTTGTCAATTGTTAAGCTTATTGCTATATTTTTACTGCTGGTTGGGCGGGAGGATTTGCCTCAGACACCAACCAAAGTATCTTGGGTCATCTGACCAATTTCCATGAGAGGGCTAGACTGGTGCTCTATCTCTGTCAAGAGTTAGAGGTAATGCGTGAATGCTTCAAAACCCTTTCCCCTCAAAACCAAAGCCAGGATAAGTAAAAATAAGGGCTACTAGGGAACGGAAACAGGTAAATCCATTTAAAAAAATCTTACATGGAGAAATTTCTCACAAATTTCTCACATAATTATTATGTTGAGATCTGTACCTGCAATTCTTTAAAGAAACCGAGAAATGTTTGGCACCCTTTCTTCCCCCTTTGCATATAATGAAGCAGCAATAAAAGGCAAATCCAATTTTTATTCTTTTTGGAAGATGTCTGAATCCTCCCTCTGAAGCTCTAGCAGCCTGCTATGTTTTAATGATGCGGTATGAAGTGATACTTGACAGTTCCACTTAATCTGAAAACCTCAGATATGGTTCTGAATAAGTACATAAAAAGTCAAGCCATTAAATAATGAAATTACTCTTCCAAATACTGTACCCTGTCCTTTGAAAATTCCACACAGCTATCAATAAAACTGGCATAAAAGCCAGTTTACAGGATCTAGACTTTTACATTTGTATATATTTTTCTGACAAATAGCAAGCATCAAAAAATTTTAAAACAATTTTTACAAGGGGGGCACCCTAAAATAGTCATTTATATATTAATGAGGGGGGGGAGTCAGGATTATCTTTTTAAAATAGTATTCCTGCCTAAGAAATAGCTGAGACCTGGATGTCACTTAGAATTATGTGACTGATAGCTCCATCTCTGAACCACAGATAACATGAAGAGGTGTTGCGAGAAATGTGGGTCAAGGAGGACTTGGCATATTCAGTGGAAAGGCATCAAACCTGAAATAGTCTAAGGTATCAGGATTTCCCAAGCACAATTACAACCAAGGTTTCTCTTACCTCAGGGCCATTAGAAGCCTGGACAACTTTAGATAATATTTAACCTTCAAAACTTAAAAAGGCCAAAACTTTGCAAAGCTTTGAAGTTCAAGTTTTACTTGAACTTCAAGTATATTAATCTATTCTTAGTGTATAAGATTGCATTACATGCATTCTGTCCTTATTGTAAAGTCTTGCAGAGTATTTGTATAAGCTTGATAGTTACAGATTTCTAGTTCAGTTTTTTAATCGTACTTATTCTGTGAGGAAAGGAAAACGCGGGTCAAGTTCCTTTGCTAAACCCTTGCAAGCATCAGTTAAGTCAGTGAACTGTAGGATGAGCTTAACTGTCAGAGAGAGAGAAAGGAATTTCTAACTTGTTGCTAGGCAACATCCAGCATTCTCTCCCTGATACCACTACGTGGTTTGCTTTGCTGAACAGGGGAGGAGTTGGGATTAGGGTGGACTTATGAATCGGCAAAAAAGAAGAGATGTTTCACCAAAGAGGATAAAAGAGGGCACAGATTTGCATAAAATGTGCATATGCTAATTTATATGTATAGATGCAAATTTAGAAATAGTTATTGGAGTTTAAAACAGAAATATAGTACCTCTCGCCACAGTGTGGGAGGCTGTGACTGTGTGCCTGCCTGCACAGTCTGTTGTCCAGGTGCTGTCAATGGGCAACTTCAAGGCCCCAAGCTCTCCCCTCTGATGGTTTTTTAATCTTTAAGAGGACTTGGACTGGACAGGCCTTCAAATACACAAGACCTTCAAAACAGAGGCAGTCCTCTGGCTGCCCTTCAAATAGAGGATTGTCCTCTGTAAAAGAGGACACCACCCTAGCTGGGATCATGCCCGCTGCCCCACTGTTTATTCAGCTGAAGATTTTGGAAGAGTTTATGTGCCAACTAGTGTGGAGGCTCATTCCACATGACTGGGCACCCTGCCCAATGACATGTACACATGTATGCGCTATTTAGACATGAACTCAGTAGACTGGGGGCAGGGCCAGCACAGCAGAAGCAATTCTGCTACACAGGTACACAGTCATACACACACACATGCACACAGAGAGTTCACTGAAGGCATAACTGTTGACTGTTCTCCAACTGAATTTGTATTTCTTATACTCTGGTTTTAATGGAGCAACATTACATTACATTAACATTCATAGACCTGGAAATCACTATTGTTCCAGGGATCTGGCAAAGATTTAGGATAGCGTTGTGCGACTGGGAGGCATTTCTATTGTGTATCCAACTAACCCAGCCTACATGTTGGAAGGGCAGATGGTTGACCTTTGAAATGCGAAACTATTCGCATGTTCTCTGTTTTGTAATATCAGTAATTCAGCAGCCATTCCAGCAGGCTGTACAGAGGGAGATAAGAGGGAGCGCAGGGCCATTCCACCAGCTCTGCCAGAAGAATCGATTAATTCCACCCCCCTTCTTCCCTCTCCATTCCTTTTTCCTTGTGTGTCGTGTCTTTTTAGATTGTAAGTCTGCGGGCAGGGCCTGTCTTCTTTTATTGATTATATAGAAGCCGCTCTGGGAGCCTTTTTGGCTGAGGAGCGGCATAAAAATATTTCAGATAAATAAATAAATAACTCAAGAATAAATAGATAAATAAATAAATAAATAACTCAAGAATAGGAGCAGGGAAATACTAGTCAGGGCAAGTTGCTCATCAGCAATGGAACAAACTGATGCTGAATTAGAGCTGCTATTAAACCCAATTGTTAGTGCATCCCTTAAAGCAAACAGGGGAAATCAATATAATCCAATTTAGAGGCTGATTTGTGTGCACCTTGCAATGAATTTGAATATGCCAAAGGCTAGTTTGGGAATGAGGCAGCATTTCATAAATGAGAAGGTATAGGAATGGGTGATCAAGGGAGAGGGGAGGGGCGTGAGAGAAAGAGAACAACATTTTAATTTAGGGTGAGAAATTAAACACTATTTGAATTGGACCTCCAAGTGGAGCGTGGGCTGTTTAAGGTGGCATAACTCTGGCCCTTCATAATGAACAGATCTTTCTCAATAATCATGACTCCAGTACTCATTATTTCTCTAGTCCTGGATGCATAAACTGTGTGCTGAAGAGAATGGACTGATGCCAGGCTGTGTTAAGCAGTTACTCTTGATTCCATACAGCATTCCTGCCTGTAAATGTTTTCAACCTGCTACAGAAAGCTACCGTAAGTAAGGGGATATTTGCAAGTCTGGATTAACTCCTGGATGAAGTGATGGCAGCATGACCTAGATGTTCCAGGATCCACTTCACAGTGAGAGAAGTGTCCGCAGGTTGGATTGACTTAATCTTAGGCAATTGAAATAGCTGATTTAAAGCTTCACTAAAAGGCCAATTTGAATCACATTTCCACCTTTCTAATTCATATATTTTTGAACCAGCATTGCATTCTGATTGGTTGCCATGACAATTAAAACATACCTGTTTCAAATGAGACAGAGCATAATATACTGCCCAGGAGCATAATCCAAAACATCTGGTCATGCAGCCCCCTACTCTTGGTTTGTTTGCACGATAGAATTTATATTCACTTCGGGGAATAGCCGTGTGGAAGCAACTATTTCTGCTTGACTCTTCCTATAAACATGCAAGGACACTTACTTGAAGATCGGAACTTCCTAGAAGCAAGGTAGTCACTGGGCAAAAGAGTGCTTCTCCATGGTATGGAAAGTAAATGTGTGTGCTGTTTGACAGAGTCTAAGCATTCATAATTCATAATAATGAGTACAATTAATGGCCTGTGTCATGAAAAGTCACATGAGTTTTCTCTCCCTTGGCACAGAAAAACAGCACAGGCTATAATTCAACATGAGTTTTAAGAGAAATAAGAGTGCATATGTTGGTATATTTTTGTTCATATCAAATTCAGATATCATTTGAATCCACTTTATTTTTAAGGTATACTTACAGAGCAATCCAGTGGTCCCTGGGAGAGTGTATCAGGGAGCATATATGATATGTTGAATTCCCCCTCCCAAGGCGGCAGACACTCCTACGAGCTCGGGAGGGGGAATCCGACATCGGGCTGTTCCCCCTCACCCGCCCCCTCGCAAATACCGCAGAAAGCATTGCTGTGGCTGCTCCTCTGAGGTGCTCGGGGAGGGTAAAAAGGGGGTGGGATGTTGGGCAGGGAGTGGAGTGGAGAGGCCAGGATCCACAGGATCCTATGGCTTCTCCATCCCCATCCCCATCCCCACCCACCACCGATAAGTCAGCTAGAGCTACATGGACCTTTCTAGCTGAACAAAATAATAATAATAATAATTATTATTATTATTATTATTATTATTATTATTATTATTATTTTAAGGAGGAACGGGAGGCAAAATCACCTCCGTCCTCCTCCCACCTTGCCTGGCTCTTGCCGACAGGGCACAGGATAGACACCAGGCTCCGATCTTGTTGGTCTCTGCCTATCAACAGAGTAATCCATAGGACTGGTCACTTAGGGCGCAATCCTATTTCTGCTAGACAGAGTCTAGACGGCCATAGGATAATTCGGAGTCCCAGCTCCAACCTTGGAAACGTGCTCCAAGGTCAGAGCTGGGAATCTGAAGTTAGAGTGCCCTCCCTCCGCCCTCCAGCTGGCACAGGAAGAACCGCGCTGGCTGCGGCTCCAAGGTCACACGAGCAGCCTCCAAAATGTTGTGTGGGTGGGGAAGGGGGCAGAGAGGGCAGGAGCCTACGCAGTAACCTGGTGGCGCCTCATCCTCCTCTTTCGCACTCTGGGACAAAACACTTACATGGCTGAAAACAGCCATCTAAGCGTTTTGCAGGGCGGGAGAAGCACAGAGGTGACCTTCGCCTCCCCGCTCCTTCCGCCCTCCATAGGATGTCTGTAATCATCTGAGTTTGGAGGGTTACAGGCAGCCTCACTGGATTGTGCTGCCCATTAATTTTTACAAATGTTTGATTTATTTATTTAAATGATCCACCCTGGCTGGATCCTCTACTGAAGTTTGTCACTTTATGTTTATTAAATAACAACAATGTGGAAATTAAAGGTGAGTAGAGCCAGTGGTAAATCTGGTCATTCTCTCCATCTGATATAATTCCAAATTGCCAACCTAGTGTGTGCCAGGTATGCTGAGCTACTTAAATTCCTGTGCAAACAGCCCAAAATTAGAATGGAGGATTTCAAACTGCAGTGTCCAAGAAGGGGAAAGCAATCTACAATGAGTTACAAATAAGTTTATAAAGAAAACTTATAAAGAGTTTCTCCAACAGGTTTATTTGATCAGCAAAAAATAGCTCAAGAGGCAAGCATGGGAAAAAATAATCATACATTGACCTAACCTGCTGAACCTCAATGTGGTTAAAAGTGCAAACAGACACAGAATTCATCGCTTTCTGTATTATAAACTCCAGCTCTCTTGAGATTGCTGCCACAGAAGAGAAGGAATCTACCTTCTCTTATCTTACCATCCGGAGAGAAAACAACAATCTAGGCCTTTAGGAATCCAGGACTGCTTCCATGCACTCTCAATCCACCTCCCTTTGCTACACAGCACCCCATCTCCCCTCTCTTACATTTTAAGGTGGAGTCCAGTTTTGTTTTGGCTGGCAACAACTTGGGGGAGAAGCAGGGGAAGATGCTTATATTTAATCTCTGGTCCTTCTCCTGCCGACCCTCCGCCTGCCCATATATAGCACAGCACAGGTATATACAATATGTATAGGCTGCAGTATGCATAACACAAGTGGAACACTGTGGCTTTCTTGGACAAGACAGGCTTGATTCTGGCATGACATCAGGCCTGTCTTCCTTCCTGTTTGTCTCACCTCTGTTGTTGCACAGCTGGCTCCCTGGTTTGACAGTTGATTGGCAAAACCACACAAGGATTGCCACCTCAAGGGACTGTTCCTTACAGAGCCAGACCTATTGTTAGGCAGAATGAGGCCATCGTTTCAGGCAGCAGGCGCTGAGGGGCATCACCCACCCCGCCCACCGGCCAGTCCTCTTCAGTCCCTTGGCTGTTCCCACTTTCCTGTGCTGCCACTCCAACATTAATGATGCCTTCTTGTTCCTGGCCTGGCTGGTTGTTTCACCTAGTCACCATGTGTCACGGGAAAGTTGGGGAAGCCACCTGACTAAGCAAGCAGGCAGAGAGGCAACCAGCCTAAGCCTCACACTTGTACAGGCCTGTGGCTAGCTTGTCTGAGCGTGGAAAGCTAAGCAGGGTCAGGCCTGGTTATTACTTGGATGGGAAACCCCTCCTCTAGTTTCCTGCATTGAGCAGGGGGTTGGACTCGATGGCATTGTAGGCCCCTTCCAACTCTATGATCCTATGTGTGTACAGCCGTTCTGCTCTACTGACATGAAGCATGAAGCATGCTGCTGCTGCTGCATTGCAGTATATCTGACTGGGCAGACAGTGAGCCCTAGGTGGAGCTCACAGACTGAGATACTTTGGACACATCAGTTTGTGCCACATGGCCATGCCCTACACTCCCCTAAGTTAGCCTGCTTCCCTCGAGTGCAGTGGAAGATGCTGCCTCATTGCCAAAACTGAAGTAAGATTTAACTGCCAGGCCCATCAGCTTCTGTATGTGTACAGGTTGTCACCAACTTGTCTTTCACTTCAGACAGCAAAATGTCTTGGAACACCACTGGTTCCTTATTTAATATTAAAATGTAGTGTAGAGAATGCACGTTAACTGCAAACCTCAACTTTAACTTAACACATTACAAGGGTGTTTTATTCCAGGGGTAGGCAACATTTGGCCTATGGGCACATTTGGCAATTTGAGAAACGGTGCTGGGTACCACCAAAAAATGACTGCCATAGCCACCCACCATCTTCTTTCCTAAGAATGTATCTGAGCCCCAAACGTGTAGCCCAGAGGCATTCATTGGAAATGAAGTTGGCAGCGGCTGGAGGTCCTCACTTTGCTTTGAAGTGATCTCAGCTGCCAGCAAAAAAATGTGTTATTTTTAAAAAAAAAACTGTGAAAGGTAAGGACTATGGAGGGCACCAAGAAAGGAATCCAGGGGCACACATCTGATATAATTCCAAATTGTTCAGCTAATGTGTGCCAGGTAAGCTGAGTGATTTATTAGTATTCTAATAAAGGAATGATAATGTTCTGACAAACGTTATATGCTATTTTCTTGCAGCCTCACAAATGTGTCCCTTATTTTGGAGTTGTTCAGTGACAACCCTAAACCACACCAAGGCACTTGGGGAGAGCGGGGGTTTGTATGTGTCATATAAAGGTACAACCATCATTCATAATTTGGAATTGACCTGTGGCATACTTTCCAAAAAGATTTTGTCTCACCGGTTTCTTAACTTTTTGAAAGTCCAGGAGAGAAAGGGGGGATGGGGGAGATTAATTTCCCTTTAGGGTAATTAACAGTAGGAGAGTAGGTTGTTCTAACCAGACTAGAGAAATGCAGGTTCTTTTTGTCCCCTCCAGCAGAGAAGGAGAATATGGGGGGGGGGGAGATTTGCTCTGCCCAAGGATGTTTCCAGACAAGGCTCTAATTTTGCAATCGCTCTGCCTCATTCACAGAATTTTACAGTGGCTCCTGATGTCATTGTCTTCCATTTGTAAACCTGCCCGTGTTTTCTCAATGTTTCTTTCATTTTACCAGGGGGAAAAAATGTTAAGGAGGGAAAGATGGAATATCTGCACAATATCTTGATTGGTAGCACCAGGAGCCCTCTGTCTGGAAGCACCCCAAGACTACTACACCCCCTTGGGACATGTATTTTTATTACTAGCCTTTTCCTTCTTATATAAAATAGAATGCATTTCCAAATTGCTGCTATATTGTAGGCCCTCATTTGCAGAGCCACTTACTATCAACAGGGTGAGCGGAAGGTGCATTGGACCTATTCGTAGATCTCTGGGTGATCAACAAGGGTTTCTGGTTCCTAATTGTTTAAAACATCAGCAACAAAATGAGTCTTCCCACCACCACCACCCTGAAATACAGCTGAAACAAAGAAAGCTGGGAGGGGGTAACCAGGAATGGATTTTTGTATTCAAGGACAGTGATCTGCATTTAGTTCCAATACTCAGATCAAATTCCTGGGCTCAGGATTCTTTAATTCTAAGTAACCTACTTCACAGGGTTGTTGTGAGGATAAAATGGAGAGGAGGAGGATTATGTAAGCCGCCTTGGGTTCCTTGAAGGAAAAAAGGCAGGGTATAAATATAATAAATAAATAAATAAATAAATGTCTTTTCCACCAAGCTCCAGTTGGTGGATCTCAAGGTTCTGGTAAAAAAGACCAACACCCACCAACCACGCCCTAGTAGATCCCATAAGCCTGAGGTCCTGCCTACCCAAATTTATATTATTCTCTAACTTCAGTTTATGGAACTTGCAGCTGCCCAGGCAAAGCACAGGCAAATCCATCAGGGTGTGGGGGAGTATCTCCTGTAATGCTGCTGTAACAGAGTGGTGGGGGAGTCATAGAGATTTTCATGTCCAGGCTAAAAATAAACTTAGAATAGGATATCCCCTTCCCAACCGAGAAACGCAATGCACAACATGGCTTTGGATAAATTAATATGTTCCTGCGCTGAACTGTAGCCAAAACATATCTTGAAGAGCTAGACGTTTTGGCCTATTTGTAATTTCAGTCTTTTGAAGAATTTTTTTGGGGTGGGAGGTGGGGGTGGGAACTACCAATCTTAAGTTAAATAGCAGCAATTTGATACGTTTCTACTATTTATAAAGATAATTCATTATATCACCACAAATAAGCTCATAATTAGGTCTCTGGCTCCCATTGGATTAAAAAAAAAGGAGGAAAAAATGAGCTCATACAATTTTAATTAACTTTTGAGGTCCCATTGATTCAAATCATGCTCAGTGCAATAAGGCAAAAGGCCATAACACTGTTCTTATAAAGTCATCTGATGCTCAGAATATTTTAGCAATGTTCTAGCCTTTAATTATCATAAACCCAAAGAGGTTACAATCAATATATTGGCAGAGGCATGTAACAGAATAAGAAGTCACTTAGGACAATAAAATTAAAATTCTAAATCTAATTTCAGAGGGCAATTCAATCCTCCTACTTCAGGTGCCAATTTATTCATAGCTAAGTTAAAACTGCTACTACAGTGAAATTGTTTCCTTACTAAATTGTATGCAATACATTTATGTCAGCAAAGTGGTCATCACTGTGATGGACGATGCATGTGGAAGAGTGGCCAGTGAGAGCAATGATGCTCAGCATCAAGGGTGGAGAGCAGGCTTTGCGCTTAATGCGATAGTGCCCTGCAATGCAGCACTTTACTTTCTCCCTATAAGAATGGAAAGAGTAAAGGTATCAACTCAGTTACATCACTGGGGCACAGGCTAAACCCGCTTCCTGCCCCAGCCATTAAGAATTAATATAGCCATTAAGAATTAATCCTGCTCCTGTCTACACAGCACCATCTTGGATTCTGTTTCTTGGACACAAGAAGAGTGGGATGGAAGAGTGGAAACTGGCTTTTTCATTTGAGCCTGTCGTCATGACTGGTAGGATGCGTATGGAGGTGGAGGCCTATGTATATATTGCATTGACTCCAGTGCAGGCTGGCTGGGGCATGCTGGGAGTTGTAGGCCAAAAACATCTGGGGACCCGAGGTTGGAGAACACTGCTCTAGTGAATGGTAGCTTTTGGGCACAGAGTGTGAAGTACCTTTTGCATTCATCACAACAGTGTCCCAATACAGCACTTTACATTTCCTTATCGAAAGAATGACAGCCACTCATCTTATATGGGGGACTGTAAATGGTTCCACTCAAGGACACCATTGGGGTGGAAGCTACACCTGCTCTCTGCCCTTTTCCTCAAAAACAAAAACAAAGAACCAAGCCTGTTCCTATCTAATCTCTATAGTCTAATAATACTGGATTTTGTTTCTTGGTCATACCGGAGTATGACAGAATGCTGTAGTAGTGGACAAGCTTTGGAACAGGCTTGAGAGAGACTTAAAATGTAGAATCATTCATGGTCACACAAAAGTGTGATGGAATATTCAAATAGCGGACAGCATGATTGGAACTGGCAGTTGCTCCAGTTTTTCAGAATGCTCACTGAATATTGAGCCAAGTCCATAAAAGTCTGTGGAGAGTTTGACTGTCATTACTGTCAATATGTGTGGCATTTTACAGAGTAACATAAACAAAAAATACAGGTCTTCCCTGAGGGTTTCCAATATAAATTGCAACTGATGGTGAGACAACACAGAATCACCATATTTGAGCACAACAAAATGGGAAGAGTTGGCTATGTTGGCTGTGTACAAGAGGTTATCAAGTAAGGCAGCTGGTAGTTGAAAAATGGTGTTTCCTTTTGATAGTCGATCCAATTATGGAGAAACGTTCCTCTTGGGCTTATGTCAGGAGAAGTTAGTGACCAGTTATGTCAAAAAACATTTATGGGTTAGTGGAAAATGGAACCATAGCAATCTGTCATCCCATTACTCTTCTGTCTCCTCTTGAAATCCAGAATAGAATATCTATCTTCCTTCGATCTCCTTATCTGTCTGCATGTAATATCTTTCACTCTCCTGAAGATCTTGTGCACATATGCAACTCTACCACTGAAATAACTGAGACTTACTAGTTCTTAACTCTGGCTAGATTGTGTCCTCTATTTGGCTACCAGTATAAACACACACACACACACACACGATTCCCATTTCATATTACTATTCTATTTTTTTTATTGCTGTGACCTCCTAACTCTATTCTTCCTGAGTTGGAACAAAGTATTTGGTCTTTTGAAAATCTATCCGAAGGCAAACATAGGGATGTACGCAAATTTCATTTCAGTTCGCAAATCATCCAAATTTGCCCTGTTCACAACCTCGAATGTGAACACGAATGGAAGCACTTCTTTAAAAAAATAATGTTTGCACATTCCCAAACTTGCAATTGCATTTGAAAAATGTGTATGTATTTATGTTGATGTTGTTGTTGTTGTTGTTGTTGTTGTTGGAAAAATGCACTTTGAAATGCTCATTTAAAAACGTATGCACATTTTCATTTCCTCGCTGCTCAGAAGCTCCGAAACTCAGCAGCTTTTGAGATTCCTATGCCCTGCCAGCCTGACGCCATCAGGGCAGGAGGTGCAGCAGAGGCGATTGCCTCCCTGGCCCTCCGTTCTTTGGTTTTTCACTAGACAGGCTTTTCAGCAAATCTAGCAAGGGCGCTTTGGAGGGGGAGGGAAGGAGGGTGGAGGCGGCTCAGGAGAAATTATATTCTGGCCTCTCAGGTCTCCTCCCCTCCTTGCGCACTGGAATGCCCCCATTTCCCCCTCTCCGAGGTCGAGTTTTCGACCTCGGAAAGTCAGCCGTTGCGGTTCTCTCTGCGCCAGCTGCGAGGGTGCGGGGGTGTGGTCAGATTTCTGACCCCCCCCCTTTCCGAGGCTGGATCACTGTCCTGAACTTGAAGAAGGGAGTCTGAATTATCCAATGGTCCCTGGGATGCATGCCCAGGGACCATAGGATTACTCTCTTCGCCAATGGGGGAGGGAGTGCACACTTTTGAAAAATGTGCACAGAATGCACATTTTTCCCATTCAAACGAACAGACAAACAGGTTGCAAATGAAAATGGGAGTGAGCCAAACTGAGTTTCGAAGTGAAGTTCAGAGAATATGGGTGAGCTAAAAAAAAAACATCCCTGGTTCTCCCACCCTGAGGCGCATACATGATGAATACTTAAAAGCCAGAAGTGTTTGAAACTGGTTCCTGCCTACTTGAACCAGTATTTCTGAAGGAACACCTCTAAGATATTGAAGGGCTGCAGCAGCCTGATGTCCAGGTGGAATCTGGCTTCCTCTAACTTGAGCCCATTATTCCGTGTCCTGCAATCTGGGATGATCGAGAAGAGATCCTGGCCCTCCTCTGTGTGACAACCTTTCAAGTACTTGAAGAGTGCTATCATATCTCCCCTCAGTCTTCTCTTCTGAAGGCTAAAGATGCCCAGTTCTTTCTCTCCTCACGGGGCTTTTTTTCCAGTCCTCTGATCATCTTTGTTGTTGCCCTCCTCTGAACCCTCTCCAGTTTGTCTACATCTTTCTTAAAGTGTGGTGCCCAGAACGGAACGCAGTACTCAAGATGAGGCCTAAGCAGTGCTGAGTAGAGGGGAACTAGTACTTCACGCAATCTGGAAGCTATACTTTTATTAATGCAGCCCAAGATAGCATTTACCTTCTTTGTAGCCACATCAAATTGCTGGCTCATATTCAGCTTGTGATCTACAACAATTCCAAGATCCTTCTCGCTTGTGGTACTGTTGAGCCAAGTATCCCCGATCATGTAACTGTGCATTTGGTTTCTTTTTCCTAGGTGCAGCACTCGGTGATAAGCATTCCCTGCACCTCCTCATCCAAGTCATTCATAAAAATGTTGAAGAACACTGGGCCCAGGATCAAGCCCTGCGGTACCCCGCTCAATCATTACTTCTCCCCAGTTTGAGAAGGTACCATTGATAAGCATTCTTTGACTCTGATTCTGTAGCCAACTGTGGATCCAACTGATAGTTGTTCCATCTAGCCCACTTTTAGCTAGCTTGCTAATCAGGATATCATGAGGCACTTTGTCGAAAGCTTTGCTGAAGTCAAGATATATGATGTCCATGGCATTCCCACAGTACACAAGGGAGGCTACCTGATGAAAAAATGAGATCAGATATCAGATTGGTCTGGCAGGATTTGTTCTTGACAAATCTATGCTGGCTTCTAGTAATCACTGCATTGTTTTCAAGGTGCTTGCAGGCTGACTTCTTTATAATCTGCTCCAGAATTTTCCCAGGGATTGATGTCAGACTGACTGGTCTGCAGTTCCCAGGTTCCTCCTTCTTGCCCTTTTTGAAGATGGGAACAATATTAGCCCTCCTCCAGTCATCTGGCACTTCACCTATCCTCCATTATTTCTCAAAGATGATAGACAGTGGTTCTTCTGAGAGTTCTTCTGCCAGTTCCTTTATTACTCTAGGACGCAGCTCATCAGGTCCTGGAGATTTGAACTCTTTCAAAGTAATCAGGTGTTCCTTGACCATTTGCCTATCAATCTCAAGCTGCAATCCTACCCCTTCAGCTTGTACTTCAGGTTTGCCAGGGGGGACATAGACCCTCTTTCGTGAGAAAACCAAGGCGAAGTAGCAATTGAACACTCTTGCCTTTTCTTTGGACCAGTTCACACGACCCAGGAGGCAAGCAAGGGAGGCACCACAGACGACCCGTGCCCCACATGCGCGGGCAGACCCCAGTGGAACTGGCAGCCCCTGCGCCACGGCATGGGCCTCCCGTCGCTAGTGGGCAGCAGCCCGGAATGTTGAGCAGCTCGGCAGCAGCCCGGGAGGGCAGGAGCGCTTCTGCGACGGCTGGGCAGGTTTGGCGGCCAGGCCCAGAACGGCACCAGCGTGCAGCCCCCGTGCCCCCCATGCCCCACATCACCCCTTCCTGCCCCATCCCGCTGCTGCCCACCCCAGCAGCCACCCCCTCTGGCGACGGGGGCTGTGCTTCTGTGGCTAACAGTGGGAGCAGCCCCCCATCCCCCTCAGTGGCACCGGGGGGGCGGGCCACTGCCTGTGTGCCCAGGGCATCCTCAATGTCCGCTGCCAAGGCGTCCGGCAGCTGCCCCGTGTCACGGATGGCACGCACCGCCAGCTGGTCCAGCTCCTGGGTGGAGTCGAGCAGCGCTTCCGCAGGCCCACCCCCACAGCGGCCTTGCCGGGCCCTGGGTCCCCACCACTGGTGCTGGCAGGGCCCAGCCTCTGCACTGGGGCATTGTGGAGTGGGGTGGGTGGTTGGGTTCACGGCAGCCAGCCCTGGACGGTGGCAGCGCCTTGCCCTCTCCCCTTTCCCCCCCATCGGCCACGGGGGCCCCTTGGTGGGCCCCCCATTACACACTGCAATGGGGGCCCACGCAGCCCTCCACCCCCGCCCCGCCCCATCTCTTCCCATCCAGGGGTCAGGGGCAGGGGCAGCCGTGCTGGCAGCGTTGCAGGGTGCAGCCCCTTTAATTGTGTGCCATACTGCCCTGCGGGCTTGAGCGGCCTCATCACCGGCCTCAGCTCGAGCCACTCTGGGCCGCTGTCTCTGTGCTGCAGGGGGCAGCCCTTGTGGGAGGGCCGCCCGCGGTCTGCACGACACCTCGGCCGCGCACAGGGAGTGCTTACCCCTCTATCACCCAGGGTGAATTTTGGCGTTTCCCATGCACGGCCATCCCACAGGGGCGCCCCCAGCCAGCATTCACACGACACAGGAACCGTGGGGGACTTCCGCTCCCCCGCGGTTTCTGTGTCGTGTGAACCGGCCCTCAGTCATCTGTTATCATTTTGTCATCCTCATTGAGTAGTTGAACCACCATTTCTTTCCTCTGTCTTTTACTATGCATGCATCTGAAGAAAGCTTTTTTTGTTACTTTTAGCATCCCTTACTAGCCTCAGCTCATTCTCAGTTTTAGCCTTCCTGACACTATTCCTGCAGTTCTGTGCTACCTGCCTGTATTCTTCCCTTGTAGCCTGGCCTTCCTTCCACTTCTAATATGTGTCCTTTTTTGTTTTCAGGTCATCTCTAAGCTTTTGTGAAGCCACATTGGCTTCTTCTGTTGCCCTCAGCCTTTTTTCCTTGTGGGAATTGCTTGTAATTGTGCCTTTAGAATTTCCTTTTTTAAAAACTCTCACCCATCTTGGGCTCCTTTTCTCATTAGAGTCACTTGCCATGGGACCTTACTTATCATTGTTCTGAGTTTATTAAAATTGGCTTTCCTAAAATTCAGGGTACATGTTTGGCTACACTCAGCTTTTGCTTCCTTTAGAATCAAGAACTCCAACCACCATGTTCCTTTTATTCTTTGCCCCATTTCTTTTAATCCAGATGCTCTTGATGGGGCTACCAAGTTCATCCTCCTGTATTTCTGTGCAGAGGTATGTATTTTTTAACATACAGCACAACTCCGCCTCCCTTTCTGTTCCTTCTGTTCTTTTTGAACAAGTTATATCATTCAATTGCTGTATTTCAGCCATGGCAGTCATTCCACCAAGTTTCAGTTTCATCTATCAAGTCATATTTGCCCTCCTGTATTAAGAGGGCAGGTTCGTTCTGTTTGTTGCCCATACTCTGGGCATTAGTATATAGACATAAAGACCATGTGCTTTATAGTCTAGCTTTATTCCTACATTTTGTGGTAGACTATTATTGGGTGCTGTTGGAGCTGTTCTCTCCATTGTGGTGCATAGGCCTTTGTCAATTGCTACCCCTGAGTTTACAGCCCCCTCCCCTGTTGGATTCAGTTTAAAGCCCTCCTGATACACTTACACTTCAAAACATGCAGAAAACTGCATCTCAGTTTTATTCTTTGAATATAAAAAAAATGTTCTTGTTGTTATTATATGTAATTTACTACATAGCATTATATCATTTTTTTGTCCCTACAAGAATATTCACATAAATCATAATACACCTACGCAGGTAATGTTTTATTTTTAATTTCATGGCCACAGACTACAAAATTTCAACTCCCAACTCTCGGTGATCAAACCCAAAATGAAGAGTAGAAACAATTATTTCCACTGGACGGTACTTAATAAAAATCAGTAGGGTTAAATTACATTTGCAAGCAAGTAGATGTAAGGGACATATAAGCTAAAATTAATGGGAAGCAAACAAGCCTAAAAAAGTCCAAATGAGTTGACTCTGCTCTTGAATCCTAAAACGCTTGCCACACATTGAACAAAGTCTTCCTTCTTCTGGTCACAGGTAACAATAATTTCTGCTCGCTCCCTAACATCTCGAAAAAAGAGCCCTGCTTTACATTAAGGCTGAGGCTGCCTTCTCCCCCACCTACTCATCAAATCAGGAACTTTGAGCTCACCAATAAGGCACCCATTTGGGGGGCTTGGACCCCATGTATTTTAAAACTACTTGAGTGGGAATGCGTCAGTATTCAGAAAAAGCCAGAAGGATTGTTGATTTCCCTGCCCTTGGTGGTGAGTGCCACAGATGTGTATCACAGATAGACAAAGGCATGTCATCATGGCCCCGATTGATATAGTGAGTTGTACAAAACAATAATATGACATATCTCTGTGTGGAAAACTCACTGTGGGGGTGTTCATCCTAGTGGTGAGAGTAATTTCTAGACCAATTCATACTTTCCCATTTTGGCAGGGCTCAGAAGACAGTATTTTGGGAGCGAAAGATTAACCCACCATCCTTTGTTGTCAAGTTTGAACAACTGCCTCTCTCTGCCCTAAGCAAAACCAGCTTGCCCTACAGGAGATCAACAAGGGGAAGCTTTTAGACAGTTATTTTCCACTGGCAGAACAAAAGCATTAGATTTAGACGCATTCCCCCTCTACTGCATTTTATTGGGATGGAGAAACATTACTTACACCTCACTGATACTCAAGCGGAGGAAGACGAGAGCTCAAAACTGTCCATGCTGTGCTGTTGAAAAAAATACACATTCGCCTTAAACTCCAAGGCAATGCCTGTAGGCAATCACTGTTGAAGGAAACAAAGCCTGTTGAGACAGAGCTAACTGAAGTGCGTCACTCACTGTGCATTAACTTCAAGAGAGGTACAAAACTAGTTTTTTCCATCCCTGTGGCAATGAGTGCAGAGTATCCTAGTTGCTCAGGCCAGCAAGCAAGTTTGGCCACAAAACCTTTATAGAGATATATTATGGAGGAGCTTCAGTTGTGCTGGCGCTCTGGCATGCGTATTGTGTATTATGGATTTAATGGGCACTACTCGGGCACATTGACTCAAGGATCCATTCTAGTTCCAGAAGGCACCACCTGAAAGGCTGCCAGGAACAGTGCTGAGGATCTGGGACCACCATATGGCATTGGAGTGATAGAATATAGTTGTTTCCTCCTTGGCTAGTCTAAAGAAAGTTGATCCCTGTGTCCAGGGAAAACTTTCAAATGCCTGACTGATTGCTATGCCATCAACCAGCAAGTAACCCATGAAGGTAACTTTGAACTGACCAATCGAAAGCCCTCGTGGGAAAAATGGCCCAATTCTGAAGCATCTGCCCCATCCAGATGGGTCAAGAGGTCAAGCGCTACTGGAGCACCTTTGATGACACCTTTCATTTAAAATATTATTCTACACTACTCTTTATAGTAAGCTGGATATACATTAATCAAGAGGCAAGAAATATACATTAATCGAGAGGCAAGAAATCTCCCTGACCCTTCTATTCAGCTGCCAGAACCAAACCAAACAGAACCAAAATCTTCCCTTAATTTTGGCCCATGCTGGGTCCACCTACCTAGCCATTACTTTTTTGATTCCTTTGTTTCAGACCCTCTAATCTTGGAGTTTTGGGAGGTTGAGGATCATTCTTTCTGCTTGGGAATCCCTCATGCTGGGATGTATACGTTGTTTCAAATAATAATTAAAAGAGCCTCCTTGATTTACATGGTATTTGCCAAACTGTGGCCATCCTGGTAGTAACATTCCACTTTACCACCTCAACTCGCTTTAGTGCCAGAGGCCAAAGAGACAGTAGCCCCCTTCTCCACACGCTTAAGAGGCAGTGGGGCTGCTGTCGTGTCTCACACATTCCGTCTGCCCCCTCCCCTTCCGTAGAGCGATGTAACTTCACACAGGACTTGTCTAGCAAAGCTTTTAATGTGAAAATACAAAGAAAGGACTTGTTGCAACAGCGGTTTGAGCAGTCTCTACAGCAAAAAGCGGGATAATACCTCCTAGTTCACAACTCTAAAACCCATCAATGGGAAAGTCATGAGGAAGCAACAGTTGACCCCGAACTGAGGAGCTTTCCGTGCACTCAGCATCAAACGCAGCATGTCCCCCCCACCTCTAAGGCGGATCATGGTGTTTGCCAACCAATTGGGTGGAATGTCGGAGGGGCGTCAGCTGTTCTTGACAACGGAGGCGGCGCCTCTCGGATCTGTCAGAAAGGATGGCCCTTCGTCCCCTCCCTGCGAGAGCTCCTCTATTCCCACGGAGCTCTCCAGCCCCTCCTCCTCCTCTGTGCTATCGGTTTGGGCTGAGTCTAGCCTTGAAGGCCCAGGTGTCTCGGTGTGGTCACATGGTGCCTCTTCCCCTCCCCTTCCAAGTCTGAATCTATTCCCACGGGAACTATCACAGTCTCTTGGGGTTGCGGGGTGCGAGCACGATGGGGGAGGGGAGCTAACCCCGACATCTGCAATGCTGCTCCCACCATTGAGGTCTCACAGCTTCCACAAGCCTACACACATAGGTCACAACATGTCAGGCTTCCCTGGCTCAGAAGTCTATGCCAAATTTGTGGAAATCAGGTCCGTGAGAAGCAGCGTAACATCAGGGGCAGGCCTTCCTATGCATGTAGCCCCTTCATGCGACTAATGCGTGAAGGTGGCTAATGTGAGACACTGATTCAAGCCACTTAACATTTGTTGCATCACTTCTCTAAACCAGAACAAATTGCCCTAGTCAGATTTCTTTATTCTTCCTGTGCATAAGATACGGTGGAAAAATGTGAATTTGAACCAAACGTTTCTGTTGATTCTAAATCCCATGATTTTTTAATGTCATTTGAGTCCTTCTCTCTTTCTTTCCATAAGAGAACATAAATCTTGCTACCTGTGTGGTCAGAGGTACGGATGTATGGATTTTGTTAAATCCATTCCATCTGTTTTTTGAGGATTGTCAGGCATCTTTCATTCCATTGTCCAATTTTGACAAAATCGGTTTTATTTGATGGCTGTACAAGAATTTTGTTCCACTTAAGCAAATATTCATTTCTGCATTAGTTCAAGGGCACATTTGCGCAAATCCCCCCTAAAAGTAAAATAATAATAATTAAAAAAAACAATCAGTGTGTCTGCAGAATCCACATGACTCAGAAAAATCTGGTCCGCTGCAGAATCCACAGGTCAGATTCACAGAAATCCAAACTCATTTGAATCTGTTGTTGAGGAGTTCTCCGACTTCCTGAGTCAGAAGCCAACTGTGGTTAGTGATACTTCTGTTTCAAGGGACTCAAAAGCAGGCAGCAAAAGAGTTCACTGAAGCCATACATTAAGGGAAATTGACACTTTATAACTCCTGAGGGCTAATTAACAACATGAATGTTTATCCCTCACTAGCTGCAACCCTGGCTGATAACATGCTTACATAAAGGAGTCATCACAGGGGCTTCACACCACACAATGCTTTTCAGTGGCTGAACTTCACACATTCAGCCATGAGTCATAAAGTGATAAGGCATTTAACTTGGGAGTGAATCATCTGAATCCATTATGTGATGTTTCCCTGTCCCTGTCTATGTTCCTGATGAAAGCTGATGAAATATAGAAACTATGTGGGATCATGACCATATGTTTTGTGTGTTTGGGTTCATAAAATATTATCCATTTACTGCTTGAGGTGGCTGGATATATAATTCAGTTACACCATTTTATATTTCGGGGGGGGGGGTGTACAGAGACTTTTCAGTAGTGGAGGACAACATTTAAAGGTTTGTTCTTGAATATACTGAATATTAAATAGGGAGCTCCGCTCACTGCCTTCCTAAATGGCATCTTCCAGCACAGAAATCTCAATAAAAATTTCCCTTTTGGGGATTTAAGATCTTGGCAAGTGCTAGGGAGCTCTAGAACCCAAGGAAATCCACATGTAGTCTTTCCAGCATGTGGATGTCCAGGGGGTGGGGCCAGCTGCCTGCTTTTCCACACAGAGGTTCTATATGTGGAGAAGACCTACACGCTCACATCTATCTCTCCCCTGACTTTCTTTAAAAAAAAATAAATCAAAAGCAGGCTTAGGAGGCAGCAGCAAGTTTAAGTGACGGAATCAGGGCCAGCCCTACTATTAGGTAAAGTGAGGCAATCGCCTCAGGTGGCGGATGCTGGGAGAGGGCAGCAAGGTGTTGCAGGAGAGAGCTGTGGGCCACATGGCCTGTCCTACACCTCCTAAGCTAGCCTGCTGCCCTCAGGTGCAGTGGAAAACAATCATCACCACCAGCTCAGAAGAAAGATTCAACTGCTGGTCCAGTTGGCTTTTGTGCATTTATTTATTTATTTATTTATTTTTGCCCTGCCTTTCCACCAGAAAATGGTGTTCAAGGCAGCTACATAGAATGGGAGGGCTGCAAATTTGTTCTTTGCCTCAGGCAGCAAAATGTCTTGGGCCAGATGTCGAAGGAGTGGTAGGGGGAAGGGCTGTGTAAGCCTTACCCCTCTAGCCAATTCCTCCCAAGCTAGACATATAGGAATCTGGAACTTTCCCTCGGGGGCAAGAAGCAGAAGGCTGGGAGGGTAATTTTTGGCAGAAATAAGGCCAGAAAGTTAGCAGCATACATATACACACACCATTCCTCTGCTTAAATTTGCTCCCTAAGGCTGATTTGGTAAAAGAAAGAAAGAAAGAAAGAAAGAAAGAAAGAAAGAACAAAAATGAAAAAGCCTGGAAAAGATGGTTCACAGAGCACAGACACATTTTATTCCATTCTGAATAAAATAAGCTGTACAATGCCAGATTGATAAATGGGAGCCAGTGTTCACACATTATGTTCCCTATTGCATGTTCAAGTTTCCAGAAATGTAGCCTGCTTTGACAAAAATAGAACCACTGAAATGGCATAATGTATAGGCCTGGCGCACATGTCCCATCTGTCATTCATTTGGATCAGCTATGAGATTTGTTTACAATTGTCAGAAAAGGAATGAGCTCAAAACCAAACTCAGAATCAGATCAAGCTTCAAAACACTACATACAAACACAAAACTAATCAAATCAGCATTTATTTATTAAAAAATCTTTAAAATCATTCATGCTAATCCTAACCATGTTTGCCACCACATGGATATGAGGTATCTTTTCTAGGTATTTTTGAACAGAATTCAAGTTATAGCATCTTACTGATCAGCACAAATTGCCCCTTCTCCAATCTGACGTAGTTCACGAAAGCACACCAGACATGGATTGTGTGGCTCAACAGCCCTCCCTCCCTCGTTTTTGCACTCCTTAGGAGACAGAGAGAAACAGAGACCTGTTAAGGTCCTGGTTGGCCACCACGCATGGGGTTAGTCAGCCATATACAGCGTGGCGGGTTGTAACTTGGGCAGGCCTAATGTGCAATATAGTAGTAAGATGTTTCTGAAACTTGCAGGTTCAGCAGTGAAATGCATGGAAAGCCAAATGTATTCCAAAGCATTTTAGTATGGACTCGATTAATAATTACTCACACCGCTGGAGGTGTGGAGCGGCAGATTTGGTCCACTGGCCTGAGGCTTCCCCCGCCCCCAATTTAAAGCATGACTGCATATGATGAACCTATCCACCCAGTAGTTATCGATTCGACAGACACGGGAGGGGCAATTGCTTAGCATGTGTTGTGTCAAAGGCCCCAGGTTCAATCCCTGGCATGTTCAATTAAAGGAATTCCGGTAACAACGCTGGGGGAGCAAACAACTTGTAGAGCCGGGGCAAGTCAGAACGGGCAGTGCTGAGCATCGTGGATCAATTGTCACGATTCAGTTATAAGGCAGCTTCGTATGTTCTTTTGTGTTTGCTCTGCAGTGCTGCTTTGCCCCTGCAGAAATGGATACTTGGCACAGCTCTGCAGCACTTTCTAAATCTGCAAGGGGGAGAAATCCCTAAATCATCCTCATGTCTTTTGGCTTTCGCTTAAATACTAGAGAGGTAAAACGGCACATGCTTGGAAATGCACAGGAAGATGGACAGACAGATGGGAAACTCCCTCAAGAGCTTTATCAGCCACCTGCCATCCTCGAAATGGAGCTTGATAATTAATGTGGCTCCAGTGCCAGCAAAATAGATGCTTCTTCCAGGGCTTCAGAGAGGCAACATATTAGCCTATTTAAAGGGAAAGATGACTACGACTTCAGCTTAAACCTGCTAGGTTAATCCCTGTGGGATGCAGCTGATGTTGTTTTAAAAAAGGAAAAGCCACAGGAATGAACATTACTTAACATTTCCTTTAAAAGCTGAACTTTTTTTTTTTTTAAGTTTACCAGTTTGATGAAATGAAACCAAAACCAAATGTTTCTCAAGTTTATCCAGCTGACATAAATGGAGCAAAGCGAGGCAAAGACTTGCTTCACGGAAAGCATGGTGGCAAGGGGGGAGCGTTTCCTTCATGATTGTTGGAGCATTTGAGATTGGTAAGCATTACTGCACCTATTTATTTGTAAATAAAATATATTTAGCACTTCCCCGTCTGCTGAAACTCAATTATTAAAACAACAACTATTAAAAGCAATAAGCAAAGGTGCAGAAACACAGAAATATACAAACAAATTGGTACAAGGGCAGCAGACAACGAGCTAACACCACCAGCTTATGAGCTCTGGTTCAAATGCCTGGTGAAGCACAACGTCATTTGAATAGCACTCCTAAAACTGAGCAAACAGCTGGCTGCCTGGCAGGGTCTCTCTCTCTTGCTAGGCGATTCAGCAGCGGCACTTCAGAAAGGCAGGGTGAAGCAATCTGCTTCCAGTGGCACCAAGGTTTCAGAATAGCGGAGCAAGACTTTAAGTGTCGCCCTAGCTGGGCATGGGGCACAGGGAGGAAACCATTAGGTCTCTACTTCAGGCAGCAAAAGGTCTTGGGCGGGCAGTGCAGAGAATGACCTGAGAATGGCACTTCTGAAAAAGCAGGTACAGAGCAAGGCCTCCCCAGAAATTCTCACGGATTGGGGAGGTTTATACAGGAAAAATGTTGCCACAGGCATGTTTTAGATACACAAAGATCTAAAAAAATATACTGGGAGGAAGGGAGAAGCAACATCATAGAGCTGAACAATAGAGGAGGCTCTCAAAATGTGAGGGGGAGGAGGACAATGATGATGATTACATTTATATCCCTCCTTTTGCCTCTTGCAAGGAACCCAAGGCAGCTTACATGGTCCTCCTCCTCTCCATTACGGTATATCTTCACAACAACCCTGTGAGGTAGGTTAGGCTGAGAGTCAGTAACTGGCCCAAAGTCACCCAGTGACCTTCATGGCTGACTGGAGACTAGAACCTGGATCTCCTGAGTCCCAGTCCAACACTCTCACCACTACACCACACTGGCTCCCTGTGGAGCCACACTGGAATATGTTGTTGCTAACCCCTTCACATTGGAAACAGGAGAGTATGTGAGCCCTCATAGTCTAAAGTTAGTCAAACCACTGAATTTTTCTTTTATTCAGGCCTGCTTCATACATTACAAACATACGTCCATGTAGGAATTGACATGAAACATGCATGTAATGTATTTATAGGGATGGGCGCCAAGCCCAGCACTCAACTTGCAGGGTGCTTGGTGAGTGCCCCCACTGCACGAGCCAAGCCTCCGGCAAGCACCTCAGCTGGCACTCGACAGACTTCTGGGTCCCAGGCTCTACGCTGTTTACATAGAAAATGGCATAGTATATGTTAAAAACAGCTGCAATTTGCGTAAATTGCAGCTGTTTTTAATTAATACTACGCCATTTTCTATGTGAACAGAATATATTACGCTGTTTTCTATGTAGAAAATGTAGCGCCCAGAGCCTGGAAGTAGCTTTACCCAGCTCAGCTCGCGAGCTGAGGAAAGGTAAGTTGAGTCGAGCTCGGGGGAGGGTTGAGCCCAGCGAGTTTGCTGAGCTTCCACCACCCCCTATCGAGCTCCGTGCACAACCTTTGTCAAATATTCATTTTTTCCTCACAACATGCATGCGCGCGCGCACACACACACACACACACACAGGGGAGCTGTGGCTTCCTAGCAGCATGTACCCTGAAGAGATTTCCAAAGTTCCAAAAAAGAATGGCGAGTGATCTGAACACCAAACTTCTTCTGCATGCTCCTATTTTGTAAGGTCTGAGAAGCATCTTGTATGGAAAAAAATGTTGAAGGTCATGGAATGCAGGTCTTTTCTATGCAAGAAGATCCTTTTGGGGCATGACGAAAGAAGCGTTGCCAGCCAATTGCAAAGGGACCGTGCAGGTAACTGGCAATACTTGTTCATAACATCTGAAGCTGCTCAGAATGCACATAGGCAATGAAAAACGCAGGTGTGCCATTATCGGTTGCCGGCCAGATGGGCGACTAATAAATGTAATAAATAAATAAATAAATAAATAAATCTACATATGGGTTGCATGTCAATTTCTAAATGCCAGCACCTTCCAGGAGGCTTCTATAGCATGTGAATCCCTGCGGAGTCAAATCAAGCCTCTTGGATTTGAGTTCAAGGGCATTCTTCATTCAATCTTTGCACAACCCCCTGGATGCCACCAACACGCACATTCCATGGGAATACAGAAAGAGCGAGTCCTTTGTGGATTGCCGTGCACCACCATCTCCCTAACTACAGAATAACTGGCCTCTACCCATCAGCAGAAATCAACCCAAAACCTATGTCAAACTTGAGATTCTGTGCGCAGTGTCAAGGATGACCGAGGGCCACATGGGCAGTGGGGGGGGGATATTCCAGTGGGCATGACTGGAGGCAGCAAAGCACGGTGCCTGGGCTGGTGGTGGGCATGGCCAGGGCTAGCATCCCCCTTGCCCCCCAAAGCTTCCCCCCCCATCCACACACACACTCCTCGCACAGAGTCACAAATCTGAGGAGAGGACTGGCATGTGGGAAGATTAATACTCCCCTCCACACCATCAAAATCTTGCTTCCCCCTCCCCCTGCTTGCCGAACAATGGAGCGGTGGGCACGTGGGGCTGCAATTTGTAGCAGGGGGAGGGGAAATGCATAGGAAGCTGCCTTCTACTGAGTCAGACCCTTGGTCATGGCGGGATTAAGATAGGGGCTGTGGGAGCGGCCGCTCCAGGCCATTAACAGACAATCGGCCCGCAATTATAGGGACACGCGGGCGATTTTTCCCCTTCGGAGTTAGCTCTGATCGTTATCATTCAGCATAATTAATGATTTTTTCAAGATTAGAAAGGTGTTCTAAGCACATCTGCATTACAGGCTTGAGGCAAGACCTAGCAAGAACTGTTGTTCTCAAATTAGCATTTCAGTATCTTTGCATTTCAATCACAATTACTACATTTCTTTGTGAGAACGTCTAGCACATGGGGGGCTTGCTAGGGTCTGTAATATTCAGATTTAGAAGGGACCTCTTTCTCCAGCCTCGAGCAAAAGATATTTCTGATTCGCAGCTCAATTGTCCAAATGCTAGTTTAACCACACACAAAAAAAAAGCAACAAGAACAACACAATTATTCTTGGTCAAGCAAAGCAAAGCTTCCTGGCTTCCTGGCTGCTTTTTTTTTTTTTTTAATAAATAATTTGGGGGAAATTGGGAAGACCCTTACTGATGAGCTGCAGGAGTTTTTGAGTTTTTGCTCCGGCTGGTCCTGATGGCCCTCCTCTGCACAGGTAAGGTTCAAAAGTTTGACTCTTTTGATCTGCAAGTTCTCCTTCTCCTTCTCCTTCTTTTCTGTAAAAGGGCTTTCCCTCTTTTGTGAGCCAAACTGAACGTAAGGGCTGTGTGTTTGTGGGTGTGGGTGTCTGCCTTTTGGGGGTGTTGATCCTCCTGCCGCCTGCAAAATGTCACCTGCTTGGCTAATACTGTGTGTGTGTGTGTGTGTGTGTGTGTGCACGTGCGCTTTCATGGGGAATTGTGTGGCATTTTAAGTTTTATTTTGAAAAACCCCAGAGAACAGAGTTCACCAAATATCCCTCTTGGATATTTTGGACTACAGTTCTCATTTGCCTCAGGCAGCATGGCCAGTGGCTGGGGAAGATGGTTTATGTTTATTTAAAAATGGTTGTTGTGAATGTTCTATTTATGTGAATGTGTCTGCCTTTTGGGGGTGTTGATCCTCCTGCCGCCTGCAAAATGTCACCTGCTTGGCTAATACTGTGTGTGTGTGTGTGTGTGCGTGCACGTGCGCTTTCATGGGGAATTGTGTGGCATTTTAAGTTTTATTTTGAAAAACCCCAGAGAACAGAGTTCTCTGTGTGTGTGTGTGTGTGTGTGTGTGTGCACGTGTGTGTGTGTGTGCTTGGCTAATACTGTGTGTGTGTGTGTGTGTGTGTGTGCGTGCACGTGTGCTTTCATGGGGAATTGTGTGGCATTTTAAGTTTTATTTTGAAAAACCCCAGAGAACAGAGTTCACCAAATATCCCTCTTGGATATTTTGGACTACAGTTCTCATTTGCCTCAGGCAGCATGGCCAGTGGCTGGGGAAGATGGGAGCTGGGGCCCCAAACATTTGGAAGGGCCCCGGTTGGGGAAGACTGCCCTAGAGGTTAAAAAATGTGGAGGTACTTATCATCAACGATATGTGATGAATGGTTTTATTGAGTTAACAAGCTTATTGTTTACAAAAAAAGAAATATTTTCAATATGTTTCTGTTTTGGCACTTTAATGGTAATTAAAATATTTAATTTGTTTTAATATAAAATTGCGTCTTCATTTTATTTATTTCCATAAAAAGGCCCACCAAAATCCTCAGCACCAGGCCCATAATGCTCTTAATCCGGCCCTGCCCTTGGTTCATCCAGCCCAGTATAATTGACACGGACTCCCAACAGCTCTTTCCCAGCCCTACCTGGAGATGCCTGGGATTGAACCTGGGACCTTCTGCATGCAAAGCAGGTGCTCTACTGCTGAGCTACAGACCCTCCCAGTGGGGAATTGGGTACAGGCACCCACACAGACCACACTGAAGGTGAAGTCCTTCACGGGCTGACTGTGGCACACATGCTTTCTATGAATACATCCTCAAAATATGACCAGATGAAGACTCCTCATAAACATTTGATTGTAAAGAAGTAACATCTTTGTAATCAGATTGTGGGGCATGCTGGGAGTTGTAGGCCTTTTCTTTGTCTAAACATGCATGGGATTGCACCCTAAAGTGTATAAAATAGAAAGGGGGGAAAGCAGAATTACGTGCAATCTAAACTGATGTAAATTTGCATAAATGTACACAGATTGCAGTATTCAGATTTTCTGCCTCTCCTGACCTGAATTTACCCAGACGCTACGATCTACATCCAAGGCCTTCCTCCAATTGCCACCTCCAAGGGAGGCTTGGGGGGTGGCAACATAGGACCTCCTCAGTGGTGGAATGCTCTCCCCACTGAGGTCCGCCTGGCGCCAACATTCTCATCTTTTCAGCGCCAGGTTAAGACTGTCCTCTACTCCCAGGCATTCAATGGCATATGACGGGACATGTCAGCTGTTTTAACAGGTCTAGGGTTTTTTGTACTGAAATTGTTTTAGCTGTTTATTTATTTCATTTACAACATTTGTACACTGCAGATTTTCAATAAATCTTAAGCAGATTTCGGAGTGGTGAACAATAAAAAGATAAAAACAGATAAAGAATAAAGACAATACACAGAAACAAGGAATCATTAAAACTGTGACTGGTCATTAAGGAAGGCTTCCCGGAACAAGAATGTCTTTAGCACGTGGCAAAAGCAGTACAAGGTCAGAGTCTGCCTGACCTCCAGGTCAGTTTAAACAAAAAAATTATATTGAAATTTTATGCTGTATTTTACTACATCTGTATTTTATGCTGCATTTTATTATTTGTATCTGTGTTTTGTGAATTGCTGTGAACCACCCAGGGAGCTTCAGCTATTGCGTGGTATAGGAATGAAATGAAATAAATAAAAAATAATAAATAAATTCTAAGCTCAGAATCTGGATTTGCCTCAGATGTCTCTTTACGCTGCAGCATTCTGACCAACAGAGAAAAGCAGAAGGTCCCCAAGCATGTTTAGCTATCAGTTCATTTAGCTCCTGGCCACCAGTGCAGATAAGGAGATACACAAAGTAACACATTTTTCATGATCAAACTAGAGAAAACAAACAAATTCACTAGGTGTAACAAAACTAAGTCTAAACTCAGACAAGACAATCCCCCCCCCCCAATTTGGATCCTTATAAAGGGGACACTGGGTAACATAATGGACAACATCCTCAGTGGCAGTTTTACAAAACACACAAGAATGCCGCTCCAATGGTAATTTCTTATAACAGGCTTCTAAGAAGGCAGTGGGCATAACACTAAAACCCAATTCAGTAAAAGGATTCCTATATGAAGCTACACTAATCAAATCACTAGCTTTCTGATATATTTGCAAGTGATCTGAAGTTTGAATAATGAAATGTAATGCATACATTAGCCAAATGTCCACTTTGACTAATCAATTATATTCAAAATAAAGATCTAGGTTTGGGGTGTGTGTGTGGTGGTTACCACTCCATTATTCTTTTTCTCCCCCATTAATTAGTTCATGGTTATGTTAGTACAAGGAACAAAGAGTCACATGATAAATTGAAAGGCCTTATTTTCTAGACAGCCACAACTGCACTTAAAATAAAGCGCTCTTGGTCTAATTTTCAATGACAAGTGCATTCTCGCAAAAGAACACATACAAAAAAAGCTTATATATCACTCAGCTGAGTACATTCCTTTGTACAGGAATGGTGATTGGTGAATGAGACTACTTTATTTCAGTTTACAAAGCCCTAAACAACTTGGGACCAGGACACCTGATAGAGCGCCTTCTTCCTTATCAACCTGCCCGGTCACTGAGGTCATCGGGGGACATTCTCCTGGTGGTTCCACACGGACATATGGCCCAATTGGAGTCCACCAGGAGAAGAGCTTTCAGTGTGGCGGCTCCACTTCTACGGAACTCCCTGCCTCTGGAGGTCAGGCAGGTTTCAACATTGTGTTGTTTTTGGTGCCGGATGAAAACCGACCAGCCATGGTTCTTATTGGTATTTGGTTTTTATAAACAAAAATTTTAATATGCTGTTTTATTCTTTTTAACTTTTTTTTCTTTTATTGTTCACCACTACTATCTTTTTATATGTGGAGCAGTATATAAATTTAAAAAAAAATAGTAGAGGAAACCTCCTTGTGAGACCTCTGACTTATCTGAGCCTTCAGGATAGACCAAAAGAGTGAGTGACAAGAGGAAGATATACAAGTTATGTCAAGAGGATTATAAAAATTTGAGTACAAATGCTGGGGTTAAAGAACGAGAGATAACCTACCATCACTATCACGCCTTACTTCAGTGCTCCCAGTGGGTCACAGTTGGAAACAAAATGGTGGTCTAGATGGATTAGGAGTAAGCTTGAACTATTCTCTGTTTTTAAGCAATGCCTGTGAATAAAGTGTTTGCCCATTTATTTACAATAGACTGGCTCCGGACCTGGTCATATTTAGAGTAGACCCACTGAACTCAATGGAGCTTATATTAGCCATGACTAAGGTAAGTCCCATTTATTTCGATGGACCTACTCTATACATGACTAAGCCTGGATCCAACCCACTGCCCTGTCTCTTGCTCTCAATTGGCTTTGCTTGCCATCATCATCCCTGGGGCGGCAGACTCTGGCCTCATCCATCGGCCAGAGAACAAAGGGCCACTGGGAGGCTGCACCTCCTGCCTCCCAAGAGTAACATCAGAGCAAGGAGGAGACCAACCTGGCCCCATACATCAGCCAGAGAGGGAGCAGCTGCAGGGAGCTCACGAACACCCCTCCCTGCCAGAAGGAACACGCAGCTCCAACTGACAGTTCCCTGGGGCGGCAGACTCTGGCCTCATCCATCGGCCAGAGAACCAAGGGCCACTGGGAGGATGCACCCCATGTCTCCCAGGATTAGCATCATAGCAAGGGGGAGACCAACCTGGCCCCATACATTAGCCAAAGAAGGAACAGCTGCAGGGAGCTTGTTTTGCTCTTCCCTGTCAGGAAAAAGAAGAAAAACCTATAAGAACCTTTTAAACTAAGAACTGGTGCCTGAGTTTGGCATTCTTCCTCCTCCCTCCCAATCCCGTTTCTTTTTGTGTCATGTCTTTTAGATTGTGTGCCTGAGGGCAGGGACTGTCTTATTATTAATCTGTGTAAGTCGCTCTGAGAGCCTTTTCTGGCTGAAGAGCGGGGTATAAATGCAATAAATAAATAAATAAATAAAATCAATAATAATAATAATAATAATAATAATAATAATAATAATAATAATAATAATAGCTTGCACCAGAGTTTTTGTATTTGGTGAAGTAATGATGGCAAGCAAAGCCAGTGCTCCTGAGACTACCTTTTAAATAGCAAAAACAAATGGGCAGAAACATAAGAGCGCTCAGCCAAGACAAGCAGGGGGAAAGATCGCCTGAGTGATGACTCTGGACTGACTGCTTTGTCTCTGCAGCCGAGCAAAACAGTTCTTCCCACAAAATCAGTTCCAATGAGCAGGTGTGATGTGACTGAGAGAAAACAGCCCATACAAGGCAGTGATTGCCTTTGTATGGGTAAGGTGGGAAAAAAGGAGCTAACAGGAGGCAAAGAGGCAGGCAGAAGAACTGCAATACTTGCGGGGGTATGAAGGATTGAGGCCTACCCAGGCTTGAGTTAGGTTGAAGCCTGAAGGCCCAAATATCTTCTGATGGGAGGGGGCATTCGTGAGTTTCATTTCCCCCTAATGGAGTTAAGTTTCATTTCCCCAGTTTTAGGTCACATGTTTGCAGCCTCGAAGATATGTGGGAGGGTATATAAAGACAGTGTGTGGTGACTGGGGAACTTCAGTGAGGAACAGAAAAGCTGCAGAGGAGAACAGAGCAAAATTGGAGAGAGAGGGGGGGGGAAGCTGCAGAGACAGAGAGTGATTGAAAACTGCAGAACAGCCACAGCTAGGCTGGAAGGAAGTCTCTACCAAGGCCTACAGGTGAAAGCGTAGCTAGGTAGGAAACTGCGGTATTACTTCTTTTTATTTCCATTATACTTGCTTTTTGAAATCTAACAGCTCTATTTGTGTAAATACTCTAAGTTAATGTGAATTTTCTATACCAAGTTTAGCAAAGCAAACAGTTATTGTTAAACTCGGATTGTCCGGAGTGTCTTTCACAACACTCCTAAGGCCTAATCCCAAGTTACTGAGAAGGAAAGGCAAAAGGGCAGGAATGTGTCATCCTGATAGCAGGGAGGGCTCTTAAAGAGGCAAAGTATCATTAAGGAGCTGATCAAGGTGTCCTGGTAAAGGTGGAACTTTGACGGGGGGGGGGGAGAAAAGACCCACTGCATGGCAGGGACCTGTCTGGCTCCACTCTAAAGAGAGAGGGAGCAGCCTCAGCCACCATGTGACTCATTCTTCAGATTCCCCATCCTCCGCCTGCCCCCAATCTCACTGATCCTTTGGGTCTGAGCTAAAGAGTAGCTTGAAAAACTAAAACAAAGTGATGCAGTTGTTAAGTGCATTTCCCCCTTCTCCCTTTTGATGGTGAGGAACAACAACTCCATCCTAATTCAGGAGTGGCTACTAACGATACCGCCATGCCTGAGTTGAGGCTAAAGTGAGATTTGATTGAATTCTCAGGTCACACATTAGCCCAGCGTTCCCCAGCATGGCATCCTCCAGATGAACAACTCCAGCCCCAGGCAGCATGGCCAATGGTCAAGAATGCTGGGAGTTGTAGTCCAAACCATCTGGAGGGCACCATGTTGGGGAAGGCTTCAATAGCCACAACTGTGCTATATGTGCATTGATCAGCTCTAAGCTAATGTATAAACACATACAATAAACCCTCTGCACCTACTGCAGGTATCAACAGTTGCTTTAAAAAGGCATTTGCTGCCTTGGTTACTAAAACTTTGACCTTGCACAACATGGTTCTTTTAAGACTTACTAAAATCTGTGTGGTAGATGTTCATAACTCTCTGCAGGAATGCAGCCTAACAGTGCAGTCCTATACATGTCTACTCAGAAGTAATTTCTATTAAGGGTGCAATCCCATCGAGATGCCCGTAAGCCTCTGAGCGGATGATTATGGGCATCCTATGCAGAGCAGGAGGAGGGGAGGAGGCAATCTTCACTTCCCCACTCCTCCCACTCTGCAGTTTTGCTAGACGGCCATTTTTGGCCCTCTAGCTGGGGCACTTCAGAGAGGGAGGGAAGGAGGCTAGAGCGCCATGCCTTGTATCCTGGCTGCTCCAGCCTCCCTTCCCACCCCCCCGAAACGCCCCCTTCTGCTCCTCTCCGAGGTCGCTTTCCTGAGCTCGGAAAGGCAGCTGGCGGCCTGGCGCAGTTCTTTCCACGCTGGCTGTGAGGGGGAGGGGGAGGGGTGGAGATCAGAGCTGTGTATCTGACATCAGAGCTCAGAATCCAAACGATACCATGCCCCCCCCCCAACAATGTCTAGGGGCCATAGGATCACTCCCTAAATTCAGTGGGCCTTCCTCCCAGTAAGCGAGTACAGGATAGCAGCTTAAATCTGCACAGACTTTCACTGTAGTCACAGTTCCTCCCTTTCTCTTTTCCATCTGCCAGTTATCTCTCTACAACCAACCAATCATCTCCCTTTGGTTTTCCTTTGGTTTCCCTTACTGCCCTTTGGTTTCTTTCTTTCTTTCTTTCTCCTTTTATTTCTTTTTTTTTTTTTTTTAAAGGTGAGTTAAAAATCTGAACAACCACAAGAACTACGATTTGTTAATTTCACCAAAAAATGTAATCCCCTCATCCCCTCACTCCTTTGAAAATGACAGGCATAATGGACGGTAACTAGATTCTGTTTTAAAGAATTAAATTCTAAAGGTACTTGACATCAAATGCAGAGAGTTGAGGAGCGGGGGAAGATTTGGTTTATGCCTATACATCACACAAGCTGAATAGCTCAACCTTCTCCAAGTTGGTGCCCTCCAGATGTGTTAGACTACAACTCCCAGCAACTCCCAGACAGCTGGCTGGGGATGCTGAGAGTTGTAGTCCAACACATCTGGAGAGCACCAACTTGGGGAAGGCTGGAATAGCCTTTTCAAGAAGAAGGTTAAATTTGTTCCTTAGGGCGCAATCCTATGCAAGTTCATACAGAAAAAAAGTCATGCTGGCTGAGTATGCTGGGAGTTGTAGGATCCCCCCCCCCCCGGTCTAAACATTCATAGGACTGCGCCCTTAAAGACTCTTGTCCTTACTGTTGTGGCACTGAAGCAGCGAGATATATATCATTCAGACAAATTATCCTACGAAAGAATCTTTACAAAATGAAATTCTAGCTAATGCATTTGGAAAAGGTTTACTAACTGGTGTCTAGCAACTAACCTGGATGGACTTTTGTACTGGAAAAAGGCAACAGCTAAAAAAGAGATCATTAGGGGAGATGGTACAATCCGAGAGAACTGAACATGGCTCAAATGTCCTTATGAAAAGTTTAATTCGTGAAGCCTTTATGGGTAAGGCCCACATCTGATGTTACATTTTGTGTTGACATCTCTTTCCATGCCTCTTCTGAATACTTAGCTGAGTGTCAAGAGAAAACCCATTTGGCTGAATCTGCTTGTATTTCCCCCTGCATCCTTTTGATGGAGGGGCATTTTCCCTTGCTCCCTTTTGATTAGGAGCCACTCACTCAGGAGTGGCTCCTAATGATAGAGACTAAGGGCATGTGACAGGACTCCAGCCTTCAACAGGCCTTGAAATGGTGAAGTGAACAAAGTCAGGTGGGGATTCAGCATCTAGACCACCAACAACCTCTCTAGCCAAAGGAGGGAACTACAGGAAAACCAACCAGACGAGCAAGTAAGCGTGGACAAATCTGTCATTTCTGGATTCTTTCATTTTCTATTTTCCCCCAGTCTTAAGTTCAGTTCATCCCAAACTTTGAAACTCTTTATATATAAATATATCAAATTTTATGCTTGAAGGACATACTCAGGCCAGTGAATATAAAACTCACTGGGTCTATAAGCCTACCTTTCATGGGATGCAGAAGCAAGCATCCAGATTCTGCCTGCTCCACCTTGCTAACACATGGGTGACTTATGGCTTATATGCACATGGCCATTGCTCATGGGATCCACCCAACCATTTTTCAGTGAAGACAGTTTTCATGAGTGGGGCCTACATGCAGATGGCCATGTGTATGTATGTTCAGTGTCACATTTATGCTTTATATATGGTAGGGGGGCAGGCATGTCCCAGTGGCTCGGGCCCATCTTTCACCATGGATGTGCCACATTATACATAGGCCGTATGGAAAGCCAGAAATCCGGGGGGGGGGACCAAATGAGGAGGCCCAGGACATTCTTCTGGATTAATGGTAGTATGCAACTGACACACATTTTTCAAAATTGATAACGAAACTGAACTCAGAACACAAGTTATTAAAGAACAGCATTCAAAGCTGCCCAAACAAAGAAACTCAACCCCTAAGCCTGCATAAAGATAGTATGGATTTTGTCACAGATTAAAAATGCTGGTCATATTTGGCAGATGAAGTCCCTGAAGCTCTCCAGTGGCTCTGCAGTTCTGGTGAAATTTCGTATAACAATGAAATAACATTCCAATCTACAATTCGCAACATGCAGTGGTGGTCAGTGCTGTAAGCTGAAAAAGGAAACAAGATCTCCCTTTTATTGTTGATCATGTGTCTCTTCTGCTACTACAAACCAAGACCTCTGTCACCACTGACCCTTCACTTCCCCAAAACATCAGGGAGTTGTCCATGTTTCCAGCTCCTGTTCTTAGATAAGTATATTCTCAATGGCTTCTGGATGACATTCACCCAGATGGCTGCTTCAAATGAATGCCCAGAAGCAACATAAGGCTTTCAATAACCTGCCAAAGATTATCCTTGAGCAATCAGAAGGCACTGAACATGTTTTCTCATTCATGTATATTCCTAGGCTTTGACCCAGTAAAGTTATGGATCTGACTTTATATTGCTTTTGACTTTTGTGGTAATCTAGAACTTATTTTATCATCAAGCCCAAACATATGGAAAACTGCACAGCTGGTTTTCATCAAGTTGGCATACATGGAGTGGCATGTAGAAAAACATTCTCTAAAGCTGCTCCAGGGTTATGGAAGCATTCTCTTTGGAGACCCCCAACCATCTTCTGGAAGCACTGTGGGGGCTGGCTCACACATGCAAGTTCAATAAGTAATGGCTGAAGCATCTATGAATAAGCCACCACAGAGAGCCCCACATCATGACAAAAAAATATTTATTTATTTATTTATTATATTTATACCCCGCCTTTTTTCCTGACAGGAACCCAAGGCGGCTTACATAATCCTCATGCTCCTCTCCATTTGATCCTCACAACAACCCTGTGAGGTCGGTTAGGCTGAGAGACAGTGACTGGCCCAAAGTCGTCCAGTGAGTTTCATGGTGGAGCGGGGACTAGAACCCAGATCTCTCGAGTCCCAGTCCAACACACTCACCACTACGCCACACTGGCTCTCTTAAAATGCATTTAAGTGGACTCAGTTTACATACTGAGCTCTTCAAGAAGTGAGCAACCAAATCATAAGGAAACCAAGGGACAGTTCACACATAGCACAGAACCTTGGGCTAATACCTCTCCCACATCACGTGCAGGTTCTATAGTATGAATTCAGAGCTATGAGTAAATGTTCATAGGTAGGCTACAGTTATGCAACCTATCCTTTCTTTCTTTCTTTCTTCTTTCTTTGCAGCAGACAGATTGTGTGAGCAGAGTCTAGTGGTGAGCTGAAATGGGGCAGTTCCACAAACAACAGCAGCAGCAGCTTTATCAAAATTGAAACCCTCTCCTTTTGGCAATTTTTCAGAGATCATTGGAAAAGGACTAAGAAACTATTAAATTCTTACAGTGATCCCTGACTGGCTAAGATAATCCACATGAGCAGAACAGGAAGCATTGCCCTCACTTTTAATTGGCATCATTTCCTCCTAGCTACATCAGCACAAAGGTAAATCTGACTGGCTACATAGTGTCATGATGTTACCATATCCAGTTGGCATCGCTGATTGGTTGGGGTTACCTTCAACCATTACTTTTAAAGCGAAATATGGAGTACATACAGCTCAGCACCAGCAGATACTATTTTAATGCAAATGTACATACAAAGGTTCTCACTCTATATTCTACCCATGGTTTGGGAAGGGGGAATGTTGAAGGCTAAGGCTTGCTCCCATACATGTGTATGGCACATGAATGTTGGCTATGGGTGATGAGAAAGTAACCAAGCGATGCTAATGCTTGTGTGAACAGGCTTTAGGTACTTGTTATCTGTACCAAACTGGAGGGCAGGGGAGACTAAGCCAATATGACATAGTTGAAGTATGCAGGATTTATTAGTTTCCATTTTGTTTTACTTTAAGATAGTGGTACCTGCCCAGAGCCCACGAGACAGGTTAAGATATAAACCTGAATAAATAGCTATGAAGAATTTCTATCAATATTGTAATGCACAAAAGGATTTGGTGGTGGTGGTGTGTGTGCGAGTCGCCACCTCTGGCCATGATCACCTGGGATCACCTAATGCCACATAGTGGTAAGTCAGGCAGATGAATTTCTGGATTCTTTTTGCTGAGTTATTCTGATCCCAGATTGGGGTAGAGCAGGCAGCCTCCAAGGACCAAGGGAGCAGGAGAATCAAGGACCCAGCAAAAGAGGAGGAAAGGACCTGAGAAGGCTACAGATAAAACAGAGAAGGTTAGGAAATGAGGATGAATGACAGAGTAGTCTAGAGCAGGGCTCTAGATGTTGCTGGACTACAGCTCCCAGAATCCCTTGCCATTACCCATGCTGGCTGGATATGCTGGGAGCTGTAGGCCAGCAATATCTGGGGACCCAAGGTTGGAGAGCCCTGGTCTAGAGGAATTAAGGGGAAAGACAAATGTCAGAGGGAGGAAGCAAACTGGGAGGAATCAGAGGCACATATGGCCAGGAGCTTCAGAGGTGAAGAAGGCTCCAAATCATTCAATGATTATTTGAAATAAGCAGCCACATTTTGGCTGAAGGTCTACTAATCCATGAAAGCTCCTTACAGCTCAATACAGCGAAACCAAAGGAGAAAGTGTTTTCTCACCTGGCTGATTTTTTTTCATGGAAAAAAAGAAGGGGGTTATTCCATTTTATATGTTTTGTCTTCATCAGACAACTATTCAAACAGAATCGATCAGAGCAGGAATAAACAAGGCATTCATTTAGGGCCTAAGTCAACCAACATATTTGGGGAGATGGATTTTGTGCATAACATGCTGAAAATTACCCTCCACCCTTACAATAACTAACATCAATAGAAAAACTCATTTTGGGTGCAAAATTGCCCCTTCATTTTCTTTTCCAATCTGTGCCTAATATCTACATTGAATTCAAGCCTGAACATTTCAGCACATTAAGATTAGCAAGTAGTGTTATTGGGATTTTCTCCCCCATTAGCAATTACATGCTCTTTATCTTACTCCTGTTTGCGCTATATTTGAAGACAACCACTTTTCTTTCTTCTTTTTCTTTTGGTCTTTCTAGCAAAGGGGAAATAATTTGAAAAGATGAGCTAAAAGGCAAGATCATCATACAACATAACCTTGGCAGAAATCAATCCTTCCTAGTTTTTCTTTTAAGAAAGTAAAACAGTGTATGCTTTTATACTACTACGCAGACCAATATGCCTTTTAATAATGGACACAAACAGGACAAAGAGAAATCCTGACTGTATATATTGGCTCTACTCTTGAAGGGCAGCAGTCCAGCACTGCATTGCATGGATCCCATTACAACTGGTAGATGATTCCTGTGAACACAATCCATCGCTGAGTATGGGACAGGGGAAGAGCCGGCCTATAGAGAGCCAGTGTGACATAGTGGTGAGAGTGTTGGACTGGGACTCGGGAGATCCGGGTTCTAGTCCCCGCTCGGCCATGAAACTCACTGGGTGACTTTGGGCCAGTCACTGACTCTCAGCCTAACCTACCTCACAGGGTTGTTGTGAGGATAAAATGGAGAGGAGGAGGACTATGTAAGCTGCCTTGGGTTCCTTGCAGGAAAAAAGGTGGGGTATAAATATGATAGATAAATAAATAAATAAATAAATAAATATTTAATAGGAACTAAACCCAAAGGTGCAATTCTCCCTTTGGAATAGTTTTCCCCACAGTACGTTAACATTATATGTGCTGGACAGCATCAGGTTCACAAGTATGAAACTGACCTTGGCTTTCTGATGTATGCCCTTCAGTATGTTGTTAAACCTATGTGGGCTGGGGAGCAGGGATGACATTCCAGGGAACAGTTAACCACATCATTGGATAATTTCTGGGTAGGTGGGATGAAGACGAATAGCTGTCATAGGGCGATGCAACCAGCTGACATTATCTAAAGTCATCCAAGGCCAAGCAGCTAGATGAGCCCAAAATGGTGGTGGTGGTGGTGGTGTTTTACTCAATACACGCATCTCTAGAGGTCATCCTCTGCAACAGAGCTGCTCCCAGCTAGAGATGCTGCAGAAATTTGCAACAGATTCAAACGAGTTTGGATTTCTATTTTTCCGCCCTGCGGATTCCGCAGCAGAATGGCTTTTGGGGGGTCACAGGGATTCAGCAGACTCACGGACCAGTTTTTCACCTTTGGGGGGGGGAGATCTGTGCGAATTCACATTTGCAGAAGTGCACATTAGTGCAAATGCAAATTAGCTCCAGTAGAATGACATTCCGGTTTAAAAAAAAAAAATTCCAATTCCATCACTGAGCAGATGACAGACTGAAAGATGCCTGACAATCTGCAAAACACAGTCGGAATGGATTCAACAAAATCTGCAGATCCCTACTCCCAGGCTCTGGAACTCCCTGCCGAGGGAGGCTGGGTTGGCCCTCTCTCTTCTCCTTCCGCCAGCAGGCAAAAATACTTTTATTCAGGTAGGCCTTTGACATGCATGTTTCCTGCTGTTGAAGCCAAGGTTGTTTTTTAAAATTGGTTGATGCTGCTTATTTCTTTTTATTGTTGTGTTTTAACTTATTTGTTGTTATGCTATGTTTTAATTAAGATTTTGTTTCTAATCCAGATTGTATTGCTAGCTGACTTATTTATTTATTGCATTTATACCCCACTCTTCAGCCAGAAAAGCTCTCAGAGTGGCTTACAAAGATTAATAATACAGTCCCTGCCCTCAGGCTCACAAACTAAAAGACATGGCACAAAAGGAAAAGGGATTGGGAGGGAGGAGGAAGAATGCAAAACTCAGGCACCAGTTCTTAGTTAAAAAGGTTCTTATAGGTTTTCTTTCTTTTTTCATCTTTTTTGGGGGGGCAGGGAAGGGCAAAACAAGCTCCCTGCAGCTGCTCCCTCTCCAGCTGATGTATGGGGCACCATGCTTTGGCAGAAAGGTGGGATATAAATGAAACAAACAAACAAAAAACAGCTGTATATTGGCTCTAGAATGACCACAGATATCCAAGTAAAAGTTAATAAGACATAATCAAATGAGTTATTGTAAGATTACAATAGGAGACAAGAGAGGGTGAATTGACCTTTTCTTTGTTAGGGAGATTGGCTGATAGTTCTCAAGAGCTAATTTGTTGCATAGGCTAAGAAATACCTGAATGGGGGATAATTTCCTGGCCCCCAACTATGAAGAATGTGATCTGATCTAGATGTCTGCATACTGCATATGAGGAGAGGCTGCTGTTTGAGAGACACACAGAACCAAACTACATCTTACATAATCCTGTAGCACACAGCGGAGGTTTAGCTCTTTTTTTACTCTCATGTAATTGTGTACGGCCCTGATTCAGATTGGGACCATCACGCTCCAGGAGAGGAGAATTAAACCTTCCCTCTATTTTTCCCAAAATGCCGCCCTCTGTGGGAGGGGGGTTAAAAAAAGAGAAAACATCCCAATTGGAGTCAATGGAGGCTTCCCCCACCCTTTTTTAATACCCCTCCGGAGGGTGGAATTTGAGGGGGAAATTAGGGGAAGGTTTCATCTTCCCCTTCTGGAGTGTGCTAGTCCCAATCCAAATCAGGCCTGAGCATGCTTACACAAGAGTAAATAAAATCAGGCCCAGCTACATGCTACACGATTAGTATATGATGCAGTTTGGCCCACAGAAAGCTGGGATTTCGGGCATCTTAGTGTTGGCTGCCACCCTAGATATCTGATGTGGGAGCACTAGATTTTGGTTGGGTAAGCAGCTGAGTAAGCACTGCACTCCTGGAACTTCTCACTGCTCAGAGAAGCAGGGTCAGTATAATACAGTAATCACTGTTACGGCCCGAATGATTCCTGGATGCACAAGTATTCCGCGGCTTGTCCCAAAAGGTGTCAGGCCTTTGAGGGCGTTTGAACTAAACACTCCCAAAGGCTCATGCTTTTTTCTGAGCATTGGATGGGAATGCTTGCAAAAAGCTTGGCCAGCACTAGCAAAGTGCCCTCCGCTACTGCCACCGCCCCCTTTCCCTGCCACAGAGTCTAGAAGCCTATCCTTCTAGGGAAGGGAAGCTGGCAGCAGACACTGATCACACCCAAGCAGAGCATCTTTTCCTGCCAGGGCCTGGTGCTACCAGTCCCAGAACCCCCGGCAGGAAACTGGAAATTCCCCCCAGCAGAAATGAGGCACACAGCATTAATTTCCAGGGATTGTTGCACTGTTTTTTTCTAGTTCCTGGCAGGAAAAGACACTCTTGCCACCTCTTTCCTGTGGTCTAAGCCTAATGTAAATTTATGGGCCATGGCGCAGGGGAACGGGGAGGTGGCAGTTCACAGAACTGAAGCAAGCCTGGGCCCTGATCACCGCAAGCTCATCTTATCCATCTCACAAGCATTCAAGTAAGGGCTCTCTCATTCCTTCACCTGCTCTTGACATGAAGCTGCCTAAATTTTATTCCAGATTGTATTGACTCATTAGCATTTCAAATCAACCCAGAATCCTTCTTCCATGCCATCTCACTTCACTGATCCAAGAGCCACACATTAAACAGCTGTGAGCTAATATCATGCATGGATCTCCCTTATTGACTATAAAAGTTGTTTGTTTTGTGGTAAGTGATAAACACTTTGGGAATCTGAATAGTGACTGATCAAGAAAGAGGGATATTTAAGTCATTCTCCCTTCTTTTCCCCCAGTAAATTAGTTTGAAGCATTTAGGGATGAAGCATTTTAGTATCATAGGATTGGTTAACTTTAAATGATGAAGGGAGAAATTATGGCCTGGATCCGAAAAGCTACTTTGGCGTATATAAATGGTGTACGCATGCCCAATGGATTTTCCATTTAACAACTCCCCCACGCCCTGTTATGAATGGCTTTTGAAATTCCCTTCAGTTTCAAAAGCAGTTTGCCGAAGGACATGAGGGGTGGCTGTTAAAGAAAAACATATCAAAATCCCTTTGAGCTCTTGGGAGTTGTTTCAATCTTTGAATCCTGGCCAGTATTTTTCCACAGTGCCAAAAGGTTTCATTAATGCTGCAATGCTATGCACACTTACCTGTGAGTAAGTCCCCTTGAAGTCAGTGTGGGACTTACTTTTGAGCAAACATACAAAGGCCCATCTTGAAGTTGCAGATATGTTACATGAGCATTGCAAGAAAATGTGGGTGCAAATATTTGCAAACTAAGAGCAACTATAATATGGAACAATAGATGATCAAAGAACAAATTATACCTAGGATACTTGTGGGATACCATTTTGATTCCATTCAACTTTACAGAAATGAGGGATGAAGCCACTGTGCAAATTATACTGTGGATCCAAGTAGAACAATAGAATCACAACATAGATAATAGAATCACAAGAACTCGAGCAATGTTCAGTCCCCATGCTTTGTCAAACTCAACAGAAACTTCCTGTCACCATCCCCTGTATTTGTGTCCATGCCTCATAAATTCCATTAACAAAAACACTCATGCCCATAGAGTGCTATTCTGATGAGCCATGAAACAAACATTCCTCAGTGTTTTCCCTCTAGAGCTGTAAGTACAGTCAGCAATAATATTCTCTATACTGGCGGGGGTGATGGCCTGATGGGGCTCAAATCAGCCACCTGGCAATTCTGTGCCTGGAGCACATTTCGAAGTTCGTAGAATCATAGAAAAGTAGAGTTGGAAGGGGCCTACAAGGCCATCAAGTCCAACAAGGCCATTCAATCCAATCATTCTTCATGAGAAGCTGAGAGTGTCCAAGACTTCCAAAAGTATCAGCATGAGATTGTCTGATAATTCAAACAAGCCACTGAAAATCTATCACCTGGTAAAGACACTGTATCATTTCTATCCTGGGACATGCTTGTTAAACTTGTGGCAAACACAAAAGGGAATGGTAAACAATCATTTTTTCTCTAATTAACACTTGCACTGTCTTCTTTGGAATAGTTGCTGACATTTGGGACTGGCTGTCTAGGGTCAAAATGAAAAATAAACAAACAAACACAAACTCATTGATTTGACCAATGAGGTCTCCAAAGCAAGTTCCCATCTGTCAATGGTTGGTGAAATACTTCCCTAAAACATGGAGTGATTAAGGGAAAGTTCTGTTTTTCTTTTCACTCAAATGAGGGTTATTAAGTCATCAACATCCTGATCATTTTCTGTGATGTGTACGATAGACTGTTAGGAAAGAACAACTTGCTCAGGTGAAGATCTCCTATATTGAGAGGCATACTAGGGGTGGAGACTGATGATGATGATGATGATGATTATTTATTTATTTATTATATTAATATCCAGCCTTTTTTCCTACAAGGAACCCAAGGCAGCTTACATAATCCTCCTGCTCCTCTCCACGCTATCCTCACAACAACCTTGTGAGGTAGGTTAGGCTGAGAGTCAATCACCCAGTGAGCTTCATGGCCAAGTGCAGACTAGAACCCAGATCTCCTGATCACAGTCCAACACTCTAACCACTAGGCCACACTGGCTCCCTGAATATTAATCTCAATTTGACCTTAAGATTTCTTATAGCCAAAGGGAATGCTTAATTAGTTGGGAATGTTCACCATTATTCCCACCACTGTACTCCATTATCCCTTCACCACATCCCAAGGAGAAAACCGTAGTTTATATATCAAAGGCTGCCTGGAGCTCTTTCAAATCATTGGCTCCAGAAAAGCTGTAAAAGACAGATCTCATCTAGGGATGTGTGAAGAATCTGATAGTGGGATGAAAATCTGATGGATTTTCTTGACTCGGCCCTGAGAATTCTGTTCCATTAACCCTGTGCTAGCGCCGACTGGATCCAACGCAAGTTGAGCCAACACACGGACTTTCGTTTTTAAAATGGGCCATGATTTGCATTTATTTTTTTTAAGTCAGGAAAAATTGTTCAAAATTCAGGCCTCCACTCTGCATATTTGTGCAAATTGTGTAGATATGCATAAATTATGTAAATATGTGCAAATTGCATAAATTTGTGCAAATTGTGGAGCAGATGTCTGAATTTTGCACAAATCTGAAGTTACCTGTCAGAACATTCAAGGTGGGTCAGGCGCAGTGTGTGCATATGCAGTGAAAGAAGGATGCTTCCATACTTCCCAGGATAAATGCTATAAGAACAACAACAACAACAACAAGTCATATCTAATGGGTCAGCCCCGACTTGCGCAAATGGCAATTTGCACAAATTTGCGCAATTTTGGTAAAGATGCACAGTTCTCTGCTCCAAATCTGCACAAATATTTTGAGTAATCTTGCGCAAGTCAGGGGAAAAAATCCTGATTTGGCCTGCTTTTGACTGTCGGATTGAAAATATGTCAAAACTCCATCGAGCTCAAAGGGAATGAGTTTTCCAGCGTTGCATATCCCTGATCTCATCTCACCACTAGCCAAACAGACAGATGTACCTGGACAATTATTTAAGCTCTCCTCTATAATCTCTGCCCCTTATGCACTCCCACCCATTCTGCTTTCAGCCCCTCCCGTCTCTACCTACCAAACATCTGCTATCCTTCCCTTCCTGTTACCTCACCTAATGTCACACGTTTCCTCTCCCTTCCTAAGTTCATTCATTTAAGATACTTTTTATCTTGCCTTTGATCCCCACCACCACCAAGGAGGCTCACAAAACGTGAAAGCCAAACAACAAAAACACTTAAAATTACACAATATCAAACAAATTAAGAACGCATCAGCAAGAGGACCAGAGGACAGAGTCCCTAAATGACTCCTCCTTTCATTCTCCCCTGTTTTAATTTTAATAGCTATTAATTGTGTTTTAATTTTTTTTATTATTATTACTATTTTAATAGCTATTTTAACATGTTGTTTTACTTGTTTTTCTGCTGGTCTATGACCGTAATAAACTGACTTTGACTTTCATTCTCCCACACTGACAGCACATCCTATGCAAATTTACTTAGAAGTAAGTCCCATCAAGTTCAATGATATGAGTGGGTAGAAAATGCAGTCAGGATTTTCTGGAAATGTAACCCTTTATTCACAGGCATTCTCCGCCCCTCTCTGTAGTTTTGTATTAAATATATACTATTAAATGCTTAGGAAGCCCCAAGAAACTCAGTCCACCTTATACTACCAGCCTCGGGAGGGAGGCCATTGAATTCATAAGAATAGGTTAGCCATTATGCTTTAATTTAATAAAACCCTTAATTTTTAATAAAATATATTTTTAAACTCACTGTCAGACTGACTATGAGACTGATTTAACATCAAACAAGAGCATATCACAATACCAAGCACAACCACTAGCCTGGCAAATATTGTTCCTCCTGGTTTTGTCCTGCAAAGAACATCTGTGTTCAAATTATACTTTATGACCTCAGGGATAACTGTTTGCTGTATTGATCCAACATTAAAGTGGTAATTTATGCACCCTGCTTTCATACTGGACTATAGCAATGGTTTATTTTATTGACTTTCTGACTGCTCCTTGCATATATATTTTACAGTTGTGGAGAACACTGACAGCAAGGTCATCCCAAGCAGCAGCCATTTCCAGCCTCATTTATTTCCTCCCCCCACCCCCGCTGCCTTCAGGCAATCAATTTGAATTCTGATCTGCAATGTACTACAATATCCATGTGACAAAGCATCTCTTAGATCAAGCTTTCCATTTTGCTTTTGTTTGTTTATAATTTTCTAATCTGGAGGTGAAGATCCCATCAGGGGCTGTTTGTATGGGGGGGGGTGGCTGTAAGGAGTAGGGACTGGAGGTCCCTAGATTTGAGCCAGAGCCCACACAAAGAAGGATGTTGCATGAACAACCCTGCTCAACCTGCATAAGGTTCACCCAGCCAGACATTCTTTTTCTAACAATGGCCAGACAGATGCCCCTTGGAACAGCAAAAACACAGGGCATGGGAAGAGACCTACACATATACAGCCTACTTCACACTGATGCCAAACACATCACCAGCAAGGGGCATGGATAGCATGATCCTGCTCCCCCTGCATCCATTTGTGAAAGTGTGAAGGGGGTCTTTGGGAAGCCCCCTTAGATGTCAAAGAGAAGAACTCTAGCCAAGCCTTCTCCATGACTTCTAGTTTCTTATGGGTGTGCGTGTGTCTTTTTTTTTTTTTTTTTTAAAGAAGAAGCATTCAGTCCTGTGAACAGGATAAATGAATCTGTCAATTTCAGTTTTCCAATCTTCAATTTGGAATCTGTGTCTGTACACATTTTTTTGTGTGCATTTCTTCTACTACATGCATGTTTGTGTGCAATGTTGCCCAACATAAACATTTTTTTACAAGCAGTTTCCCAATAATGCATTTTTAATGTTATTTTCACCAATATACACATTTTTTTCTGTGCACTTTCCCCTAATCTATGCATTTTTGTTTGCATTTTTTTTAAAAATTGGAGAACTCCACTGCAAATTTCGGAGAAGTCCGACTTTCAAAGGATAACTGCATTTCATGTATTGGTTTGAAAGTGTGAAATGAATAGATTTCTCCTACATCCCAAATCTGAAGTGATACAGCCCAGATATGTTTGCCACCTTACCTCTCTCTGTGTATGTTTTGTTTTGTTTTTGTTTTGAGAACTAGGCCTAGCTCAATGGTGGACAACTTGTGGATCTCCAGATTTTTCAGCCTACAAAACCCATCAACCCTAGGCAGCATAGCCAATGGTAAGGCATGTAGGCCAAAACATCTGGAGGGTCACAAGTTGCCCAGCCTTGGCCTAATTCATTAGTAGTTGCACTGAGGTCTGTGGGACAACTTTAAAATTGATGGCTTCAGGTGTGTGGACAAAACACTTCTCCTTTATAAATTTCTATGTCAAGAACTATGTGATTTTTAAAGCTGAATTCTGATAGTGTTGTTGTTCTTCCAAATGCCATAAAATATTAGTTTTCATCCCTTTGATACATGACTTATCTTTAGTAAGCCAGCTGAAATTCACTACATGCCTTCTATATTTTATTGATGTTAGAAAATCTATTCAATTTGATGGGGAAAGATTAAAATGTGAACATGCTCTTGATTTAATTCTCCCATATCAATGTGGAAAGTGTCAAGAGACTAAATGCCATTCTCTAACATCAGCTTCTGGTTGCTAAGTATCCATCAGAAAAGCGTCAAATTGTAATCACTCGCTCTTGGGACTGCTGCTGAAGTGATAGAAGCCAGCATTCTCTCGTTGTTAACATGGATGATAACTATGTTGAGCATCAATTTATTTCCCTCTTTGTGGTGCCAGTAACCTTATTTATGGACATCTTTGCCTTCAAAACGAAGACTGTGTTACATAGTATGCAGTGGTAGGATGCATTTGTGGCAAGGTTTTCACATCCTAGCTTTAGATGTGGGAAAACCTTCTCAGATATTAGAGGGATTTTACCCTGACCAAGTCCAAAAGTTCCAGCAAAATTTCACCTAGGGATGCTTCCACATTCTCATCTGAATTTCTTCTTGGACTTTGGAACTCTTAATCACCCTGTATTAGGAATTCTCCATTATTCTGTGCCTCCCACCCACCCTAAATATTGTACAGAGCACTGTGCATGCACAGTTTGCTGCAATTTTCACTACTTTCAATTCTCTCATAATTTCCTCCCCGCTGCACACACACCACCACCACCAACAAGATTCCTGATGTGCATATGTGCATTGATAAAACACTGGAAAAAGCGATCTTGACATGACTGCAGCGTGATTGCAGGGATGCATCTGCACATCAGTAAAAACACTGCACAAAAAGTATCTTGATACAATCATTCATACTTCATGTCATTCACATCATGATCGGGGTGTTTTTGTTTTGCTTTTTTGCATGCTTTGCAGTTTTTAAATCAATGCACACGTGAACATTGGTAACACAAAATGGGGAGGGGGAAGCAGAATGACTGAAAGAACTCACAACTGTGGGAAACTGCACAGGTTCAAGTTTGTGGAATTATTTTTTAGAAATTCTCCTAGTTCAATGGAATTCAAAAGGAGTGAAATGCAGGGCAGAGTAAACCCACAGAACAATACAGGAATAGTACAAGGGAAAGTCACATCCTTAATTTCATCCACTTTCTCCAGGTCTCTCTCCCTGCCACATGCACATACACATGGAGATGCAGGTGCGCGCATACACACACACACACAGAGAGAAACTTCCCCAAATCATTATCAACCATGAATAAAAAGAATTCCTGTCATTCCACTAAGTAAGCACACCATGGGACACCAAACTATGCAGGAGGGAGAACATGCCTGCCTGCCAAGAGCCACATGAAACATTCTTTGCTTTCAAGAAAATATCCTATGGCTTAGGATGCAATCCTATGCATGTTAAGACAGAAAAAAGTTGTACAACTCCCAGCATTCCCCAGCCAGCATGGTATTCAAATAATTTCATTGCCCAGCTCATTTGGAGCATTCTAAATTTCCATGAATAAAAAGAATCAGCTCTAAGTTGATGCACAGTTGATAAAACTAAGGAAAATTGCACACTCTCATAACATCCAAGCAAAACATTGTTTTGAGGGGATAAGCAACAATATATATACAATATAAGCAATAATATATAGCCCAGAATAGTAGAAAGAAAACATCAAAGAGCTTTTGCTGACTACATATTCAATGAGGTGAAGTATTCCACATTTATTTATTTATTATATTTATACCCCGCCTTTTTTCCTGCAAGGAACCCAAGGCAGCTTACATAATCCTCCTCCTCCTCTCCATTTTATCCTCACAACAACCCTGTGAGGTAGGTTAGGCTGAGAGTCAGTGACTGGCCCAAAGTCGCCCAGTGAGTTTCGTGGCCAAGCAGGGACTAGAACCCGGATCTCCCGAGTCCCAGTCCAACACTCTCACCACTACGCCACGCTGGCTCTATTATTGCTCTATATCATTGTTCTCCAACCTTGGGTCCCCAGATGTTTTTGGCCTACAACTCCCAGCATGCCCCAGCCAACGTAGCTGGCTGGGGCATGCTGGGAGTTGTAGGCCAAAAACATCTGGGAACCCAAGGTTGGGGAACACTGCTCTATATTAACCTGATTTAAATAAAGAGAGAGGGGGGGAAACCTGATAGCAAAAGCAAACCATGTCAAATATACTTCACTTAGTCTTGATTTTTTTTCCCCAAGGGGAATTTTGGTAGGGATTTCTTGGGACTCTCTCTGTAGTGTGGCTTGACCTTAGCTTCTTTAGCTTTTGCTGCAAGGCTCTCATATTTGGATAGAGTTTCCTACATGCATTGAACTAAAGAGTTCAGCTGTCTGTGTCATCTAATGCAGAGAGAGCCCTAGGGTTAATGTTTGTGGAATTCATTTAATTTCCCTCAAAATTCCAAACTTCTCTTCGTAGCAAACACACACACACACACACACACACACATATATATATGTATATATATATATATATATGTGTGTGTGTGTGTGTGTGTGTATATATAACACAACAGTGTCTCTTTTCCAGGTTGTATTTTAAAAAGGAAAAAAATCTAATGTTTGTTGATCAATATGCAGACTACATAATTTTCACAAGAATCTTTCTGGCTAACAAGCCCATTTCTAGTGCAGTTGAACACAGGGCCTCCAAGTTGCTCAGACCAACAAGCAAGTTTGACCTGGAAGTTCTTATAGGGACCCAGCAGTATCACCTGACCTAACCAGGCCTATCACTGAAAGGAGGTTTCCTTGCCAGTGTGGCTAGTTAGCCTGCAGTTTCCTCCTTTGGCAGATCTGGGTGGTGGAGCACATGCTGAATCCTTGTATGACATTCTTCCCATTGTCAGTAAAAGAACTGGTGTGGGCTTGCGTGATCCCTAACTAACACACAGAGACAAACACGCACGCGCACGCGCACACACACACACGTGCGCGCGCGCGCGCACACACACATCAAACACTTCCACACAAGCTGGGCACTGCTAGGACATTATCCCTGCCTCCCCTGGATTCATTTAGTATTTTGACTTGGCTTTGGGTTCTATTTCCTGTTAGACTTTACCCACAGTGCACGTTAAATATCTATATCTTTCTATTGGGGGTTAATGCAGTACTATAGGTTTTGAAAATGTCTCCCAGAAATTCAGTGTAACTTCTTTTGGCCAACAGCCATGCTTGCGCACATACACACACACAGTGCATGTTCCTAGAAGATTATCACAAAGAGGCATATGGAAACCTAGTAACTTATTATTTCACAATCACATCAAGCTTCGAATAAAACCCTGGTTAACTTAAGCATTTTATATCCCCAAAGACACAGTGTTGGGTTGGCCTTTTAAAGGCCAGCTAATCAGTAAACTGAACTTGGCAGCCATATCGCTCCACTCAAGGGCCAAAGAATCTGGAGTAGTAAAGCACTGCAAAGTCAGCTCTGAACTCGTTCACAGACATGGAGACATGGAGTGCAGGGTGGTCAAGATTTCTTGGCACATCATCATCCTAGCAAAGCTTTGGGAACTGCGTGACCACAGCCTGTTCCTTCCTGGCTGCTATTATCTCATTGTAGATTTGGAAGGCAGTCATGCTGAAAGCTGGATGAGTGGAGCTGGCCAAGGTCCTGAACTTCCTTGGCTAACTGAAATGCATTTAGCATTGTGCATTTTAAACCGTAGATAAGCCATTTTAAATGTACTTCATTCAAACATATATTTGATGCTTTTTGTTTGTTTGCGTTATGGAAGTGGTGGGTATCCGAGTGTTGGGGTGGCTGGATTTGGGGTAGTTTCTGGGATTGAGAGGAGGACTTGTCAGACAACATCCATGTTCATAACCCAGACAAAACCCTAGGGCCCATGGCTTCCACCTACTCCTTATTGATACAATGTATTTGCTATTTTCTCTGTGACACTGCAAGTTTTAAATGTATTGTATATGTTGATTTAACATAGCTGCTATACAGAACCATTCAATGTAAGTAACATAATTCCAGTGCTATATTCCTATCCATCTAACTTATGAAAGAGAAGACAAGCAGCTCTCTGTTGCTGCTGCCATTTTGTCTGTGATAGTGCCATGTTGGTTCTTCTTCGTGGTCTCTGTGCTTCACACACATATGGGTTCTCTGCGCCTGCGCTGAGATCGATCGGAACTTCTTTAGCTGAGCTGAACTGGGCGGGAGCCCCTCCCCTTCGCGCGTGCTCCTTAGCGCGGCTCCCGCCCGTCTCCTCAGTTCCTCTTCGACCGCCTTTGCGACCAGTCGATAGGTTCTTCTTCTCTTCACTTTCGAGTTTTCAAGCTGAGTTTGTTAGTCTTTCTATTAATCTAAAAAACTTTGTTCTCTTCATAAACTTTCTATTTCTTGATTCTCTTTCGGCCTATACTTTCATTTTTCAAAAAAAAAAAAAAAAAATATCTTCAAAAAAATCCTACCTAAAACCTTCTCTCCCCCGTTCTTGTCCTAGTTACTGTATTATTCTCTATTTTTCTTCCTAATCTAATCTCTAACTATGCCTCTCAAGGCACCATTTAGAAAATGTCAGCGGTGTGGGACTAAAATCCCCCCCACTGACAATCACTTACTCTGCCTGCTGTGTCTCAGACAGGGACACGTCGTGGAGTCCTGCAAGCATTGTCAGGCCTTCACTAAGCAGGCCAGAAAAGCCCGCCAAACGAAATTGAGGGCCCTTTTGTGGGAGCAATCCCTGTCAGCAAAAGGCCCCACTCCAGAGGAACGGCCTGGGGGATCCCAGCCTGCCAAGAAGCCGTTAACGGACACGCTAACGGCAAAGAAACTGGCAAAGAAGGCTCGTAAGGATAAGGTGAAACGCCTTAAGGAGAAAATGGCGGTTGAGTCTGAGGAAATGGCGGGCCCGTCGACTTCGTCCACTGTGGTGGTATCGAAGCGTACGGTGGCGATGTTTGAGGCTCTGACTGGTGCTCGAGATCGAGCTTCGGGACCGATTGCCCACCAGTCCACCCCGGCCCCGACTACGTCTCCTCGGGGCCGAGAGATCGCAAAAGAGCCGATGACTGCGGCAGCTTCCCTGTCGGAGGGAGAGCTTGTGGCTTCGCCAGCCCAGCTCGAGGAGCAGACGACATCGGACAGACCCCGTTCGGGCTCGAGGGGTCCTCCACCGCTGCTGTCTCCGTCGGTTGGGTACGCAGAGGAGCGTCAAGAGCACCGCCGCCGATCACGATCCCCGCATTATCGGGCTCGTGACTCGGTCTCCATGACTTCGAGCCATCGATCTCGTCTCTCCCGATACCGAGATGAGAGGTCAAGGTCTCGCTCCTACTACTCGGGATCGAGTTCTAGGAGTTACTACTCGAGGTCGAGACGCTCACCGAGACGCGAGAGGTCTGAACGTCACTACTACCACAGGCGTTCAGTTTCTCCGGACAGGCACCGGAGTCGGAGGCATTCTCCTTCACCTCGACGAGATGCGGCTGTGTCTCGTGCCCCGGCTGAAGTGGTGAGAGAGCCGATTGCGTCGACATCGACGGCTCAACCACAGACTCTCGTACGTCTACCGGTTGCGACTGATGTTGTTGGCCACTCCTCGTCGGGATCGGCATACCTGTCGGATTCGGACTCGGCGGCTTCCTCCTCCCACTCCACTTCGCCGGACGCGCAGGTGGAGTCTAAGGATGTGGTCTCCCCGTCGGAGGACATGGGGAGTTTCGCTGAGCATGTCAGCCGGCTGGTGACTGCTCTGGGAGTCGAGGCGAAGTCTTCGAAAGGAAAGGCCAAGGATGACATTTATGCTGTCCTTAGGACGACACAGTCGAACCAGCTGCTCCTTCCATTCCTGCCGACACTGTTGGAGACGGTGCAGGAGACCTGGAAGACTCCGGCCTCAACTAAACCGACGGCCAAACGCCTGGAGTCAATGTACAAAATCCAGGAGGAAGGAGCGAAATTCCTGTTTTCTCATCCGACCCCGAACTCGCTAATAGTCAAATCGGCGCAGTCTCGTGGGGGGAAACAGCATACCACTCCGGCAGATAAAGAGGGTAAGACACTAGATTCCTACGGCCGTAGGATCTACTCATCGTCTTCCCTCGGACTCAAGATATCTAACTACGAGGCGTTGTTGGCTAGATATCAAATGTACATCACGGAGAAGCTGGGAGACCTCTGTGATTATCTGCCGGACGACAAGAGGGACCTGGCAGCTCAATTGGTTAAAGAAGCGACTAGCATCGGTGCCCTGCAGATGAATACAGCAAGGCACCAAGTCGACAGCCACGCCAGGTCGATGGTCGGTTCCGTGGCTTTGCGGAGGCACGCATGGCTTCGCTCTACCGCCCTGACTCCCGACGATAGGGTGAAGATCCAGGACCTCCCTTTTGACGGCGAGGGGTTGTTTAATTCCTCCACGGACGACTCCCTCGACTCTGCCCAGAAAGCTCTGACGACGGCGAAAAAGATGGGGCTTATCCGCCAACAACCGTCCCAGAGTTTTCGTCCACGACGTTGGTCTCGATTCCCGTTCCCAGCCAGACAGTACCAACAGCCAGGCCAGTACAGGAGCGGGAACCGAAGGCCCGGAGCACCGCAGCCTCAGGCGCCGCAACGCCCGTTCCAGCAGCGGTCCAGAGGCACCAGGAGGGGAGGCGACGCCGGCCGGCGTCGTCTTTGACTGCCTCGCCGTCCCAACCGTGCTGTCATTGACTCACCACCTCGACACCTCTGCACTACCTCAGACTACTCTCTTCGGCTCTCGACTTTGCCACCACCTCCAATCGTGGAGGACCATCACGACGGATCGATGGGTACTGCGCATCGTGGAACACGGTTACAGGATCGAGTTCGGAGTTCTCCCCCCATTTCTCGGGATCAAGACCACCCGTCCAACTCGGGTGCTGATGGAGGAAGTTTCTACCCTCCTTTGAAAAGGAGCGATACAGCCAGTCCTCACAGAAGACTCTCAGGACGGGCTATACTCCAGGTACTTCATCGTGAAGAAAAAAGGAGGAGGACTCAGACCGATCCTGGACCTTCGGACTGTAAATCTTTTTATCCCACCGAAAAGATTCCGCATGGTCACGCTCCAATCGATCCTCCCGCTACTCCGAAGGAGCGATTGGTTTGCATCCATCGACCTCAAGAATGCATACTTCCACATCGCCATCCACGAGGACAGCCGGAAATACCTTCGGTTCCGAGTGGGGGACGACTCCTACCAGTTCGTCGTTCTTCCATTCGGACTTTCCACCGCGCCGAGGGTATTCACGAAGTGTGTGGCGGTGGTGTGCGCAAGTCTAAGGGCAAGAGGCATCACCATCTTCCCCTACCTCGACGATTGGTTGCTGGTGGCATCCTCGAGGGTCGAGCTCCAGAGGGCTCTCAATCACACTCTCGATCTTATGCTCGAATTGGGACTTTGTCTGAACGCGGAGAAGTCGGTCTTACAGCCGACAAGAGAGATCCAATACATAGGGGCAAGGCTAAGCGCGTTCGATGGTCGAGCATATCTCCCAGACGACAGGGCGTTCAAACTGATCTCCCTTGCAAGCAAAGTGTCCAAACAATCGGTGACATCAGCTCATGTCGTACAAAGACTTCTGGGGCACATGGCCTCGACCATCGCAGTCGTACGCTACGCGAGGCTTCGCATGCGACCTCTTCAGACCTGATTTGTTCAAGCCTTCGAACCAGAAAAGGACAGACCTTCTCTTCGTCTACAACTCCCACGAGCCGTAAGAGAGTCTTTGAGGTGGTGGCAGCAGGAATCAAATCTACTCGACGGGGTACCATTTCAACCGCCGGTACCGAGCAGGATACTGACGACGGACGCATCCTTACTAGGATGGGGGGCCCACTCCGGCGACCACGTCGTACAGGGCACATGGTCTCCGACGGAGGCCTCCAAGCATATCAATTGGCTGGAGCTGATGGCTGTTTGGAGGGCGCTCCGAGGAATGGAACATTATCTCACCGGACATCACATACAGATCGTGACGGACAACACCACAGTGGTGGCTTATATCAACAAGCAAGGAGGCACCAAATCCATGCGCCTCACACGACTGACTATGCGACTCTACGAATGGGCCCTCCTTCGTCAGATGTCATTTGTGGCGATCCATATCGCTGGAAAGACGAACGTACTGGCGGACGCACTGAGCAGAGTGTCTCTGCACTCACACGAGTGGGAACTGAACAGGCAAGTGTTGACTTCCCTATTTCAACAGTGGGGTTGACCGGACATGGACTTATTTGCAACCAGCGAAAACGCAGCATGTCCACTGTTCTGCAGCAGGGCAGGGTCGGACCCGAAGTCGATAACCGACGCGTTCCTGTTGGAATGGAGCAACGGGTTTTACTACCTATTTCCTCCAATTCCTCTCCTAACACGAGTACTAGCCAAGATATCGCTAGACAGGACAAATTGCATACTAGTTGCTCCGTGGTGGCCGAGACAGCCTTGGTTCGCCCACTTGCTCAATCTGTCCCAGGGAGATTATCTGCATTTACCGACTCGAGACGATCTGCTGACACAGCACCAGGGCAAGGTACTTCATCCGAATCTGCATCCCTTAAGCCTCACAGCATGGAGGATCAGATAACGATGGATACGGACCTGTCTGAGGCGGTTAAAGACGTTTTGCTGGCAGCACGCAAACCTTCGACAAGGCTTTCTTATGAGAGGAAATGGCAAGCTTTCTCCAGCTTTGTCGCGGCTTCGGGTAAAGACCCCGCAGCATGCTCGGTATCCACTGTCCTCGATTTTCTGCACTCGTTGATGACCCGTGGACTAAAATTTTCATCAATTAAAGTTTATTTGGCTGCAATTACGGCTTATCGCGCAACTTCTACCGGCATGTCACTATTTGTCCATCCCCTAGTGAAGCAGTTTTTGAAGGGATTAAAAAATTTATGTCCTCCAACGAGGAATATTACACCGGGATGGGACCTTCAACTGGTTTTGAAGGCACTAACAAAAGCGCCGTTCGAACCCATGGCGAAGTCGGACCTACGCCTTCTGTCGCTCAAAACCCTGTTTCTTGTGGCGATTACATCTGCAAGGCGCGTTGGCGAAATAGCTGCACTCAGAATTGATCCTCCGTATACTACCTTTCACAAAGACAAAGTGGTTTTGCGGCCAGATATATCATTTCTTCCCAAGGTCATCTCTGTGTTTCACCTGGGTCAGGACATTATACTTCCAGCATTCTTTCCATCACCAACGTCGGATGTCGAGAGACTTTTACACAGCCTCGATGTCCGTAGAGCCCTAGCCTTCTACAAGGCGCGTACAGAGCCCATAAGACGCACTCAACAACTTTTTGTCTGCTACGGCCCACCGAAAAAGGGCTGCCCCGTGTCGAAACAAAGACTGTCCTCATGGCTGGTCGACACTATTAAATTGGCATATCAACTTGCCGATCGCGTTTTACCGGGCTCAGTAAGGGCACATTCTACGAGAGCCATGTCGACTTCGACGGCATTTGGCAGAGGAATTTCTCTATCGGACTTGTGCAGGGCGGCAACTTGGTCTTCACCCTCCACCTTTATCCGCCACTACCGCCTCGACATTCGAGCCAGGGCACAGAACGCTTTCGGGAGAGCGGTCCTATCATCGGTCACCATCTGACTACCGACACCGACCCACCTCCGGTAAGTCAGCTTGCTAATCTACCCATATGTGTGTGAAGCACAGAGACCACGAAGAAGAAGGACAGGTTGCTTACCTGTAACTGTAGTTCTTCGAGTGGTCATCTGTGCATTCACACAACCCGCCCTCCTTCCCCTCTCGGTGTCTGCATCGAGTTCGATGGATACCCAGGTGGAAATGGGATGGTCTGTTTTCATTATGTTTTTTCCTTTTATTTGGACGATCTCGATTATATCGGGATCGAGACTTTATCTATCGATCTCGTGGACATCGAGTTCGATAGTCTGTTATATTGTCATTTCTTTTTAAACAATCTCGATTTGCTCGGGATTGAGTCCTCTTTTTTCTATCGATCTCGTAGCCATCGAGTTCGAGGGGGTGTAGTAAAGCTCTTTTTTTTCCTGAATCAACCTCGGTTCCAAGGGTCGCAATAGGCGGTCTCAGGGAACTGAGGAGACGGGCGGGAGCCGCGCTAAGGAGCACGCGCGAGGGGGAGGGGCTCCCGCCCAGTTCAGCTCAGCTAAAGAAGTTCCGATCGATCTCAGCGCAGGCGCAGAGAACCCATATGTGTGTGAAGCACAGAGACCACGAAGAAGAACTACAGTTACAGGTAAGCAACCTGTCCTTTCTTCTTGGCCCAAGAAAGTGGCAAAAGATATTGGAGGCAGATGACAGCAAAGAACAGCTGTTGTTATTCGTAAGGATTCCAAAACTGTGATGTCAGATCATTTGGTGGACAAAATTACAATCCATTTTCAGCCAACTGAAATGCTATTCCTTTGGCTCCTCTTCCTTTTTTAGCTGCCCCTCTATTTTGCAGGATTGCTGAAACACTGACATTGTATTCATTTATACTTGCAAATGACCTTATCCTAGTAAAGGGCAATGTATATGCTCTCCGGCCTCGAGTAGAACCTGTGACCCATTACATGCCACATGACATTATTGACAAACAAACTGGGATTTGATGAGTAAAGATCACTGTCTTGGATGTGGAGCCCGGGGGAAAGACAAGTTGACAGGACTTATACATCAGCTCCAGAAGTCTCCTTCAAGATTAGAAATTATTAAAACGATCCCAAGTGACTGTCTTCAAATTAAGAAGGAACATGGAATGACAAGGAAGACAAAATGCTCCTGAAATTTCAGGTGTACGTTCACATGCAACAGTTGGCATTCATATTCATATGATATCAAGAGGACAGAACAAGAAAAATGAGATAGAAAAAGTAACTCTATCAGCTACCAAGGATGTTGGAGAGTCCTTGGTCTTGAGTCATGAGTCGAGTCACGAGTATTTGAAGTTTGAACCCAAGTCTCGAGTCCAAGTCCTTGGTCCAAAATGGTGACTCACGAGTCACTCGTCACTCCCAAAGCTGACTCCACGAGTCCCTAGTAAAATCAATGGGGGGGGGGGTTTCCCCGAACAAAATAAGGCTATTTCAGATGTGTGGCTTAAATAAATTCTAGGCACAAGTGTGCCTTTTTATTTCAAAACGCTGCAACTGATTTTGGCAAGAACAGACCAGGCAGAAAAACCCAAAATAACCAGGCAGGCAGAGGAGGCAGGGAACCCCAAAGCAGGCAGGCAGAGGCCTTTGTCTTGGACAGTTCAAACTGTGGAACTGGTCAAGAAGAGACCAGGCAGGCAGAGGAGGCAGGGAACCTCAAACAGGCAGGCAGAGGCAGCCAAACCCAAAATGTCTGAAAGGTTGCATTTTAGGAAAATGATTTAAAAAAATAAACTTGCTGTACATGTTGCATTTGAGGAACACGATTTTTTCTAAATCTTTGGCCCCCATTCTGGAATGGTGAGGTCTCATCACAATTCCACCCTTGCTGAACACTGAACACCCACTCTACTGACCAAAGAGAGTCAGTAGTGAAAATGCCCAAAGAGAGAGGAGAGAGAGAACCTACATGCACTGGCTTTAGAAAAGCCCCTTCCCCTTTAGATATTTTATGGTCTTTCCCTGGAGAAAGAAGCTGGATTACAAAATGCTTCATTCTTAGTTCGAGAGCTACTGGGGGTCAAGCTTGCTTTGAAGCTATTGCCTCTGCCCTAAAGCCCTTACTCTTGGCTGAATGTTACACAGTGCGGAGGAAAGGATCTCTGCACGTGTAGATAACCACTCTCTCTACTTTGTAGTTATATTACTACAGTTATATCCGGAAATTCATCCCCTCTCTGCCCCTACGCTTTAAGAACCTAATGTGTGAACAGAATGCTGGACTAGATGGATCCTTGGTCTGATCCAGCATGGCTCTTCTTAGGTTCTTAAAGAGTAGGGGTGGAGAGGGGATGAATTTCCAGCAAGCTTGATCCCTTACAATTGTAATTTTTTCAAAACTAAACTTTGTTGGCAGTGCTTTTTTTTCACTCCAACACCCTGGTGTTGAACTAGAGATGCAGCCATGAGCAACAACAAATAAAGAATTATGAGTGATGAAGAGTTCTGTGTAACTGAAAAGCTTGCATCTTCCCACATCAATAGTAAATGATCCAACAGAGCGGGGGGGGGGCATGGGAAAGCACTTATTTTTGTATCGCTTAGGGCAGATCTGCACAACAAACCTGTATTTGTGTTTATACCAGTTAAACTATGGTGGGGAAGGTATGATTTTGCAGCATGCAACCCTACACATCTGCTCAGAAACAAGCCCCACTGTTTTCAGTGGGGCTTTACTTCCAGGTAAATGTATCAAGGATTGCAGCCTAAACCAGTTCAAAAATCTGTCATGCACAGATGCCTTCGCTTCAAGGTAAGAAAAACCAAAATATTCCTTAAGGTGGCAGATCGTTAGACCGCCCCACCTTCTTAAGATTTGTTTTACCTTTCTATGAAAATAATAATTACCCCACCCACCCACCAATTAAAAACAACAACAACTCAACTACACAAACCTTTTGTAAAAACGGATGAGAAGGGGGGGGGGGAAATCAAACAAACTTTGTAGTCATGAGTTTTATTTAAGTTCCTTGGAAAGTGGATGGAATTGCCTGGAAGAAACCTGCCTTGGCAGAACACACACAGAAACACACACACACACAGAAACACACACACAGCAATTTAAAAAAGAAAGAAAGCAGCTAACTTAACTCTTTTTGTAAGTTTCTTTCCCCTCTCCAGTGCTGCCTACCTCGGCTTCTCCTGTCTTCCAGCTGCTCTCCTGTCCTCCAGCCGCTCTGCCTGGCTCCACGGCTACTGGAGCAACATTTAAATGGTTCCACCTGCACCGACGTGGTGCAGTATGAAAAAGGGACTGGAAACAGGGACTTGGAACTTTTGTTCCAAGTCCCGAGTCGAGTCTAGAGTCCCATTAAAAATATAGGGACTCGAGTGGGAGGGAAGACTCAGTCCGACTCATGAGTGGAGTCTTGGAGTCCGAGTCCCCATCCTTGTCAGCTACTAGTATCACTTCTAATTGCCACCTGCCAGGAAACTTGATAGAGAAGAATGGGACAGGATTTATTAAGCTCTGAGTGCTGTAAACTGTTAAGGGGTTCATTACAACATGTGTTATGACCAGTACACATTGTCCAAGGATGGAAGCCCATACTTGGAAATGATAACATCTCCCTATACAGTTTAAAAGCCTACAGTTTCTCAGCATGAATTCCAAAGAGTTAGTCCCCATGTGTCTGTTCAGCCATGTGTGGCACTGAATTAGGATGATTGACGAACGGCATGAATCTTTTCCCTCTGCCATGCACACAGCTTCCAGTCTGAACCATCTCCACAAATACACCTGATCGCATGGATGTCCAGCCATGCAATTTCTCCTCCTCAACTAAGAGGGGAAGAATCATGTGAACCAGACCTCTCACGTATTGGTTGCTCACACAGAGGACCCAGCTGACACTAGAAGTTGTGAAAAGGTACATGTGCCACCCTTCAACAATACTATTTGAGTGCTAGCCCTAGCTGAACGGACTGGGGCTGAGTTTTTCATCAAGAGTATTGTGAGCTTAGTTGCTAGAACTGGACCCAAGAAGCATAACAGACCATCCCCCTCCTAAGGCCCACAGCCACCAGAATCATTAAAATACACAGGTCATCCTCTTGACTCTTTTTATCAGCCAAAATATGGCAGATGAAAGTCCATACAAAAATGTGCATGTAGATAAACATTCCCAGTGGTTGCTCTAAGACAGCTCACTTTCCATGGACATGAACACATACAGAACATTCTATTTGAACTGTCACTCATATGAATTGCCTTGAGATCCTCAGAAAAAGGGCAAGATAGAGATATAAGAGGGAAGGAGGGAGAGAGAGGGGGTCTAGGTTAGGGATCAGGAACATCTGGGTGGATAAATAGGAATTTTACCAGTTACTTCAATGGGAAGTGGACTGTACTAGCGGTGAGTATTAGTGTCTATTTTTCGGTGCTGGCACACATCCCAAGCCCTTGAGAAGGGGAGGAGCAAAGGACAAAGAAAGAAAGAACGAAAGAAAGAAAGAACGAAAGAAGCTGAATATCGGCAAAACAAGCCAAATTCACTAAGTGCTGACTTCTTCACCAAGCCCCTGATCAGCAACTAGTTTGCCTGGAGTGTTCACAAAGAATGAATGCTGGTTCAGACTCCCCATCCCAACACCCTGAAACAGGGGTGGACAACTTTGGGAGGTCCAGGGGACATTTTTGGCCCTGGACACCACCCCATAGACTATAGTTTGCAGGGCACTCTAAGGATATTTGGGGGGGGGCAGCATCCATAAAACTACAAAAGGGTCAAATTTGGCATATTTTACTTTTGAAAATCATTTTGGGGCACCCCACAAATTCAGCAGGAAACAGCAGAGGGTCACATTATGCCTGTGGGCCATGTGTTGCCCACCTCTGCCCTAAAACGACCTGCCAAAAAGGCATTACCAAAGACACCACTAGGTGGCAACTGCGGAAGGAGGAGAGCAGGCAACATCCTTCAAAGGGCCATACATGACTCAGAGACTTTTAGTTGTTGACCCCTAATTTAGGCACTAGCTACTAAAGATGGAGAAATATGTCAAGTTTGATTCTGCTCAGTTTCTTCTTTTTCCAACATTATGTTCATTCTGTCCCATTTCTGTATCAGTTTGCAAACTTAACATGAACGTTCGTATATATTTTTGGGCACATTTCTCCTAATATAAGCATTTTTGTACACACTTTTCCCAATATACAAGCATTTTTGCAAGCAATTTCCCCTTAACATAATGCATTTTTGTTCATAGTTTCCCCTAAAATATGCATTTTTGTGCACATTCTTTTGAGTTGCAAACTGCATTGCAAAAGTGCAAAAATATAGCCATAGAACTGCCTTCTGGTTCATGTGTAGGCTTGGGAAGTATAACTTTGGTAAGTTCACATTAAAATGTGAATCATAATGTGAATCAAACAAATTTCTCACCCATTTTTACCAGCTACCAGGAGTATCTGCTGTGCAAGAACAAAAACCACAGTGCCTTTGCTCACTAAAATATTCATCTTATGGGGGTTTGTGAAGCACACATGTCCAGATATTATGACAAAGGAATTCAGCTTAGAAAATGTAATCAATGGAAATTAGAATTAGTTTTCTCACATTACATTTAAAGCTCTATCTATAAGAATTTATATAAAGCTAATGTTACTAAAGGCGCAATCATATGCAAATTTAGAAAGAAAAAAGACCTACAATTCCCAGCATGCCCCACCCAGTGGGCTGGGGCATGCTGGGAGTTGTAGGCCTTTTTTCTTTCTAAACATGCATATAATTGTGCCCTTAAAGGCTTTAAGGGAAGAAAGAATTTCACAACATGGTTGGGTTTATCAATAGAAGAAAATGAAGACAAATATTTTGAGACTTGAATTTCAAGCAAGGTGTAGAGGAACAACCAATATTGCAATATTCAAAAATGTGTGAGTACTACTAGCTTTAGCAGTATAATTGCAGGAAATAAGCACTTCATAAATATTAATTTGGTCTATTGTCTGCAGGTGCAACTGATTTTCTAAAAATGCCAAAGTGTAGTAATTACCACTCAGAGTATTCGTTATCTATCTACTTTCCAATTTGAGCAAATGGAAAAGACATTTATTCATTAGATTACATGAAACAAAAACATACATACAAAATTGGCATGGCAATTGCTCTCTGAGGGCTACCCAATCCTTGAAACCTTTAATGCATCTTACTCATTATACAGCCCAAATAAATGCAGTGATTAAGTCTTCCATATAGATTTTGAGGGCTACTAATTGAAGTGGTGTATTCTATAAGATTCACAAACTTGGCTGAACTTTGAGAGGCTATTCCAACCTAAGATCATGGCTAAGCAAGAAGGTAGACCTTTCTAAACTACTGAGTCTAGGACAAATACACTGATTTTTGTGTAACATCTTAAATGTATTTGACAGGGCTGTACATGGAACTTCTGCCACAACCTGAATAGCATAAGACAGACCTTGTACACAGAGGTGGCCTTAAAAAAGCCGCCATGTGGTTGGAAGCTTTCAACTGGCTGTAGTAGTTAATACATCCTCCAGGTGCTACAATTATATGGAGAGGTGAGTCCCAACCCAACCCTCTTCCTGCAGTGCCACCCACCTACTTAATCCTTGAAACAACAAGGATTATTTTTGCAGCACCAGAAAGGATTAAGGAAGACTCAGCATCTCCCTTGTTCCTCTCTGGTGCTACAGGAAGAATACCTCCAAGAATACTTCATAGAATGCTGCAGGGATAGTAAACATGTGCTCAGCAGCATGTAGAGGAAAGCCAGCTAGAATGAGGATCTATCAGAATCAATAGCTGCTATGGCCAGCCAGAGGCTTCAGACCATGTGGTGACTCTCTTTTAAGCTCCTGTGTGTACTGGGCCTTAGAATTTTGGTTTCAACCTGCAAGAATGCTCAGACATGATATTTGGGGCTCCCCTACTCCAATTATAGGATCTCCTTGCAAGATGGCCGTCTCAAAAGCTGTTGGTCCAATCTTCCCTCAGTTTGATCATATTCTATCAATACAAGCACAGAGTGCATTCTATGAAACTGGATATGGAATGATGTGCAAACTGAAGAGAAATCCCTATTCTTTTCCTGTATCTATTTCAATAACTTCAAGGCAGCATCAAGTAATCTGTTTAAGTCAGTGAATCTTTTCATAAAATCGTTAGTTAAACGATGCAGTTTAGAGACATGTTGGAGTTACTAAAATGTCCATTCTTCAATTCCCATTATTTAAACAGAGAACATGCTATCATTATAATTCATTAAGCTAGGACATATAATCTTAATATACAAATCACCAGTTATCAATTAAAAGGGACTAAATAATGGAAGTAGCTTCTGTTTCTGAGTGCATCTTTGAAGGATATAGTACATTCTTAGGCCACAAGAATATACAAGATCCATCAATTTATAAAATACCTAGCTTCTCTGCTACTGTATTTCAAGAGAAAACTGTGCAACGTTCGAGGAATATCTGTTTAGTACCCCCCAAAAAAGATGCAAATAAATGGCTTAGAAAACAATGAATAGTTGTGACTATTATACGGTTAAACGAAACTAACTCACACACACACACACACACACACACCAATGATAGAGAAACCACGCTGGGCATGCTGGGAGTTGTAGGCCAAAAACATCTGGGGACCAAAGGTTGGAGAACACTGATATAGAGCAATAATAGAGCCAGCGTGGCGTAGTGGTGAGAGTGTTGGACTGGGACTCGGGAGATCCAGGTTCTAGTCCCTGCTCAGCCATGAAGCTCACTGGGTGACTTTGGGCCAGTCACTGACTCTTAGCCTAACCTACCACACAGGGCTGTTGTGAGGATAAAATGGAGAGGAGGAGGGGGATAATGTACATCACCTGCACTCTTTGGAGGAAAGGCAGGATATAGATAAATAATGAGTAGGCTGGCTTTAGTTAAAAACTGTAAAAGCAGGGGGGGAACAGACCAATGAAGACTGAACATGCTCAGTGGGCACAAAAAGTCAACTGTTAGAGAAAACCGCAAAAACTATGGAGGGAGGGGGAATGGAATGGTGTGAGCAGAATCCTGAACAGGAGTAGTCCACAGTGCAACATTCTGTTGCATCCCCCCGCCCTCCGTTCTCCCGTGCTGCCCCTTATGGAACTCCCTCCCAACATGGCCCCACCTCTTCCTCTTCCTTCCTTCAAACTCCAATTCAAAAACTCACCTCTTCCATGAAACCCTTACCTTGGTCAACACTCCCGATGGAAACGAAGTCCTTACAAAAATCTCTCCCCCCCCAACCAATTAAAATCTGTATCTGTAAGCTCCTTAGGTCAGGGAGTGTTACTCTGCGAAGTACCATGCACGTTGATGGTGCTATACAATGAAAAAAATGAAAAATAAAAATAAAAATAGAATTGTGGAATGTAATACGCTGTCGTAACAGTTGTTGCATCCATCGTTACGTATGTACAATGATGGACCGTTCCGATATCGCCATGTGCCATGGTGAGGGAGAGGTTGATGAACAATGGCCCGCAGGCGAAAGCTGGGGGGGGGGGGGGAAATCAATGTGATTGACATTATTTACAGCGCTCGAGGTTAGAAATACCCATGGGGGCAGAATTTTCAGCCTAAGGTCCATTGGAGTGTGGGCGGGATTCCAGATGGGTGACAAACGAAGAGGTGGGCAGGAGGGACAAATGTTTTGCTTTCCTCTTACGCAAGAACTAGGGCAAGAAGGATTTCAGGGGGAACCTGGGAACATGGAGGACAGTGAAGTGCCAGAGACTGGCAGGAGGGCAAATGTTTCCCATGGGCAGAAGGGGAACTGAATATAGGTCAGCATGACATATCACGGAGATTTTGAGCAGATAAAAAAGTCGTTTGCAAACACCTTGAAAACAATGCAGTGTGATTTAGAAGAAAGCATGGAATTTGTCAAGAACAAATCCTGCCAGATTATCTGATCTCATTTTTTGATCGGGTAACCTCCCTTGTGGACTATGGGAATGCAGTGGACATAATATATCTGGACTTCAGCAAAGCTTTCGACAAAGTGCCTCATGGTATCCTGATTAGCAAGCTAGCTAAAAGTGGGCTAGATGGAACAACTATCAGGTGGATCCACAATTGGCTACAGAATTGGACTCAAAGGGTGCTTATCAATGGTTCCTTCTCAAACTGGGGAGAGGTAACGAGCGGGGTACCGCAGGGCTCAGTCCTGGGCCTAGTGCTCTTCAACATTTTTATTAATGACTTGGATGAGGAGGTACAGGGAATGCTTATCAAATTTGCAGATGACACAAAGTTGGGTGGAACAGCTAATACTCTGGAAGACAGAAACAAAATTCAAAGCGACCTCAATAGGCTGGAGCGCTGGGCCCAAAACAACAGAATTAAATTTAATAGGGATAAATGCCAAGTGCGGCACCTAGGGAGAGGAAACCAAATGCAGAGTTACAGAATGGGGGACACTTGGCTCAACAATACTACAAGTGAGAAGGATCTTGGAATTGTGGTAGATCACAAACTGAATATGAGCCAACAATGCGATGTGGCTGCAAAGTAGGCAAATGCTATTTTGGGCTGCATTAATAGAAGTATAGCTTCCAAATCGCGTGAAGTGATAATTCCCCTTTACTCGGCACTGGTTAGGCCTCATCTTGAGTACTGCGTCCAGTTCTGGGCACCACACTTTAAGAAGGACGTAGACAAACTGGAGAGGGTTCAGAGGAGGGCAACAAGGATGATAAAGGGACTGGAAACAAGGCCCTATGAGGAGAGAGCTGAAAGAACTGGGCATGTTTTGCCTTCAGAAGAGGAGACTGAGGGGAGATATGATTGCACTCTTCCAGTACTTGAAGGGTCGTCACACAGTGGAAGGCCAGGATCTCTTCTCGATCATCCCAGTTTGCAGGACACAGAATAATGGGCTCAAGTTACAGGAACCTAGATTCCACCTAAACATCAGGAAAAATTTCCTGACTGTCAGAGCAATAAGGCAATGGAATCAACTACCTAGGGAGGTGGTGGGCTCTCCCAATCTGGAGGCATTCAAGGTGCAGCTGGACAGCCATCTGTCAGGGATGCTTTGACCTGGATTCCTGCATTGAGCAGGGGATTGGACTCGATGGCCTTGTAGGCCCCTTCCAACTCTACTTTTCTATGATTCTATGAAAACCTGGTAAACCACCAAATGCTTGGTGTTTGGGAGAAAGGGGTGAGATCAGGGGCCTGAAACCCCGGAGGGCCAGAATGGGACCCCTGGAGGGCTGGATTTGGCCCCTGAAGCAGGACATCTTACAGGCTTCACAGGAAGTTGAGCTACACAAACAGGTAAATATTGTGGGCAGTCCTTGGACTTTATCAATCCCATGTGGTTGGGTGGGACTGCATGTTTGAATTCTGATAGCACATATACTGTAACTGTCCTTTGGATACAAGCAGACATGAAGGGAGAGGGGGTTTAGTTGAGCCTTCTCCCAGATGTACTATATAATGTGGCTATATCCCTAGTGCCGCTTCTAGGGACAACCTCATATAAAAAAGGCGTTACATTGGAGGCCAATATAGATAGCTCTTTGTAATGGGTCCATCTCCACATGCCATGCTGTGTGTGTGTGTGTGTGTGCGCACTGCCTTGGGCCACAACACAGATCCACCATCCTGTCACTGATTTCAATGGGCTGTAGGGTGTTTGCTTTGGCACCTCTCTTTCCTGCTCACTTCAGCAGCAAAACTGAGGATAATGCCAGGATCACTTGCATCTTGTTTCAGTCCATAGCCCTGGGTAGTACCGAGCATGCGTTGAGCTCTGTGGATTGTGAAGAGCACAGGCCAACCGCAGTACCTTTAAATTCCTTGTATTTCTTGCTTCAAGGTATTGTTAATGATACCTCGAAGCAAGAAATACAAGGAACCTGCACAAACCTTCACTGATTTCTATGCAAATTGACAGAGGAAGCTTTATCCCCAACTGTATTGATATCTTTGGCCATGAAGATCCATATACATAGGCATGTGCCAGTTCTCCATGTCTGCTGGGCAAGTCACATTCAGTAGCTGTGCCTATTAACATCCTCCCCTGCTCGACCAAACCATACGTCTTCAAACTCCACTGACATTTCCTTTTTTCTTTTTTTTACAATAGCTTGATGTTCAGCATGGAGAACTCCTAGGTGTGCTCCTGCTAGTGCTATTAGTGTTTTGGTAGCATAAACCAATGCTTGCACAATGTAACCAGCACAACAGGAAAAAGTGGTGATTTGCCACCAAAATGCAGCAGCGGAGCCGAATTTCAGTACCGAATCACCAGTATTTTCTGTTGCACTATTTATCTTGCAGAAGCATTGGTTTATCCTAGTGCAATGTCATTAGCGCTAGCCCTGGGATACCACTGGATGAGGAAAGGGCCACCAAAGCCAAGGTGCACTCAGTGGGTTATGGTTTGTTCATCAATTTTGTATAGAAAGCTACAGGTAAGCCAAAACTAATCAGGCCTGTGGCTTACGCTGGCTCAGCTTGTCTGAGCGTGGAAAGCTAAGCAGGGTCAGGCCTGGTTATTACTTGGATGGGAGACCCCTCCTCTAGTTTCCTGCACTGAGCAGGGGGTTGGACTCAATGGCCTTGTAGGCCCCTTCCAACTCTATGATCTATGAAATCTACTTAGGTTGTTCCTTTTCCTTTTCTGCGAGTGTCATAAAAATATGCCTCTGTTTCCCAGACAATTTCAGCACTTGTCCTGAACACTTTTTTTTTTTTTTTTAATTTCACTGCTGCGCGCACTTCTCAGTGGAGAGAGATGTCATCAAGGAATATGAGAATGCAATTACTTGCTTCTTTTACATCAAAATGACCAAATTTGACATCAAACACATAATTTTCAGGACTAAACTGAATATTATATCATGTAGATATTTGCTTCAAAAGCAGCATATACAATAGAGGCAAATAGATTTCTGAAAACATAACTGCACTTCCTCAAATCTTTGCACTGTTTCAATGCTGTTTGGTGCAATTTTGTCCATGCGGCAGCTGCTTCTGCGCAGTGCCATTTTCCTTCTTCAATGCCTTCCTTGGCTCATTTACACAACTATTTAATCCTACTGGCTATGGCAATCCATGTAATGTTATGATGACATTATATGTCTGATGTGATGACATCACAGGCAGTCATAAACAAAACTGTCATCACAGCTGATTGGTTGAAAAAAACAGTGTGAGCAAAGGCTGAGGAGAAAGTAGTAGTAGGAAAATGGCACTGAGATGAAGCAGAGCAGAAGCCACAAGAACAAAAGGGCACAGAATAGCATTGCAACAATGTGAACAGTTGGCGGCGAGTATTTTTCAGTAATTTGTTTGGCTGTGCCATATGTTGTCATGTTGCTGAGACTTGGAGATATAAGCATCAGGTGCTCATCATGTTTGCCTCAAAAACAAGGTGAGCCTTACAAACTCTTGAGTTCATCTCTAGCTCAGATTTTAATCCAGTGGGGGAGTGATGGAGGAGGGGGGAATTTATTTCTGAATCTGGATTGGCCTGGAAACAAGCAGAGCTATTTCCCAATATTTGGGGAAGTAGATCAGCTTATTTCTGAGCCAATTCCACTGAGCTGGCAGGGAGGGGATATGAGCATGCCCACCACTGATTGTATTCACTAATTTTGAAGTGAATATCGGAATGAAGGAATATTTGGCACAACCCTAGAAAGATCTGTTCCATGACAATTTTAGCTGTTTGGGTGGGAAAGGAAAAGGAAGCCATTGCACTTGTGATAGTTTTTAATGACATATCTTTGCATTCACTAAGGAGCATAAAGAAAAAAGGCTGTACGTAGCAAAGTTAAAACGTTTTGTGCTACCAAATGGGGAGATCTATCTATCTATCTATCTATCTATCTATCTATCTCTTTTATTTCACTGGACAGGGTAGAGAGATTCATTCTGCATTCCATCTACACCCCCTTTATAATAAGTCATGTACATCACAACCTGTTGTAACAGATGATGGACAGTTTCTACTAACAATGCTCCGAATTGCCTAATAATTTTATGCAACATAATTGTAAGTCTCTTGTCTCTGTGCCAACCCTAGTTTTACCCTCAGCTGAATACAAATGAAGAAGAAAGCAGACTTCACTGAGGTTTATGGCACATAATTAAGATCTTATGTTTCCTTAGCTACACAATGCAAAAGCAATGAAACACAAAAGCAACCTTTTGTGCAAAACACACAGAGGATGAATCTTTACCAAAATGTTGGAGCTTTGATCTGGTCCTCCTCATCATCTCCAACACAAATTTGCAAAAAGGGAAACACATTGTAGAAGCCCATTGAGGAATGGCAGATTCTAAAATCTTTATAACATAAAGAGGTTGGGGGATGAAGCTGCCTCATTTTTCAGGCTTCAAACTAAAATGTGAGCATAGAAAAAGCACTGAAGTTGGATATCATATTCCAAACAGTTTGATGGAGGAGTCATTCAAGTCTGGATCTTTGCTGTGTGTGTCCAAAGATCCTCTGTTCTCTCGATAGATGTATTATACATAGATTTCAGTATTCTTTGTTCAAAGGTGCATTTCCTCCCAGAGTATTGCTCATCTACCCTCTGAACTAGCAACACAGAACACACACACACACACACACACACACACACACACACTGTAAGCCAACCCATCACAAGAGATCAGGAAGGGGACATTTAAGAATCACCCAACAAAACAGATTAAATTAATTTAACTACTTCAGTCACACTAAATGTTGTGATTCGGAGCCACATGCAGATGAGAGAGCTTTCAGGATGGAAAGCGAGAGGCACAGATCCCAGAACCAGTGCCTTTAGCAAGTGGAGCAAGCAGTGGGGCAGATAACGGAGCAAGCCCTCGCATGGAAGTGTAACCTATATGTGATTTGAAATGCACACATACACACAAAAGCACACAGACTGAAGCAGGGCTTGGAAAACACTACTTAGAGATGTTAACGTACCTTGGGGGGGCTGCCTCGCCTCTCCGTGCTACCCCCCCCGCCGCTCGATTCTCCGCTGAGCGATTCTCCGCGCCACTCGAGCTGCCTGCGCCCACCGCGACGGTCCTTGTCGCGTCACTTGCGGCTGGCCAGAAGTGACGTGATGGGACCCTGTGCCGGCGTGACAGGACCCCGCGCTGCGTCTTTTCTGTAGAAACCAGGGCAACAGGGCTTAAAATTGCCATTTTAAGCCCTGTTGCCGTGGTTTCTATGGAAAAGACACAGCGTGGGGTCCCGTCGCGGCTGGAAGTGATGCAATGGGACTGTCGCAGCGTGCGCAGGCAGCTCATCGTGGAGAGGCAAGCGGGGCCAGGACCTGGTAAGGCCTGCAAGTCTCGGGTGGGCGTGAGCAGGGCCGATTTCGGCCCGCTACGCCCCCCCCCCCCGAGGCGAGCGGTTACATCCCTACAGAGAAAACCTCAGATAGAGTTGGGTCTCAGATGTTCTGAGGGAATGCAGATTCACCCTGAAGTCTGGACCTGGGTCACATGGTATAGAAAGTTCTGGAGGATAGTACTAATGGAAAAAGTTAACCCACCAACTTCATATATCAAAAGGACAGACCAAACCAGAGACATGTGTGGTTGTGTGTATGGCAAACCTTTATTGCATATACCCACCTTCCCCCACCTGGTGCCTTCCAAATAAGTTGGACTTCAATTCCCATCATGCCCAGCCAGCATGGCCATTGACTGAGTATGATGGGAGTAGTACTCCAATATATCTGGAGGGACCAGTTTGGAGAAGCCTGGCCTGTACTATCAGAGAGAACTGAGACAGGAGAACAACTTGTGACTGCTTCTGGAAAGACTTCTGATCAGGCCATGGAATTTCAGAAGTTAAAACATTAGACTGGCACTCTTATGTATCAGGGATGGGGACTTGGACTCGAGGACTCGACTCGTGAGTCGGACTGAGTCCCCCCTCTGACTCGACTCGGACTCGAGTCCCAATATTTTTAATGGGACTCGAGACTCGACTCGGGACTCGAGACCAAGGACTCTTCAACATCCCTGGGCTGTGCCAGAAGGAGTGGAGAGGAGCGTGATTGCTGGCGAAGAGCGCATGGAAGCGAGGTGTGCCGCTGCTCAGCCACTATGGACGGCTACCAGGAGTGCAGCCCCAACAGTGTGTCAATATTTATTTTGATTGATGTGTTGCGTACTTGGGAGAGGCAGAAGAAGGACCTGAAATTACTCTGTGTGGCTGCTCTGTGTGTTTCTGGTTCCAGCAAGTTCATCACCAGTGGAGCGGGTGTTCAGTGAGGGTGGAATTGTGATGAGATCTCACCGTTCCAGAATGGGGGCCAAACATTTAGAAAAAATCATGTTCCTCAAATGCAACATGGATAAGTTTTAGGAAGTACAGCAAGTTTATTTTTTAAAGTCATTTTTCTAAAATGCAACCTTTCAGACATTTTGGGTTTGGCTGCCTCTGCCTGACTGTCTGGGGTTCCCAGCCTCCTCTGCCTGCCTGGTCTCTTCTTGACCAGTTCAACAGTTGAATTGTCCAAGACAAAGGCCTCTGCCTGCCTGCTTTGGGGTTCCCTGCCTCCTCTGCCTCCTTATTTTGGGTTTTTCTGCCTGGTCTGTTCTTGCCAAAATCAGTTGCAGAGTTTTGAAATAAAAAGGCATACTTGTGCCTTGAATTTATTTAAACCACACATCTGAAGTAGCCTTATTTTGCTGGGAAAAACCCCCATTGATTTTAATAGGGACTCGTGGAGTCAGCTTTGGGAGTGACTCGTGACTCGTGTCACCATTTTGGACCAAGGACTCGGACTCGGACTCGAGACTCGGGTCCAAAGACTCGTGACTCGACTCGTGACTCGAGACCAAGGACTCTTCAAGATCCCTGTTATGTATCACCTTGAAATGGTGCAGTTAGAAGAGACAACCCAATATTTGAAATATGAATGGATCAATGTTACAATTGCTTGTTTATTCTGGGCAGTATCCAACTGGGTGCTGAGCCCCACAAGATCTGTTCTGCAAGCGAGATCCATTGTTTGTGCAGTGGAGATTTAGACACTTTCGGGAGCAACTAGAAATGAATGGAAACACTTGTTCCTGGAGAAGGGGCAGGTCAGCAGAGCTCATTTGAGGGAGCTCCACTGACTTGTACTGATCCATAAACTAGCACTTCTGCTCATTTCAGGGCTTCCTATCTCTGTTGCACAAGTGGTGGGTCCTACTTGCACAATGGAATCATCGGGAGGGGGCACTTGCTCAATGGTCCTGTTGGATACTGCCCTATGTTTTGAATATTATGTATGTATGTATGTATGTTTGGTCCTGGGTGTACAACTCACAGTCGGCCTTGCACTTGATTCTGTCTTCTACACTAATTACCTCACAAGAGTTTGTCTCCAGTTCCAAATTTTCTCCCTGCTTGCCTTCCGAGCCATTGCCATTAGATACCCATGAGGAGATTGTGCCTGATAATGGCAGAGAGTTTTCACATTACAAGAAACAAGTTCCAAAGTAGTTGGGGGACGACGACTGCTGTTTGAACTCCCCTCCCAACACATATATACAACAGGACAAGGCCTTGGAATCTAGACATTGTGAAACGGGTCCTTGATCATCCGCACAGGTGCCCAACCATTAACTGCAATTGGTTTACTTATCTGCTGGACTCCTACCTCCAAGAAATTTTAAAACATATAAATATACTAATTTAATTCCATGACAAGTATATAGAGCACATAAATAATGGGTAATAGTCTTTTATGAGCCACATATAAGCAGATGCTGAGGTTGACCCTCTGTGTAAACACATATAAATTAATAACTTGTTGTATCTTCGGGGGGGGGGAGGCCCTCTCTTGGCACGGCTTGCAATATTTTTGCCTCCCTGTTTTGGTCTCTGATTAATTTTTTCACGGGCCTTAAATTTCCTTGCCGCACAAGAGGAAGACCTGCAGCTCACCTTCATTTATGCCAGAGCTCACAACACACTGGGCATATGAATAAACAATATAATCACAAGCCAAGAAACTACAGAAGGGTGCTAGCTATAAATCAGAAAATGCCTTCAGACTGTGGCCCTCCTTATAATTGAAGGCTGGAGAGGGCTTTTTTCCAGGGAGCCGGAAACGATAGGAGGAAGAGACTTTTTGCCCATGGGGCGCACTCCTTCTGCCCCATATTGATAATGGTCACCCAGTGGGAGTAGCTGCCTAGCAACATCCAAGGCAAATGAAAACATGCTTCCAGCAGGAGCTGAGAGTTCCACCTAGTGCTATGTGGAAAATTTCTTCCACATATTTTCCGGCCATTTTCATTCAATTTGATAGAAGAGAAATTGATTTTGAAAAGAAACACAAAGGAGATGAAAGTTGTGGAGAAACTCTCATGCGTTGGGTTTGGGGTTCTTATGCTTACCGTACTTATGAGGTGGCTGAGGAGTGTGAGTGAGTACACTGTCATTGTACAAGCCTCTCTCTGGCAGCCTGTTACCTCCTCGCCGCCTCCACACACTTCAATTAAACCTGAGGGGAAGACATCATGAGGTAATTCCTCCCATAGGGGTTTTTCAGATCAGCAAGCAAGGGCAGCCTGGGAGGCTGTACAGCAATGGAGAAGAAGCGGCACTCTTGGCCACTTCACAGTAATCAGGTAAGGTCAAACACACCACCAAAAGAAAATCAGAACTATAAATCACCCTGAGAATGAGGCAGAAAAACAGAGGCCCCTTTCACTGGAGAAGAAAATTTTCAGAAAATTGGAAGACAGATTTTGGCACAGATCTATCTCTACCTTTTTTCTGGAACTGGACAAACACTGCCCCAACTCACACCTGCTGCAGGGCGTTCAAGGAAGTAGTGGTATTATAAGCACCTGCATCAGAGACAAGATGTATCCACAATCACCCCTCAGAAATTTAACATTTGGAAAACCTTGGGGAAGGTGCTGAACCCTAAAGATAGCAACAATTGCTGAGCCAAAATTTATCTGAAGACATTTCCCCCCAGAAAAGTTCTGAGATTTGTCTTTTCATAACCCTCTAGGAATAAAAAGTCACTCTGTGGACTTTTCCTTCACTTTGGGGGTGACGGGGCCACCTTCCCTCCCCTTGGAACAGGCTTCAAGATGGAATTTGAGTTGGAACAGGCTTCAAGATGGAATTCAGAGAAGTTCAGTGAGCTCAAGTTTTGCTGATTCGCAGATCCCCACGATTAACATTGGAACAATGACCCCCAACCTGGTACCTTCTAGATGTGTTGAACCACAACTCTCATCATCCTATGTGATGATGTTGGGTGGAGATGATGGGTGTTGTAGTTCAACACATCTGGAAGGCATTTGATTGGGGAAGGCTAGTCTAGGTAAACAAGGAACAATAGGGTAGGGAGGGAGTGAATGGAAGAGAGAATAGGGAACTCAATCAGAAGAGGCTCTGGAAGACAATGTGATGCCCAACAGAAGATAATGCTGTAGGTCTGCCTTTCATCTTTTCTATTCCCACATCAGGCCTGTCCCCAGGAACATAGAGCAACTGATGAGGCTCTATGGTGGATTCCACCACCAAGGGAGGCAAGATCTGTCTGGAAGGGTACCTTAACAGTGGTGGCTGCTACCTTGGGGAATTCCCTTCCCAGGGAAAGCCCGTATCATACGTGAGGCATAGTAAGCCAATTTGCAAACTGTATGAGTATTGCCAATGTTGCCCATAGACTACCTGTTTTGCACTGGATGTAAATACCCACTGTTCTCACTATTCTCCATCTTCTGGCTTCAGCCTGACTGACAGGTCTACAACTAGGATAATTACTGGGGATAAGCACTGCACATCAAAATATCTGTATAAACAAAAACCAAACTTTGCCAACCCATTCCTGCTGCTTTCCTTACAGAAATCCAGCCCCCCATCCCTAAAAGCCTCCCCACATATATCCTCCATTCCCAGCATCTCATTTCATCCTTTCATGAAGGTATCCCATAATCCCCAAGGGCTTCTTACCTTGAAAATATCACCGTGCACCCAAGCCACACTTCTGCCACCTCCTCACATTCACAGTTAGCCTACTTACTTAATATCCATCAAGCTTAGACCTCAGTCACATTGCAAATGCCTGGATATTTCCAAAAATGTGTGGGAAGATGGTGGATGTCTACCCCCATAACGGCAGGGGAGGTGTGTTGGGGGAACAGACATGTCCCCACTCTGCTTTACACCATGGGCCAAATGCAGCTGGAAGTATCATCCAAAGCAGCCTTATGGGACTTTGGACTGAGGAAAAATAAGCATTTAATGTGTCCTTAGTATATGTCACACATGCACCCCCAGCGGCTTTCACTTCCTTAAGCAACATGCAACTTGCATGCAGGTGACAAGCCACTGTTTCTGTGATGAAGGACAGCCTTCTTACATGAGTGGCATCTATTAAGAAAATTAAATATCTGGCAACCCCAATCCCACAGGACAATGTGTTAATTGTGCAATTTACTATCTTCTCATTTGACCTTGACAATAGGGAACCATACCAATATAACAGCCACTTTCCTTGTTATGCAGAGAAGAGTGCAACATTTGCATCTAGCTTTTAAGTGTTTGGGTGCTAACTTCAGGCACCCCAGGGGCAAATCTATGCTACACTATGAACATATACCAGTTTTACTCCAATTCAGCAGTCATGGCTTCCCACAGTACAGTTTCAGAATGAAAATTGTGGGATAATCAACGTTCTGAGCCTGCAATGTGATTTGTGGACCAAAAAGGTGTGTTCGTCTGCATGTGTACGTTTGAAAAATGCACATGAAAAAAAATGTCTACTTTTGAAATATGCACACAAACACGCTTTAATCAATGAAGAATGAATGTGTATATTTCAAAGATGCGCACATCTGGAACAATATGCAAGATGATACACATGACTGTCCATGTCAAAAGAAAAGAAAAAAGATTGCAATCTGATATGGACACAAGACGGAATGAGCATTGAGGTGGAATTTGGAGAATTTTGATGAGCTTGAGTTTTGCTTGTACGCACAACCCCAAGCGAAGGAGGCAGGGATAAATATTCAGTGGCACATGCTTAGGCTCAGTTACAATCTGATTTACACTAGGGTGTGGGGACACGAGGAACTGTCCTATCTTTTAATATCTGTATAGCTCTTATAAACAACAACATGCACTGTTGCAAAGACTAATGGGACACGATTGGGTTGCACATGGGTACACAGTATTGGAGAACTGTGCTCCAGAGACAGCACAACATATTGTATACAGTCAAGCACTCCAATTCCATAGTATTTGCTCCAGCCTTTCAGCAAGGATGGTATGGCCCAAACTATATGTGATGCGAAATGTGTCACCAGTAGTCTTGTGCACGTTTTTTCTTAAAAGGTAAATGAGTGCAGCACAGAGGCCCAATTTTTGTCAAGAACATAAGATCTCGAGGCCCCTTGAAGACTGGAATGAAAACCTTACAGAGTTGTTATAATGGCATAGAAAAGACTCTGCCTGCTTCACAGGCTTGGGAGCCATTTTCCATCCAAGCAATGTAGGTCAGTCTAATTATTTATGTGCATAACTTGAAGATTTGATAAAACCAGGATATTCCCCACACTGCTCCATTAATTAAACCCCAAACTATGAGATAATGCAGGAAACAGACATGGCCTTGATCCATGAGCCAGTTAAGTGACCTTAAATCCATGATAATGAAGATGGCATAACACAGTTCTTCAGACATAGTTAAATTTATTATTCGCTGGAGTATAGCAGCTCATTATGCAAGCTTAATTTATTATTGATTGTATTTATTTTATTCAAAATTATTTTTAGGTCTTAAGCTCGGATAACTATGTGCTGATATCCTCACCACTACTACATGCAGGCAGTAGCTTGCACATCATGAGAAAAACTAGACCTGAGCAATGTCCTAATCAATGGCAGCGTATTAGTTTCCTGGAAGTTCATGTTGAACAGCAGAACCATTTTCAAGTTTGTTGGGGCGGAGGGTGGGAATAGCCAAATGTGTGGGCCTTGCAATATACAATAGTGTGAGGTAGCTGAGAAGAAAAATAAGAATACATGCCAGGCCTGCACAGCTTGTGGCCCACCAAGCCAGGAGCGCATCACAAGCCATGGATTGAGGTCTGCCATTTGCCCTTCTTTTTACAGTTCTACGGAGGCAGCAAAATATTGGAGGATTACCAAGCCCCTAGCACAGGGGTGGGCAACATGTGACCTGCAGGCTGCATGCAGGCCCCACACAGCCCCTGGCGTGGTCCCTGCAGCCACCAATCACCACTACTGCCACTCCACTGAAACTCGTAGCAGTGGCAAAAAATGGTTGTTTGCCACTGAAGTTCTGCAGCAAATTCAGCAGCAAATCACTACGGAACGCTACAAAGGCAAAACTGAGCATATTTTCAAGCTAAATTTGTCTTTTTGTTTTCTGCAGCAGTTTGCCATTGAAAATTGGTGGCAAACCACCAGGGTTGGGTTTTTTTGTTTTTTTTTGCTGCTGCTGCTGCTGCTGCTGCTGCTGCTGCTGCTGCCAAATTTAGCAGCATGGTGACAGCAGGAGTGTGGCCCATAGAGTGGGGAGGATTGGGGGGGGACAAAAATGGCCACCAGACCTCCCAAGGTAGCCCAGCCCTGCCCTAGGAGTTGACACTTAGCTAGTGGGCTGTGTTTGGTCTGGAAAATCACACGACCTACCTGTCAAGTTCCATTGTGGAAGAGAACCCACCTTGGCATATGCAAAAAACAAACTAACAAACACACACCACAATCCTTTTAGAACTGATACACTGAGCTATATGAAAATATTATTAAAGTTGGGCCTGATGAAGACTATATTTATAGGTCCCAATCACCACCTACACTATCTCTATTCCAGACCCTCCTCCCTAACCATTTGTTACTTCCCTTTCAGCTGTGCCCTCCTCATCCTCCATGTTTGTATCTTGAGAGTAATTTTATTTTAAAGGAACATCCATCTGGAAGCTAAAAACAGTTAGCAACCTAGTTTCACCTGTTCCAGTATCTCATAACAGCTTCAACATTTATTTGAGTGACAGCTAGTCTTCAACTCCAAAGTATTATGTTTCCCTTCTCTCTAACAGACACCCACACTCCATTCCTAAATGCTAATCATTTCTACTAGCGGGATGAGCAGGTGCACTTAGCTGTTCACCTGTGGTGGAACTGTGCAACAGTCAACTCCAAAAGTATCCAACATTTCCTTCCACCAACACACGAACGACCAGTATGCCCATCCAATTTATTTATTAACTTATTTTCATAAATATTTTTAGAACACCTTTAAGGGCAGAACCCTCTCAAGGTGGCATAGAAGAAAACATACAAAAGGGGCACGCACACACACACACACACACACTAAGTAATTACATATTCAATTTTTAAAAGCATGAAACCAAAGATTACTAATCAAGGTAAATTTTAAAAAACCACGATGAAACCAGCAGCCCAAGGTACTACAGGAGGGCCACAGAAACAGGTGGGTCTTCAGAGCTTTCCTGAAGACCTTCAGAAAAGGGGGTTGAAGAACCCCCAATGGAAGCTGATGGCAGAGGTACAGGACCACCACTGAGAAGGTCCTCTCCTTTGTACTCACACCAGCCAAACTGACCTTGGTGGCAGGCAAATAAAGAACCACTAGTCATAAGCATGCGTTTAAAATGTGGGTTCAGTCATTAAGTTCTGGGTAGAATTGAATGCACAGAGGAGGATTAGGGTCGCACCTGATGGCCTCACCTTTGACCTTCACACATTCAGTATCCTGTCCATGCAAGAGGCTATAAGAGTGTCAAGTAATCCATGATCCATACTTTATTCCCTATAACATACATAGAGTGTGCCTTATGCATGATCCACACCTTGTAAAAATTGAGCGAATGAATTGTTTGTAGGCTCCTGTGTAAATGAGACTGGGTGAGTGAATGTATAGAGGTCAGAGGGAGGGCTTTTAGGCATAAATCCAATTCCCTTTTCTCTGTGTTAATTTCTAAACAGAAATCAGTGAACTTAATAAAATTCAGTTAAAAAGCCCAGCAGCAGAAAGACAATAGCCACACCAGATAACTATAAAATCGACGAACATAGCAGATCCAGTGACAAAAAATGGTAGTGGGGTGTAATTAGGGAGGTGGCCAAGCAGATTTCCTTTGGAAGGGTGCTCCACAGGGCGGGTGTCTATAACAAGAAGGCTCTGCTCCCTTGCTCTCACTGATTCTACTTGGTCAAAGGGTGGACCACAGAGAATAGCTTCTCTTCCACATCTCAGGAGACAGAGGGATAGATCCAGACTTAGTTATGCTTAAAGTAAACCCAAGTCATGTCTAACTTAAGTACCACTGATTTCAATTGGCCTACTCTAACTATTTCTAAGTCTGGATACAACCCAGAGTAAAAATAAATAGATAAATAGTACAGCAGGCTTCCAAATACTCACTCGCCTGTGTGGCATGTAAGAACATGACTCCAATGACTAACATAGTCATGTGTGGACAAGTGTGAAAATAATTTGTGTGTGTGTGTGACAGTGTTCTGGACTTATTTGCAAAATAGCAGCATGACTGATGAGCTTTCCAGTCCCATATTTCAGATTGTTCCTCCCTATCGTAAATGGTAAGTTTTCCCCTCTACCCTCCTTTCCTCTTTATATTTAGTATTTCAGGCTACTGCTTGTATCCAATGTTAGTCCTACTTAGAGTAGACACATTGAAATGAGCCGGATACCACCCTATGTCAGATCATCATCTTTAGCCTAGGTAGTGTGTCCAAAGTAGGGATGTACAGATGTTGTAAAATCCATTCGGTCTATGTTTCGCAGATTGTCAGGCACCTTTGTTCCATCTTCTCCTCATTGATGGAATTGGATTTTGCACAAATGCGTTCATACACATTTGCACAAATTTGGAGTTGCTCAAATTCACACTCCTGAAAATGCACAAATCCCCCCAAAATACGCAAATCCCTGAAAAATGTGCATTTTCACAATTTATGGGGGAAATGTGTATTTTGGTCGATTATTTTATTTTACGTATTTTTCTATGACTAAATTTGCATAAAAGTACGTAATATTTTTTTTAATGGTCCGCAAGTCCGCAGAATCTGCGAGACTCCAGAAAAGCCAGTCTGCTGTGTAATCTATGGGTTGGATTCTTAGCAAGATGAGTCTGTTGAGGATTCTCCAACATCCCTAGCAAAGTATTTAAAGGTATGAAAATGCTCCATAGTTGATTCAGTTTCATAATCAACATATTACGCTGCTTCACATTTGTTTCCATGATATTCTCTTGAGAAAATGTGTCAACTCTACCAGTAGAGAAGTAGTTGTTTTACAAATTCACGAGCAAGTTTACAAGCAAGTTTTTATGCTGATAATAAGTCCACCATTGCAGATCTGATATCATAATATGATTCCCTTAAGGATTAATCTAAACCAAAAACGGGGAAAATATGTACATGCTTGATAGCATACAGGGTGAACCGTTCATTAACATTGTTATGCAATTTCCTCAGTGGCATACTCAAGATACAGAACTTCAGCTAGCATTTCATTTCTATTTTAAAACACAGAAAGATCTCATTTTAATTTCACAAAACCCTGCATATATATAGGTTAACAACAGAGTAATTATACACACACACACACACACACACACACGTGTGTGTGTGTGTGTGTGTGTGTGTATATGTATATGTATGTATATATATATATATATATATATATAATTTAATTACTCTGTTGTTAACCTACCTTAAGACTGACGGCATCCATAGTGGATCCAGTCCAGAGCCTCCTTCTTGCTTTGCTGTTATGCCACTTTACACCTACCTCTACATTACTTCCATAAAGTGACTAGCATCCTTAACAGATCCAGCACCCAGAGACACGGAGTTGAAAACTAACAACCACCAAAACCATCCTATGTATGCTGTATTCCTTCAAGAAAAAATCACCAAAGGAATGCTTACTATTGAACATCTTAGAATGCATAAATCCTTTTCTATCATCCCCTTGGGCCTTGAGATCTGTACACCCATAGCCATCTCTGAAAGTGTGCGTCTTTCTTTAAGCTGTCAGATCAAGAGACATGAATTGAATATGTGCCTTTTGTCATCCTTGATTGACCACTGTGTACATAAAGTGGGAATCTTAAAAACAAAATTACAAGAACTTCAGTACCAGGAAGTGCACCTAAATATGCCAGACCTTAGCTCTTAAAAAAAAAAAAAAAAGTATCTTCAACCAAACTACTTTTCTGAGGTCATTCAGAGAAAAAAGTAAAAAACTCAAAAGGGATATCTTATGTTACAATCTTCCTGTGCTCCCTAAAAATAGCAAGATTAGGAACTCCATCTTTAAACACTATTTTTATACACACATTGACAATAGTAAATCCTAAGAAACAAAAATAGGAAGATTCAGAAAAACAGAAGATTCAGAAAACTTAAACACAGTGAGAGTACGCAACAAAAGTGCTCACAAAACTTCACGAAATCAAAGAAGACTCTTTTAGTGGATCTAACAGATGACAGAATTTCCTCTACAGAAATTAAACTGCTGTCTAAAGGCCTTAACTTCTGCCATACACCTAGAGAGCATGATGCGGACCAAACGAATGCTGATGTTAAGGTATTTGAGAGAAGATGCAGGTTAAAAGAATATTTCCATAATGATAACAAACCTCATACTTTGAACCCATGACATGCATCATCCACTCTCACGATTTATGCCCCCAAAAACCTGGACATCAAACTAAAATAGAAATCCAGTATTAGAAACCTTCTTTAGATCAGTTTTTAAAAAAAGAATTCAAACCTGGATGTGTCTTTTACAGTCTTAACAAGAGAAGAAAGAGAGGCCCTCGACCAGCTTCGAATTAGAAAGGACACACACAGTAATAAAACCAACTGATCAAGGAGGAGCTGTTGTTGTGATGAGGACTGAAAGTTGTATTTCTGAAGGTCTGAGACAACTAAATGACAGCAGTACATAGAAACTCCTCGATCATGATATCACAGCTGACCTAAAATTTAAAAAATGGCAATGTAATTCAAAAATCCCTGCATGAAAACTTACTGGACAGGGAAAGTGCTGACCTTTTAATCAGCCCACCCCCCTAAAGCAGGAAGATTTTACACGCTCCCAAAGATCCATTAAAAAAAACCCGAATCCAGGACAACCTATTGTTTCATGCAACAATAGTGTCACTGAAAGAATTTCACTATATATTGACTCCATAATTCAACCACTAGTCCATTAACTTCCTTCATATATTAAGGACACTACATATCTCCTTATGAAGATTGAAATACTAAATGGGGAACGTCAATTTAACAATAATACCATCATTGCAACCATTGATGTTCCTTCTTTATACACTAACATACCCCACAAAGACGGCCTCTCTGCTTTACTATACTTCTTAAACAGCAGAACCTTCCAATGAACCCAGTACTGGAGTCTTAACCTCTCTGGCTAACTTGGTACTCACTTGCAACAACTTCATGTTCAATGGTAATCACTATTTAAAAGTCCAAGGTACAGCAATGGGAACATGTATGGCCCTATCATATGCCAATCTATTTAGGGGACAACTCGAAAAAACGATCATCAGAACTTCCACCTACAAACCCAGCATTATATAGATGGCATTTTTGTCACCTGGGACTATGGAAGGGATAGCTTAGAGAATGTTTACTATGTTTATCAACAGTATCAACCCAACAATAGGGTGTACCAGTAACACCACAATTGAAAACCCAAAACTACCCTTCCTAGATGTTCTTGAAACCACTGAAAACCATGAAATTGTCACAAACCTATATTGTAAACCTACAGATTCCTACCTGTACCTTAACTACCAGTCATGTCATCCGAACCATCCAAATAAGAACATTATATATAGTTTGGCTCTATATAGTTTGCAATAATAAAGAAAACTTCTAAAGCAGATGTAAGAAACTAAAAGAACATCTCCAACAATGTGGATACTCTAGTCACATTATTGGCTACAATATCAATAGAGCATCAGTAATATACAGGGATATTTATGAAATTCTTTGAAATTTGAAAGAAAATTGCATTCCATTTGTTGGGGGCAGCAGGTTTACCATCAGATAATGGAAGATAGTTAGCCTATTATATCCTATTGTGCTCATTTAACAGAAGCCATTAATTCTCCATCATTCATCACATTCTGAAAACCACCAAATTTGCATAAATTGTTAATTAAAGCAGCATTTAAACAAGATGTTTGCAAACCAGGATCACACCAATGTAAATCAGTATGGCGCATTACCTGAAGTTAAATCCAAGAAACCTCTTCTTTTAGGAGCACAGTTACTAACAAAATTGATTGCATTAGACAATTGGTAACATGCACTTCCACTAATGTGATTTATTTCACTGAATGTAAAAAAATGAATCTCATATGCAGTATGTAGGGGGAAATATAACAGAGCTAAGAATAAGAATCCATAATCATAAATCTGCAATTCTTACCCAAAAAACGAGAGCAGCCTATGGCAAGACATTTTAACTCACCTGCACATAGTCTCTCAGATTTACAATGGCTTCCAACTGAACAAACAAAGGACACTGACATGCTTGAAAAAAAGGTTAAACTTCTGGATCTACAGACTCAGAACCCTTTGTCCATATGGCCTTAATCTTACCAACAATTCATAAGCATTTTACCATTTATACTTCTGTTTATTTTCAGCTTACGAATTATCATCTCCCAGCATTTCAAACTGCCAATGTTGGTATTCATTTAACATCACACCCACTGATGAGGGCAGAAGCTGAAACATTTCGCTCTAAATATATTTTGAAATGACTCTGTTGTTAGTCTATCTTTCTTATATATTTTAATTTAACACCGACTGCACCCATAGTGGATCCAGAGCCTCTTTGATACTTTCCTGTTGTGTCACTTTACACACACACACACACGTACATATATATATATATATGATAGTACTTTGGGAGGGGGGAGGAATATACCACCAGCAATTAAAATGAAGTAAGGTCCCTCTGGAGAAGAGTATGAATATCTCACTGACTAAAATTCAGCTTATTATAAGATTTATTGGGGACTTTATCTTTGCTGGTTTTACTTAGTTATCCATCCTGCATGAGGAACGACGGGTTTTAACTTTGCACTTTATCTAAAATTCATGAAGTCTGGTTTCAAGGAACATGTTGCATACATCACGGCTGTCTCATACATTTGCTCTTGGCTGAAAAATATTCCATGGCGCTATTGCTGCAAAACTAGATGACTCATGAAGCTGGATCTACATGTGCAACAGGATACGGCGGTAGAGTCCTGAGATGGTAGAATGGACTATACCACTTCAGATTGCAGTTGCCATATTTTTAAAATGTCCCCCTAAATAAATAATGATAACAGGTCCTTGTAAGCATACCCACCAAGAGATCACAATTGAAAACAGGGACACATCTGTATATTTTTAACATTCCATATTCTCACACAAAGGTAATTAATTTACTCTGCAATTGCATGGCTTCTGAAGCATTTTTTTTTACTCCACTTATGCCATGCCATTGATGTAGTGCTAGCGTAAGTGAGTTCTAGCACTATGCTTATAGTGTAAGCTGGTATGAAGGGTTTCCCCAGAAAACTTGTCATGCCTGTTTATGCTATTGACATAGCACTAGAGGTCACTTATGCTAATGCTTTGTCATGTGCATAAGTGGAGTGGCACTGCTGTATGCTGCCCATGAAATGTTGTCAAATGTGTTTTAGTTGCACAATGATTATAGAATAATATTCACTGTGAGATCAGTCATCTTATTAGACTTTATGGTGTGTTTTTAATAAGGAAAACTTTTGTGGCCATTTTATAGGGATGAGCGACCCGCCCGGCACTCGACTCGCGGCGTGTGAGCTGAGCTGAGCGAAGCGTGAGCGCCAGCTGAGGCACTCGCTGGACTTCCAGGTCCCCGGCGCTACGTTATTTATGAAGAAAACAGCCTAATTTGCACAAATTATGGCCTAATTTGCACAAATTAGGCCGTTTCCTACCTAAACAACGTAGTGCCGGGAACCCAGAAGCCACTTCCGTGGCTCGGCTCGTGAGAACACGAGCTGAGCTGGGGAAAAGGTAGAGTGAGCAGAGCTCGGGGTGTCGAGCCCAGCGAGTTCGCCAGGCCTCCACCTCACAATCGAGCTCCGTGCACATCCCTATGATGTGCACAGAGCTCGATTGGGGGAGTGGAATTCTGGCAAACTCTCCGGGCTCGACTCCCCAAGCTCCGCTTACCCTACCTGCTTCCCCGGCTTGACTCATGTTCTCATATAAAGAATAATTTTGAATTCTAAACAGTCGTGCACAAAGCCATGAATACTACTGTTCTGTCTAATCGCATATGCCAGGAGTTCCAAACATAAATCAATTATCAATGGAGAAAGTGCACATCCCTGGCTGGTACCTCTCCCAAGTAAAAAGAAAGATGGAAAAAGACCATTAGTCATAAGTCATAACTCTAGCTCTAGGGGTTGAATATAAACTTTTAACCTATTTCAAAAATTCATCAGGGAAGCCAAAATTACTCAATGTAGCAAAAATGAATTCCCAGTGAATTTTGTCAAAGGCCTTTCCAGCATCCAAAGAATGCTATGCTATACATACAAATCAGAATAAAAGAACAGGTTGCCTACCTGTAACTGTGGTTCTTCGAGTGGTCATCTGTGCATTCACACATATATGGGCTCTCTGCGCCTGCGCGGAGTTCGTTCGGAAGACTTAATAGCTGAAAACCAAGATAACGGGCGGGAGCTCCTCCCCTTCGCGCATGTCCCTTGGCGCAGCTCCCACCCGGTTCCTTAGTTCCTCGAGACCGCAATGCAGTCTCGGGACCGAGAGATTTTACATTCGTCTGTACGGGATTCGAGCCCGAGACGGCTGAGACAAGAGTGACGTGACACCAGCGGGGATAGGCGGGTGGGTTGTGTGAATGCACAGATGACCACTCGAAGAACCACAGTTACAGGTAGGCAACCTGTTCTTCTTCTTCGTGGTCTCTGTGCATCACACATATATGGGCAGAGTATTAAGCAGACTTACCGGAGGTGGGTGGTGTCTTGCATCACTGAAGGACTGAGGACAGCACCGCTCTGCCGAATGCAGTAGGAGCCCTGGCCCGAATGTCCAACCTGTAATGTCTGATGAAGGTGGACGGGTTGGTCCAGGTCGCCACCCTGCACAGGTCATCGAGTGAGACACCTTTTGCGAAGGCTGTGGACGTCGACTGTGCTCTGGTAGAGTGCGAGCGTATGGTAGTCGGTAATGGGCGGTTTGCGAGCTGGTATGCCAACTTGATGGACTCAACGATCCATGTGGCAAATCGCTGGTTGGACACCGGGGAGCCAGCAGTTCTGCTGCCGTAGCAGATGAAAAGCCGCTGCGTGGTTTTGAAGGATTTCGTGCAGTCTGCATAAAAGGCCAGCGCCCTCCGTACGTCTAGCGTATGTAGTAGCTTTTCGAGTTGGGATGACGGGGACTGGAAGAATGCTGGTAATATTATTTCTTGCGTGAGATGGAAGCTCGATACCACTTTGGGTAGGAATTCCAGGTTGGGTCGGAGGACCACCTTGTCTTTGTGGAAGACCATGTATGGCTGGTCTACCCGTAGTGCACATAGTTCGCTTGCCCTCCTTGCAGATGTAATTGCTGTGAGGAAAGCGGTCTTCAGTGTTAGTAGGCGAAGGGTGGTTGTCGCCATGGGTTCGAAAGGTGGCTTCGTCATTGCCTGTAGTACGAGTTGGAGGTCCCATCCCGGCGTGAGCGATCGTGTCATTGGCATAAGGTTGCGTGGCCCTTTGAGGAATAACTTTACCCACTGGTTTGTGAATAAGGTACTGAGCGGGTTAGGGCGGTCGGTGTGCTGAGATCGCTGCCAGGTGTACTCGTATTGATGCGAGAGGACAGTCCTCTGCTGGTTAGGGAGTGCAGGTATCGTAAGATATCCATAACTGAGCATTTTTGCGGGTCGATCCCATGAGCAGTAGCATATGCTGTGGAGGATGCCCACTTATTAGCGTAGGATTTACGGGTGGATGGTTTTCTAGCTGCCCGTATAATTTCGGCCACTTCTTGTGGCAGTTCAACGCTTGTGATCAGTGTATCCTCCACGCTGTGAGGTGTAGCGACTATGGCGAGGGGTGTATCACCGATCCCGAGTTCTGGGTTAGTAGTGTGTCGTGCGGTTGAATTTTGATGTAGTTGTCGTTCGACAATTCCAGCAATAGGGGGAACCACTGGCTGCCTCAGGCCACCATGGTGCGATTAGAATGCAGGGTGTTCTTTCTCGAGCAATCTTTGCGATGATCCTGTTTAGGAGTGGTAGTGGTGGAAAAAGATAATGGAGTCTGAAGTGCCACTGGATGAGGAAGGCGTCAGTGATTGACCGGGGGTCCTTCCCTCCCCTGCTGCAGAACTGTCGGCATGCTGTGTTCTGGGACGTGGCGAACAGGTCTACATCCGGTGTACCTAGTGCCTGAAACAACGAATCCCTGACCTTGCGGTCTAAGGCCCATTCGTGCGGGTCCGTGAATTGTCTGCTGAGCTCGTCCGCTAGGACATTGTCTTTGCCCGCTATGTGAATTGCTGTGATAGTGATGCCTCGTGCCAGGGTCCAGTTGAACAGTTTTAGGGTTAGGTGTAGGAGTGTGGCAGAACGGGTGCCACCCTCCTTGTTCAAATATGACACCACTGTGGTGTTGTCGGAGGTGATTTGTATGTGTTGTTTGGTTATGCAATGTTCGAGTGCTTTGAGGGATTGCAGTACTGCTTTTAGTTCCAACACGTTTATGTGTTGGGTTTGTTGCTTTTTGGTCCAGAGGCCTTGCACTGTCCAGCCGGAGCAGTGTCCTCCCCATCCTGTGAGGGATGCATCTGTAGTAAGTACCGCTGTCGGTTCCGGAGGAGTGAATGGGACTCCGACCGCTAGGTGCTTCTTGTGTATCCACCATTTGATGGAGTGCCTGATTTGGTTCGGGAGGCACAGCTTGAACTGCGGTCCGTGCCTCTCAGGGTCGAAGGTGACAATGAACCACTGTTGCAGTGGGCGCATATGGAGTCTGGCCAGGGGTACCACTGCAATGGCCGATGCCATGAGCCCTAGTAGTCTCTGGATTGTGCGTATTGAGGAAGTCGACGCTTTTCTTATGCGTCGTGCTGTCGATATGATTGTGAGAAGTCTTTGCTGAGGTAGGAAGGCCAGACCGAGGTTTGCATCTATCACTGATCCGATGAATTGTATGCGCCATTTTGGTTTAAGGACAGACTTTTTTGAATTGATACATAGCCCGAGCTTGTTTAGTAGGGTGAGTGTGGTTCGTAGAGGTGCGATGAGGCGTTCTTTGGAAGGGGCGACCACCAACCAATCGTCGAGGTAGGGGTAAATTTTTACTCCTCTCGTTCTGAGGTGTGCACAAACGGGCACCATGCACTTTGTGAATACCCTTGGGGTCCGAAGGGTAGGACGACGAATTGGTAGGCTGTGTCGTCGAGCGCGAACCTGAGGTACCGTTGGCTGTCTTGGTGTATGGCTACGTGAAAATAGGCATCTTGAAGATCTATTGATGCGAACCAATCCATTCGAGTAATCAGTGGTAAGATGGACTGTAGTGTGACCATTTTGAACTTCTTTGGCGTGATGAAGAAGTTTACTCGTCTGAGATCTAGAATTGGACGTAGTCCTCCGCCTTTCTTTGACACCGTGAAGTAGCGGGAGTATAACCCTGCTGCCGCGTGTGTCTTTGGGACGTGTTGTACTGCTCCTTTTCATAGAAGCGTTTGTACTTCCTCTACAAGTGTGGGCGTTGCTCTTGTGGAGCAGATGCCTGAGAACGGCGGGGGGGGGCATCGAATTCTATTCTGTAACCATAGCTTATGATCTGGAGGACCCATCTGTCTGAGGTGATGTGGTCCCAGGCATGTAGGTACCGTGAGAGTCTGTCCTGGAAGAATGGGCGCGTTGTTGTCGATGCTTCGGTCGGGGTGTGGTAAGCGTCAAACTCGACGCTTTGCGAATGGGGGGGCTTTTTTCGTGCCTCTGAATCGATTTCGTTCTGTGTTCTGGTGTGAGCTCGAGGGTTGGTGTTCTCGGGTTCGACGCTCGCTGTTCTTGTAGTGTTGGTATTGGGATGGTTGGTTCTGACCCCATCGGCGTTGTCTGTATTGCTGGGTTTGAGGTGGAGCTAACCCCATTTTTCTGGCGTTAGCTCGTGCTTTTTGTACCGCGTCTAGCGAGTCGTCGGTAGATGCGTGAAAGAGGCCCTCACCATCAAAAGGCAAATCTTCTATCTTTGACTTGGTCTCTTGTGTGAGGGATGCTGATCTTAACCATGCATGTCTGCGTAGCGCTATTGCTGCTATCATAGACTTGCCGTGGCAATCGGCTTGGTGTCGCGCAGTGTTTAGCTGTTGTTTAGCTATGCCTGTCACTTCTGATTGGAATACTCTTGCAAGTTCTCTTTGCTCTTCTGGGAGATGGTTGCAGAGGTTACCTATCTTATCCCAGAGGAAGAGTTGGTATCGCGCCATCGTTGCTTGATATCCATCTACTCTAATGCCTAGAGCACTGGACGAGTATACCCTTCTACCGAAGGCGTCAAGTCGCTTTCCTTCCTTGTCAGATGGCGTGGAATGTGACTTCCCGGATTTGGACTGCGCGGACTCGACTATAATCGAGTTTGGCGTCGGATGCGAGAGGAGGAATTTTGTATCTTCTTCCCTTACTCGGTACATGGACTCAAGTCTTTTGGCCGTGGCCGGAGTGGTGGCTGGGGCCTTCCAGTTATTTTTAACTGTGTCCATGAGAGTGAGAGGGAGAGGTAGGAGTGTGGGAGTCGACTCAGTGTCGGTGACCACATCGTAGATCGGGTCCCTGTGTTTGGGTTGTTCTATCTTGGCCTCGATGCCGAGGGCCTGGGCCATGCGTTGGATGTGATCTGTAAAGGATCCTAGATCTTCCGATGGCGATGGAGCCGCGATGGACCCAGTCATCGGTTCTGGTGATGATTGGTCATCTAGTGGAGAATCGAATGATTCCGAATCGGACACGTATTCTGATGAGGAGATGAAGCTCCTCCTTGTCGAGATTTGGCTTGGTGGTGGTGGTGGTGGGCACTGCCTGTCTGGAGGCAATGGTGGCACTATTGCCGCCTGTAGGGAGCCTCGTCGTGGTGGCACCGGAGGTGGTGGTGGGGACACCTCGTGGTGGAGGTATCCAAGCCCTTGTGCCCCATCCTGTGGGGAGCATCGCCTATGGTATGCATAGGACACATCATCGGCTTCCCTGTAGCATCTGGAGGCGTTGGAGTAGATAGATCCGGTCTCCAGGGACTGGGGACCTAGATCTGCTACCGGATCGGCTTCGATGAGTCTGGATCGTGGCCGGTGACAGGCTGGGGTATCTGTCTACCGTGATGTAGGTAGACGTGTCCACCAGAATTTGACTGGATTCGGCAGTCTGTGTCTGGCCGCCAATCTGGGCTGCTCTGGCTGGAGAGTCAACCAGTTCTCCCTCTGAGATCGATGTGTGGGACTCTCTTGGGTTCGCTGGTCCCGTCATTGGGGATCGAGATCGATCTCGGTCCCATTCTAAATGGAGTGCCTGAGTGACTTAGGCATGGGGTTCGACGCCGGCCTCGAGGACGCCAAAGGGCGACTGGGCACGGGCGAACTTGGCGTGTGGCGTGCCGACTCCACTTTCCGTGTGGGTGAGCAGAAGGGTTTTGCCACCTTGGCCTTTTTGGCCTCTTTACGCCTCCTTTTCCTTTCGGCTTCATCCTTGTCCTTATGTGGCCATTTTTTGGCCTTGTAAGGAGATCCAGAGATCGACTTACTGGGGGTAGCCGGGCAGTCGGTAGTAACCGTATGAGACGGCGGTGTTTTATATACCTGCGGTGTTTGCACCTCAGCCGAATCTGAGGGGTGAGTAGCCAGCAGGGCTTTTTGCCAGAGTTCTGCCTTTAGCTTGTCTGCCCTATGCTTGCGTGCCTGCTTTGTAAAGGCTTGGCAGTGGTGGCATGACTCGACTATGTGACCTTCTCCTAGGCAGAGGAGGCACAGCGAGTGCCCGTCGGCTGGTGGGAGTTTTGCTCCGCATCTAACACACTTGCGGAATGGCGCTCTGGGCGCCATTTTTCTCTTCGGCATTCTTCCCAAGACGGGGAGAAGGGCGAGGGAAAGAGAGGTAGAGGTAAGTTGAAAAGTTTGAAGAAGGTAAATATAAACGTTGTTTTGTTTTGGTTTTTTTTTTAGGGGAAAAAACGAAGGTTAACAGTAAAAGGTAAGTTGTAGAGAGAGAGAAGCTTCCTAACGACTGTTCCGCGAAGCGGTCGAAGAGGAACTGAGGGACCGGGCAGGAGCTGCGCCAAGGGACATGCGTGAAAGGGAGGAGCTCCCGCCCGTTTTCTTGGTTTTCAGCTATTAAGTCTTCCGAACGAACTCCGCGCAGGCGCAGAGAGCCCATATATGTGTGATGCACAGAGACCACGAAGAAGAACTTTAAAAACTGTAAATTTGTATCTGTAGGGAGAGGCATTCCCATCTTTAATAGCAGCCTGGTCTTTTCTATCTGAGTTAAAAGCTATTAAATTGACAACCAATCTAAATTGACAACAAATTTAAGATTATCGTCTCTCTGTCTATATCTGATAAATCCCACCTGGTCTGGTTGATCCAATGTTTTAATAACTTGTTGCAATTCATTGGCCAAAATTGCAGTTAATATTTTAATATCTAAGTTAATTAACTAAATAGGTCGATAGCATAGTAAGTGTGATCCTTTCAGGTTTAGGGATCACTGTAATATAAGCATCATTTAATGATGAAGAAAGGGAGCCTGATTCAAAAATTATAGAGGTGATGAAGTTTTGGAACTAAGAGGCTAGAAAATGTTTTATACTACTCAACTGGAAACCCTTCTGGACCTGGTGATTTCCCATTATTCGTATTAGTAATTGCTTTCATAATTTCCTCCATACGCAAAGGAGCCATACGAAACTGCCGTTTTGAGGAACCTATGCATGAAAGATTAACATGAAGGGGGGAAGCATCCATATCCTGCTCTGATGTTTTGCTACCCATACTATACAAATCAGAATAAAACTTTAAAAATTGTAAATTTATATCTGTGGGAGAGGTATATAGCCTAGAATTTTCATCTTTAATAGCTGAAATAACATTAAAATGTTTCTGCTGTTTAAGACGGTGTGCCAAAATCTTCACCATTTTCCCAATATGTCTGCCGTAAAAAGGTTAGAGCAAATTCTGCCTGCTGTGAAAGGATAATATTCAATTCATATTTAACTTTCTGCAGTTCCTGACAAATTTGTGCAGTTAGGAAAATGGCAAACTGGGTTATAAGATATTTTTCAATTGCTTATTAAGTATTATTTGTTGTATTATTTTTTTAAAAAAAATTGTATAAGAAGCATAGGCAATAATTCTACCCCATATAAAAGCTTTACTGGCCTCCTACTCAAGGGCGCAAGAATCAACAGTGCCCTCATTATCTTCAAAATACTCAAGTAGCTCAGCAGAAACCCATTTTTTAAACACCTTGTTATTAAGAAGAGAAATATTAATGTGCCAAAGACCCAGGGGCCTTGGCAAATATGAAAATTGAAATTGCAGGCAAACTGGGGCATGATCTGAAAATATCACTGTATCAATCTTACAAACTTTTATTTGATGCAGCAAAGATGTGGAAACAAAAAAACCCCCAAAATCTAATCAAAAGCAGTTCTGATGTACCGATGAACTAATAGTATAGTCTCTCTCACCAGGAAATTCTCCAAGCATCAATCAATCCAAATTCAACCATATAGGCCTGAAGTGTAAGCCTCACGACCGTTTGCCTCTTAGGAACAGGCATACTCCTATCCAACACTGGGTCTAAAATCTCACTAAATTATCCGCCAACGATCAGATAATCATAAGCAATATCAACCAATCTACCAAAACAGTCATGGAACATAACCAGAGAGTCATTATTAGGCCCATACACATTAATCATAGCAGTTACTTTATTGATACATTGCATGACGAGAATCATAATTTGACCATCAGGATCACCTGTTGAACTGAAAAGCAGAGTTGGTTATGAATTAAAACCTTTAAACTGTGTTGAGGTATCAATCACATAGACCTCACCAACCCAATCTTTTCTCAAGAAATGTTAATCTGTCCTTCACCAAGTGGTTTCTTGTAAAAAAAAAAAAAAGCCACATCAAACTTTCTTCTGTTTGTTTAAATTCCGCAGCCCCTTGACATTCCATTAAATCACACTCAGCACAGAAAAAAAGAAAACATATTGTTTGCCCCTCATTGCATATAAAAATACCTAGTATTAAATGATACAACATATAAATCCTTAATGTGATACGTTTCAGTCCAAAAATTTCAAAACAATCCAAATTAATATTTATATATTAAACCATACCAAACTTATAAAGTTAAAGAAAGTTAAAAAATAACTAAAAATACAAAAAAAGAAGAAGTAAAAATCAAATAACCCAAATAGTGCCAACACCCTGCCAAAAGACTCCCAAAATATGGTGAGAATAATAAAAACAACCAAATGACACCCCCATAACCAAAACAAAGGATCAAGAAAAAACATTTTGCCTTCCAGTTAAGCCACCGAATAATCACTGCCAACCCACCCATACCCAGTTATTAGGTGCATACACAAGTCAAAAGGAAAAGGGGGGGGGGATTATCAGATAGGTATTTAAAAAGGTATTGTTTTTCTATCTGCTTGTGAACCTTTGTTTAGTATACTCAATGCATATAATCTATATTACATTGTATATCTAAAGAGAAAAGTTAGAATGGGAAGAATATATATATATATATATATACACACACACACACACACACATATACATACATACATACATACCAGGGAAGACTCAAGCTCTGCAATAAAAATAAAACATGGTATATGGCCAAATGCCCTGAACTGTTATCTGCTAACAACAACATAAACATTAGCAGACAAGGAAAACATCTGGCAAAGGACCAATTCAACTTCAGTAGCACCAGCAGCAGACAAAGAAAAAGACCTGGCCGTGATCTTAATGCCCATAAGAAATGACTCCACCACCTCAGAGGATTGAAACCTCTTCAACTGATCTTGATAGGTAACACAGAAGATGGTCAGGTATCCTAATATAATATTGCAATCCAAGTTCCTTCGCCAAGATTCTGGCCTTCGTAAGCAACCTTCTCCATTCCCAAATTTCCTACTTACTATCTTTATAGAAGTCTGCTCAATAACATGGGTAGGCAACTATCAGGGCACAAAATAAGCCTCACCGAATGCAGCATGTGAAATAACAAGCTATATACTACACCATGACTTAATGTTCATGTGTATATACTTGTATGCACGTACACTAGTGTCAAGATTAATTTTCCCAGGGATGTGCAAACAAGCGGTGTACAGAGAATCTGGGTGAACATGAACATCAGCTTGCTGCTCATCTCTCCTCGATTCACGCTCGTGATTGTGATCGGTTTGTTTTGTGCAAGCGGGGAAATTGACTAACAGACTTAAAGTGTGAAATGGCACATTTTTAAAGTTATGCAATTGCAAACTTTTCTCTAGACAAAATTTGCATATTTTTCGAACACAAGCACATGTTCAAGAATTTGCAAACATTTTCGGATTCCTGCTTGCGCTTCTGTTCAGGGTTGTGAACAGGACACGCCCACATGTTTTGATGTTCTTAAAAGACACCCCCCCCAATACGACTGATGGCATGATAGAATCAATGTACCCAGACTTGGTCATACTTAAAATAGGCCTATTGAAATCCATAGGACTTGAGTTAGTCATGACTAACTAAAGTCCCACAGCTTTCAGTAGGTCTACTCTAAGTATGACTAAGACTGGATCCAACCCATTGATTTGCTAACAGTGGGTACCAGAAAATAGGCATTATCCCTGGTAAATAGAGACCACTGGAGCATATGTCTGAAAGTAAAGAATATAGGGTTTTACCCTGGTTTGTAATTTTCTGCTTGCAGGGAAGCATTTACATGAAAGAGCATTTTAAAATGATCCGATCTCAAACACCCATATTGGACAAAATAAGAATTCTATAACAGGCCAGCTCCTCAGTCAGCACCATTCATTCTCCAACTCTATTCTGAAGCTTCCTACACTTGCATGGCTGTGAAGTACAGGATTTCAGGCACATTTGGATCTGACAGTCTCATTCATTGACTTTTGCTGAATTAATAAGGAATAAAAGTCCTGTGGCATCTTCAAGACTAAAACATTAATTGTGCCAGGAGCTTTCATGGCGTACAGCCTCGGGCTGGAGTCAGGCAATCATTTACGACAGCTGAAGGTGATTATGATAGATGCATAATTTAATCCCACCACTGGCCAAACACGCTCTGCAGTTTTCAAAGAACTGCAGAAGTCTGTGACAATAGTGCGATGAGCGTCCATATACCATGGACAGCAACAAAGCTATTGTGTTATTATACCATCTTCATCTTTCTGAAGACAAAAGTTTTCACCCATCAGATGTATCAAGGAAACGTGGAGGGGGTATATAAAGTGGAGGAGAAACAGTTTTTCACTGTGAAACAAATGCAAGCAATGCCCACTCGTGAAGTTCTGGAGGCGGCAGGGAGAAATTATTTAAATTGGCCTTTCATGTCTGTTTGAACACTTTCCAGGCTGTGCATCAACTGAACTTGCCCTAAAGTCCAACTCTTTTCTTGAAAGTCATCATATACAACCCTGTTTACTTGTCCCATTTTATAAAAGGAGCCCACAAACTTTCTTGTGTTTTTATCCACTGCATAAAGAACTCACTTGCTTCTTTGCCCTCATGTTGATATCTGATTCAGATACCAACTAATATCAGAGCCAAGTACACCCTCTCACACCGATCAATTGCCCTCACACCCCCAGAACAAAGACATCATACAATGAATGGAACTGAACAATGGGCCACAACTTTGTCATAGTATGATTAACTAGCTAAAGCCAACCTCCCCGAACTCAGAGCGAGCATGCTTGCTACCTAGGTAAAAACTAGGAGATGGCATCTCCTGCTACTTATCTTGCACAGCTGACCCCACCCTACCTTCAAGCCCTGGACCAGTCATACAACTGGCCTTTGCTGTCCACACACCTGAAAGGTGCACAGAGTACACTTTGTCAGCATCATCAGTCCTTGAACCAGTAAGCTTTGGATGTCAGGAGTTAAGAGAGGCTCCCTACTCTAGGTCCCCTCAGGCTGCTAAGCCATGAGGGGTTGTTTTGAATATTCACTACACCACTACAATGCTTTGGGGTGCTCACCTCATCTCCACTATCTCTCCTTCCCTTGAACTCACAGTGAACTACTCATTGTGGTGACCTATAAGAGAAAAAGCATTGGACCAAATGAACACCCATATTGGACAAAATAAGAATTCTATAACAGGCCAGCTCCTCAGTCAGCACCATTCATTCTCCAACTCTATTCTGAAGCTTCCTACACTTGCATGGCTGTGAAGTACAGGATTTCAGGCACATTTGGATCTGACAGTCTCATTCAACTCAAATGAAGCCAGTTCTAGAAACTCAGCCAACTTGGAACAGAGCACATGATAGGGGGAAAAAAATCTCCTGCAGGCAATTTGGTATGGAAATCCAACATTCCTGCTTGGCCTCCACTGTCAACCTTTACTGTTAGGTAGTTGGTGTGTGTGGGTGTAGTGCTGCCTTGAATGGGAACTACAGTAGCTTGGGGAAGGTGTCACCATCTTAAATAGGCACAGCCATGACCATTCCAATTTTCTGAGCTGCCAAAGCAAGGAGGCCAGTGACTGTCCAGCCTTCTCCTTGTACTCCATCTCTCCCAATGTCATGACCCCACACCCAGCCCTTGGACCTTCCAATGTACAGCAGAAGAATCTGATAAGTAAAAGGCACAGTCTACTTCCTTGGGTGTAAGGACAGTCAGTGTCTTACTTAGGGCCCTCCCATGCAAAGGACATAGCCCTGCCATTGTCCTCTGGCTCAGAGGATAATGCCCTTGCAGAAACTTGATATCCTCAGCCTCAGAGAAGTGTCAGGCTACAAAATCGGAGAAGGCCCTTTAGCACTCTTGTCAGATCCTCCAGGAGGGGCAGAGCTGCCTGTACTACAGATTTTGTCAGCCTACATAAGACTTCAGTTGGCATTAGCTTCTTGCTGAGACAACATCCTCATATGTTGTAGAAGGAGAGAACTCCACCCAGTAGGACTCACTTGGAGCTATCCAAGGTCTATTTCCTTCTTGCCTTGTTCTCACTGTCTTCAGATGCTACCAGCTTCCCTGTGAGTCTCACGGGACTACAGATCAGGACACCCAAGGGCTAGGGGCAAACTCTCTCACACACACACTCCCTGCAGAGGCAGCCTGGGGGCAGCATTCCCCACCGGAACTACCACATCCCTGCATTACCATTATGTGACAAACACAAACCTAGTAATGTTTTTGCTGAGAAGCATACTTCCAGACAGTATCAATGCATGATCTACCTCCCCCTACCATACTTGTATTCTGTGCCTGATGGACTACAAACCCTTTGTGCAATAATTATGCTATGTCTATGTTCTATACAGCTCCCAGTATGCCACTGATTATTTAAAACAAGAACAACAGCACATACAGTGAAAGTGGAGGCAGGCTAGTTAGGGCATCAGCCTGTCAGTCCTAAAAGATCTGAAAGCAGGCATCGTTCCAAGATACACTCCTTTCTTGCTTCTTTTGGTTAGATATATGGTCAATGCTGTCACTTAATCCATCTAAAGATAGTGTGTGTGTGTGTGTGTGTGTGTACACACACACACCAAGATAAAACTCTTTCCTAGAAGTGTGTCTTATTTTAACACAACCTGCAGGATGGAGATAATGTTCCTTCCATTCCTGAGTCCATTCAGCACATTTTTTATCATAGCCAGATCAATATCTCATTGATACATGTTCTGCCAGAAAAGCTGTAATGTTGCATTCTTCCTCCATTCAGTAATAATAATTGATTTAATGCTCTTAGCTTGAAAGCTATGGCAACACACACAGTGATTTATAAAGCATTGTTCTAAATAAGTTCATATTAGATAGACCTTCGAAAGAGGCAACATTGTAATGCTTTTGGCACTGCTTTCTGGTCAGCAAGTTATGCAGGCACATACACAACTTAAAGCAAAAATAGTGGCCACAATTATGGCTATTACCTTCCAAGTAATGTTCTTAATTGCACATAGGTTCCTGGCAATGTGGGAGGCCTAATGTGGTTCATCTTCTGGTAGGGCCACACAGTTGGTTTTGAGCCAATCTAGAAAGGTAACTTCTATACTTAACACCTAAAGGAAACCCTTTATGTTCTACTGCATTCTAGCCTCTGATACCTGTGAATATCTGAATCACTGCAAGGAGCTCTGAATCATCACAGTGTGTGTGTCTTAAATTGTTTAAAGTGGTGTATAAGTGCTTCTGTAGACAGTAATCGGCTTGAAATCACATAAAGTTTTCCATCAAAACACACATCTCTAAGCAGGATGAATCCCATTAAGGTAAGCAAGTGTGGAGGGCATGGATTATGTTTTGGTCTCAAATTGGCTTAAAGCTACATCATTTGCCATACTGGGAAATATGTATATTAGATCTAGCACATGTGCAATAGACTTATTGTGCACATGTTTATATATTCACCCGAAATAGGAGTGGACCTTCCTTGTTCCCAGTCTTCAATGGACTAGTGAAATCTGCTCAATTCTGGGGGCAAAACATTTATGATTGCAATGGCCAGCAGGAGAGCATCCCTTCTAGAAAGCTTGTGGGCAGGACTGAGGCAAGCTCAGCTCCACCCACAGCCTGTGCTTCCCTTAATCATGGGAGCTAACTTTGCTTCCTTCTGTCCCTGCCACCAAAGCCCAGAAACTTACCTTGGGCAGGAGAAGGGGGCAGCAGCAGGCACTCCCAGGCCCCAATGGAGTGCCTATCTCTGCCAAGAACTGGGACTACAAATACCAGAATGGACAGTGGGAAAACTGACCTTCCATGCATCATTCCCACCAAAGGAAAAAGACATGGAGGTGAGAAGCGAGGGAACGTGGGTAAGATTGCACTAGGTAGGCAATAGACCAAGAAATAGGAATTTAAAGGGTGGGTGAAGAATGCCTGAGGAAAGGGGCAGAAGCGACAGAACTTCAAAGAAATAGGGAGCTAAATGGAGGGGGTGGGTCTGAAGAAACTTCATAATGCTTAAGGGGCTGTTTGTTATGGTGGAAGGGAGGCAGGAGTGTGAAGAAGTCAGGTCGAGTGAAGGGGTGGTTAAAGGAAGTAGGACAAAGTCAGCTCTGCCCTGAAAAGCAGTAATATGAGGCAATGATTAGTGAGGAGCCAACAGTAGTTGGTGAATACACGGAGTTGAGGAATGGAGAATACAAGAAGTATGTAGGGAACTGTGGTCCGATGAGCCAAGGGAGCACAGAGTTGCTAGCTCTAGACCAGTGTTCTCCAAGCTTGGGTCCCCAGATGTTTTTGGCCTGCAACTGGCTGGGGCATGCTGGGAATTGTAGGCCAAAAAACATCTGGGGACCCAAGCTTGGAGAACACTGCTCTAGAGTCTAGGACGTAAGAAGGGAATACGGACAGTTATGGCTTGCACTGTCACTGCAGCATTTTGACTTGGCAACCCTGAGGGAACAACAACAACCCAAAAGCACCGTGCAGTTAGGTGGGGTATGGAACTGAATTTTGAACTAACCAGTCAATTCTTTGGCAGCAGGCTTCTAGTTTTTGGGGGGATGGGCAAATCTGTCTGTTTCAGTTTCTATAACTTCCGAGCTTTTGAAGCACAAGTTCAGTCTGTCCCATTTCTGCAACAGTTTGGCATTTATTAATTTTTAGTAAAAAGCCCACATGAAAATTCATGCGCATTTTGTACAGATTTCCTCAAGTGCATACATATCTCCCTTTGCATGCATTTTGGTATGCATTTTCCCTAATGTAAACAATGGGGGAGATGCATACAAAAATGCATACAATGGAAAAAAGGTGTACAGAAATGAATCCATGTTTGTATGTTCTCCCCCTAATGTAGGGATTTTTTGTATACATTTTTTTTTATCAGAGAAGTGTGAAAATGGAATGATGATTGTAGTGTGCATATTAGTTAAGGAAATGTGCATTAGCCCAGTTTGTATTAAAATGTGAGCCAAACAATTTTTTTTTCACCTATCCCTAGTTTTCTTCTATCAGACCAGCTGAAATTGCAAGAGCTGTGGTAGAGAGTAGCCAGAGTATCACTTTGGGCATATTACTATCTTGAAAGCTCTCTGCGCTTTATCCATGTGGTCCCCAATATTGCTCTCATGCAGAGAATAGTGCAGGGCAGAAAACTACAACACAGTTTGAAGAGATCAGCTGAAATGGAAGACTCACTGCTAACCTTGTCTTGGGATGCAATTATCAGTGGCAAGCCAGGGCAATAAAATGTAATCAGAGGCAGAGAAATGTAGGGGATTTATGTCTGAGCTGTAGTAACCAGAGCTTGCTGCTCCACCAAAGAGAGAGAAAGAGCACTGCACCCTGTGGTGTCCAAAGCACATCTGCGTTGCGACAGCTGCACTCGGCATTGATCATTTTTATTGGAAGGAATAATAGGAAGAATAGATGGGCAGTGGCCGAACTAGACAGAAAGTTTCTTGTTTCTGAGTTGTACAACCGTGTTTGCAATTTGTTTCTATTACTTTTTTCAGTGAAAATATCAGGACAAAATATCAGGAAAAAGGATAAAGTCTTTGTTTTGTTTCTGTTTCTAACTTGGGATGCTCGAGGTGGCCAAGGTTTTCCAAACTCCACTTCGAAGCTCGGTTCACCTCACTCCCGTTTCCATTTACAACCTGTTTTTCCTTTCATTCAAACAGAAAAAAATGTGCATTTTCATGCCCATTTTTCAGAAGTGTGCACTTTCCCCCATTTACTAAAGTGTGAAAATGTGTGTGTGTGTGTGTGTGTGTGTGAGAGAGAGAGAGAGAGAGAGAGAGTTTGGAAAATGCACATATTAAAGTGTGAGATTATATATATATATATATATATATATATGCATTTTTCAAATGCAAACACAAATCTGGGCATTTGCAAGCTTTTTCCGAAAAATGTACTCCCGCTCACATTCAGGGTTATGAACCAAGCAAGTTCTGATGGTTTGCAAACTGAAATGAAATCCTCGCCCATCCCTTAGCCACTACAAGTTGTGAGAAATACAAGGCTAGGGATGGATGAATCTGTCTCTTGTCTGTGGCACGGGCACATATATTTTATCCCAGGTTGGTTTTGAGGTTTGATCATATGTGGCCACATCTTCTGTCACTGGGATGAAACCTTGTTGACTATACCCCACTCTAGTAAGTAATTCTACGCAAATTTAGTCTTAGAAAAATACAATTAAATACAATTAATACAATTTAAAAAAACCACACCATCCAAAAATGCACAAAAAAGCTAAAGTGTGAACATACACATTTTTCAGGGATTTGTGCATTTTGCGGGGATTTGCACAGTTTTGGGAGTGTGCATTTGCACAAAATCCGATTTTTTTCCACTGAGTGGACAATGGAATGAAAGGTGCCTGACAATCCGTGAAATGTAGACTGAATGGATTTTACAAGGTCTGTACATCCCTACACAGGCTAGGCTGTGCTCCAGGCAAGGGTGCAAGCCTGACCTGGAAAAATTTATAGGCAAGCCAGTGAAGAGGAACCCATGAGCTCCCTGGAGACTACAGCCATGCCAGAAGGACAAATGCCAGAAGGTCCTTCCACATTTTTCCCAGGACAACCTCTACAGAAAAATATAGCTATGCGTTGTGATAGACTTGGGGGTGCCACCCAAACCAGCAGCCCTGTGCCGTCAGTGTACCAAGGTCTCTCTCTTTCTCTCTAACATGTAGTAATTCTTACCTTATCACTGTGATACACATTTTCCTATTGCCATGTAAGGCAGTTACTGAAATGGAGCAGCAGGGGGGAGATAGTCAGCATAATGACCTCAGGATTTCTGTGTGCCTCCCCAGTCTTTTTAAAGTGTCTGTGTTCATCAGCTTTCTCACTCTCCCCCAGACTGCTGGCTTTCTTTATCCATTTATTTATTTATTAAGTTCATTTTATTTATATCCCACCTTTCTGTAAAAAATAAAATTTAAAAAAAAGGCACTTCTAGGCAGCTAGCAATGAGATCCAGATTAAAAATGGAATCTTAATTAAAACAAATAGATTAAAAACACAATTAAAAACACAACAGTGGAAGAAATAAGCAGCTCTATCAGTTTAAAACCTGTTCAGCCACAAATCAGCCTGCATGCCAAATGTTTGCCAAAATAAAAATGTCTTTACAGGCAGAAGACTCGCAAAGAGGGAGCAACCTACCCCCCCCCAGAAAGAGTTCCACAGCCTGAGAGAGGCCACAAAGAAGCTCCTCCCCACCAAACACATCACTGATGGCGATAGGACCGAGAGAAGGGCTTCCCTGGAAGATCTTAAAACCCAGGCAGGCTCATATGGGAGAAGGCAGTCTCTAGGTAGCCTGGTCCCAAGTCAGATGGAGCTTTATAGGTCATAACCAAAAAAACAGACCAGCAGCCGGTGAACCTGCTGTAACAACAGAGTCACATACTCCCTGTAACCGGCCTTTCTGTTTGCTGCGTCACTATAGTCTCACTTTGGTCAGGCTCCTAGGCTCAGTCAATTGCCTGCAGCCAATTGTCTCTCTCCATTAATCCCGCTTACCTGCCTTGATCACTTCCTAGGCTGAGCATAGAGGCATCCAGGCAGTGGAGCAGCTCAGGGCTCCGTTGCCACCCCGGCCTCAATCCTTCCAGCTCTTTACATGCTCAGTATGTCTCAGTAGACAACACAGTGTCCACCGGAAGATATTCTCTTGCAGTAAAACAGTTAGAGAAATTACAGGGGGGTGGAGGGGATAAGTAAAAGGAAAACTATGAAGGCAACAACCAGAGCAACCAAGCCAAAGCAAATCTGCTGTACAAAGAGATGGCCATTTAACAAGCTTATAATTTTCTGCACATGGTGACATTTTATGTATGCCATAACCTTATTTTATTTTTTGTTACATGCAAAAGCAATTCCAATAATACAGCAGCCTTCCCCTCATTCCATTTAATAATTGCAGAGATGGTATTAATGCTACAGTTGCTTCTAATTATTGCCCATTTTTCTTCCTCTGATGCACTTTCATAACCGCTGTACCTAACAGCTTACCTCTGCCATTATGTGTGTATGCATTTCTCCTCTTGAGGTCATACAATCTAGGTTTAAAAACACCTATCTTGTCAAATTTAGCACACATACACACGCACACACACATACACACCAGATATGTCAGCTCCAAATCTGGTCAATAGGATTTAGAAGAAACAGAAACATCTCCATAAAACTAAAAATTGAAACATAAAACTAGCATTTTGGCCTGACACACCATTAGAAAGGCAGTTATATAACCCACAAGCTTCAATTTCAGATGCAGATTTCCCACCTGCTGCAGACAAGTATCCCAAACTTTCCTTATGTCCGAGTCCGACTCTATCTAGGGCTGTTGTTCTGTATGACAGCCCCAGTGGAAAAATATACTCTTCTGGGTCCTAGGAGCACCTTTTTGCCTAACCACCTTCCCCTTCCCTCCCCCAAAGTACGTTTCCGGGTCTTGAGGCACAGAAAGGGCGAGGCGAGAAAAACGGTGTTGCAAGCACCCTCCAACCAGTGTTCAATTTAGTTTCTCCATCCCAGGCAAACCCTAAATGCAACCTGAAACCATGTCTGCATCTATAGAGCCTAGTTTGAATGTCGGCAGTCTCCTCCCACATTCCATCTTAAGACCACAACTAGATGCAGACTCCACTACTACTTCTGTGAATATGGATTTTGAATATGGATTTTGGAGTTAGGATTTCCTGTCAGTGTAAACCAGGGGTGCACAACCTTTTTGGCCCTGAAGATTGCATTGGGAGGAGCTAGGGGCCCACAAATACACAAGCCTTGGCGGGGTTCACTTTCTAGCACTAGTAGGGGAATCCCTGGGGTTTCTCTTGCTAGCGCTAGCAAGGGAATCCCTTACCTCCGATCTCTGATAAGAGAACAAAGAGAAACCATTCTCTAGTGCTAGCAAGGGAATCCCTTGCTTACCTCCGACCCCTCATCAGAGATCAAAGATAAGGGAAGGGAGTTCCTTGCGAGCAACAGCACAGGAAACCCCAAGCAGTGCTGCTGGGTGGCAGGTAGAGGGGGGTCTGGTGGGCCATCAAAAATGGCTTAGCAGGCCACACTTTTTGCACCCCTAGTCTAAACCTAATCAGGCAGTGATCTGTCCATGACAAAGTGACCATATCCTGTCCATACCCAGATGGCCATCATCCCATCCAGTACAAAAGACCAGATCCAGAGTAGGTCCTGCTATATAAGTGGGTACTAATATGATATATCATCTGGGATAGCCCCACAGTTGCCATGGAGTCTTGAGCAACTCCTGATAGGATATGGAAACTGACTACTGAACCTGAAAGAGTTTCAGAAAACACACAGCACAATCAAACAGGGACAGCAGGGGAGGAAAAACAATGAAAATAAGTAACAGATTTTCTTCTCTGTGGAAATTAATTTGCATAATGATATCCCAGTGTGGAAGTTCAAAACTGCCGTTCCCAGTCACTCTGCAGCTCCCACAACTGCAGCCACGCTAAACAACATTACATGTCTGAACTGCAGTGTACAACAAAACTTGAAACAGCACAAAATGAGAGCTTTGAGGTGGTGCCGTCCATTCTGATTAGAATCAATGTCGATTCCCTTTGCCTTATTAAGGATTTGAAGTGACTCAGAGGCATTTGCTTCCCATTCTCATAATACAGAGCCTTTTAGGTCAATGCGTTGGAACCACGGGGGTCTAAAAGAAATCCAATGTATAAAGACAGACATATTTTGATGGCTCCCCTCCAACCCCTACGTCCAAAACAAGTTTCCAAACATTCGAAAATCTCTTCTTTTTTCCCAAACTGTCAGCTGAAGACAGTCTTTTGACTGCCAGGATAAAACAGACCACCACCACCACAACAACAACAACCCCATAAGTAAAACTGCCTCTACATCCTGAATAATGGTATTATTTATACGTTCACGAAAAGACAACAACTCAAAAGTACGGTAGTGTGTTCCACAGATCATTTTGATCTTTGTACATCAGTACTGTAATCAGTGCAATCCTTCTTTCACATCCTCTTCAAACCTACAAAGAATTGTTTGAACCCTGCAAATGTAACATAGCAAGCCCACACTGCCTCTCTGGAGAGAGATGGAGGTAGGCAAAGAAGGCAACAGGACCTGTTCCAGGTGGACCTGACCATCCCTACACATGGCCTTCTACCACCAACTTCCCTGTGGGAAGGATTCTGATAACTTGTTATATATTGATACTGTTTATTATCATTTTAATGTATTTTGATGTTACTTGTCAGCCATCATGGACTGATCTGATCACCATGGACTGATTATAGCGATTTATGCCCTGAAAGACAGGGCATAAATCACTATAATAATGAATAAATCAAATAATTTTATACGGTCACATACCTAGCCAAAAAGATGCTGTCTTTTGTGGTTAAGTCATTTTGCCTAGCAAAATGTTTTCTCGACTCTGTCTGCCAAACTCCCTGGCCTGTCTCCATTAACTATACCTCTGTATCTCTTTTGGTGCCAGTCCTTCCTGAGATAATTGCTTTCAGTAGAAGACTTTTAATACCAAGGGCACCTACCTGCCAGCTCTCCCCTTCTCTTTTTGCTGTTTCTTTGCCCACATAACTGCTGCCCATTTCAAGTAAAATGGGCAACTCCGGTGGCCACTCTACCCATTTCAATGAGAGTGGCTGATCAGTGTGCCCTCATGCTAATGCTACTTGACTGAAGCGGAGAGACTGGCCATTGTGACCTCATGCTGATGCTGCCTGTCAGAAGAGAGGCTGATCCATCCATGTGCCCTTCTGAGGGAGAACTGAAGCACACTGGCACTTCTGCCCAGTGCCCACATATTGCCTACAACTTTAAAAAGAAAGATGGTTTTCCCCCCTTGAAACATATGGGGGGAGGGGGTCTTCACTTCCTTTCTTTTAATTTCCCCATTTTCTCAAAGTCAAGTTTAATCTCTGCTCAGGTAAACACCACTATCAATCAACGCTTTTGGGGCATGAGATGACTGTCCTCTAACTCCTGCTCTCTGTCAGTGATACCATATCTCTGTGTTATGATCGCTGGCTGCCCATTTTATCTAATGAATGGCAACCACTAACCAGCCTTCCCCAACCTGGTGCTCTCCAGATGTTTTGGATTAAACCTCACGGCGTTGCTGACAACTGGCCATGCCAATGGGAGCTGAGTCCAAAACATCTGGAAAGGAAGGCTGCACTGAACAGCAGCCACCATTTATGGAGGAGAAAGCTTAAAGAGCTCAATTTGGAAAATATTGTATATATGTATGGGCCAATGGCAATATTTCTTTCTGCACAACCCCTGGAAACAACACTATGTATATGATAAGGAAGTGTCGTTTCCAAGGTCATTTCTGAACCCATTTTGAAAGCATGCAGGAGGAGCTTCCTAATCTCCTGGAGAGGCTTTTACTTTTCAGCAAGTTAAAGAATATAGAAAAGAAAATGGTTAAAGACATTAGACCACCTTGTACCGCTGAAGGTTTACCAAGAACCACAGCCCTCAAGGTCCACTCACTACCCCATGAATGTCACCCACCCCTTTCAGCCCTTCAAGGAAGTTTCCCCTCCATCTCATCCTCCCAAACCACCAAATGTCCCTTTGGCAGAATGGCTGGATGAGTCCCAATATAGATATAGAGCCCACCTTTCAGGATACAAATCCTTCCGAAGGCAGCTCACAGCAAAATACAGAAGCACCATGAATGCTTTTAAAAACATCCCAAATAGTCAAACATTAAAAGCAGAGCAGAGCTTGCTAGCTAGCAGCAGTTCTTCATGAAGGACACATATGGGCAACCTGCAGCTCCCATGCAGCGCTCAGAAGCCTTCTGTGAGGTCCACCATAGGTCCCCCTACCTGCCGCCACATTGAATTCCCCCCTGCACTGCTGTTGCAATTATGCCGGAAAATAACGGTGCACAAGGAGAGTCATCCCAGCACATTATCTTCCCCAACGTAATCGTACTCCCAGCAACCTGCCAAAGAGCTGCCAGGACACTGCCGGAAGTGTAATTCAAATGGAGAAGATGGCACAGTGAGAGGTTAAACCTTGCCCGTCCCCAAGATGGGCGGGAAGTGTGTGTGTCTGTGCGCACACATGTACATGAGTTTCTACGTTTAAGCATATTCAAGAGTTTGCAAGTGCCCACAGTGGTATTTTTCATTGTTTTCATTTCTCTTTGAACACCAGAAACCCCTGTGATGTATGGCCAAACTGCTTGCTTTCAAAACTTCCCACAATTTCAAAAGAGGTTTACACCATGCAGCTTGGCGGTATGTGTGGTGTGTGTGTGGGGAGGGGGGGGAAGAAGCTTCTATGAAACATATAATGTTCCCACCCTGTGATCTAGACAAGGTTCCTGTATCTTTAAACAGCAGGGATGGGGACTCGGACTCGACGACTCGACTTGCGAGTCCGACTGAGTCCCCCCTCTGACTCGAGTCCCACTCGAGTCCCAATTTTTTCAATGGGACTCGAGACTCGACTCGGGACTCGAGCCCAAGGACTCCGCCACCGCCGCCACCGCCGCCGCTCACATCACCGCCGTTGCTGTCTCCCTCGCCGCCACCCGCTCGCAGCCACCGCCGCCGCCATCGCACGCCACACCGCCATCGCACGCCACGCCGCCATCGCACGCAGCCGCCCGCGCCGGTCCCGTCATCATTTCCGGCGCGGCGGAAGTGACGCGCCGGGACCCTGCTCCGGCGCACTTGGCCGCCGCCGCTCTAAACAGAGCGGCGGCGGCCAAGTGCGCCGGAGCAGGGTCCCGGCGCGTCACTTCCGCCGCGCCGAACAGAGCGGCGGCGGCCAAGTGCGCCGGAGCAGGGTCCCGGCGCGTCACTTCCACCGCGCCGGAATTGATGACGGGACCGGCGCGGGCGGCTGCGTGCGATGGCGGCGGCGGTGTGATGGCGGCGTGGCGTGCGATGGCGGTGGCTGCGAGCGGGTGGCGGCGAGGGAGACGGTGACGTAAGCGACGGCGGCAAGCGGGTGGCGGCGAGGTAGTGAGGCGGCGGCAGCGAGGCGGCGGCAGGCGGTGGCAGGCGGCGGCGGCAACTCGAGCGGCATGGAAAACACTCTCCGCGCCGCTCAGAAGAGCGAGATCGGGCCGCGCCGCCGCGGAGAACTACAAACCCAGGGAGGGCTCGTAATGTGTCCCTGGTGTGGCAGCGGTGGCGGCAGGAGCAGGGACGAGGGAAGGACCCGCCCATGGTAAGTGGGGGCGGCGGCAGCGGCCCATGGAGGGAGCGGGAGGGTCTCCGCAGGAGGAAGGGCAGCTCTTCTTCCTCTCGCGGAGACCCTCCCGCTCCCTCCATGGGCTGCCGCTTTGGGAGTGACTCGGGACTCGAGACTCGAGTCACCATTTTGGACCTTGGACTCCAGACTCGACTCGAGACTCGGGTCCAAAGACTCGTGACTCGACTCGTGACTCGAGGCCAAGGACTCTTCAACATCCCTGTTAAACAGTAGGCTCCTTAGTTGCTATGAAGGCACAAGCTGCACATAACCATACCTGCTGAGAAACAAAAACAAGGGTGACCAATCAAGACGGCAGATTCAGGATGTCTCTTGTCCTGCCCCAAATGACATTTGCAGCAGGTTGGTTGATACCTCTCTGGGGAATGAGCTTCAAATAGATTGATCTTCCAACAATTCAGTCAATCACTTCTCCACAGGAGTTGAGAGTCTCCAGGTTGCATGGTGTCAACCCTTCACACAAGTGCAAAGGCCCCTTGGAAATGTGGAACTACTTCTGTGCATGCTTTTGGGATCCTCTCCTATCATAATTTTCTTTATTCAAGACCTATAACCCATGGTCTGGGCTCTCCATGTTCATGGAGGCTGGCAAAAATGTATAATAATTATATATTCCAGGCACCTCGGCAATACCTTTGCTTAGGTATGTGTATAACATTTAAGTCCTCAAGGCCCCTTTTTGAGGTTATTAATCTGGATGACTACTTGAAATAAACAATGGAAAATAGGCTCTGAATATTATTCCTCCTGTCTTTGGGGCATTACAAGTCAATTGAACTGTCTAAATGAGTTATACCTGGAATTAAATATCTACGTATTATATTCAACCAGTACAGCGCTGTGCCTTTAAGATAATCCAGTGACTGCAGAGTTCCACCTTCATTGGCAATTCATAACCTGCACTGGGTTGTGTGTGCAAGCTTCAGTGCTTACAAAAATAGGAAGGGATTCAGCAAATTAAAATGTTTAGTAAACAAAGTTGTCCAAAGGGAAATCATTAGCAAAATCAGATCCTCTGAAGGTGCTCAGTGGAAAGTAAAATTGCTTCATTACATAAAACACTAGACACAGTGCATATCCACCCAGTTCAACACCTGTTTAGGTGGAGGAGGGGATATTTCTTTTCTTGCTCCCTAATGATGCTGTTCTCAGTATTCAGTAAAATATACAAGGTTCCTGATCCCCGCTCGGCCATGAAACTCACTGGGTGACTTTGGGCCAGTCACTGACTCTCAGCCTAACCTACCTCACAGGGTTGTTGTGAGGATAAAATGGAGAGGAGGAGGAGGAGGAGGAGGAGGAGGAGGAGGAGGAGGAGGATTATGTAAGCCGCCTCGGGTTCCTTGCAGGAAAAAAGGCGGGGAATAAATATAATAAATAAATAAATAAAAAAAATGGGGATGGTGCACACGGAGAAGTAGGGAGTCAAGCCTGGCTGCTTGGCCCTATCCCAGTATATTCGAAGCCCTCACACGTTCAAGCAAAATCCTGAACGAGGAGTTAACATGAGATGTGCGAGCATGTATGTATACACATACACACACACGATGCTTACAGAATTTGATCTTTTTTGCAACTTATTCAAACTGACCTGATCCGCACCTCCTGGAATGATGTGAGGATTAAAACATAATTATCCTTTGGATTTCACACTTCTCCAAATTCTGTGATACAGTTCTCAGCTCAAAAAGAAAAAAAAAGTACCAAAACATGTTTAAAAATGTGAATTCTAGGATAAAATGTGTAGAAATGCATAATGTGCGGTAAAATTTGTTTATAAATGCATATTTTGTAAGAACATACATGCAAAAATAAGAACTGAAACATACACTTTTGTGTGGATTCCCCTCCCCGCATGCAGATTGATGTAGAAATGGGATGGTACGGACTTATGAATAAACATGTGTGAAAGTGACATGGAAATAGATTGATCCATCCTTCCTATTTATATATATATACACCAGTGTTCTCCAACCTTGGGTCCCCAGATGTTTTTGGCCTACAACTACCAGCATGCCCCAGCCAGCATAGCTACGCTGGCTGGGGCATGCTGGTAGTTGTAGGCCAAAAACATCTGGGACGCAAGGTTGGAGAACACTGCTATACACACACACATATATGTATGTAGTATCCAATGTTAGTCCAATGTAGGGTAGATCCATTGAAATTAAAGGGGACTTAAGTTAGTCATCCTGGTTTTAATCTATAAATCCCTTCATGCCTTGGGGCCACAATATCTGAAAGAATCCTCTTACCATATATTCCTACCTATGCCCGAAGATCATCCCCACAGGCCCTGTCCCAAGTGTGATGAATGGCTACTCATGAGCACATTTCTCAATGGTAGCCCAGCTTTTAAAATTGTCATATATTCATGCTGCCTGGTTCATCTCTTAGGGAACAATCCTATGGCCCCTAGACATTGCCTGAGGGGGGCATAGAATAGTTCAGATCCCTAGACCCAAGCTCAGAGACAGTGCTGCAACCACAGAGTTGGGAACTGGAGCTCTCTGGCCCCCGCTTCCCCACGCCCTCGTAGCCGGTGAAGGAAGAACCATGCTGGCCGCTCTCTGAGGTCAGGAAAGCAACCTCGGAGAGGGGTAAAAGGGGACATTTCAGGGGGTGGTATCCTGCAGCTGCTTTAGCCTCCTTCCCCTCCAAGATGCTCCAGCTAGATGGGTGAAAAAGCCCATCTAGCGGAAAATGCCGGGCAGGAGGGCGGGGAGGTGAAGATTGCCTCCGCCGCTCCTCCCACTCTGCATGGGATGCCTGTAAGCCTCCAAGTTTGGGGGTTTGTGGGCATCGCGATAGGATTGCGCCCTCAAAGTGGCACAAAACACTTTAAACTTTTTAAATCTCTTGGTGGTTGCTGCCTGTTATATTTTAGTCTTTGCTGGGGGGGGGGGGTTGTGCTGTTTTTGATGTTGACCTTATATATGTTGATTTTATTGGATTTGGATTTGTGTTTTATCTGTATTTATTTAAATCATCCTGAGAAAAGGCTTGTTACATGGCAACTATTCCATAGATCATAGAGCCAGAAGGCGCCTACAAGGCCATCAAGTCCAACCCCCTGCTCAATGCAGGAAATTAGAGGAGGGGTCTCCCATCCAAGTAATAACCAGGCCTGACCCTGCTTAGCTTTCCACACTCAGACAAGCTGAGCCAGCGTAAGCCACAACTAATAAACTGAATAAATAAACCCAGACAAAGTGCGGGTAATTGTAACTCTCTCTCTCTCTCTCTCTCTCTTTTTTAAAAAAACAAGCCAATTTCATGCCATAGTTTATGAAGCTGGTTTGTGTCAACAAACCAAGGTTAAGATTAAGCACAGTTTAGGATTTAAATTTAAGTTAAACTGCAGGTAGTCTAAAATGAAAGCAGAAACATCTCCTTGCAACCACATCAGCGTAGGAGAGTGGGAGGTGGGAGTAACACTAAACCATGGTTTAGCATTACGCATGTACTCAGATATAGTGGGCTGTATCCAGTGTTAGTTAGCAAGTCCCATTAGTTTCAATGGGTCTACTCTAAGGAGGACTAACATTGGTTACAATCCATAGTTCAAGACAAACTGAAGGGTTTTTTTTAAAAAAAAATAAAATGGAAAGGGGGGCATTTTTATACCTAACCATCAAAGCATGGGGCATGGTGTTTACTTTATAACAGAGACCAGTATTCTAGCAAAGACCAAGCTGAGCCACACATTTATTTATTTATTTAGTTAGTTAGTTAGTTAAATGATGGAGTTTGGGGTTCTATTTCTGTTTCAGACAAAATGGGATATTTGTAAATCTCTATCTGGACATGAAATGTACCACGAAAGACTTAAAAATAATTCCACACTACCCTGAAAGGTCAAATTTAATAAACAGATAGCTCAAGCTATTTCTAATAATCTGGTTGTATTTTCTAACAAAGTCTAAAAATACACCATTTGTAAAGATCTTCCTTAAAACAATTCATATGAAGTGCACTCCAAAATGGTTAAGCTACTCCCACGCTAGCTAGAAACCCGACGTTTGGTACACAGGTAGCCCAAGGCAACCTAATTAACAGGAAAAAATGTGAAAATGGGACATCTTTACTCTAACCATAAGCATCTGGGATACCAGTTTCCCTCAGAACAGAGGACAGTAATCTAGGATAGAGCAAACCAAAGCCATGCAGATGGTGGAATACTGAGTTGAGAGAGAGTCCCACTATCCATTCACACATTCAAATCAGCCTTCAGGGGATCTCCAGTAGCAGTCAGAAATATGCATTTATGGAATGGAAGCTGAATTTACCAGAATATATTTACACACACACACACACACACACACACACACACAATACCGCAGACTGATACTAACGTGCTCTTTCCTTCACACTACATCCCCTGTGGACCTATGCAATACAAAGCTTAATTTGAGTAGGGAATTGTGAGCACTCAGTTCCATAATCTACAGGGCCAGCACAGTCGGGCACCTGCTGAGGACCCTCACCTCATCAGGGGGGCCCCACTGGCAAGAACTCCCTTGACCCGCTAATCCTCCTCATCACTGCAACCTGCTTGTTCACCCAACTCCTGCGCTGGCCCAGAGGGAGTGAGGAAACAAATAAGCAAACAAGCACACTGCCACGGTGATAAGGAGTACTGGTAGCTGCTTTCTCACTGGCTCTCTACTTGGCAAGCGAGCAGGAATGACAAGGAAGAGGAGGGGGTGTGTGCAGCAGACGGTGACGGTGGTGGTGGTGAGCGACTAGGCTGGCTGAGCCTGCCAAAACTGGAGCCGCTGGCACTGGCAGTGACAATCTAGTTTCAATCCTTGGCCTATGATGTCTGATGTAAAAAAATAAATAAAGGAGTGTGTTTCTGAGGCTCTACCCTGCAACATTTCATCAGGCCACTTTGTTATACTTTAACCCCTTCTCCTTTCACCAAAGAGAATTGATTTACATGCAAGAGCCTATCCTGCTCTGGATTCTGAAGCAGGGCATGTTACTAAACTTCTCCTCCCCCCTCCCTTAATTTAAGGAAGTTTAATAAAATGCTTCATCTCACAATGACTCACTCCTGACACAAATACACTTTCATGCCAGTAGTGCATGCATAGCCTGCAATTTCGCATGCTAAATAAAGCCAGTGAGGTTCTCTTTGAATGCAAGCACACTACTTGCCCGCCACACACACACACACTGACATACACACCCTGCATAAATTCTTCTGCACACATTGAATGAATGTTGGTATGAGAATGTCATTTTTGCTTGCAAAACATGCGAGCATGCCCTGTTCAAAGTCCCGAACGTGATCACAAGCACATGTCCGCCGAAAATGTTCACAAATTGCTAGAAATGTGCTCGCAACATTTGTGCAACATTTGTGCAACTTCCCAGTTCGATTCTGCGCAAATATCCTAATTTGTGCAAATTTCCCCTGCCAACTGAATCAGCCTCGCTTTATTCTATGGAGGAAAGTTGCACAAATTGGAGAAAAGTTGTGCAAATTAGGGGGATCTGCTCATATTTTACATTCAATTTTACACTTGATTTGCACAATTTTCCCATTTGCACAGAGCAAGCAGCAATTGCAAATAGGCAACATACATGAGATCAGTGGTGAGATGGTGTTCAGAGAATCCTAGCGATCTAGAACACTGTTCATTTGCCCATCCCTACAAAACCTCTGCTCATAATTAACTCAAACAAACTGGACTCGCATTCCCTCTTCACTTACATAGAAGGTACAATATGCCTAGAGAACATTGGCTATTGGGTGGATTAGAAATGTAAACAACAACAACAACAACAACAACAGAGGTAAAAGAATTAGGCCAGGTAAAGGTACATTGTTATTTGCATTCCTTTGAATCTGATTTTAAAATACCTTATGAGCAATATAAATCTTGGTTCAGCTCTAATATATTGATCACTCTGTTCGGCTCTTTATTAACTTTTAATCTTGAGTTGCTTATTAAATTTGATAAAAGCAGGGTTCTGCTTCGGTATGATGCTCAGGTCTTGCAAAGCTTGACTTGCATTGCTTAACTTCTCTGAATATATTTTGAAAGTTTGGCCAATATTTGATATCAGATTTCATCATACGGGATATTATTACATTTGGATCTCGTCCTTCTTTCAAGGGTGATATACTTGGGAACCACACAGTTTTAACCCTCACAATTTAGGGGTGGGTGATCTACCCACCACCACCCGACTCGCTGGGTGCTCCGCAAGCGCTGCTGCTGCGCCTGCCAAGCTGGGCCAGAAGCGAGTGCCAGCCGAGGCGCTCACTGGACTTCTGGGTTCCAGGCGCTACATTTTTCACGTAGGAAATGGCGTAAGATACGTTAAAAGCAGCCACGATTTGCGTATCTTACACCATTTTCTATGTAAAAAACATAGTGGCGTAGAGCCAGTGTGGCGTAGTGGTTAGAGTGTCGGACTGGGACTCGGGAGATCCGGGTTCTAGTCCCCGCTCGGCCATGAAGCTCACTGGGTGACTTTGGGCCAGTCACTGACTCTCAGCCTAACCTACCTCACAGGGTTGTTGTGAGGATAAAGTGGAGAGGAGGAGGAGGATTATGTAAGTCACCTTGGGTTCCTTGCAGGAAAAAAGGCGGGGTATAAATATAATAATAAATAAATAAATAACCCAGAAGTCGCTTTCCCCAGCTTGGCTCATGAGAACGCGAGTCGAGCCGGGGAAGCAGGTAGAGCGAGCAGAGCTTGGGGGGTCGAGCCCGGTGAGTTCGCCGGACTTCCACCCCCCAGTCGAGCTCTGTGCACGTCCCTCCATGACATTGGTTAACTCTTCATTTGTGGTCATTGTGCAAAGGTCATCCACAGTGAGCTTCAGGGCATAGGAGAGATTTAAACTTGAGTCTCCGCAGAGTAATTCTACTTATTGCTCTACAATACAACGTTTTTCATTTGTCAGTTAATATCTGATCATTACATGCAATAAATTTTAGTATTTGAAAGCAGACATGCAACAATACTTAGTATTTGGATGCATTTTATACATGCCATGCAAGGGTATCCAACATGCAATGGTATTTAGTATTTGGTAGTTGATGTGCAATCGCTTTTTAGTATTTGACTGTATTTTCATGCAACAGTGTTATATATTTGATAGAATTAGAGAACTGGCATACAATGGAATTTTATGTTTATTTACTAAATAATTTCTAATCTATCATGCATGCCCCCTCTATGAACTCCAGACAGCTTCCAACACATTGAAAAACAAGCACAAGACATTTGTTTGGATTCTGACAAAACGTCATAGTCGATAGGTGACAGGAACTCCAATGAGGTCTCAAGTGCTTAAATGTTCAGATATTGAATCGAATCTTGATGTCAATATATAATTCCCAAATTTGAAATATTTCAAAATTTCATGGTCATACATTCAGTTGCCCTTAAGGAGAAAACTGTCCAGTTGGCATTAGTGAAAACACTTGAGAAGTACTATGTTCAGTAAGGCTTTCAACAAGATTTTCATCCAAAATGTTGGTCCAAAATGTGACAGTTGTGGAGTCATGTCTGTTGCATAGTGAAACCACTCAATAAGGACAAGAGCATCCACCACATATCTGCCACAAAATGTTGCCAGGAAAAACCTAAGTACAGTGAGTGATCCCCAGCCACTATATTTAGAAATTATTATTACATGGTTTGCCACATCAACTTTGCGGGTCTCTGTGTGATGGCAGGGATCCAGACAGTAAGTACCTATACATGTTATATCTAGGGCGGGATTGCTCACCACGGGGAAGCCATTTTTTCTTGGCAGCATTCTTGTGCAGAGTATATTGTGAGCTAATACAAACAACAGAATGGGCAGTATCCAACAGTGTCATTCAGGAAACTCAAATAGCACAACGGGTTTCACAAGACTAATGCATGACAGGTTGCATAAGTGCAATGCACAACCACTTGTGCAAACATAACTTTAGCTGGATTCTCCTCTTGCGCATAGTCCGGAACTTATTTTCCTACTAGCACAGCACCATTTGTGCTAACGGAATGACACAGTTGGATACTGCCCCAAGTCTTATAGAACTTTATATAGACTAAAACAAACAAACAACATTTCATAACAGGATGTTTGTTGATTGTCTGTGCCATAAGAAGCTTCTAGAACATGTCTGGTACTCATCTTTCTTTTCCCATTCTTTTTAGCTGTACAAAGCTTGCCAACCTAACAGAATGCATTTTTCTTCAATGAAAATTAACTAACCTTGCAATATTGTGTCACCAATTAAATGCTTTTTTTAAATCCAAAAATGTATTTTCAGTTCCATTTGACTTACATGTTGGAAGCAATCTAGTATAATTTTATACTCTACAATAATTGAAACAAGAGCATTAAAAATATGATATACTATAGACCAGGAACGGTGCAGGGCTGTTTGGCGCCCTAGGCCAAATTGTATTTAGCGCCCCCCCTCGTGCCGTGGGGGTGGCTCCAGAGCAAAGCAGCCCTGCTCTGCAACCCCCCCCACGCCGCCGCCGCCACCACCACCTACCTTCCCCCCGCCCCCGCTGCTGGCTGCTGGCTGCTGCTGCCGCCTCCTCCTCCTCCTCCGACGCGATGGGACCCCCGCGCTTTACGACGGGAAGGTAGGTAGGTGGTTGGCGGGCGGGCGGGCGCGGGGGGGAGGTGCAGCGGAGGCGGCGGCAGGCAGGGCAGGAGCGCGCCGGAGGTGAGGAAGGGGCGCAGAAATTCTGCGCCCTCTTCCGCCACGCGCCCTAGGCAGCCGCCTGGGTCTGCCTAGCGGTAGCACCAGCCCTGCTATAGACTAGTATACAGGATTGTTGAAATCCATCTAGCTGAGTCTAACCACTTTTAGAAAACAGGCACACAAAAAATCTTTTTTCAGAAGGCCTGAATGTTTATGATTATGTTCGTGCTATTTATTTCCTGTTCTTTATTTCAGTATTGTAATCTGCCTTGGGTCTGTCTCACTAAAGAAAAGCAAGATATAAATTGTTAGTTAGTTAATTAGTTAGGGCACAATCCTATGCATGTTTAGACAGAAAGAAGTCCTACAGCTCCCAGCATTTCCCAGTCAGCCTGGCTGGGTGTGAAATGTTGGGTATTGTAGGACTTTTTTTCTGTCTAAACATGAATAGGATTGCACCCTTAGTTAAGATCAGACACTATGGCCACAGTGCTGCAGAGCAGGAGGGGTGCTTAAACCTATTAATTTAAATGGGCTTAAGCATGCCTAAACTTTGTGATGGATTGTGGCTCATGGCAGTAATCCAGAGGACATGCACAGATATTTTGTATGCACACTGATGATTTCCACTCCCCTCTGAGTTTCTTTTTCAGAAGCTTCCCATGCACTCGCACAGACATGCAGACACCAAGCTCCCCTAAGGTTCTGAGGCTTGGGCATGAGCTCGTCAACAGAGAAAAGTTACTTTACATAAGCAATTTCCAACACACACACACACACACCTCTATGCAGTCAGTCAGTATATTGGCCAGAATGTTGGACATTAACCAGAGAGACCCAGGTTCAGATACCTTCACAGCCATAAAGTTTAATGACTCACACTGAGCAACCATGGGTCAGTCATCACAAGGAAGCTGCTTTCTACTGAGTCTGCCCATTGGTCCATCTTGGTCAGCATTGTTGACACTGATTGGCTCTCCAGGGTTTCAGAGAGAAATCTTTCCCTGTCCTACCGGACCATGCCAGGTAGGCATGCCAGATTGAATCTTCTGCATAAAGCACAGAGTCTGGCACTGACCTATGGCCCTTCCTATCATTTAAACTACCTCACAGGGTTGATGTGAGCATAAAATGGCTAACCCTCACCTACATTCACCAAGCTCCTTGAAAGAAAAGGTGACTTTCATAGATTTCATAGATCATAGAGTTGGAAGGAGCCTACAAGGCTATCAAGTCCAACCCCCTGCTTAATGCAGGAAACTAGAGAAGGGGTCTCCCATCCAAGTAATAACCAGGCCTGACCCTGCTTAGCTTTCCACGCTCAGACAAGCTGAGCCAGCATAAGTTGCAAATGAGTTGATGATAATCATCATCATTTATTTCTCCTTAAAAAACCTGTGCCAAATTGAAAAGCTCTTTCCGCCAAATTGACAAAATTGTATTTGTTGTTGTTTTTTTTAACTCAGGAGATGTACAGGAATTAAAATGACAATTTATCAAAAATTCTAGCTAAATGAAATATTCAGTTTAACAAAGCTAGATTACTCATTCTTTGCCCACCTTAAAGAAATGTTTAAAAGAGATTTTTTTAAAAAAATATCAAGGAGCAGCAAATAATCGCTCATATGTAGCTTGGGCAGAGCCTCTCAAAATCAGCACTCTGCAAAGATTTATTGTGATAGATTCATTCAGCCCATTTTGCCTATCTACTCCCCCCCTTTTGAAACAGCAGCTTGGAAGTAGCCTCATATTTCAACATTCATTACTTGTCAGTTAGAATTAAAAGGGGGAAAATACTGTGCCCATTAGGAGACTTTTAAATGAGCTACCCTAAGTGCTTGGACTCTTCTCATGGTATTGAATGGGAAAAACGCATATATATTAGAAGAATTAGCTGGAGGAGGGGGGAACTCAGTGTTATTTTTCCCCCAATTAGCACCATTCCATTTTTACCATCACTCGCAGTCCTATTGTGCATCAGCGAATGCTTCACTTCACTATTTGCTTCTGCAATAATGCATACTGTAACTTTGAAAAAAAGTCACGCTGTAAATTCTGCTTAAAATCCTTATTATTTATTTATTATATTTATACCCCGCCTTTTTTCCTGAAAGGAACCCAAGGCGGCTTACATAATCATCTTCCTCCTCCTCTCCATCTTATCCTCACAACAACCCTGTGAGGTAGGTTAGGCTGAGAGTCAGTGACTGGCCCAAAGTCACCCAGTGAGTTTCATGGCTGAGCGGGGACTCCCGAGTCCCAGTCCAACACTTCATCTCTTTTTAGTTGCAGTGCTTTGTCCTTCACACTTCCTTTAAAATGCCCAGGATCAACACACCCAGTGTCTGTGCTCACATGTCACTTTAAGCCAAAAATTATAGCTTAATAAACCAGGATGTAAATGAGCGGCATACTGGTGCACGCTTGCTCCCGCTTTGCTGCTCCCGTCATATGAACAGGTAAACTAAACAGGAAAGGGATTCGCTTCTTATGATGCCCTAACTTGGACTTATAGTTTCGTGTGCTCAAACAAACCAGGATGGTAAGCTAGGTTTAAACCAGTGTTTGTTGTTGGCTTACGATTTCTGGCATGTTTCAGTACAGTAATCATTAAGCCCCAGGTTCAGACAAGACATGAAGCTACCATTTTCCTCATTAGTTTACCAGCTCACATGAAGGTGGGAACAAGTGGGTTCCTTGCAGGAAAAAAGGCGGGGTATAAATATAATAATAAATAAATAAATAAATAAATAAATAAATAAATAAATGCACCTGCACACTACTGATTTGCACATCCTGGTTTATTAAACCATACTTTTTGGCTCAAAGTTGCATGCGAATACAGACAACTGTTTAGCAACTGGTATCTTACAATCTTCTGTATACAATAACTTGGTATGCCACTCTTCTGTAACATCATGCCAATCAAGGAGTAGAGTTTTACCACTCAGGAAACTTACAGTGCAATCCTATGCATGTCTACTTAGAAGTATGGCATACCAAGTGTAGAGCAGGGCCATGTGCACAGGTCACACCCCGTCTCTCTCTCTCTCTCTCTCTCTCTCTCTCTCTCTCTCTCACACACACACACACACACACACACACACACACACAGGCTGTGGGGGTTCAGTGTCAATAATACAGTGGGCCATCTAGTTCATAGCCAGAAACTGGTCAGCAGTAGTCTAGCAGGGTTTGGGGCCTAGTCAGTCTGTGGAATGTCAAGACCAGTGTGAGCTCATCACTGTCAGAGTTCTCAGGAGAAAGCAGGCAGGAGTAGACTTCTCTCCCCCGTCCAGCTGCAACTCCGACCTTGCAGAGATAGGAGCTGGCAGCCTTCTCTGGGAACTTCAGGAGAGGGGAGGGGTGGTTTGCAGAGGTGTCACTCTGGTTGAAGCCTCACCCCTGAAGGGTAGAAGAGAATCACTAAGGTGGGATAGGGGCCTCGTGGATGGGCCAGTTCCTTGCCATTTAGTGGTTTGGAAGGAGGGTGAAGATGGCCACACCTTCGCTTTTAAGTCAGTGCTTAGCATCCAGAGCCTTTGCTAGGAACATCTCTCTCGCCTTCCCTGTCTGCATCTTTCTGTTTGGATCTATCACCTACCGAGCTATTGGGAGCACTCTGTGCATGGACTCTACCTAATTTGGACTTTCTCCTCTTTGGACTTTTACTGTCAAGAACCTGCCATGAAAAGGAATGTCATACTTCTCATAGACTGTGCATTCTAGTGGCTATGGATGTGTCTTTATTGAGGAACCCAGAGCCTGACTGGCTTGGGGCTATTTCCTGACTTCTGGACATTCCTATGCCTCGACCCATGTGGCATAGAGATTCCAAGGATGGGAGCTTTGGACGTTGGAATCTCTGTGTGGGGGGAAGTACTTTGGACTCAAGTCTGATCTTGTTTTGGACAAGATCAGAGGCCGGGACACACAGTACCCAGAGGGACCAACCGAAGTGGCAGGGTTGGTTTTGACCTCTCTGGAGGTGTGCATGCTGGTTCAGGTCCTCTTCTAGATTTCCTTCCCTTGTTGCAGGAGCAATAGGGCTCCGATCCTTTCCCTTTTGGAGGAGCAGCTAGGAGTTGCTCAGATCCTAAGACCAAGACAGACAGCACCTCAGGTTCCAACTCAGTGGCAAGGTTGGTTCAGCTCACTATGGGGGTGTGTGGGTAAGTCAGGCCTGTTTCTAGGATCCCTTCCCGTGTCATAGGAGCATCTAGAATGGGCTCCAATCCTTCCCTTGTCTGAGGAGCATTAGGGATTGGCTCTGATCCTTCCCTTGGGGTGGAAAGTTGGGGAATTTGGTGCTTAAGAGACATTCCAGTCGCCTACCTTGATGTGGAACAATTTCAAGAGCCTGTAGCAAAATGCCATCAGCTATATGCTTTCTGAAGACTGTAACCATTAAGCTTATGCCATGGGATTTGCTGTAATCAAAGGTTCTCATTGATTTGGCGTCATCTGGTGTTAGAATACTAGAAAGTGTGATTACAGGACTGGGGGCCCAACACACACACACACACACACACACACAGAGCTCTGGATGCTATATGAAATGCGCCTATGCGCCTACATCTGTATGCACAGTGCCAAATATGTGGTTGGGAGGGTGCATCACCATGGAGAGGATGTAACTGGCAGGTACAACTCTGCTGCCTCCCTCAGGTGTTTGTGAACCCCCCTGTGATGAGGAACGTGGTCTACATGGCTGTGTGAACCACCTCAAGGAGGAAAGAACACACCCTAAAGAAGGAGAGACAGTGTGTGAGGTAGTTCTGTGTTTGGCAAATGGGGAGAAGGAAGAACAATGCTGGGAGAGAAGGAATATGGAAAGACAGCCTACCTAGGGAATTATAGGTCATGAAAAATTATGACTGGAAAAAGCAGAATGGCCCAGCTATAAACAGACAAGAGAGAACACTTTTTTTACATAGCACAAGTGGCAGAATCATCACAGCAATAGGACAACATTATTTGACTAGATCCACCACTCAAGTAACATAATAGCCCAAGTGAACATGCCAGAAATTGGGAAAGTGTAACAACCTTGAAAATACAGCAAATAAATGCCAATTCATGGTTGAAATTTGTTCCTGCTGGCACTTAATCAGTAGAATCCATACCCTTATTAATACAACCAGTGCCAAGCATCTGCTGATAGGACATATTCACTGACCTAATGCACAATGACTACATTAATTTTTATTTAATTATTTCCTACCAATACTGTACCACCTGTTTCTCTCTCTACTGAAAATATGGGAGTGGGAAGAGAGAAATCTGTTTGAAAGAATGGATTCTCTTCTCTTAGGGTGCGATCCTATGCACGTTTAGACAGAGGCTAGCTGGGGAATGTTGGGAGTTGTAGGACTTTTCTCTGTCTAAACATGCATAGGATTGCACCTTTACAGCTACATTTCAGAACTAGATGAAAATAATCTGGCTTGTGCTTACTGGATCCATTATTAGGGCAGGTTCACACATGCATGTTCTTCATTTGAGGAATGCAGCATCAAAGGCTGCTCTGCATGTTTACATAGTTCATCTAAAATGCAACACCACACATGGAATTTTGTTACCACTTCAAACACAATCAAATGTACCAGTATGGCTTATATGTACATTCATATAAAACCCTTTAGACAGAGGACAGGACAATCTAATTTGCTCATGTACATTGTGAGGCCCATAAATCCTTTCAGCAGCACTGGCTCTCGCCACCTCTGAGATCTCAATGTTCCTGATTGGTATGGTGCTCATCATCACTCCCTCTTGCTAACGCCTCCCCTCCATGTTTGGCTCTTCCTGCCTGTACATAAGAAATGCCAGCAGGAACTATGGAATTCTGGGACTTAAAGTACGTGAGACAGCAGGTCTCCCTGTCTCTCCAGTAAAGTCTCAGAATTTCCTGTACAAGCTCTCTCCTCCTCTTCCCCTAGAAGAGGGCTTGGACCGGCAGCTCACTGTTGCTTGCTCTGTTGTAACACTGCTTCTCATTGGCTCCAGAAAATTTCCCACAATCTGGACATGCCCTCCAGACAGACAGATACAAGGACATACATTTGCATAAACATTATCATGTATGATCGATAATTTAGCCTCAATTTCTTCCTTGTGGTAATAAGCTTGTGGCCTGGGCTGGGCTCAGTAAAGTATACCTGTGTTTTCTTCCCCCATGCTTGGACCCTGGACACAACACCTTTCCATAGGGTCAGTTTACACATTCCTCCCTCAGCCATCTTGTGTAAAGTAATTGAATGTAGAGGAATTTGTGTGCTTGTACCAGGCCTTGTGCATTGTTGCATTCAAGGCCAAATATTAAAATGATATATTCATCACCTGCTACCTCTCCCCCATAAGAGATCTGGTAGCCTCTGTTCAGCAGAATCTCACCCAATTCTTTGCTTACTAAGCCACAGTGAGACCTTGTTTGTGTCATGGCCCAGGAGCAAGAGCTCTCCGAGACTGAGGTTTTTAACAGCAGCGACCTCAAGGACATCTCAGGGCCAGTTCCTGGACCATCAAAGTGGGGCCCTCTGAGTTGGATCCTGCACCCTATCCACTTGATCCCCATGAGGCACCGCTGCTCTCTGACTCTGTGGACCTCAGACTCCTGCAGTGAACAGGGAGGCTCTGGCGAGCATTCCCCAAGCAGCTCGTCACTCTGCAGACCGCCACAACCTAGAAGGCAGCATTTGTCTCTTTAAGAAAAGCAGGTGCACTACTTGAGGAGGTGGAGATCCCAGAAGGACTCTCCTGGCCTGGCTATAAAACCTGCCAGTTGCTCTAAGCCAGTGCCAGGAAACTCATCAGCACAATAGCTATAGGTCTGCTCTCCATGGTGCTGAACTCACTCCAAGTCTTCCACTGCTGGCTGTGGTGCTAAAACTGTGCCTTGTTGTTCCAGTTGCCTGTCCCATGTCATGCCTCTTTACTTCAGCCGTCACCCAGTGCAGAAAACGGAATCCCAGATGCAGCAGGACAGTTTACACACTACTGTATTCCCAGAAGCTCATTCATCAACCATTCTCTGTTGAGATATCCATCCCTTCCTTGTCACGCACCTGAGGAAGCCCAATCCTTAGCCTCACAATGCTGCTCACTTAACTCACCTACAACCAGACACAAAGGAATCCTACTGTTGTGCCTGTTTTTCCTCTCCTGCTTCTCTGCAACACAAACTCCTCTACCTTGACTCTGTGTCTTGCTCAGAAAGCATGTTGGCTAAGGTGGCGTGGGGAGAGGAAAGGCAGCCCTTTCCATCTACTGCTTGCCCTAGGCTAAGCAGTAAGGCAGCTCTGGCTACTAAGAGAACACTTTCCTGAAGTGCCTATAAAGTTTTATGATGGATTTAGTGCATTAATTTCATCAATCTCCATGCTGCATGATTCAGAATAATTAATTTAATAAGTGTGTCATATGAGGCAAAGTAAATAAGGGGGAGAAGTGAATGATCAGTGAAGCATATATGATTGAAAGGAAAAACAAAAGCGCCAGCCAGACAATGAATATTAAATTCATGATGGGATTTTTCTTTGTCTGATGATGTTTGAATTCTTCCTTAAGTGCCAAGTACTCTTCCTTAAACGCCACAGAGCAGGGAGGGTCAATTTCTACGTTCTTGGGGTGGGGTGTGGCACTCTATTCTCCAAATGCCAGTACAAAAGCCAGATGTTTGTTTAGACATAGTCCACCCTATCATGGATGGTCAAGCTCTATAATAATATAATGAAGTTAGTGTTGCCTAACTGGTATATGGACCACCCGCACTCAGATGAAACTTCCTGAATGATTCTTTGCAGAGGCAGATTGGCAGCAGCCTCTTGCCTTTGCACAGTGATGCAAGAGACAGCGATGCAATAAAAATGTATATGAAATACCATGACCAAGCATCTATTTTACCACACTTTTAACTTTGGTAGAGCCATCTGGTGCCATAGAAAGTTGCTTCAGGGGCTAGAGCTGATTCACAGGCTGTCATTCCTGGCATGCACCATTCAGGGTCTAAATGCTCACTGAGTTTCTTTTTTTATTCAAGAACATCTTATCAGATGGTCCACTGAGTAGAACATAACAATCAAGTCCATAAGAGATGAGTAACGTATGTTCCTTAATGCAATGGAACAAATAGCTTCAGAAAGTAGGTTCTGGAGGAGGTGCAATTTTCTTGCCTTTAGTCTCAATCCCTATGTCCCAAGAGTACTGTGGGCTCAATGCTGGGTTTCATATGGGCTTAAGGCTAGTACTGTGAGAGCTGGACTGGCCCGGGTTCAAAAGCTTACCCAACCAGTGACTCCCAGTCCCAGTCACGCAGACGGAAGGAGGAGAGAACAGCAGTTAATAAAGATTAAAGGGTTTATGTGTAAGACCCAATTACATGGGATTAAGGCAAGCAATGCAGGCTTCTCTTATGCAGAAGAGATGACTCTGTCTCACTACATGATTGCAGAAACAAGTCAAGACCCAAGCAGGTCTCAAGTTCCAAGTCCAAGTGAGAAGTGGCAAGGCTGAGATGAAGTGAAGTGACTGACGTGACTGTAGAAGTGCCCAAGTCAACAAGTGTCTTACATATATATAGCAAGACCCTGTACCTATAAATAGGATATTACTCACCGGTTATATAACCTATTCTTCACAACATGTGTCTTCAACTTGTCCCATGATTACTGACTCATAGACCTTAAGACTATGTCTGGTGACAATCAGGAGACTCTGTGTACTTCACCTCAGGAGACATTCCCCATGTCAGGTGACATCCTGTTTTGCCCATGCAAAACCTAACAAGTACAGGACCCTGCCATTTCGAGTCCTTTAATGTTTCTTGGAATCAAGAGCAAAAATGACCAATATCCAGTTTCTCGGGGGCCGCCCTATTCTCTAGAGCAGCCTTCCCCAACCTGGAGCCTTCCAGATGTGTGTTGGACTTCAGCTTCAGTGGCCATGCTGGCTGGGGATGATGGGAGTTGTAGTCCATCCCATCTGGAGGGCACCAGGTTGGGGAAGGTTGCTCTAGGCAGCATTCTGGGTGCCAGAAGTTAATTTTGTCACACAAATTCACCCATCAGAACTAACAATAAAGTTGATGCCATTAGTAAGCGCCTCATAATTAAGGTACGCATGGATTCAAATCAAACACAGGACATTATATTCAAAAACCCAAAGAGAGCTGCAATAGTACTCCAAGTCACTCAGTCACTCACTCATATACACACTCAACCACTCTCTCATACACACCAAGCGGTCTAGAAATCAGTTTTCTTTAGAAACTGTTAAATGAACTCTACCTAAGCTTCAATAAAAGAGGATTTGGTAGGGCCACAAAGGGGACAGGGGAAAAAAAATGTTTTGAAGGCTGGTTCCAGCCTGCGGTATGACAGTGTCTTGTTTAATGTTTCATTGAACACAATCCAATGAACAAGTCTATAGCTTAAGGCAAAGGGTAAGCAACCGATATGGCCCATGAGCAGGGCTAGTCTTGCCATGAAGAAACGTGAAGCAGTCACTTCAGGGACCAGATTCCAGAGAGGCATCAGATACCTGCCTTCAGCTCTCTGCTTCATTTAAGAACACCACACCAGCGGGTTCCATTCCAGAGCAGGGGCTCTGGACCATCATTCTGAGTTGTGCTTCTGATGGTCTCTTGCACAGAAGCTCCCAAAAAAAGAGAAACCATGTCTCATAATGCTGGAAAATAAATGTTCTATTCCAAGCCCTGTATACATTAATGAGCATCATTAACTAATTATACTGATCACTAGACAGACCTTTTCTATTGAACACCTGAAGTGCTATTATCAAAATTCTCACTATTAAATATAAGGAGAACTTTCATCGCAGAAAGTCAATTTGCAATCAAAAATTGAAAGCAGCTTCCACCTGCAAATGCAGTTTGTCCTGTCCTTACCTTCCAATAATATATTTATATCCTCAGTGTCTGGGGGGAAACCTTCTTAATGAGCATCATTTTTATCTAGAACTTAGTAACAGGTTACCACAAGCTTCAAAAGAAAAGACTTAAGCTGTTGTTGATGTCACTCATATATGATCACAAATAATATTCACAGGTAGGTACCTATTTCTCCCCCACTTTCCGGGATATAAGAGTGATTTACAAATGCACACAATTATTATGAACGCTTGGTATATAAAGACTTACCGGCAGTGTTTGTGGGAGCCTGTTAGGGTTTCAATGACGAAGCATTCGCCATCATTGAGACAGTATGCAAGATCCTTATCTTTGCATGGCTTAAAGTGCTCAGATTGCTCAGTGGAGTATGTTGTAGTATCTAGAGAGAAAGCACAATGGAGAGAAAATGCGGTCAGGATAGAGAAACATATAAAAAGATCTATGAGCCTAATCAGATTTGGCCACTTTTCATTTCAAAAGACGCACGTACACCTATGCCGGGGGCAGGGAGGGGCAGAGCTTGGGGATAACCTGAGATGGGGAAAAGCAACAGATCTAATGTGTAATCTGCCAGACCATGCACAGAATCATGATGGAATCTAGCAGATCAAAGAGTGGGCCCTGGCAGAACCTGTGGTTTACTGTCTTGTGGCTCGGCGGCAGAGCACCTGCTTTCCATGCATAAGGTCCCACGTGGTGGCAGAGCACAAGTGCAGCAGCAGACTTCACCCAGACAAACACACGCACACACAGGGCTTGTTTCTCAGCAGATGCTTTTTAAAGTAAAGCAATAGTAACATATGATTTCTCAGGTACTATAAGCTTGATGGTTGCAGACTTTGTAAGTTCAATTTCTTAAATGTTACTTATACTGTGAGGTAAGGAACCAAGCAGGTGTCAGTTAAGTCATTTAACTGCAGAACAGCCAAAACTGTCAGGGAATTATAGACAGGAGTTCTAACCTGTTGCTAAGCAACGTCCAGCATTCCCTCTCCTGATAGCACTAAATGGTTTGCTCCACTGAACCCTACCCCCCGACTTCTCAGAGAAGCTTGGTTTCTGCCTTTGCCCTTTAACTAGACTATAACAGTCTATCTTAACCCTTTACTGGGCAGTCAACTTAAAAAACCTCCCTGCAGAGTTGACATCTTCTCGTCGCATATTCGAACATTAGGCTCAATCCCCAGCATCTACAGGCAGGAAAGAATCCCTGTCTAAAACCCCGAAGAGCTACTACCAAACAGTATAAACCAGCCTTCCCCAACCTAGTGCAAATAGCCATGCTGGCTGGGAATGATGGGAATTGCAGTCCAATACATCTAGAGGGTACTAGGAGCCTGGTGTAAACAATATTGAGCTAGACGGACCATTAGTCTGACTTGGTATAAGGGAGCTGCTTCATGTTCCCATTGTACTGGTTTTAGAGATTGAATCAGTAAGATATTGGTTGGTTAGCAAACCTAATCCGCAGATCATATTAAATATTTTTCAACTTGGTCCACTTTAGGGCACCTGTACACTGTGCTGTATATTCCATAATTGGCATGAGTATTGCACAATGATAGCAACAGAGATCTCAGTAATAACTGTAAGCTGTGGACTGGGTTTCACATTAGACTTCTCCAAAGCAATACACCAACTCTTCTAGTATTACCTTGATACTGAAGTCAGGCAGATTGCAAGCTCAGAGAACATTTTAACCACCACCACGACCACTTGCATTCATAGCTTTACTCTTTCCCATACACAAACAGTGATATTTTACAAAGTGTACCACAGTATTAAAGAGAGGTTAATAGGAATGTTGTGCAAGAGGGAACGGACTACACTACAACACATTTATGACAACTTGGCTTCTTAAAGTGGAAAAGAAATTTTAAAAAAGCTCTCTCCAGACATTGTTGTATTCATTGAAGCTACAAGATAAAATAGTTCCTATGCAATGCCATTTGTTTTGTTTCTCCCAAAACCATACATATTTTTGTTACAGCATCATTAAATTTTGAAAGGGAATGTTTAGAACATGATGTTTTAAAGAGAACTAGAGCCAGCACATTCTTAACTATGAAAGGAAAATCACTGCAGGGAGTACAGAAAACACAGGTTTAGCTTTTCAAAAGTGGTCTTCTTCAAGAGGATTATTGCAAAAATCTTGTCCTCAAGAACATGGCACAAGTCACTCACGATGTTGTTTTCCACAACATAAAAAGTTCAAAATGAAAGTTATCAGGTCTCCAGTATTGTTGTTAACCGCCCAGAGAGCTCCAGCTATTGAGCAGTATAGAAATGAAATATTATTATTCATAATAATAAAAAATATTAATAATAATCTGTCTAACGGATCACTCTCAAATGCTCACAGTACAGGCATAGCTCAGTGCTTACGAGCAAGGTTTTCAATGTAATTATTTTCAAGTAATCAAATGAATACTAGAAGTGAAACAGACAGTCTGAAGTGGGGCAGGAATTTATCTCCTCATGAGAACGTACTATGAAGGCTGAGGTAGGAGGCAGCTCTGGTTTGCATTTGATGATGAAAGGGCCCTGAGCCAGGGAGGGGCCACATTGTATACGGAAAGTCTTCTCCCTAACACAACAGAAAAGAATAGGGGGCAGGGAGAGAGATTTAGTTGGGGATTTAGCATTTTAAGGGCATACCATGCAGAAAGGAAGCAGTCAGCCAAGGACTTCAGGAGAATGAGATAGCAGGTAGCTACGGCTTCTTGAATTAAATGTTTACAGGTTAGGTAGGGGGACATCCCTCTTGGGTGACAGACAAAGAGAGTTGATGTGAGTTGGGGAGGACTTCCAGTTTTTCCTCATATAGAGGCTGGATTAAATTTCAAGCCATGTTACGGGGAGGGGGAGGATAATAAACAACAATACATACTGTATGTAACACAGTCTCGAATTCTAAACCAGAGGGTGGGCGATGAATCCCAGGAGGTTTCCATCCTCTTTCCCCACAATTGCTGTCATCATGGACACGGTTTACCCCTGGAGTCTCCAAGATGGTGCCCGGACTAGGTGGACCTTGGTCTGATCCAGCAGGGCTCTTCTTATGTCCTTATTGTGCCTGCGGACACCTCTCTTGGCACCGTCCCGGCGCTCTGCCCTGCCCTGCCTCACTTTTATTTTTGGAATATATGTATATTCCAAGAATACCTCTGTCCAAGAGGCATTCTTGGGAAAATAATAATTTTAAAAATGGTGTGTTGGGGGGACGGCAGCCCAGAGCTTCATTTTAAAGTGTGTCCAGACACCCAGGGGAAAAGGAAGTAAGCTGGGACTGGGAGTGGTCGGGAATGGCCTGGGGGCTAGAGGAGGTGGGAACAAATATGTGATTTGGCATTTGGGGATCAGACACCACCTTTTTCTTGTACTCAGTCGCTTGGCCAAGTTATTTGTCTCTGAGCCTTATCAGTCTCATCAGTCTCTGGGCCTCATATGTGAAATGCTTGCTTTGTGACTAGCCATGGCGTGGCTAGAGTGGGCGTTTTGTGACCGTATGCAAAGCATGTGTGCTACCACTGAGCCTTGCTCTCCTGGGGGAGTGCTGGCCATTCTTCATCACTTCCAGTGCTTCATTCATCTTCCTTCCCATTGTGGGTTTTACCTCTCCTGGAAAAATCTGGAAACGATCCGTATCCACATAATTTGGAATCTCCATAAAGATACCCCATGAAGATAAGGCAAGGCTAGGACCTGGTCAGAGTACTGCCGAACCTAGACCATATGAGAGTTGCAAAGGGGTGGGTGGAACTGGAAAGGAGGATATAATTTGCTCTCTCTCTCTCTCTCTCTCTCTCTCACACACACACACACCACACACAGGTTTAGTGATATCTACAGAAAGATGACATACATCCTGATCATCTTAGCTGAAGTCATCATCATCAGGCGATCACTCGTGACCGAGTAAGATTGTCTTCCGGGATAAAAGGAGGAGATTCTAAAGAAAGATTGTGTAGACTCTAGCGATGGGTCCGTAAGTGACTGTGGAGGCCAATTCTAGATCCACACAGCTTCCCACAGTGAGGACACAGGTTACCAGATAGAAGATGGTCCTGTAAAGGATTCATTTGACGTGCTTTTCGCTTAGCACGTTTCTCCCTTTCACCTTGCACTCGGGCTTCTTCAAAGTCCATGGATCCTTTGTGAAAGGCCAACCTCCATTTAGATCGTTCATGGGCCAGAGCTTCCCAGTTTTCGATGTTTATATTGCATTTTTTTAGATTAGCCTTATGAACATCTTTAAACCTCTTATATTGACCACCGATATTCCGCTTTCCATCCTTGAGTTGGGAGTAAAGTAACTGCTTTGGGAGACGGCAGTCAGGCATTCGAACAACATGACCGGTCCACTGAAGTTGGCGTTGAAGGATCATTTTTTCAATGCTAGTAGTCTTTGCTTCTTCCAGTACACTGACATTTGTTCGCCTATCTTCCCAAGTAATTTGCAGGATTTTCCGGAGGCAACGTTGATGAAACCTTTCAAGGAGGTGGAAGTGACGTTTATAGATAGTCCATGTTTCGCAGGCATACAATAAAGTTGGTAATACAATGGCTTCATAAACCAGTGTTTTGGTCTTCTTACAAATATCCCGATCCTCGAACACTCTATGTTTCATTCGAGAAAATGCGGCACTTGCGGAGCTCAGACGATGCTGGATTTCACTGTCGATGTTAGCTGTAACAGAAAGATAGCTGCCAAGATAGAGAAAATGATCGACATTTTCCAGTATTGTCCCGCCAAGCTGGATAGATGGCATCACCAAAGGATTGGCTTGCACTTCTTAGCTGAAGTAGCCCATTGTCATAATCAGGGTGGACTGAATTTACAGGAAGGGCCATTTGAAAAAGATGTTCTCAGGACTTTCTCATTCTCCTCCACAGTCTTCACTGCATAAAATAGCTTCATCACATATGCCTGACTGACAGCTACTCTGGATTCTCTCATTCTCTATTAAATCAAAGCCATTCTGTAAGTCAAGATATCCTTTAAATTTCCTTTACCCATTTACCATGAATTACAACTCCCAGCTAAATGGTAAGACATTACATTCTAATTTTTAATCAGCACTTTTAAACTGCGGCACACTCAACACTCAATACAATGACAATCCAATTCTATTCAATTAGATTTCATCTGACAGCCACTCTCTGGTGGATATAACAGCATATTACAGGGAGGCGGGGGGGGGGATCCTGCTCCTGGAAATGTTAAATTATAGTAATTTCAGGAGCACCACTCTTTTTATAGGAGGGCAGGCCATGGCCAATACTCTACTAGTCCTTCAACTGTAATGCATTGGTTTCATTTCCACTCTACAAACAAAATAAACTTGCCAGCCATTAGAGATTTGCAAAAGATGGAACATTTCAAAAACAAAACAAAACAAAATCCCAGAAATGGCCAGCACTATGTTGCAGAATGAATTTCATTGACTGGGAAAAGGGCATAATATTGCACGTATTGGTAGTTGACTTTCAGAGCTTCTTCCTTTATTCTTCTTTGAGAGAACTTAGAAACAGTTTCCACTGTGGCTGGAGGTGGAGATGTATTTCTCCCCATGATATATATACGGTATACACATATTTCTTTTCTCCCACTGTTAATGTCGGTCAAAAGAGACTTTTCAGGGTTTTGAGACAATATGAAATAAATAAATAAATAAATAGTAGACAAAAGTGGGATGACTGAATATGCAACTCCATGAGCAATACTAACTCTTCCAAATTGCCTTCAGTTCTATGAAGAACATACCCCAGTATAGAAGTCTATAAAAAAACATCCCTTTATTTGCAATACACTGTCTTCTAATTTGTGCCCAATCATCATCAGGCGATCACTCGTGACCGAGTAAGATTGTCTTCCGGGATAAAAGGAGGAAATTCTAAAGAAGATTGTGTAGACTCTAGCGATGGGTCCGTAAGTGACTGTGGAGGCCAATTCTAGATCCACACAGCTTCCCACAGTGAGGACACAGGTTACCAGATAGAAGATGGTCCTGTAAAGGATTCATTTGACGTGCTTTTCGCTTAGCACGTTTCTCCCTTTCACCTTGCACTCGGGCTTCTTCAAAGTCCATGGAACCTTTGTGAAAGGCCAACCTCCATTTAGATCGTTCATGGGCCAGAGCTTCCCAGTTTTCGATGTTTATATTGCATTTTTTTAGATTAGCCTTATGAACATCTTTAAACCTCTTATATTGACCACCGATATTCCGCTTTCCATCCTTGAGTTGGGAGTAAAGTAACTGCTTTGGGAGACGGCAGTCAGGCATTCGAACAACATGACCGGTCCACTGAAGTTGGCGTTGAAGGATCATTTTTTCAATGCTAGTAGTCTTTGCTTCTTCCAGTACACTGACATTTGTTCGCCTATCTTCCCAAGTAATTTGCAGGATTTTCCGGAGGCAACGTTGATGAAACCTTTCAAGGAGGTGGAAGTGACGTTTATAGATAGTCCATGTTTCGCAGGCATACAATAAAGTTGGTAATACAATGGCTTCATAAACCAGCGTTTTGGTCTTCTTACAGATATCCCGATCCTCGAACACTCTATGTTTCATTCGAGAAAATGCGGCACTTGCGGAGCTCAGACGATGCTGGATTTCACTGTCGATGTTAGCTGTAACAGAAAGATAGCTGCCAAGATAGAGAAAATGATCAACATTTTCCAGTATTGTCCCGCCAAGCTGGATAGCAAAGAAAACACACAACATCCAGCACAGTGCCGCCAAATACAATGAAAAATGATTTGGCAATCTTACAACTACTTTTGGCTTCAATTCCAAATACAACATATCAATTGGGAAGGATCAGTTAAATGTCATATCACAGGAGCAATCATTCCATAGTTTACTTAATAGTCAAACCTGATATAGGTATACCTATTTCCTTAGGATACTGTTCCGCTTCTCTTAGGATTACATAATGGGAATAAGTTCAAGAAAATGTTCCTTCAGTGGAAGCCAGTTGTAAAGCATTACCATGATCAAGACACACAAAAGGCAAAGGTAAGCTCTGTCTGTCTGTCCATAAGAAAAATTCCAAAAACCACTGTAGGGCAATACCTTTATCAGGAGCGACCAAAGTGTCAATCTGCGATTCCTGGGTCTTCTCTCCAAGCTAGCATTGTCACTCATAAATTTCCTTTGTATATAGCTGAGGTGTGGCTCATGACAACTGTGCCAACCTCTCTGAAGTGTAATGTGAGAACTCTCTCTCAGACTAAATGACAGATGTATCTCCATTATTCAGCCCATGAACAATACTGTTTATCATTCCCACTTTGATATGAAACAAACATTAAAAGAGAATAAGTTTTTGCCAACCGTGACATGGCACACATTTTGCAAATAGTAAATGAAAGAATGGGTTAGAAATATATAGCTACATATCACTTCACAACACATAGATGTGATGTGTTTACCAAAAGATACCCAAATATAGCAGCTTGTCACTGAATACAAATGAGAACATTTTTAGTAGCTGCAAAACTTGGGCAATTTCATCTATATTTATGCATTCATCTCTATGCAAAGCTCTTAATTATGCTCAGAATTTGACTATGGCATGGGCAATGTGGTTCCACAGAAAAGAATGCAGAGGTGACATTGTCCAGCATAGCAGACCATATTGCATATACGGCTCTATGGATAAAGTTCTACTTATTTATCTCAGGCTCCCCCCCCCGCCCACTCTCTAGCTCCCATCCCACACAATTTATCTTGACAAGATCCCCCCCTTTGAATTTTGCTTTTGGTGAAACCTGATGGCAAACTCTAGTTTTGTTTGACAAATCTTCATAGAAACTACCAATGTGTACAACCGTCATGGAAGACTTAGAGAAGCTAAACAAGGGATTTATTGTTTCTCCAACCAAAACAGAACAAGAACAGGAAACCTGCAACCCAACCCAGATACAACTAAGTCCAGTGCCACCTAGTGACTAAACTATATGATGACACTATCTACACAACACAACTAGGCTTTAATCTTGAACTTATTGCAGTCATCAGACCAGAATATGAAGAGTTTTCACCCCACAGTATTTTAAACTAGACAGTTGATACTCTGAGTCTGAGTGAAATGCATGTTCTATTGATGCAAATGACCAGTGTAAAAAAAAGGAAGATTTCATAGCCTCTCACCATATTTAGTTCCTTCTAGAGATAGGTGAATTCCACTCCCTCTGTTTGGAATGGATTGGAGCTTTCCAAGTGTTTTTGGTGAATTCTTCAGAGAAAAAAGTCTAGCTTTTTCCAAGAGTTCTTTAATGGTCCATGGAAGCTCCTCTACTCTCACCAGCACCCTTAGCTGCCAATTTCACTCTTCCCTTCTTTTTCCACATTTACCAAGCTGTGAGGAATGATGAAAAATGAAAACAGCAGCCAAGAGCTGAGGGATCATAGAATCATAGAATAGTAGAGTCGGAAGGGGCCTCTAAGGCCATTGAGTCCAACCCCCTGCTCAATGCAGGAATCCAAGTCAAAGCATCCCTGACAGATGGCTGTCCAGCTGCACCTTGAATGCCTCCAGTGTGGGAGAGCCCACAACAACTTCCCTAGGTAGTTGGTTCCATTGTCATGCTTAAGCTGTTCCTTACTCTGCAATGAAGACTTCTGAGCATGGTCAGAGCCTGCACTGTCAATGGGAATTCTGGAATCAGTATTTATTACTCCTGGTCAAGGAGTGTAATTTTTAAACAATGTCCTTCTGTCCGTCTTTCCTTCCTTCATACTTACTTCATCCTTAAAGTAAACACAATAATTCCCTTTGTTGAAATGTACTCTTAATAAGACTAGACAATCTATTGGGAAGGAATTAATAAAAATTATGCCACTTGGGCAGATCTCCTGGGAGATCATTTGTGTTAATAGACAAATACCACAAATCAAGTGGCATGAGTTATTGTTTTAATTATGATAAGTGAGTGTAACACTGTGTGACTCAATCTTTCATAAAGGAGAAAGAGCTTTTGCCTGCCCTTTGGGGTACTGTTTTCCCTCCTTCCCCCTCCTTGCAACTTGGCAAGTTTAAGAAAGCATGGGAAGGAGGGGAAGAGGAAAAGACAGACAAGAGAGACAGTGCCAAACAATTGCACACTAAGCCAAAATCAGGGGGAGCTTGGCTTGTGATGGCTCAGGGATTTCCAACCTGCAATTTCATTTCCAACAACAGCCCCCATTCCCACATTCTTCTGTGACACTCATTCTTGCATCCAACATTTAATCTGTGTCTTTCTGTCTGTGCGTGCTTGTGTGTGTTAATGCAATCTGTACCGGTAGCATAGGATTGGTCTTCACCTGCTTAGAAGTCCTCACCCTCTTTTTCAAAGCAAAATAGTTTTCTTCACACATCTAAACTGTGATCCTAAATGAAGAACTATCCTTAAAATAGTTCAGTTGTCCTCTGGGCACAGTTGTACCACCACAGCCTAATTCTTTCTCTCATATACAAACCATTCCTTAGTTGTGGCTGTTATAATCACTGATACAGACCTACCTAGAGGCCTGTTTAGATGCTATTTGATCCCCAGGTTTCTAGCCAGGGTGAGAGCAGAAACAAATCTCAAGTTCATATGCCCCCATCCTTGTTCCCACTCTCTTCCCCACTCCCTCTCACCATGGAGAGAAGCTAATAAAAGCACCAGGAGATCCTGTCTGTATCTACCATATTTGAATGTAGGATCGCTCAGATTGTGCATAGGATGGATGCTGCTAATGTGGAAGAAATGGGAAATCCCCTCCCAGTTCATTCATTACCTTCTCTCTGCAGTAAGGGAAGTGGAAAGGGAGCATATGCAAGCCCAAGACTCAATACCAGTATCATAAAATTCCTGAATTAAACTTCCATAGAAGGGCAGCCTCTGCCACCACTATCCTATCTTAATGTACCCTATAGCTACTTATATCTAACAAGTGCCATGCAAAGGTTTTTCACAACCAGAGGCACCATTTCAAACTTCATTTATTGGGGGAGTGCAGAAAGAGATATTCTCAGCCAAGTTTAAATACCCCACATATCTTAAGATATATGCAAAATTAAATCGCAAACATGAGTGCGCACATACACACCAAGAAATATATTTAAATATATCATTAACAGCATTTGTTGTGGTTCTATTTATGCCTTGATCAAACAAATTGGTTACCCAATTTTGGTTTAATAAAGGTTTTCTGTATTTGGCATGCTTACTTAGCCCAATTCTTTACAGCCATACTCTCTCCATTCCACTGAGTTGACCAGAAATATAGGTGCTTCTGAAGTATAACCACATGCATTTTAAATCACAGTGGGGGGGGGAGCTCACTGTCACCACCTGAATGGCCCCTCTCTCCACCACCTAGATTGGCAGGCACAGGAGACAAGGTCTTTTCAGTGGTGGCCCTGTATCTCTGAAGCTCCCTCACAAGGGAGGTATCTTTGGCTCCTTCCCTGTTTGCTTTTAAACAGGCCTTAAAATACCTTTTTTTAAAACCTGCCTTTGATTAAAAATATGGGTTGGATTGTTAAGCTATTACTGCTCTCAGTTTTAAACCATAATGGTTTTTGTTTTTGCTTTGCTTTTTGGTCTATTTTTTGGTTTAAAAAAATTAGATATTGGTTTTTAAATGTTTTTACAGTATTGATTCTAAGCCACCTTAAGAAAACATCTGTTTTGGAAGGTGGCATATAAATCCTTAAAAAATACATAAATGAATAAAAATTGTCCAGGAAGCTTGCAAAACTACACTTATGGATTATTTGTATTTCTTCATGTGAAATACAAGATTCCTAATCTGAACCCCCACACACTATTTCTTCAACCCATTACTTATCATTTCCTCTGTAGTGCCTGTAATCTTTCAGAAATCCTTCAAGATAATGTCCAAACGGTCAACATGACCTTCTTTAACTATCTTTTTTCCCCTTGAATCTAAACATGCCTAGCTCTTCTCAAATGCTTTGTAGACCTATTGTGGCCACAAGGCTCTGACAGTGTCTTATTCTGTTGATCCTGGTCTGCTAATAAATTTGGAAGGTTTTGTTATTTGCAATTTGGGGAGCTCTGCTGCTACATTACTCTCTGCAGTCCAACTTCAATCAAAGCGTAGACTATGCTTTTTGCTGTTGCTTGGTATTAATTTTGTTATGTGTTCACTTTATCTTGCCAGAGTTGGCAGACACTTGCAGCTTTAAAATTCATGCTGAACGGATTAAAAATAATGGGAGTGCATCTTGAAATTTCACCTTTCAAAAAGTGCTAAATAAATATTTTATAGTACTTCGGCATTAGTATTGTGTATAAATGGTAGGACTGGATGGCTGTCATTTTTCTCTATCAATATTAACATCTCCAATATCTTACTAAGAATGCAGCCATCATTATTTCCTGCAGGCATTTATTCCCACTTACAATCCTTGCCTCTTTGTTCCAGGGGTTGCGATTATCATTCTCAGCTATGAGATGTGCCTATACATTCATGGAGTAGTTTAGAGAAACCTCAGTCCAGCTAGCTTCTTGAATCACTGACACAGAGGAAAGATTTAACTAATGCAGGGATGGGGAACATGTAGCCCTCCAGATGTTTTGGCCTACACCTCTCATCAACCCTAGCCAGCATAGCTAATGGTAAGGGTCACAATGGGAGTTGCAGTCCAAGAACATCTGGAGGGCCACATGTTCCCCATCCCTGACCTAGTGGATGTGCTTTCTGGATATGGGTTGCCAAGTCTCCTGAGGTTCAGAGCCTGGCATATAGGGACAGTGCCTGGGAGCTAAGAGATGGTTCCTGACCTGGGAGCCATCTCAGGGAGTTGCCTGGGAGGATGGAGCTTAGCAGTGCCTGGTGAGAACAGAGAATGGCAGCAGGCATCAAGGGAAAAGCCTGAGTGTGTCTGGTGCCTCCGGGTGGAGCCTGATGGACGTGGGGACAAGAGCAAAGAGTAGAAGCTCTTAGGCCAAGCACAAAAAAGCTTCCCCCCTTACTCCTGCCCACTCCCACTGAGGTTTCAGTCCTTCTCCTAGACACCCTGAGAAGGAGGCTAAAACCTGAAAATTTCAGGTCAGACCCTGAGACCTGGCGACCATACTCATGGGATCAGAGCCAAGCCAGGATGTCTGAAACAAGGGGCAAGCCAGGGAATACTTAGTAGCTCCATTAGGTACAGGCCTGTGGCTCACGCTGGCTCAGCTTGTGAGTGTGGAAAGCTAAGCAGAGTCAGGCCTGGTTATTACTTGGATGGGAGACCCCTCCTCTAGTTTCCTGCATTGAGCAGGGGGTTGGACTCTTTGGCCTTGTAGGCCCCTTCCAACTCTATGATCCTATCTAACAAAACTCACCCTGTTACGTATCAGCTGCATTGATTACTGACTCGTTTCCAAGATGAATTCAAGTTCCCGCTTATTATTATGACATCATCATCTTATCTCTCCTGGGCTGGGTGCAACATATCTTAGGGAAAACACCTGTCAGGATGATCCCCTCTTACCATTTAAAATCCTAATAAGGAATACAATCACCATGTAAACAAGTGTGACCATATACAGCAACCTTCCCCAACTTGGTACAACAGCTCTCTCACAGAGGCAATAAATGTCCAAATAAACTGGGTAATAATAAGTCCCTGGCTATAAATCCAGCTATCCAGAGCATGAACAGAGTGCAACACGCCCAGTGCTGCTCGCCAAGTAAGTTCACAATGCTCCTATTTCCAAGTAGGTGGGAAGTTGTCCAGGATGGTGATATGTTGTCCACAACGCGGGTTATGGGGAACTACAAAGGTTTATATACAACAGGGAGTGGCTACAAGGAATCACCAGACATTGGGGCCCTGACAGGGAAACCAACCCCTCAACTGATGGCTACGCCTGACTGGGCGTTTCTGTCCTGCCCTCTTCTGCTGGCGCCGAACCAAAGGGGCGACCCCTGAAGCACCCTCTCCCAGAGATCCCTCCTCTTGCTGCCCTGTTGCCTGGGATTATGTCCCTGACTGGTAATCAGGAGCCTTCATCAAGGCTGAGCCTTCCAGCTGCAGAGATTTGCCATATCAGCCTCCAGCGCCTCATTCCCATCCCCATTTGCTGCGCAGTGGGAGACCTGGCAGAACCGAACGGTCAAGTCTCTGATTCTTCACAGCTGGGCCCGACTCTACCACCTCTTCCCCAAGTCAGAATCCATGCCTGAAACTAAAGCACCCTCTGGGCTAGGGCAAGGTCCCGCACTAGGCTGGGAAAGGCTGATATACAGAGTGCTTCTTTTTTTTTTTTCTGTTTTGGAGTTACTGGCTGTGACATTCCCTCCTTCAGGCATTAATATTACCACATCAGTCATTCCCCCGTGCCCTCACCCCAATTGCTTCCCACAACTGCAGTGATGTTTCAAAGCAAGAACCACATGGGCAGGGCCAATCACAGGGGTTCTTCCTACCCGATTGTTGTCATGCTGGGGGGGGGGGCATGACTGGATGGGAAAGACTCCAGTGTGGCTTTGGTTCGGCCTAGTGGGGGCAGTGTATGAAGGGGCCATGATGAAAATTTGTGCTCTCAACCATTTCCTTCTCTTATCTCATGTTTCAGATACAGTCAGAAGGGATGGGCAACAACAAAGAGACTTGTAACACCTTGAAGACTAACTTTTATTATGGCGTAAGCTTTTGTGGACTGGACTCCATTCCATCAAATGCATATAAATCCTCAGTGTTATTCTCATGTCTCTGATAGACTCTAGTCCACGAAAGCTTAGGCCAAAATAAATTTGTTAGTGTTTAAGGTGCCACAAGACTCCTTGGTTTTGTTTTTACTGCAACAGACTAACATAGCCACCCCTCTGAAAATCAGGGGAAAGTAACATAATCCACGGGTGGGCAACTTGTGGCTCTCCAGATGTTTTGGCCTACAACTCCCCTCACTCCTCACCACTGGATATGCTGATTAGTGCTGATGGGAGTTGAAAGCAAACACATCTGGAAGGCCACGTTGACCATCCCTGACATAAGGAGACCTCAGTTATGTTCCAAAAACAAATGTGAAGAATGGGGTAGTGTGAGGAATGGGGTAGTGCGAGGAGGAGAGAGGGAGAAATGTACAGCACAAACCTATGCTTGCCTACTCGGAAGTAAGCCCAATTAAGTTCAATGGGACTTACTTCCAAGTAAGTGTGAATAGGATTGCAGTCTTAGTCATATATTTCATAGCCTTGCCATGTATGTTTTAATGACAGGACATTTAAGTGTGTGTGTGTGCACGCACGCACGCGCGCGCATGCGCATGCACATGCACACGCATGCAAATAAACACCACAGAAGTGTTAAGCTGCAAGTAAAGCTATTTGTCATCGAAGGAGTGTTAATAGCTTATCTCACGGACAATGTAGCTCTCTTTGTCCAGATAGCTAGAGAAGTAGGCCAAGGAATATGCTTCAGAGAAAGGAAAGGTGGAGATAAATAATACAATTTTAACCCTCAACTAGTTCCATCTTCCAAGGTAGAATGTCTAAAAAATTATTATTCACTACAGCATCTATCATTCTGACATCCTAATGGTGTGGGAATATACAATCAGGCTATGAAACTTTTACATTATTCTCAGAATCCCTTCATATAAAAGGATCCATACATCATTCATTTTATATTATGTGGGCTGTTTTTTAAAAAATCTCATTTTCACTCCTTTAATCTTTTCGCTGCCTGTTTGGATCTTTTACTTCAGAATCGCAAAGACAGACAAGAATGGCAGAGGAGGGTCTGTACTATCACCTTGAAAGCTTATGTTTTTCCTCTCTCGATGTAACTCACTCAGATATTTATTTATTTACTTATTTATTTATTATATTTATACCCCGCCTTTTTTCCTGCAAGGAACCCAAGGCAGCTTACATAGTCCTCCTCCTCTCCATTTTATCCTCACAACAACCCTGTGAGGTAGGTTAGGCTGAGAGTCAGTGACTGGCCCAAAGTCACCCAGTGAGTTTCATGGCCGAGCGGGGACTAGAACCCGGATCTCCTGAGATAAGGCTAGTTTCTGCACAAACAACACAGATGGATGGATTAGAAAGATGTTACTGCTTCAGTGATGGAGGGCCAAAGTAGATGTGATAGCTGCAGATTCGGTTCTTTGCAAGTGGGTCTTTCCAGTGGAGGTTGGTGGCTCCAATGTCAGCGGGGCTGTGTATCAGCTCTGGATCTCACCCCAAACTTTTAAGAAGCTATCCATGGTGCTGAACCCCATCCCCAAAATAGGTTTGGCAACATGGATAGCTCCTTAAAAGTTTGGAGTAAAATCTGGAGCGGATACACAGCCCCACTGATATCAGAGCCACCAGCCTCCAACTGGGTCTTTCCCATTATGTATAAAATGGGGGGGGGGTACTGAACCCTCACCTCCTAAAGCTCACCCTTCTACAATCCTCTGGTGTCAGTGCTTAGCTGCAAGGGAAGAAAATTACCATGGGGTGCAGGCTGTGGGGAGATGAGCTACAAGCATAGGGGTCAGCACCCCTTTTGCTCTTTAAATCAGTCCCTGACCCCATGCTTTACATGACTGGAGCAGACCCACATTTAAAGTGATTCATAAACTGGAAGTCAGTATCAGAAAAGTACCACTGCAAATTGTACTAGTTTTGCCACTAGCCTAACACCACTCTGCAGTTTCCTCCAACGAAGGAAACCTGACACCAGAATCTTTGCCATAAACCCAGCAGCGTATTACTAAACTTGACTGGAAGTGTGCTGAGGAATCCCTGTAGAGCACACTGATCCCAAACTCAGCTTAGGTTCAAATAGATAAAAGGTGCCTACTAGCCTGCAGAACAGAACCAGGTCTAGGTTCAGATTCTATACCTGTAAGACCTTGCAGGGTATTCTCATCTTTGAGATCCTGGCAACCAATACATTTCTGTAATGTAAGATCACATTATGTTCTGTACTTTTAAGTGAGCCAGAATGGAACGAGGTTAAGTACACCCCTGGAATGGCAACATGCAGAGCGAAATCACAGTGGAACTACAGCGTTCTGAGTGTAATGACAAGGGAAAAGCAGCATAAACAGTGTAATACTTCTGCTCCATAGCTGTCATTCCTCTCTGGAAACATCTTTGGGGGGACACCACCCCAGAGTCATTGACATCCTGCTCTAGGAGTGGTGTAAACTATGCAAAATATAGAAGAGGGTCCTTCCATTCAGGCCTGATCTCAGTATCACTGTTGGCAAACTGGCTGTCATCCTCCGCAGCTAAACTAAATTATTTCCATGCCCAAACATAGACAATATTATCTGCTCCCGGATAATCAAATGCAAGGCAGTATACCACCAATTATACATCTGTGGTGAAAGAAGTATTAAGAGCCACATGCAATCAATATCTGCATCCTCACCATCATCATTAAGCAACTGCAGACACCTCCCAGATATCTGGGGTTAGTAGGAACATTTCCTAGGCCAGAGGTCACGGTTCCAAGGTTGCTTTCAACACTCACTCACATCTTTGGCAAGCATGGATACATGCTCCTCGATGCTCCTGGAGATCCCGCCAAGGCTGATTCAAGTGCAGGACCGGTGCAAAGCAATTTGGCGCCCTAGGCAAAATCAGATATTTAGCGCCCCCCTTCCCACTTGAGCCCCCCCCTCCCTCCAGCTCCCTTGGAGCTTACTTTGGAGTAGACATGTACAGTTAAGCACAGCTGGAACTTCTGGAGGCAAAGGAGGCACCCCGGCTGACCCGGAGCCGTTTTGGAGCGTGGGTGAAGGAGGGAGGGCGAAAGGAAGGAAGGAAGAGGGGGGAGGCGGCAAAAGAAGGGAGGAAAGGAAGAGGAAAGCTGCACGCATGTGCGTGAAGAGAAAGGAAAGATTATTTTAAAAAAAGATTAAGGGGGGGGAAGAGGGGAGGAGACTGATGAAAAAGGAAAGAAAGACAGAAAGGAAGAAAGAAAGAAAGAAAGAAAGAGGAACACAAAATGAACTGAAGTAGACCATTGGAGAAGGGGAAAAGACAAAACAGATTAAGAGGAAGGAAGAAAAATTAGATTGGCTGGAAGGAAGGGGAGATTTTGCCCGCAAGCCTCCCATCATTGGCCCCTGCCCGGGAAGGCAAAGGAGGTGTTTGCAGGTGCATCCTTCCCTTCGCCCACCAGCCTCCCATCATTGGCCCCTGCCCACCTCCGCCGCCTCCAGCCTGTTGCCTCGTTTGATGCTGGTTGTGAGGAGGAGCCTGCCTGAAGCTTCAGCTGCGCCAGCTTGGAGACGGATCCCTGAGGTGGAGGAGAGAGAGGGAGGGGCAATATTTAAAAATTTGCTTGTCTTGCAAAACACTCTCAAACCAAGTTACTTGTAATCCAAGGTATTACTGTATATGATACATGTTTCTTGGAACATTTCTTTCTGTGCATGCCGATTGCTAGACTATGCAAATAATACAGCATCATAAATACCTGACAGTAATATTGTATACTAGTTATAAACACTGTCCTGTAATGCCCACATATCGTTCCTTATTTTGACTTAATATGGTGGATACTATTTCAAAACTGAAGACCAATCCTCAACTTCCTAATTCTGTTCAAGCGTATTCAGAATAAATGAGGCTTACTTAGAAACAAGAGTTTAGTAGATGGAACCATCTAAACCAGCCCTCCCCAACCTGGTGTCTTTCAGATACTTTGGACTTCAACTCCCATAAGCCCTAGCCAGCATAGCTAATGGGCAGGAATTCTGAGAAATGTAGTCCAAAACCTCTGGAGGGCACCAGGGTCGGATCCACATCTAAGGTTAATTGCAGTACTGTATTGCTGCCATGACTTGTGGGGCACACAACGCATGCAGCTTTCCGTGTCCATCGCGCTAGTCCTGCATAATCATTCCTTGTTTCTTCTGGAATTGCCCGGACTAGGTTTATCACAGTGTTTTTAGTTATTGCGGTTCGCTACCGCAGTACGCGACTAGTGTGCGCTAAAGTTGCGCTGTTGTTGCCCGCCCGAGGTGTGGCCATGAAAGTGTCATCACTGGAGTTAACCATAGTTTGAGGGGCAGCATGATATGTGCCTCCCGAACTGGTGGGAAAGAGAGGTGTCCGCCATTTGTTGTTTTGCAGCAGGCACTGGACAGGAAAACCTTTTCCTTTGTTAAAAAAATCCTACTGCTCCACACGTTCACACCTCCATAGCTTCACAGAGTTGATTAACCAAAACATTAACAACCCCTTCTCTTAAAGGGCCCCGTAAAGAACAAGAAGGTGTAAATTAGCCAAAAGGCATGTCTATTCAGAAATAAATCACATTCGCATCACTGGCTTTGCTCCCAGGCAAATCACATTGATTTCAATGGAGCTAGTGCTTGGGAACCTTAGCGGGGGGGAGGGGGAGAATGCTTTTGGGAAATTGCTTTGGGTGGAGGGGAGAGGGATGATCCTTCTGGCTTCAGCACACAGGAGGATAGTCTCGTCCCTTCTCCTGCTTTGTAAGCCAGCATGGGGTGGGAAAAGCTTTTTTTTTCCCCCTATCATGCTGCTTTGCACCTCTGTAGCTTCACAGACCTGATTAAGAGAAAGGGTCATTTGTTTTAGTTAAAGGGCCCCTGCAGAAAAACAAGGTGTAAATAGGCCAAAAGGCATGTCTACTCAAAAATAAATCACATTCTCTTCACTGGCCTTGATCCTAGGTAAATCACATTGATTTCAATGGAGCTAGTGCTTGGGAAACTTAGCATGGGGGGGGGGGCTGCTTTGGGAAATTTGTTTCACTGCATGGGAGGATGGCAGAGGATGGTCTCCTCCCTTCTTCTGTTTTGTGCAGGGGGCAGGGGGCAGGAGAAGCTTTTCTTTTTTTAAAAAAAAAATCTCACTGCTATGCATGTTTGCTCCATCGCACCATCACAGAGCTGATTAACCAAAAAAACACCCCAAAACCCCTTCCTCTTAAAGGGTCATGTCTCCTGCGTATTCAAGGCAACACCCAGTTCTACCACTATGGAGTTAGGTGTGGGATGGCAAACCAGGATGACTGCAGTACATTTAACGAGAGTGTGCCCTGTGAGTAGTGACTGCAGAAGGTGAATATAGCAGTACCGTTCTGCTAACCTGACAATATACAGTGCAATGTGGATCCAGCCCAGGCTGGGGAGGGCTGATCTTCACATTGATGATGTACTGCATGGACGGCCATCTGTCAGGGATGCTTTGACTTGGATTCCTGCATTGAGCAGGGGGTTGGACTCGATGGCCTTATAGGTCCCTTCCAACTCTACTTTTCTATGATTCTATGATCCCATACAGTCAGAAAAAGCATTCTGCATGAAACAGGAGCCAGACAATGCACTTAAACTCTGGCACTAGTTGCAGCAAACCAGACAAACCTGTTGGATAACTAAAATTGCAGTCAAAACCTATGGCTCATGTTTCACCAGGTAATTGGGTGAAATGGTTAAGGTCACTGGTACCTTCTAGGGTGGTTTTCCTAGAAGGTACTCATTGAATTATTAACAGCCTGAACAGGAAGTGGGCGTTGCTCCCAGCTTCTTCCTCTTTCTGTTCAGACTCTAGTGAGTGTGGCACCACCAGGTTGTTGTCTCCACGTGGTCCTTGTAGCAGCATGTAGCCAGAGTTGCTGGTCTGAACTCCACAAATTCAGACCCCAAGTAACTACAAATGTACTGTAACCAACTGTAAGAAACGCTTTTAAGCCTGCCTGAATGAAACTGCATAATCTGAGTGAGTAAATGTTACTTTTAACTTTTACAAGACTATTGTTCTGAGGGAGAGAAAAGGGGGCAAAACCAGGGAAATCCAGTCTGCCTTAAAGCATCCTGGATCACCAAATGCTAACTGGCTAACACTAGCCAAATCTAAGCTTCTTTTAAGCTGGAAAGGGACTCTACTCTGCTGATCTCACTAATGTGAGATAGGAAGGATATTACTCCACAATATATCCTCTCCTAGTATCTTTTTCAAGTCCCAACAAAACCAACAGGCAGTCAATTCATCAATGTTGTATGTTTGTTGCACTGACACCTTTACCCAAAACAACCACACAACTCTGCATGAGTTTTCAGAAATACGTAGTTCACTGATAGAACCTGTGAAGTAGTATCTCATCCAGATAGAGAGACATGCATAGAAGCCTGCAATGATGCTGAGTGTGTCCCACAGCTGCACTGACACTACTGCATATGAGATTGCATCATGTCCATTTCAATGATCCACTTCTCTGCAATACTTTGGCACATGAGGATTTTCTAAGGCTGCAAACCTATGGATAGTTACAGGAGCATAAGTCCTACTAAACTCAGTGGGACTTGCTTCTGAGGAAACATGTCTAAGATTGATCTGTAAACAGCTTAGTCAAAATGCCCAAGAAAGTATTTATCTTCATTAAAATTCAAGAAAAATATCTCACAGGAATTGTGATAGAAATTATGCTTACTGAATATGACTGTCCTTTAGAGGAAAAAAAGGCCTTCGGAGGCAACTTAATGTATATATAAACCAACCTGAAACACACACCCCTCTGAATCTCTCTCTGTGGAACAGATACTATTTTTACTGTACTTTTTTGTCATCTGGATAGGCATTTCATATTTAATTAAGCCAGACAAGGAAGAGAAAAATATATCCTGATTAATATAGCAAGGACATTTATGTACCATTATTACATCTGAATATACAAGATTTAGTCATCATTGTGGGTTGAGATGGGGGCTGGGGGGGGGAAGCAGTAATTTTCTACTTTTAAAGGCAGTTTTAGCTACTCCCTAATTAATAGCACCTACAATCTACTTACTACAACTAGCGATAATTAAGCACAGTTGATTCTGAGCCAGGGAGTTCCCAACGGAAATCTCATCTCAGGCATGAGCACGACTCACTTAAACAGCTATCCAATGCACTCTTATGTGGGAGTAAGTTCAACAACTGAACACACATATTGGCTACCACCACCCACAATGGTATCAACACTATTTCCCTCCACAAACCCAAGAGCAGTTTTGCAACTGTTTTAAAAATGTTTGACTTTTGGTTGGTAAAGTGAATAAAGAACATATAGGTTATTTTATTATTATTATTACGCAATTTAAATCCAATCCCTTCAAAATAAATGTATGTTCCCTGGGCAGATAACAAGGTAGTGAGAAACAAACGTTAAGAGTAATACATGAATGAATGAACAAATAAACAAAATAGCAGCAGAAGCAGCAAACGAACACATCAGACTAAAGATAGTAGCAACAGACCATTTAGACAGACAGTAAAACCCAACTGCTCCAAGTTAAAAATGCTAACAGCTAGCAGATCTTAAAAGACTGGGAGACAGAAACATTTTTGCCTGGAACGTAAATCATAGTGACAAAGGCTCCAGGCAGGACTCCCTGCAGAGGGTGTTTCAAAGGCAAGAAGCCACCACTGAAAAGGCTCTTTCTTTAGCTGCCACCTGCCACACTTCAAAATGGCACCCAGAGAAAGGCCTCAGATGACAATCTAAGTGAGCAGGCAGATAGATATGCGAAAAGGATGTCCAAGATGTCTCTGAGCACTAAGCCTTATGTGGCTTTAAAGGCCAAGACCAGCCCTTTGAATTGCGCTCAGCAACTTACTGAGAGCCAGTGGAGTTGTTTCAGCACAAGTGTACTACTATCTCTTCACTTCAGCCCTGTTCACAATCTAGCCACACTTTCTGGATGACCTGTAGTTTTCTAACTGCCTTCAAAGCCTGCCACACGAAAACACATTGCAGAAACACAACCTAGAAGTTAGCAGAGCATGCCTAATTGTGGCTAGACTATCTCTCTGTCCAGGATGGGTTTTAGCCAATATATCAGCCACAACGGATGGAAGATTCTTAATGATACCAAGGCTACTTGAAGCCTCAAGTGATAAGGATAAATTTAATAGCACTCGTCACCTGATCCTTCAGGAAGAGTGCAACCACCTCAGAGCTGTCAGAATACCACCTCCATGAGCAGATGAATTGCTGACCAACAGTATCTCCATCTTCTCAAGATTCAGTTTCAAGTTATTGGCATTCATCCAGTCCACACAGCTCCCAAGCACCCCCAATCACCCTCCCTGAAACCACTGGTTCTCCTGAACTGAGTGAGGGATTCCACGACATGAGGCTGTGATAATTTAGGGGTGGGCACATTGAGCTGTCAGTTTTGGTCTAGTGATCTAGACTCCATGTGATCTAGAATGCTGGAGCATTCCAGATCATGTGGATTGCCCCCACGGGTAGAGGAGGTTCTCCGCTTCAGACAGTTTCCCTCCAAGTGTACAGGGCAACAAGAACAACAAAGGAGAGGGGCAAGGCTGGAATGCTCCCTTTTCTCACATGTTTAAACAATACACTTTCAGAACGCCTGAGTAGGGCTTCTATTTATCTGAACCATGAGGGAAGGAGAAGACTAATGACATCTGGTACTTAGCTTGCTGCTATGTATGTCTGTAAGGGAAATTGCAAAGCTGAGCTCACGCTGAAAATGAAAAACCAACTCTGATTGCTCTTCAAACCACTCTTCATCCTCTAAAGAAAAATATCTGTCTGCAACCGTGCTCTTTTTGGTATTGGCAACAAAATAGCAGGACAATGTACCATTTTGTAGCAGCCATCCTATTTTAACAGACTCCTGAAAATAGCTCATAACAAACACATTTAACTTAGACCACACACAGATTGCTTTAAATAAAGACAATTTTAAATTGTTCATTTAAATCATGACTTATACCGCCGCAAAAAAGACCACATTAAGCCACTGATTTAAATAAAGTATTCCATTTTTTAATAACAACAACAACAACAACAACAACAACACAACTGTCTGAGATGATGAATGACTTCTCCCTGCGTCAGTCAAATTGGCTTGGAAAATAAGCTGAGGCACTCCCCTCCCCACAAAGAATGGAAATTGTTACATTTATTTTCTGAAACCAATTCCGTGCAGTAGCCATTGAGAAAAATTACATTCCCAAGGGCCACCACAGCCTTTCTTCCTGGCACACCGACCAGCACACCCAAGAGAGAAAGGAGGAAAAGATCAGGCTTCCCTCTTCTCACAGATGGAGCACTGCTGCCGCCACTGCTGCTCTGAACAAGTAAGCTTGGTTTGAAAGGGAGGGGGGAATTGGCAGCATTGGATAGGTTAGCCAGGAATTCTTCTCTGGACTGGATTTTAATCTGAGGCAGAGAAGAGTTCAGGGGCCTCATCCTTACTTCTTCTTTGAACAGGTACAATACCCGAAACTCGTATCTGGGCTGGACAGGGATAGCCTGATCTCAGTAATCTACGCTCTGTAATCTAAGATCTGGTAATCTCTAAACTAGACTACTGCAATGCACTCTATGTAGGGCTGCCCTCTACGTGGGACTGTTCGGAAGCTGCAGCTTGTGCAAAATGCGGCTGCCAGGCTTATTGTGGGGACCGGAAAATCCGAGCACATTACACCAGTTCTGGCCCGTTTGCAATGGCTGCCAATACGCTTCCAAGCCGAATTCAAGGTGCTGGTTCTAACCTATAAAGCCCTACATGGTTTAGGACCATATTACCTGATGGAATGTCTCTCCCAACCGCAATCTACCCTGACGCTACGCTCAACATCTGAGACCCTCCTCTGACTGCCACCTCCATGAGAGGCTCTGTTAGTGGCAACAAGGAGGAGGGCCTTCTCAGTGGTAGCCCCCCCCCCCAATTGTGGAATAAGCTCCCCACTGAGACCCGCCTGGCGCCAACCTTACTATCTTTTCAGTGCCAGGTTAAGGCTTCCCTCTATGCCAAGACATTCAATAGTTAAGAGCTCAAAATAGCATATGGGGGGGGGGATTGTCACCTGTGGGCTTAGTTTTATTAACCGTTTGTATCGTCATTTTAAACTGTGCTTTTAAATTTGGTTTTTAATCTTTTTAACTATATTGTATGTTTTTATTGTTGTTGTTTATGTATAAATTGTTGTGAATCGCCCAGAGAGCTTCAGCTGTGGGGCGGTTTAGAAATGAAATAAATGAAATGAAATGAATGAGCCCATCAAGCTTCACTGGTATCTCCTCTAATTTTAAATCCACACTGTTTCTAAAGATACCCGCATACTGGTTTGTAACTAAACAGAGAGTCTTTATACTACCTATGAGCAAAACCTGAAAAGTTTGATCATACAGCCCACATTTACTTAGAGAAAAGTGGTAGTGGCTGGGATTGTGAAATCCATGGATTTCTGTGCAGCTGTCCCTGAACACATGTGGAAACACTAAGTAAGATCATTTACTTGAAGACTAAGTGCCTATAATGTCCCAGAAAGGCCTAATAGTTACTGGGTGTTTCTGCATGAGGTCAAAGGTAAAATGTCTGCACTCTCTGATTGGTGTAGTCATAAATAGTCAGAACTGATGACATTTCAGGGCATTAAATAGAAGTACAAGATCATCTAGGTAGGATCAGTGATGAAAAACATGATGGGTGCCTCCTGGATTCTAGCGCATACATAAATTTATTACGGCAAATAGCCAGCTATAAGCACAGATAAACAATCCAATACAATACAGGAAACATTATTAATATTAAAATTTAAAAAAAATTAAAATTAAGAATTCAAGAATCAGCATACAATCAAAAATACACAATATTTAGTGGCTTCATTATTTAGTTATTTTAATCCATCATCCCCTTTCGGCAATTTATGGCAGCTGCGCAAAAACTAGCCACTTTGGCTGTGATACTTGGATTCTGATCGGACAGCAGATACTCTAAATAAAATTTGTTTGACCTACCAGGATTTTTTTGTGTAAGTGGGAGTTATAAAGGTATCTCTAAGGCCTTGATAAAAATTACAATAAAGAAGTACATGTCCCGCTGTTTCTACCTCCCCCAATTCTAGCGCCTGTGATCACAGTCCTGAGTCCAGTGAAAGCCTAAAGTAATAAATACAATATCAAAATGATCCTATCAGTTATGCCTACTGGATGGAATGGAACAAGATAGCACCACTATGCTGGCCAGAGACAGAGCTACACTGACACAAAATAATGTGCACTGGCTTCATGACCCCATTGAACTAACAAGAGGCTGTCACTGGCAGAGCCCCTATGAAAGCAGAGCACCACTGGCGAAAGGAACAAAAGTTGACAGAGAGTGGGTGTGCTCCGGGAGGAGCAGAGCTTAGGAGGAATTCTATGCTTGCTCAGAGCACAAATCCACCTCTGCTCTGGTTTTGACAAATGGAGTTGCTTTTAACAGTTCCACTGAAGTCAATGGACAGCTCCTCATCACTGCTTCTTCACCTCCTCCTGTTCCCCCTGCTGGAGGGTGGGATTCTGATTGGCTGCAGAGTTAATCACACTACAGCACAATGTATATATAAGACCCAGTCAGGGAACATACATTTTATATCACGATGCATGGCATGGGACTACCTTGCTCTGTCTAGAGACCTTGGAGTGCTTTGCACAAACATCTCACAAAAAAAGTAGGAAGGGGGTATTGTGCGCACTTGTCTTCTCAAAACCATTGCAAGTACTCTACCTGAGTTCTCCTGATATGAAGAACCACCATAATTCCCAATGCTACTGCTGCAACCAAAGAGCTGCGTAGGACAAGGGACCCCATACAGGCAAGCAATAAATAAAATAAATAAATAAAGCAAGGGAAAGGAAGCACAGACCTCATGATGGGGCAACCCAGCATCCCTTCCCTTACTCTGAGCAACCCACAGTGCCCAGAACACTCATGCACAAAATGCAAAATCCAGAGAGAAATTCATATGGGGGAATTCCACAAGCATCCCTTTCCCATTGAAAACATTTCAGAATCAAATTGCTGTTTACACATCTGGACGGGCACTACTAGAGCAGATACTTGGATATTTGGCAAGAGGACAAGCAGAAGCAAAAGACAAGGAAGCCAGATTTTGGCAAGTCCACTGATACATTGTGCCTATGGATATAGGACAATGCCCTACATTTTGGCAATGTTCATAGGCACTGGAGCAGACACAAGTTTAAGGGAAGAGACAACCAGACAGAAATACTCCTGGAGAGTAAAATAAACCCCATAATTATTGGAAAAGGAATGTAGAAAAGCTCAAGTTCTTGTTTAAATGGGCACATGTCCCGAACTATAAGAAATCAACGTGACCCTAAGTGAAGTTATGTACAGCCCACAACAGGGCTGCAGAACTGCTTTCTGGTGGGGGACTGGACTGCCCCCCAGGCCCACTACAGGCCAGATGATGTCAGGGACTGGGGCCACCTCTGACATCACCTCGCCTTGCTTTCTCCATGCTGAAAGGAGGCGTGGAACTATGCCTCCTCCCAGCACCCCTGCTGCTATCTCCAATCAGTGATAGCAGTGGGGGCTGCCCTCCCAGGGGATTCCTCCATGGGGCAGGGGCTTGAAGCCTAAGCCTCACTCCCTGGAGGAACCCCAAGAGGCAACTCAGGCCAACTAGGGTGTACCACAGGCCCACTTAGGCCCATGTACCAGAGGTTTTGCACCCCTGGTCTACAACATATTGTCCTGCTTTGGATGAAGCAGACTTCAAGTTGAGGCAATCCAAAAAGCAAGGTCACAAAACAGGGAAAACAGCCAAGCACCAGGGTTTCAGTCCAGTAAGGGAGCAGGTAAGCAGGCGTGGTCAAAGTACAAACAAAGGTCAAAGCATGGTTAAGCAGCCAGATACATTACACAGTCTAGGAACAGAGTCAAGCTCAGGAGTTCAAGGCAAAGGCACTACAGCTGAAGAACAGTGCTGTTTTCACCACTGGCTAGGTAGACACTGAAGGAGGCTTATATCACCAGAGCCCGCTGAGCCCCACTCATGGCTCGGCTGCAGTACATTAGAGCTCTCTGGCCAGAGCCCTACTCACGAGGAGCCACTTTCTCCTGAGGAGTGCTTCTCTGTAAGAGAGCACTTCTTCTCGCAGGAGCCCTACTTGCCTGCCGCATGAGGCAACAATGCTCTTGGGGGCCAGGGGGTGTCTCAGCCTCTGCTTCAGAGGCAGAATCCCCTGCCCCAGGCATAGATGGACTTGCAGCCATCTACCCTGAAGGCCCAGGCTCCTCCTGGTCTTCTGACATGGATGGTGCAATGGCATCCATCTCTGGGAACTCCAGTTCCTCCTCCTCAGAGGGGTCCCCCAGCAGGGGCATGACACATATGTAATAAACGTTACTGTGGTGTGTGTGTGGGGGGGGGGAGGTGCATTCTCCCACAAGTTGCCACTAAATCTGAAGCGGGTTCAGAAATTCTTGCTCAGACAAGAGAACTTAGAAATTCTGAAAGGCAGATTAGATTTGAGTAAGACTAACAGTACATTTTGGGTGGTGAGGGGAGTTGCACACACCCCTTTCCCCCTTTTACGGTAATTAACCTCTTCAATGAGTCACTCTCCCCAGAGACAGAGTAGCTACTGATCACAGCCCAGAGGACTGTTTACCAAGTAGTCCTAGTTCCTAATTTGAGAGGGAGTTAAGGCTTTCTCAGAATGATGAACAAAACAAATTAACTTTCTGAATCTTTACAGAGCGTATTTGGTCCCAATTTGTGAATATGGCAGACCTCCATTTTTTTAAAAAAATGATGCCATTCATTCCAGATAAAGGGATGATCAGCAGTACAATTTGATTCCACACTAAAAGTTCTGATGGCACCTTGTGTTTTGATGGAGTGATTCTACTCTAAAAATGATTCTGAAATTTAGAATACATTCCACAGTCGTTCGCAGGCACAAGACAAAGCCTAGTGTATCCAGTCCGTGCTACTGTATGTCTTGCCTCAGCAGCTCTAGCACCAAGACATGATGAGGGATCAGGTACGCTATCAGCCCAATACCATGCTAGAGGGCTCTCTACATGCAAGGCAAGGACCTGCACACCTAGGGGATATCCCAAGGCTCTGCTAGGCCTCATCTTGCATGCCATTTCTGAATCAAAACTTACCAAAACAGCACCAGTAATGTGGCAATTCCTATCCAGAAATAATTATATCCCAACTGGTGCCCTAGCTTTCAGCACAAATTTTAGTTGTGAAGGATTTTTCCCTTGCATGCTACAGGCCATAGAGCTAATTCCCAGAACACAGTGCTCATGGCATCTGCTGTTTTTCCTCATCCACTGGCAACTCCCTCTTTGCACTGGTGTGCAAAATGCATGGGAAACAAGTTGGACAACCCAATCATCAGAAGTGGGAGCTGCCCCAGCCTTTAAAAAATCACAGCCATGCACATGGCGCACGATGTGCATCTGAACTACAGGCGTATTGGTGCTATTGACCCCCAACATTCCTGCTTCCAAATCGAAAGTGTAGAATAGATCAAATTTTCATTGAGTTGGGCTAGCATCAGAAAGATGGATTGTGACAGGATTTTCAGTCAAGCTTCAGATTAGCTGCTTCAACCCTGGAAGCCAGATTAGTTTGTGCCAAAATTTCAAACCTATGCCCTGGAGAGGGTGCTTGAAATAGCAGCCAGAATCTAATCAGGTAGTTTTGTAAGATTTCATTTTGAATGACAGCAGTCTCCATGGATCTGCTATTCATTATATGTCGGCTACTCAGCTGGATTTCTTTCTTTTTCTCCCAGAGAACTTGGAACCAGAAAATAGGTAACTTGTTAATATCTGCAATCAAACCAAGATGAGATTTTATGTTCTATTTAAATGTCCTGCACTTAACTCTTCCACTAGGCTGCCCCTATCATCACCATTATCATTCATGTATTGATGAAATATGCTAGGCATCCTGCAGAGCAGAGAGGAAGTAAAGGGTATGCATTGTGGGCACAGACTTGAGAGGACCATTACCTACCTCTTTGCTAGCTGAGGCGCTCTTTTTCTTGGAATTGCAGTTGGAGGCACACTCTACCCATACGCCTGAAAAGGTTCCTTTTGAAAATGTAGGTTATCCAACGTCAGAGAAGCCCCCACCCCCAGTTTCATTCTCAGGGCATGCTTCCCGATTGAAATACAGCAAGCCCCGGCACATGCAGAAAGTCAAAAGCAAACTCCACAATGTTGCTCATGATCAGTGGCGCAGGGGAGCCAGGGCTCAGAGTGCCTGAAGTGCTGGAACTATTAAGCAGGGACATTGACATCATCTAACACCCCCCTCAAGTTTCTCGATTCCCTCTGAGCTTAGCTGCAATCTTCACAGTGACCCTTGGGGAAATAATGGATTTTCCCAGCAACAACAGATCGTTGTGAGCTATTGTAAAGGTATTTTGGGGTGGCTTCGTCTTGAATGGGTAATTAAGACCCATTAGCTTTACGAAAAAGAACATATATAAGCCAGCATTTGGGGGGCGGGGCGGACTCTCCTTGGGGGTGTGGCTGTGAGGACTGTTTGATAAGCACCTGCACTAAAGTTAGCACTACACCACTGCTTATTGAACCATCCAATCACACCCAAAACAGCTCCATTGCAACATTACCTGCCCCAAGCTAAGGCTGACTGGGAGGAGGCAAGGAGACGCATGCAATGAGGCCCATTCTTCGCTGTTGGGTGCTTTGGGGCACACAGTAGTATTTACTTTATCTCTCACTGCATAGCAGCAGTTCCCTCATGGTAGGGTGCATACTTTTGGCATTACTGTCCAGGAGAGACAGTAAGACCATGGTGGTATGCCTCCTCCTCCTTCTTCTGGTTCATCTCCTACCGGAGGTTGGACATCATCAGGGGGTTGGACTCGATAGCCTTGTAGGCTCCTTCCAACTCTATGATCTATGAAATCTATGAAATCATGGCTAAACAGTCTTTAGTTATGGCTGCTCTAAACAATGATGTTGTGTTTCCCCAAAACCATTCTTTAAGGCAGTGTTCTGTTCTCCAACCTTGGGTCCCCAGATGTTTTTGGCCTACAACTCCAAGCATGCCCCAGCCAGCGTAGCTGGCTACGCTGGTTCGGGCATGCAAGCCTTGGAGTTGTAGGCCAAAAACATCTGGGGACCCAAGGTTGGAGAACACTGCTTTAAGGTTTTTCAGCCAAGACCTTCTTCTTCTTCCTACACTTCTTTTCCCATTTATTTTCCCTTGTATAATCAGCTGCAACAGTCTATATATTTTTTCATTTCATATATTTAGTATTCCTTAACATGACCATATTCTGTTTGAAAATGGCATGTGACAATGTATTCCCATCACATCAAACATGAATCTCAATACAGAGCAGGAATGTGCAACGGACCCCATGAAAACATGCCTATCTACTTAGTAATCAAAGAATGAGAGAGAACAAAACAATAAAGGAGAGACTTTGCAAAGCTCTTTGCACATTTAAATATGTTATAGACATAAATACCCAAAAAATGTACCGGTAATTTTGATTACTTTCTTTCTGGCTTAATAATCACTCCCATCTGGAAAACATCCCTAAAATGGATATGCTATGGAGAAACCATAACTCTTCTTCCCAGCATTTTTTCCAGTTGTGCAGGGAATACATCTGGCAGCCTAAAAGCCACAGAAGGGTCTCTGCTTCTAAGCTCAGGTGATATCTATCAAGATCTAATTTTGACCGACCTAGATCACAGATTGGTCTATTTTCAAAGTTTCTGAATATCACCAGCCTGTAGTGGCAGTGCCTAGTCCAGGCCCTCAGATACTGAGCAAGTCTGAGTCTCCACATTACTGCCCAGATTTTTGCTGCAGACCTAAGAGGGGATAACTTATTCTTTCTTTCCCCCTGAAGAATGCTGGAAATACATTTTAAGATGGAAGGTGGACAAATGAGTGGATCGTACTTGCACAGTTAGCGTGAATACTCATTTGTCACAAAGCATCCCCCCCATGTTTTATCAAGATAATACATCTTCCTTTAAACAAAAAAGTCTGAGTGTGTTTTCTCTAGACATGAAAGTTCTTTTTACGTTTTTTACAGCTGAAAATGGGGGTATTGGTGTGTGGGTGTGTGAGAGAGAATTTCACAACATTGGCTGGCTCTCTTTTTTTTGTTTTGCTACTACTGCTTGTTTTGTGGTCCAGGTCAAATGTGGCAATAACACTCCCTGATCCTGCTGTGTGCCTTTTTTGTTCATCACAATACCTTCTTCTTCTTCCTTTTTTCTTTTTTTTTACCCACAAGGCTCCAGTGAGAGCAGAAAGCATTGCCCTCATTCGTATTTGGAGTCATGGTGATGTCATGGGAAATACACTGGAAACCAATCTAAGTGAAGGCAATACTTCCTGCCCTTATTTTTGAGTCCTGTGAATTTAAAAAACAAAACAAAACAAGTATTGTGAGGAGGGTTGGGGTGAGATTCCCAGTAGCAACTAGGAGCACAATTGCCTCTGCTGGTAAGTTCACCCTACACTTCACCCACACTTTGCCAGAAATGCCCCCCTGCCCCAACTCTGAAGCCTACAAACGGTGTGGCAAAGTTAGGAGGCCCATTTCAACTTGGCAATAGTTTCCTGAAGGTGGGGGGAAATGTGACGGACACAGATGATGAAACTTCTTAGGGGAACAGAGCTCAAGAGAGGATGATTAAATTAAGGAGAAGCGGTGTGGTTTCAATGAGGGTTAAATATCATGTGGCTGGCAAGAAGAAACACCAACTCATTAGGCCTGGTGTTGTTGTTCTATAGCAATGGTACTGCAATTGACACCCACACAGAACTGACATATTCGGTCCTATGCTTGAAATGTTGAGCGTTAACAAACATCAGGCAGATGAACAATCTTGCTGTTAGTACCGTGTAGATGCCATTAGTTATATATCTTGACAGCTGACAGCTATCAGACTGATTTACATTTCATATACTACGGCAGTAAATCCGATAACCAAGGTTAGCAACTGCATGGCTTGTTAATCATTTTTCATTTCCTATACATATTCCCACATTTGCTCGATTGCTGACAGACCTTGTACGTGGAGCATCAAATTGTAGAATTCTATATTTGGGGTAGATCCCTCCTAATCGGTTTATTTTCAGAGGATAAATTAAAAATAAGGAACTTCCTCCCCACCCAAAATATCCACGGGATTGTTCTTTGTCATTAGTCAATATTAAATGGCCATAATGCTATATTTCCTACATTATTCCACAACTTCACACAGAGACCAAAGCTTAAAAGAACAGTTAGAAATCTTAGCATAGCACCCAGCTTTTTATTTACTTTAAAATTATGGCGCACTTTACAAAGGAAAAAAAATCTGTCCAAGTTGATGTAAAATAAAATCCAGTACAAATAATGCAATAGAACAGCAATAAAACCTAACAGCGCTGTCATCAAATATAGCAGAGCAGAAGAGTTAAGTTGTTATTACTGCTTTTGTTTTTGTTTTTAATTTCACAATCCAAAATGTAAGGTAATTTATAATTTAATAAATAAAGGCTAATACTCTTTGTCAGATGGACAGGCCATTGTTTAAAAAGAAAATCATTCGCTATAATACATCAGAACCAAGAAAGTCTCCCTTTTTTTTTTTTAAAGCATCCTTTTAACTTGCAGCCCCATCCATTTGCCTTGACCTAAAGGTTCAGTTGACTAGGGTTACAAGCTTTAATCAGTAGCTCAGTCAACTACCGGTAAATCTTTAACTGAGTAATCAGTCAAGGCAAATTGATGTTCTTGTAAGTTAAAAGCACACATTTTCATTTTGGGAGACTTTCTTGGTTCTGATGTATTCTAGACAAAAAGGCTGCATGTTGATCGTGGCAAATGTCAGAGATTAAAAGTTATTTCCTACCTACATCATGGTTTTAATGGATTCTTTTGTCTCCACCATGGTGGCCCACTTTCACCCCATCCTATATTTTAACATGGCAAAAGCCTACATGTTATCCCAGTGGTGCAGCTACATAATTTCAGATTCTGGGCTTAATGGTCTTATGGGAGCAACCTTATAGACAACCATGGACGTTACTTCAGTTGTGAAACACACAACTAACATTTCTCAACTACCAGTCCATGTGTTACAACTGCTTTTACATTCCTGATATGTTAGAGCAACGAAACAAACAAAACAAAAACTGTTTGTCAATCCTGATAACAAAAGAAATACTCCGAGCAAGTGCAGTTTTGCATTTTACATTCATTTTAAAATGGCACCACATCATGACTACAGGAATAAAATGGAGTTCATTCCTGCTGCCCTGATGCTAAGTACACGTACTTGGGAATGATTTTGTAGTAGCAAACGATGATGATGATTACTATTATCATTATTAATTTCATTTCTATACTGTCCAATAGCCGAAGCTCTCTGGGTGGTTCACAACAAGTCATTAAAAAACCCACAAACCATAAATACTATAAAAACAGCATAAAATTCCAATATACAAAATCTAAAACAGTTTGAGCAGCTAAAACAATTTCAATACAACTAGACTGACATAAATGCCCCCCATATGCCATTAAATGCCATTTAATGACTGAGAGAAGAGGGCAGTCTTAACTTGGCACTGAAAGGATAACAGAGTTGGCACCAGACAGGCTTCAGTGGGGAGATCATTCCAGGGGGGCACCACTGATGGAGATGAAAACTGCTAGAACTGTTTGTTGATATCAGTCAAAACAGGTGCCAGCATTTTTGGACTCATTGGGGGCATGGCTATGGGGACTATCATGATGAGTGCCTCCACTTCAAAATTTACCACTATATACCACTGAAGTCACTTCTACGTTAAAAACTGATCTCAGTAGCAAACTTCACTCAGTATGATTTTAAGTCATAGAAGATGTTCCAGAAATCACGTGGAAATAGTTTATCACGTGTGGGCAGACTACAAACATGCAGGATCTACTTTGTTTTTTTTACTAAAACATCAAGATCTTGGGAACTGGAGCCAGGAGCAAAACAGTGACTCAGGGAATGGAGCCAATTACTGACTGCAGCCTACGAGTCATAGACTGGGAATGACCCGCATGTACAAGTACAAACCTGCATTAAAGTCACAACAATCAGGAATTCTGACAGCATAGTTTTTTAAAAAACAACAACAACAAAACAACAACTGGAAGTCAGGAACCTTTGATGATCTACTGCAAATCATCCAGCCGTTCTACCAGTAGATCCTGATCTACCTTCTGCCCACCCTTGGGATGCTTCCAGAAGGACAGGTTGCTTACCTGTAACTGTAGTTCTTCGAGTGGTCATCTGTGCAGTCACACATATGGGCTCTGCGCCTGCGCTGAGCTTGCTTCAGAAGATTCTTAGCTGAGACAAAAATGGGCGGGAACCCCTCCCCCACAGTGCTCGCTCCTAGCACGGTTCCCGCCCATTCCCTCAGTTCCTATGAGACCGCGATTGCGACCCCATGGACCGAGGGACACATGGTAGTGTTGATATTATATGTCCTTGGACTACAAACAGTAATACCATTTTCATTCAGAGATGAATTTGGAGCGATTCACCCAATCTCCACTGGCAGGTCCATCGAAATCGATAATGACGCCGAGCGGGGAAGGATGGGTGGGTTGTGTGACAGTGCACAGATGACCACTCGAAGAACTACAGTTACAGGTAAGCAACCTGTCCTTCTTCTTCATGGTCTCTGTGCATCACACATATGGGCAGAGTAACAAGCTGACTTACCGGTGGCGGGACGGCTTCACTGCAGCACCGATGAGAGGACTGCCCGGCCAAAGGCGTTCGCTTTCCGAGCTCGAAGATCAAGTTTATAGTGCTTGACGAACGTCGATGGCGCGGACCAGGTGGCTGCTCTACACAGTTCTTGCAGAGGAATGCCTTTCCCAAACGCTACGGACATTGACTGTGCTCGGGTTGAATGCGCTCTTATTGTACCAGGTAATTGTTTGCTGGTTAATTGGTACGCAAGTCTTATTGTCTCCACAATCCATTTGGCAAACCTTTGCCTGGATACAGGGAGGTCTTTTGATTTTCCGCCATAGCAGACGAACAGCTGCGTCGATCTCCTGAATGAAGCCGTTCGGTCCTTGTAAAAGGCCAGTGCACGACGAACATCCAAAGCGTGCATTTTCCTTTCCAGGTCTGTTGTTGGATTCTGAAAGTAGGCTGGTAAGATTATATCCTGGCTAGTATGAAATTCCGACACCACCTTTGGTATGAAGCAGGTATCTGGACAGGACGATCACTTTGTCCTTATGGAAAACCATATATGGTGAGTCCTCCCTTAATGCACATAGCTCGCTGGATCTCCTTGCTGAGGTTATGGCGACTAGGAAAGCTGTGTTCCATGTCAGTAAGCGATAGTCTATGGTGGCTAGCGGTTCAAACGGTTTTTGTTGTAGTGCGCGCAAGCACCAATGGTAGGTCCCAACTTGGAGTCAAATTTTTTACTGGAGGAATAGTGTTCTTTAGGCCTTTCAGGAATTGCTTCACTAAAGGGTGAGTGAAGACTGTCCCTGTGATGGAGTAGGGTCTATTGGCCGAAATTGCTGCCAAGTACACCTTTATAGATGAGAGCTTTAAGCCCCTCAGCATCAGGGTGTGTAGGTATTCCAGGATAGTCTGCACTGTGCAAGCCTTTGGATCTTGTCCTTGCGCCATGACGTACTTTGAAAAGTCCAGCCATTTTCTAGTATAAGATGCCCTCGTTGCTGGTTTGCGGGCAGCTATAAGAATGTCCTGTATCGCTATAGGCAAATCTTGCACTAGGAGTGCCGTATCCTCCATGCCATGAGCGCCAAACCTTTCAGGTCTGGGTGCCGGATCTCGCCCCGAGCCTGAGTTAGTAGGGTTGGCGTGATGGGCAGTGACCGGTATTCCCCTCTGGAGAGGTGTAGTAGCTGGGGGAACCACGGCTGTCTGGGCCACCATGGTGCTATAAGGATGCAGTCTGTTCAGTCATTCCATATCTTTGACTGAGACGACCCGTGTTAACAGAGGAAGGGGTGGGAAGATGTAAAATAGATGCCCCGACCACTGCATCATAAAGGCGTCTGTAATGGACTCTGGATCTGAAGCTGCCCTGCTGCAGAACTGGCGGCATGCGGTGTTCTCTGAAGTGGCAAAGAGGTCTACCTGAGGGTGACCCCAAATTGAAAAGATCCAATGGCGAATGTCCGGATCCAGCTGCCACTTGTGGGATTGCAGGGAGACTCTGCTCAGAGCGTCTGCCAAGATATTGTCCTTGCCTGCGATGTGAATCGCCACGAGAGAGATGGATCTCTGGATCGTCCAGTGGAGAATCTTGAGGGTCAGCCTCGTTAACCTTATGGATCGCGTACCTCCTTGCTTGTTGAGGTAAGCCACGACTGTCATATTGTCCGTGACCACCTGGATGTGCTGGTGGCACAGCTCGGACTCCAGCACCTTCATGGCGTTCCATACAGCAAGTAATTCTAGCATGTTGATATGCATCTTGCGTTGAATGGAGTTCCATGTTCCCTGAGTGGTACGGCCTGCACAGTGCGCTCCCCAGCCCAGAAGGGAGGCATCCGTCGTTAATATTTTCGTTGGTGTTAATGGATGAAAGGGGACTCCCTTGTTCAAATTCCCCTTGTTCATCCACCATAATAAAGTTACTTTGACCATTCCTGGAATGGGGAGACGAGTGGAAGGAGACTGTCTTTGCGGATCGAAGGAACGGATGAACCAGTTCTGGAGGGTTCTCATATGTAGGCGGGCAGTAATTTACGACCTGTATTGTTGAGGCCATGTGGCCGAGAAGACGTTGTATTGTCTTTGCTGTTGGCGATCGAGCCTGGTACAGACTCTTCGAGAGGGTAAGTATTTTGTCTACCCTGTCCTGTGGTAAATACGCCCGGCCTTGGACTGAGTTGAGAACCGCCCCTATGAACTGGATTTCCCTGACCGGAGTGAGGACAGACTTTTTCGCGTTGAGACACAATCCCAGCTCTTCCAGTAGGTGTAATGTCGTGCGGAGAGCTGACTCCAGGCGAGGTTTCGTGGAATCCACCACTAGCCAGTCGTCAAGGTAGGGGAAGATCCAGATCCCCCTGGCTCTTAGACTTGCGCAGACTACTGCCATGCACTTGGTGAATACTCTTGGTGCAGTGGAGAGGCCGAAGGGGAGAACCACGAATTGATATGCCTCGTCCCCCATCTTGAACCGTAGGTACTTCCGACTGTCTTGGTGAATGGCAATGTGAAAGTATGCGTCTTGCAGGTCTATTGACGCAAACCAATCCGTCTTGCGAAGTAGAGGCAATATCGACTGGATGGTAACCATTCTGAACTTCTTCGTTGTTATGAAGAAGTTGACAAGTCGGAGGTCCAAAATCGGTCGAAGTCCTCCTCCCTTTTTCGACACTGTGAAGTACCTGGAATAGAGCCCCTCCTGGAGGCGATTCCGGTGGACAGGCTGGATGGCGCCCTTCTGCAACAGAGTGTCCACCTCCTCCAGCAATGGTGGATTGGGCTGCGTGGTACTGATGCCGAGAAAAGGGGGGAGGGCATCGAATTCGATCCGGTACCCGTGCTGGATGATGTTTAGAACCCAGCGGTCCATCGTGATGGATTGCCACGATGGGAGGTAAGTGGCTAGCCTGTCTGTGAAGATGGTTGTCGTGTCCGATGCGATTGTCAAGTCCAATGGTTTTGTTATAATCGGTAGTTTTGTCTTGTCCAGTGTTTGTGTCATGTCCGGTAGGTATGCAAGTAAGTCAAAGACGCCGCTTGCCAAAGGAGTTCCCCTTCCTTGGGCCTTGGTATTTGGACTGGAAGGGTCTCTTTGTCCCTGTGGGTTGGCGCTCATGAGTTCGTGAGTCCTGACCCTTTTGTTGAAAACGTGATCGGAACGGAGTCACGGCGGATTGAAATTTATTAGACCATTGTCTTGGTCTGTATTTTTGTTTTGGTTGGGCAGTAAGTCCCATTTTCTGGGCGTTTACCTTGGCCTTTTGAGCCGCGTCAAGGGAGTTGTCCGTTTTTATATTAAATAGGCCCTCCCCATCGAATGGCAAATTTTCGATGCGGGCCCTCGCTTCATTATTCAGTAGGGTTGAACGAAGCCACGCATGTCTGCGGAGGGCGACTGAACTGATGAGGGAGCGGGCATGGCAATCCGTTTGATGTCTTGCATTGTTCATCTGGAGGGTTGCCATACTTTGTCAGTGCACGTGCCAAGTCTCTCTTATCATCTGGCAGTGCTTCACAGAGATTGCCCAGTTTCTCAGTTAGGATGTGTTGATATCTGGCCATTATTGCTTGATAATTAGATACTCGTAGACTTAAGGCACTTGATGAATATACCCGTCTGGCACAGGTATCTAATTTTTTCCCCTCCTGGTCCACCGGAGTCGTGTGTTGTTTGCTCGTGGACTGGGCCGATTCAACAATAATCAAGTTTGGAGAGGGGTGTGTAAATAAAAATTTTGCATCCTCTTGCTTAATGCGATAGAGAGATTCTAGCCGTTTTCCTCTTGGTGGAATAGCGGTAGGAGTATTCCACGTGTTCTTAACTATTTTAAGTAGAGCAGGCAGGTAAGGTACCAATGCAGGTGATGCCTGAGCCGCCTGCATGAGATTATAAACTGGAGTGGATCGTCGTCATCTGGCGATTCAATTACTGTTTCTATACCTAAGGATGCTGTCATCCTTAGTACATGGTCAGCAAAAGATCCCAACTCTTCAGTGGGTGATACTGCTGCCTTTGACTCAACCTGGAGATCTGGGGAAGAGTCGGGCAGCCCTGAGGGCATCGATTCCAAATCTGAGTATGGGATATCTGATGAGGATTCCTGCATTGAATATTTTTGGACCACATCTTGTTTTTCCTGATGTTTAGTTTTGGCCAGTGCTTTCCTTGGGGAGCCATGAGATGTAGTAGGCTGCAACTGGGTTTTAGTGGCTACTTGTTTCAATTTATTGCGATCATCTCTTTTCGTCGAGAGGGCTTCGATGGCGAGAGGTGTAGCTGGCCTTTTTGGTGTCGTATTTAGTCTGGTGCACAACCTTGATTGGGCTCCGGCTTCGGTGTCGATGTTCGATATCGACTGGGCTTAGGCTTTGAGAACGCCCTCGATATTGACGGCGGTCTCTGGACTTTATGGATGGGCTTCGACTTCGAGATTCCTCTCGATATCGACAGTGGTTGTTGTTTACGGATGGGCTTCGATACCGGCGGGAACCGTGTCGTAAAGGATCTCGGTGTCGGCGTTCGGCATCGGTAGATGGGCTTCGTTGTCAACGGCTTCTGCTTTCGAGAGATGTACTTTGACGTCGAGCCCGTACGATGTCGAGAGTTGGGCTTCAGTGTCGATTCTGTACGTCGTCGATTGGCGACCTTCGACTTCGATGGCGACCACCACCGAGCTCCCGGCTCCATTGACAAGAGTCTCGGCGTCGACGGTGTTCGGCATCGATAGGCTTACGGCGTCGTGGGCTTTCGCCATCAGCCGAACTTGAGTCTCTATGGAGACGGCTGGCTTCCTGTCTTCGGTGTCGAGAAGTTCTTACGGACTCAGATGAACTATCTTGACGCCGTCTGGGGGACTCGCTTTCCTTTTGGTATCTTCGTACTCGATACCGAGTGCGTCGGTCCCATTGCCCTCTATCCAGGGCAGAGTCCTCTCGAGATCGGAGGGAATGTCTTTTGGACGATTCTGATCGAGAGCGGCTGTGGCGACGGTTCGGGGATCTAGAAGGAGTTGGAGATTTGTTACCGCTCTTAGATCCAGTTTTCTTGGAAGCTGTCGTTGAATGTGTAGAAGGCACAGCTTTAACGGGGGAGTCCAAGATTTCCCCTTCGGAAATTGATGCCACGAGTTCCATGGCCGGCGCCGCTTCTGCAATCCTCGGTGTCGATGGCTCTTTATTTGCCGACATCGAGCGTTTTTGAGAAGAAGGTGATCTCGTGGTTCAGTATCTTCAGTAACTTGCAATATTTCAGTTGGAGCTACGGGTTTCACTGGGGAATAGGCTTAGATTTCTTTTTAAGTTTTGTTTCATCTAAGCCCCCGTGTTTACGAGCCTTTTTCTTTTTAGGTAGAGGCTCATCATCTGAAGTCTCCCCCACCGCTTTAGTTGATGATTTTTTTGTGGTAGCTGTGCGTGGGATCGAGGGGCCAGCAGCCAAGAGGGTTTGTTGCCATAGGGCGGTCTTTAGTTTCAGCGCCCGCTATTTTCTTGTCACTTTAGTAAAACTTTTACAGTGACGGCAGGTTTCTACAATGTGCTCTTGGCCTAAGCACAAAAGGCATAGGGAATGCCCGTCTGCTGGTGGTAATTTAGCGCTCCAGCGGGCACATTTAGTAAATGTGGCCTTTAAGGCCATAATTATCCGGGGGGGGAAGAAGGGGAAGAGAATATTTTGTATTATTATTATTATTATTATTATTATTATTATTATTATTATTGAATAGAGAAGAAGAGGGGGTTTGGAAAAAGCCTAGTCTAAAAGAGATATCGAAATATTAAAGTGATCTACTCAGCCGTATCATAAAGAGTGGAGAACCTTCCGAAGACTGCTAGTCGCAATACCGGTCGAAAAGGAACTGAGGGAATGGGCGGGAACCGTGCTAGGAGCGAGCACCGTGGGGGAGGGGTTCCCGCCCATTTTTGCCTCAGCTAAGAATCTTCCGAAGCAAGCTCAGTGCAGGCGCAGAGCCCATATGTGTGATGCACAGAGACCACGGAGAAGAAGAGGCTTTTATTGTGCAATCACCCTGCCTCAAACTCAGTATCTTATGGGGGGGGGGTCATCCAGATGACATTGTCTTCCACTTAGATGACATTGTCTTCCACTTCCTCTTGTGCTTCCCCACTACTTCTCCCATCTTTTTTTGTTTTGTTTTGTCGCTACAGACAATATGCGAAGGAAAGAAAGGCAGAAGAGCTGTACAGTGTCTTTTGATTGGTAGTGATAGGAGCCATCTGTCTGGAAGCACCCCGGTTTAGATATATACATGTATTTACTGACAAGAAATACCAGGGTATGCCAAGTACTGTCTACAAACCTTCCTGCATAATTTCCAATAACAGCCATGTCACCTAGACATCTCCTACTTAGGACATTCTGGCCACAGAAATCAGTCAACTAAAGATGTTTGGAGGATGTTTTGGGAAAAAATAAAAGAGGGAGTTATTCCTCTTAAAGCACAAGGTACAGTTTTTTGTTTGTTTGTTCCTTTGTTTAAGAATTGCATTCAAAATTAAATTTTAGTTATCTCTTAAGAATGATAGGTAGATAATGGATTGGCCCCAATCCAGGGAGTTGGGAAGCTCAACTCCTCTCCCACATTCCCACCTAGCAGGAGTGGTGCAGATAATTAGTCAGGTGGTGGAGCAAGCTCATGAGAGTATAGAATGCAGGAGTATTACCCATGTGCTCCAGATGGTGGATGCCATCACATTTTTGTGTCAGCAGTAAAACTGTTCTGCAAGCTGAAATCCATTTCTGCTTGTAGATAATTTGCACTGAATTGGACCAATCACTTGCTTAGCATATAAGTGTTGAATTTTGTATATTCCCACAATAATTAATGCTGTAGTCTACACTGAATCCTTAGGATAAGGCCAGCTAAAAATATCAATTAACAACGGGGTGTGTGTGCTGTGCAGGTGTGTGTGTTTAAAATCATTCAAGTAATAAATGACAACTACATGTATTAGGAATAGTTTCACACATGAACTTCAAGCTGCAATCAAAACCATCCATCTTTTCAAGCAGCTATTATATAACTTAAACTGTTATTAATGTATTCTTGTAAATGCCAACATATATTTTTCTCCCAGAAAATGCTGTTGCATCTAAGAAGAAATATTATACAACACTCTTTTTTTTCCAAATGCTATCATGTTTTCATTTCTTCCTCATTCATTTTGGAGCATCAGAAAAGCAGGAATATGTTTCTGGGGGTCATTGACATTTTGTGTGCATTCATTCCACCCCCATCCCGTAAACACACACACACACAGAGAGAGAGAGAGAGAGAGAGAGAGAGAGAGAGAGAGCAGTTCCTCATTCAGAAAAGTCATAGGAACACCCCTGTAGCCGAGCATTCTGTTGCCACCAGTAGCCAGCCAAATGTCTCTAAAAGCTCTCAAGCAGGATATCCCCTGTTGCTTATCCATACCTACTGTTACTCAAGTATGTGGCCTCTGGACATGTAAGAACCATGTAAGATAATAGGTAATAGCTTTTGATAGGCTGATCTTCCAGGAATTTCTCACATCCTTTCCTTCAAGCAGACTTCCCCAACCTAGGGCCTTCCAGATGTGTTGGCCTACAGTTCCCATTAGCCCCAGATAGCATGGTCAGTGGTCAGGGATGATGGGGGTTGTAGTTCAAAACATCTGGAGGAGCCCATTTTGGGGAAGCCGTCCTTAAAGTTATCTGAGCTAGAAGCTACAAGCAACCACAACTCATGGTACTTAATTAAGATTATTAATCAATCTGATTTTAAAAAGCAATGAAAAAACCTACATTTGCATGTGTGGAAAGTACAATAGCACTTTATTCTGCCTGCCTCCCAATTGCATGTGTTTATTAAAGGCCAGCACACATTATATTTACGAGAATGGGCAGCTGCCAAAATTAGCCTCTCCTGTGATGACGGATCCTCCTTCCCACCATAATAGGTGGGAGAACTCATCATGTGGACTGGGACCATCATGGTTGGATTCTCCCCCTGTCTCACACAAACGTACACACACACACACACACACACACACACACAGCTTCACTCAGTGTTCCTGACAGCCACGAGGAAAGGTGTGGAGAGTCTCATAATGACGTTACTGACCCATATATTAAGCACTTTCAAACATTTTATGGTGGGGAAGGGGATCTGTTGCCACAGGGAGGTCATTCTGGGCAGTGGCCCCATGGCAAATGTAGTGAGAGTGTGCTCCAGCTCAAGGGGAGCCAAAGGAAAAGGGCAGAAAGGAGATCTCTGGAAGCCATGGGGAATGAGCAGCATGACCAATGGAAGAAATTAGGGCTTTTAGGCAGCAAAGACAGGGAAAGGCATGTTGAGATGGTAGATGTGACCTTGCATCTTTCGGCTCTCACCCATAATACGTTTTTCATACGGGGCCTTTGGTTTTAAAAGTTCCCACAGAACAAAGAATAATTGCCTCATCTTTGTGAAGAACAGCAATTATGAGGAAAGGGGAAATGATGTAAGACACGAGGGACACAAGACCGTATGAAACCCATATGCAAATTTTACTCCTTGGAGGTATCACTTTGCTTGTAGCTAGATTTAGGCTTTCCAATGCTAAATTATGCATACAAGAGACTGATTTGCCACACTGCCGCTTCACACAGGGAACAGAAGACAAAGTATAGACGCTTGCCTCCACAGTATTTGGAAGCCACATTATCTAATTCACAAAACAAACAACATTGTTCTATCTGCTGATGACTTTCCAGATGCTCAGCCAGAGAGGGAGAGAGAGAGAGAGGCTACTAAACTAAAGTCAGGATTACAAGGGAAATGCTGCAGTGCCTGGAGTAGTTCAGGCTTAATGGTTTATTTAATGGACATGACTCCACATATACATGGCTGGTTTACTGATAAAAAAAGGCATTGTGTGTAACAACATTTGGGTGTAACAATGCTATTTCATGATGACCTCACAGTGGGGAGAAGTGTTGTTGCAGTTCATTCAAGGGAGTAAAATCCACCTCAGGAAACCATTTTTCCCTCAGAAACAATGTTTCTGAGGCACATAATTAGGATGATTGCACTGTCTGGAGAATCCTCACCAGTTATATCTCTGTAGTTTCTCTGACTTGGCCCTGTCTGCCTTACACTTAAACACACAAATGGTACCTCACACTCCACACCTTTCCTCAAGAGTGGTAAGTGTGTCTGTGCTTATACATAGCGGGATAGAAATCAAATCAATCAATCAATCACCCATAAATTCGGGTACTTCTGCAGCTCTTGCCTACAACCGTACTTCAGAGGCTCCTGAATGACAATCCACAAGAGAATCCCCAAATCCCCAAGCCAGTGTGGCGTAGTGGTTAGAGTGTTGGACTGGTTCTAGATCCAGGTTCTAGTCCCCGCTCGGCCATGAAACTCACTGGGTGACTTTGGGCCAGTCACTGACTCTCAGCCTTACCTACCTCACAGGGTTGTTGTGAGGATAAAATGGAGAGGAGGAGGAGAATTATGTAAGCCGCCTTGGGTTCCTTGCAGGAAAAAAGGCGGGGTATAAATATAATAAATAAATAAATAAATAAATGACAATCCACAAGAGAAAGCCTTAGCATTGGGTGGGGAGCATTCCAGGAGTGTGTGTACACATGCATGTTCATCACTCGATGGCTGCCAACATCTAACTGTGACTGGCACATTTTGAACGCCCCATTGCAGATCTAACACTGTAGACACAATTCCATTTAACTCAGACTCAGTGCTTTTCCATTGAGATGGTTCATAGGGGCGATCATGTTTTTTGTGGCAGCAGCCATCTCCCCCCCCCCCCCATCTGCTATGGAATTACTCAACTTTCAGACTGTTGGGGCAAATCCAGGATGGTTGCTGGCAAGCATTTGGCACTGGAATGTACGGGGGAGAAGTAAATAAAGGTTTTAAAAAAATTAAGGGGGGGTCACAGTAGGGGTGGGAGAAAGGCCCACAAGACATCACTTTCTCATGGGTCCCCTGAACCCTGGAGTCATCCTTGCATGTGAACCAGACCCAAGTTGAATAGGAACTTCAGTAGGAAATTGAGTGCTGCTGCTACATCAGATAGTGTCAGGGGGGGAAAGAGAGATTCTAAATTATCTACCCGTGGTGTTCGTGACCATTCCACACACTGCATAGCTCTTTCTGGTTAAATGTCTGTTGAGCATTAACCTCTTTCTAGTTCTCAGTGCTGTGGGTAAGAGGTTACGTGCTAGCTATATGTCAACTGGTATTTGATCACAAAGGAGGGTGATGGGTGAAAAGGCCCTTAAAAGCATGGCTAGATAACCTGGAGATCTCTTCATTTTTTGACATTGTATCATTATTTATTTAGGATTGCATATGCAATCCTGTCCATATACCAAGTGTTCCAACTTCTATAACTAGCAATAGGAGCTCTGTGAATGGGTGTGCTCCAGAATGCAAAGGGAATCTGCTGGCCATTTTTTTTTAACGTTGCAGAATCGCAGTTTGACGTCCAAACTCACCCTGTTTTGATTGGCAAGATGAATGCAAAAGGTTTACTAGATTCTATTGCACATCCGCTGTAAAATATACTATAAATTGGTGCATGTCTGATACTGCCAAATGTTGATATTAACTTGATACTAGCTGTCAAATAAATAGTATCAAACATTCACACAGAAAGAAAGAAAAATGTATATGCAGATCTGAAGAGCCATATTCAAAAACCCGACACTATCATCTGTTCCTAATTCAACCAGCCTTTATCTTGTGCAATCTAGTTTAAACACAGCAAGGTCTAATCCATGATCACAATGACCTTGGCAGTAAGGCAGGAGAAGAACGAATGCTCTTGAATAATATATGCAGCATTTGGGCCACCAGAAGGTTTTCCCTTAATGTGGAAGTCATGTCTGTGCCCCTATTCCACCCTTATTCCCCATCATCATGTATAATTCATTCAGCCACAAGCAAGAAAACACTTTCTGTTTGGGCTAAAACTAGCTCCAATCTGCTGAACTCTTGATAGGAGCACACTACCTCATTTTTTAAAACGCAAATATCTTTGTGTTTGCAATGTCACTACATGACCAGAGGAAAGAAGCTAGAAATTAAGACTATAATAAAGGTAAGCAGGTATAATAAGGCAGCCAGGTATCTGACTAGAACAGTGGTTCCCAGCCTTGGGTCCCCAGATGTTGCTGGCCTACAGCTCCCAGCATTCCCAGCCAGCATGGCTAATGGCAAGGGATGCTGGGAGCTGTAGTCCAGCAACATCTGGGGACCCAAGGTTGGGAACCACTGGACTAGAAGGATAACAGAAAATATGATCATCGACACTGGCAGCTACAGCATCTGGAACTGCTCCAAGTTCAGACATAATATTAGGGTTGTGTGCCAAATATTCATCAATGAACATTTTAGTCATGAAAATAATGCTTTCAGGACACAGGAGGCCTGAAATATCCCCCTGGGAAACCCTCCTTCCTCATTGCTTTAGTTATTGCATGTTGTTCACTGCCCAATCAGCTCATGCTACAGCACAATTTCTTTTCAAATTTGAACTTCTTCGCATAGTTTATATAATCCTTCTTCACTCTGAATCCATGATCAGCCAACCAGGGATCATCATGTACTCATAGTGATGACATTATGATGCCACAAAGCCAATCAAATTCTGCTATGTAATGATGTCTCAAAACTAACTCAGAGTGAGGGGAGGAAACATTGCTCTCACTCTGAGTGAATGAACACCCACCATTGTCCACTTTCATCTCTCTCTCTCTCTCTCTCTCTCTCTCACACACACACACACACACACACACACACAGGGAAGGAGCGCAAAATAACCACCAAAAAGGGAAGGGCCTTTTTCAGTTTGCTAAAGTTTTCATGAAAAGCACATTCTGTTAGGCTCAGCTGTAATAATATTGATTTGACAAAGGTTAGACGTCAAATGAGCCTTTATGTACCCTCAACAGGGCTGAGTACTGCCTGCCCGCTATATTGAAGATGCAAGCTATTTAAAGGGTGACACTTTGCTTATAACAGCACAGTATCACTCCATTGGATAGACTCAAGCTGTTCCTGCTATCTCTTCTAATGGAGAAGACAAACTTAGGTGGTTGTTGAGCTGGTGTAGCAAGGCTGTCAGACTCCTTGATTGGAATATCTGAGTGCCTAGGAAAACTCGTTCTGTTTGAGCTTGACGGACTTTCAACACATTTCCAACCCTACGGTCAAAAGCGGGCCAAGTCAGGGGGAGGGGGGGTCCAGCTTCCGCAAAATTGCTCAAAATATGTGTGCAAATTTGGAACCAAGAACTGCATAACTCTAGTGCAATTTGAGCAAATTGCGTAAATTATGTATATTTGCGCGAATTGCGTAATTTTTTGCAAATTGGGGCTAACTTGTGAGATCTGAGTTGTTGTTCTTCTTGTTGTGGCATTTAACATAAGACGTATGGAAACATTCTCCTCTCACTGCATATGCACACGCTCCACCTTGGCCACCTTGAATTTTCTGACAGTTAATTTCAGATTTGTGCAAAGTTCAGGCTTCCGCTCCACAATTTGCACAAATTTACGCAATTTGCATAAATTTGTGTAAATTGCAGTGTGTGGAGCCCCAAATTTTGCACAAATCTCCCCAGCTTTAATATATATATATATATATATATTATGCAAATCATGGTCCATTTTAAAAACAGAAGTCCGCGTGCTGGCTTGAATCATGTCCGATTGAGTCAGGGCCAGCACAGATTTTCCATCAGATTTCCACCCCGCTATCAGATTCCTCACTCATCGCTAGTCCCAGGTTCTGCAGCTCCAAACCTGTTCTCCTCGGAGAAGACTTTGAGAATGAATTTGTCCTCAACATCTGTTTCAGATGGGTTTGGGTGCTGTGCCAGTTCGAGGCCACTATCAAAAGGATCTGCATCATAATGACATGGAGTCTCTCCTTTTGGAAATCAAGCACTGGGAAATATGCTTGGACGATCTCATCTCAGTATCAACGCACTTCCCCCTGCCCCCACCCTGCACACTCTGCCTTTGTTAGGAGTAATGGTTGCTTTAAATCTCAGCAGAAGACAGGGAGATAAGCTATTGCTTGCAAGCGCCCGGCAGACACCTAGCATTAAGTCTTCCCCAAATACCAAATCCACAGTGCAGCATAGATGTTTTAAATACTATTTACGGTTTTAACTGTCTTCTCATCAAAGTGCAGGACTGCTCAGAGAGCCTGCTGCAAGCCCTACAGTAGTGCACCATAAAGGATGCTTCCAAACAGAATGCACGACTTCTTTCTGCTTCCGCCCCGAAGTCTGTGAAGCAGCCAGCTTGGAGTCAACAACGTTTTACGCTGCCAGAAACATTTGTGTTACTGCCAATTAATCTGTGGTCGAGTAGTTAGAGAGTGAAAGGAGTGGATGTCAGTCTAGTTATAGTGCTGTGCCTTTATATTTAATGAATAATGAGAACCGTCATATCTACAACTACCGATAGGAGGGAGGCAGCTGTGGTTATTAGCTGCTTATGGGCATAAAGCATATTTACTAGTAAACCCCCCACTTAAATAATTCCTGTTTCCAGATATTACACTCTTTTCATGATTAGCATGAATGACATGGAGGTCACATTAATTCTAAAGGCATGCAAGGCCATCGTTATTATTTTCCTCTGAAGGAATGTTGTTCACGGTCCATTCTGCTAGACACTGCTAGTGGTATTTTTCACCACAGCGCAGATCATAGAGATGAGCAATTCTGAATATCACATCCATGCTTAGGGGAGATCAAACTGATGTCTAACTGCACAATTTTTATAAGAAGGTGCCAAGGCAGTGTGGGACAATGGTTACCACAACAAGGAAACACCACATGGATGGGATGTTTCCCCATGTGTGGGTAACTCAATCACATGGGTAACTCTTCCTGTAAAGAGGAAGGGTTACAGAATCTGGTTTCTCAGGATGAACTTCTACAGCTCAAAATCTATTCTTTGAGGTCCTCATGAGAGGGTTCCACCCTTAAAGGCAGCCTAAATATAATTTTAAATAACTAAAATGTACATAAAACCTGATGGATTTTTCACAGGAGTGCATGCATGAAAAGCTAGAGCAATTCCCAGTGAACTATATTTGGGACCATAGCCTTCCCACTTTATCAGGTAACCCACTATGCCATGGCTGGCTAGAGGTCAGGAAGGTTGAGCAGTTGCTGAGACCCAGACCAGTATAGAGGTCCACTGAGCCAAGAACCAGGACTGCCATCTATACTTCCGAGGCACATTCTCACTTCAGGCACGGCATGGCAATGTTGTGCACTACTTCATCTACTCTGCACCCCAGCTAGGGATGGGAGAGCAGGCGATGTTTGAGCTTATAGAGGTTCTCTGTATTCCACCTAGATGCTCACCTCACCTCGTTCTCACTCTCAAGCGCAAGCATCAGTTTTTTTTTTCCAAACAGGAAAAGTGTGCACTTCCAAACACAAAAAAATGTGCACTCTTCCAAGCTCGCATCCCAAATGTGGACTTTTTTTCCTCCATAGGCTAAAGCTGTGAAAATGTGATTGCGGAGTGAGGGGACACATGCATTCTTGGGAAAGTGAGCACTTGCACAAGTGCACACTTTGGAACATGAATGCAAGCTCAGGAAATTGCAGAAATCTCCCAAGAATTATGCTCCTGCTTGCATTTGGGGCTGCAAATGGGACATGTTTGCATGATTTGAATTGTGCACAGGAACAGAATTCTCATACATCCTACAGCCTCACTTCAATGGTACTTTCCTCAGCAGAGTGGAAGGGGCCCATTGATGTTGCTCTGCCTAAGAGGTCACAAAAACATGGTCCTGGCTGTGCACTGCAGAGCATGTTGCATCGTACAATGTTTACCTGTTGCAGCTTTCACCTACAGGTGAAATAATATTAATAAATAATGTTAATATTAATATCATGATGGTCTGGCATAAGCATGGTTAAATTAAGCCCTGCCCTTGTAGAGTGTCAGCTGCCTTCGGCTAGTGGAGCAGCTCCTTTCAGCTCTGTGTTTGGAGACCTACAAGCCATTAATATTTCCCCCCCATGGTGCCACTCTGCAGTTGGCTGGTGCCTGTGTTTTGTATGTAATGTACACTGCTGCCATGGATCATTACACACTGTAACCACTCCTCTGAAACCATTACAAGATCAATGCTGAGCTGGTTCAAGGATACTGCTAGGTGTTTTGATTGGGCAGAACCTTAGTGTACTTTGCTAAATGAGGCACAACAGTATGGATTGAAATTGGGCAAAGTGGAATTAAAACTCACCAGGAGCAGTAATAAAAAAAAACCCCTGGGTTTTTTCCCCACAAGCCTTTATGATTATTATTTCTTTATAATGCTCCAAACATTTAAAATATTTTTTACAGGTTAGTCTGCCCTAGTGGTGCAGCAAATGTCCTGTTTAGTGGGCAGAGTTCCCAGAAAAAAGCAAAACAAGATGCATTGGATATTACCGCTCATCTTGCTTGTACAGTAAAAATGTGCACCACTGTATATACTACCTGCCCTTAGCTTAACAACCGAGACCCTGTGTCTACCAGCAAGAAAGAGACCTTTGAAAACTATCCTTAATTATGACTGCATGGACAAGTTATAAGTTGGGAAACAGATGGACTAATTATTCCAGTAACATTTAGAAAAGCTAGTGCTAGCATGGTCCAGGGCATTACAATGTAAAATTAGAAGAGATGTGCTCAGTTACCATGTCAGCTAATAGGATTGCTATAGAGTCTTGGCCAAACCATTCTTTCTCAGTCCTTCACCTGTAAAATGGGCCTAATAGTGACAGCTGTGACAATTAAATACAGTTGGGGGGGGAGAGAGAACAGTTGCTGCAGTGCCAATAAGGAACTGATGCTTAAAATAAAGCCATCTGCAGCTGTTGAGGAGAGTTTGGAGCACTGGCAGAGACAGCTCCTTTCTCTTCTTTGAATGTGCAAATGTGTGGTCTGATTGCACTGGATTATTATACCAGAAACCCGGAGAGCCATGAAACATCGACAAGGGGCAACACATGGTCTTTGCTATCACAGTAACACTTTGTTCAGGCATGTATCATTTCAGGCAGAGGGGGCTGGTGACTCCTGTGTCACTGGGGCTCCTTGACCATTACATCTTTTTGTTTGGGCTTCATAGGCGCTATCCATGGTGCTCCGTGGTGGTGAACCTATTTTGGGGATGGAGTTCAGCACCATGGATAGCTCCTATGAGGCTCCAGATAAGGCCTGCAAAACCTGTAATGGAAAAGGAGCCCCACTGAAAGAGGAGTCACCAACCTCCACTGGAATTCTGATGATGCTCTGAGATGTAGCTTGAGTTGCAGGGTTCTGTTAGGGATCAGATCTTGAGCAGGGATCAGGTTGGGTGAGGTTTCTTAGGAAATAAGGCAGGAAGAATTGACACCATGGAAAACTCCAAGTGGGGCTGGACATAGGACAAGACTGACTGTATATTACTCCAACAAAGATAGGAGCAACACTGAAGCTTAAATAGGAAGTTACTGGCTTTAGGCTGGCTAGCAATGCCTCTACCTTTACTGAGGCTTTGACCCTTAAAGGGGCCTGGTCTGTTTTAGCAGCCTCAGACTGCAGCAACAAGGGAGCGGTTAGGGCATGCTAATCTCTTCATGGCCTGAGCCCTCAGATTCATAGAACGGTAATGGAGCCTCTTCCCAGTGCAGGGGAGCTGCCCCCCCCCTAGGGTTCCTCTGGAGAATTGGGTCCTGGGGAGACAGAAGTCTCACAATGCTTTTCTGTGTCTGAGTCTTCTCCTACTGACTCTGGAGCCTCTACTGAGGATGAAGAATCAGAATGCTGGTGCTGGTTCAAGGCGACAGGGCAGCATTGTCCTGGCACCATTCTCTTGAAAGTGGTGGACTCAATGTACCTCTTTCCCACAATGGAAGGTACAATCATGAATTGAACAGGGCAATGGCTCAGCAGATGATCTGCACTCTGGCAGTGCAGCCTTGTTCTATCAAGTGCTGATCAGGGGGTGGCAGGGAGAAGTTCCAGGACAGACTACACATATCACATTCCCACAATACATAGAACAATTATAGTGGGAGTGGGAAACAGTGGCTTAAGAGCATTCTTTCCCCAGCATGAATAGATATAGATGATCAAGATCAACACTGTTACAGTACTGCTTATGGCTACCACTGCCACAATGCTAAAATGTTGTGGAGAGGAGTAGCTGGACAACCAGCTTCTTTCAAAGAGACAACCAACATCCCCACCCTACAGCTACATGCAAACTACCTCCCCTGGTGCTTGGAAGGGTCATTGGGAAGCACCCTTGCATTGTGTTGCACAGTACAGACTCTGCCAAAATAGGGCATTGACATTGACTTCCATTTAACATTTTTGTGACAGCAAAAGATATGCAAAAACATACAAGGAAGGGATCAATTGGAGCTATAACTATTTGAAGGAATGGTTACTGGACAAATACAGATCGCAATCGATTTGCAAACAGAATTTTAATTAAGTGTCGAGATATTGCAATGAACTCACTATACCTCATGTTTTATTATACATTACTTTCAGTTCACAATTTGCATAGCAGCAAAACCTATGGAATGTGAGTACGACAACACTGAGAACAATTGTAAAATGGATAGAAAAATAATGGTATCCACCATGGCTCTTGGGGGATAGGACAATCTATAAATCTAGATAAAAGAATGAATAATACAGATGGCGATTAGGATCCAGTTTCTTCTACTTACTTTATATGCATTAAACAAGAAATGGGCTTGTATAATCTAAGCCATGAATATGGAAGAAGGAAACACCCCCTCCTACAGTATATTATTTCAATATCTTGATCTTAATAGACACCAAAATACAGACAACATAAAACAGAGATCAGTAGCTGCGGTAAAAACAGAATACATATTATACAAAGTTGACATTGATGGCTACATAGAGAGTAGTGTCTCACCCAAACATATTAATGAGCAAGAGTCTTCTCATTGCTCCCCGTCCTTCTAGACCTCCCAAACTATTCCCAGGATGAACTCCAACACTCATGGCAAATGTACTATATAAACATGCCGGCAGAGGGCTTCAGAGGCTAGCAAACTTGGACCCAGTCGGGGCTCCAGAACCAACAGAGGAGCCCTGCCCCAGAGCACCACCATTCTCATTTCGCAGGGAGCAGCCAAGAAGGTTAGAGACAATGAGAGAGAATTTTGGATTGGTACACCCCATCCCTCCCAGTGGGAGGGATGGGGTGCATTGTCTGAGGGCTCACAGTTCTGGAGCTGGTTTGGCAATGTGCCACCCTAAGAGCTCCCCCTGACATAACCTTAGCATAGGAGCTGCTGCAGTCATGTTAGAAGGTCCAAGTCAAATAGGAGGAGCCCTTTACTCAGGGAAGGTTGCAAGGGGCAATGCTAGTCCTTCCCTTACCCATCTTTTAAGCATTACTTCAACTGAACAGATGGCTTGTTTCCTAGGTTTGCCCTGGGGCCAACCACACATGCTGGTTTCTCTGGAATATTTCCTCTGGACTCTGCCTCCAGACCCAGAGGACTCTGGCCCAAGACCTGTTGGGAATGGGCAATAATGCTTGTTGGTTAAATTGCTTTCATTGGTAAATAAGGGGTTAATCTGTTTCTCCCTAATCTTCTATCTGGTAACCTGTGTCCTCACTGTGGGAAGCTGTGTGGATCTAGAATTGGCCTCCACAGTCACTTACGGACCCATCGCTAGAGTCTACACAATTTTCTTTAGAATTTTCCTCCTTTTAAAATCTCCTTTTCGTAAATTTTCTTCTTTTTTTTTAATCCTGGAAGACAATCTTACTCGGTCACCAGTGATTGCCTGACTGACTGACTCTCTTTATCTTGCCCACTCCCCTGTCTTCTGTGCGCCCTTTTTTTCTCCCTCCTCTCTCTTCAACTGAAACGAAGCTTCTTGTTTTTGCAGCCTGAGACATGCATGTATGTTTTTTGCTAATACTTGTAATAAAGCCTTACCTTTCCCCCCCCCAATGTTCTTAACCATAAGTCTTAACAGACTATTCATTGCAACCGCTGTCTGCAAACTCTGCTAAAACGAGGAGATATTCCTACAAGACCCACCCAAATACCAGAATATTTTATTTCAGGAGTTGGCAACCATGCCAAGAGTTGGCATAATGGCATGGTCTTTCCCATAGCAGTGTTACCCACAGCTCCCAGGAGGGGTAACACTGGCCTAGCTAGGAGGTGCTTCATCCATTCCTCCCACACTACTGAAACAGCAATTCCCACACTGCTAAGGGGTCCCAACTGGCTCTCTGCAAGTCCTACCAACTACCATGCACCATAAACCTGCAAGTGTCTAGTGCATCATCAAATAGCAAGTTGTATACAGGGAGCATCCCCATTACAACCTCCCAACAGCCTTATATCTAGAAAATGTTATACTTAACCAGGCTCTAAATAAATATTTCAGTGTATGAATATGATTTGCAGAATCACAGCCTAAACAGCAATTTCATTTTCTCCTCCACGTCAGCATACCCAGTAGCTTCAAGATATGCACATGTCTTTATTGGCCAAATAGCCCCACTGACATTTAAAATACATTGGCTGAGACCTTAGTGGATGTAAATTGGCACTAGCCTTACTAACGTCAGGTCTAAATTATCCACTTTCATTTGTTAGATATATAGTTGTCTATCACTCCTATTCTTTATAACTCTGGTAAAACGGAAGGTAAGTAAACAAAATGGCTCACCTAAGAAAGAAATGGGAGCTGTCTGCTGTGCAACACCAGCTGTAAACACACATGCAAAACAAGCTTATATTGCTCAGAGGGGAGTCTGCACAAAGCCTAAAGGTCAGTTCACACATGCATGCTCATCACTTGATGACTTCAGCCTCAAGTGCTGACTTGCATGTGTGAAATAGCCATTCCAGATCAAACACCAGAGACAGAAAATTCTGAACATTTCTTTTTCAACAATTTGTTGGGTACACACGGGCAAAATAAAACCCTTCCAAAAGCTCGGGGGGGGGGGGATTCCTCCAAAATGTTCAGGATGGACTTACATTTACCTTACTTAGCCTTATGGGATGCCCAAGGGTTTTCTATTTGGGATTTTTCTTGTTGTCTTTTTTCAACTTTACCAAAAAAACAGTGCTGCAAGATGCCACTGTGAGCAGTTAAAAAAGGAAAGGAGAAAAATGGAAAACCCGTGGCCACCTCATAAGGTTAAGTGAGTTAAGCGGCAACCCTCTTCAGAAAATTTCAAAAAATACCAGGAAATTGGCCTCTGTTTTTGTAGGGGGGATAATAGTTTCAGGAAACTGGGGAGGGGATTTTGGCCCAGCCTTATTTGACAGAATACATTTCAATGGAAACAGCTGCCATGTCCTGTAGAATATCGAGTCTTCCTGATGAGACCTCAAGTGTCGTTTATGCATGTGTGAATCAGCAATGCTAAACTGGTTACTTTGATTGAGAGAGCACCTCTTGTGCCCCATACATGAAGCCTTCATAAACCAAGTGTGAGGGATTCCAATACTTGAACATTTTAATCATTTGACATGTATTTCACCTCAACAGTTGTAATTCAGGCTTTGTTATGAAGATTTTTCATTGCTTCGCAATTCAGGCACTGAGGATCTTTGGAACACAAGACTTGGAGAAGAGCATCATTTCAGTGGCTCCAATGGGAAGCTGCTTTAATGCTGCACTTGAGCACTAAATCAGACAGATCATACACCCAGGTTTTCCTAGCCAGCTAGGAAAATAGATCATTATAAGAACTTCAAACAAACCATTTCCCATCGTCCATCTAGCACACAGCTTGAGAGCCCTACCTTGGAGCCAATTCATATCAGCTCTTTGGTGTTAATAACTTGGAAATCTCTTATCTTGCACAGCCACTTTGAAGTGAATCATTATTCATTTATTTATTCTTTCTTCCAAGCTCTCTTACTGATAAATGCAAGATTGGTGGAAGGGGGAGGAGGGCCCTCCCTCCATCTCCTTATTTCATGTTTTTGTTCCAATGTTTACTCCAAAAACTCATTTCAACTAAAATGGAGGATAATAGCATTGCAGGGTTTAAATTACTCACTTAAAATAGTTGTTTATAAATGAAAGAATGATTTCAGCGGCTGGCAGAAATTCCACACCCTTAATAAGTTATGATTAGCGTCATAAATGCTTGGGAACAAATTCATGCCGTTCAGTGACATTTGTAGAAGAGCTCTGTATTGTCATGCAAGTGTATTTGAAAGGTACCTTTTCCTTAGGTACCATTATTCTAAATGGGGGGGGGTCCCAGTGCCATGGAAGACACCTTTATTTCTTTATATTATGTATATTCTCCCAAACCAAACCCACACAGGCAATCCCGATGGCTCTCTTGATCCACCCAGAGAACATTTGTTATTAGGCAGATTCGAAATGTAACTAATAAATAAAATAATGATGATATAATAAAATGCAACTATTAAACCAAATAGTAGAAAATATAAAATCCACACAATTAAAACACATTAATCTGTCTTACCAGCAACCCAGTGCAACCATCTAAATATACTAATAACAAGCCCCAGACAATGCTAAAGCTCTCCAAAAGAAAGCAATGGTTAGCAGCTCTCTAAAAGACCCCAATGGCTGCCCCACCCTAAGCACAGAGTTTCCTAAAGAGGGAGCCATCCAGGTCTACTCACTTCTGATTGTATCTAACATATAGGCCAGTGACGGTGAACCTTTTTGAGCCCGAGTGCCCAACTGCAACACAAAACCAACTTATTTATTTCAAAGTGCCAACACTGCAATTAAACCTGAATACCGAAGTTTTAGTTTTAGAAAAACAACTCATACAGTTGTCCGAACTAATTAACATATTTTGACTTTAAAGAAAAACACAATAACAGAGTTTTCAATGATACAAACAGTTTTTTGTTGGGAAAAAAATCAACTCAAAAAATTATTATAGTACTACATTGTACACATAGCCTGAAGGGAATTTATACAAACTTTTTAAATAATTAGGCACATGTATTTTTGGATAAGGGATTCTCAACTTGTAATATGATTATATGCCAGACTGAAATTGTATGGGGCAAGCTTTACCCCGGGTCCTTTCCCTACTTCTACAGGTGTCAGATTTGTAAAAGTAAAAGTCAACCTGTACTAGGATGAGCAAGATAAACAAGAAAACTAAACGTGCTTAACACATTTTAAACACTTTATGTCTTGGACTGCAAACACTGCATTAGGTAAAAGTTTGCATTGGGCATGCTTTTGCACAATTAATGTGATTTTTGCTACTGCATGCATGCTGATAATTTGTCAAACCTTGGCTCATACTCCGTTAGTTTGAGAGCAACACATGCAGCACTCAGGTCAACTGTTAGGGCTTTACATCCAAGCCATGCTCTGTGCATCATTCTTCAAAATCTTTTAAATGTGATAACAATGTAGAAAAGAATTCTGTAACAGGAATTCTAGAATAAAATCATTCTGTTCCACACTGTGAGAAAGAACAAAATCATTAGTGTTTTGCAGAAGGGGACAGTCTTTTCGCGATCTGGTGAGTGGTGATCAATGGCTCAATTGCCCAAAGAGAGGTCCCTGCGTGCCAGCTGTGGCACCCATGCCATAGGTTTGCCATCACTGATATAGGCTGTCCTGAGGTCAAGGGGGAAGAATATACATTCCTACTGTGAGCATCAACCACCTAAAAGGCAATAAGGTGAACAAGGAGGGGGAAAGTGAACTGAAGGTTGCAGGAGCAGAAGGTCAGAGGCCTACAGGGACATTCTTCCATATCAGTACAGTGTGTGCGTGTACCGCATGCACACTGCACAAACACATTAATCTATCTCGGAGAGACACCAATGTTTTCCATAGGTAGATTTTTATTTACTCCATATGAATCCAGCCTTTCCTCCAAGGTGCTCAGTGCGATGTACAATCAACGAAGTTGCCCCATGTTATCCTCACAGCCACACTGTGAAGTAAGTTGGGCTGAGAGGGATTTGCCCCAAGCAAGTGAGCTTCGTGACTGTGAAGAGACTTAAACCTTGATCTCAGCAATGCAAGCCCACCGCTCTATCCACTACGCCACGTTGAACTGGCTGCCCTTAGGTTGCCTCAAATTTCCACCCTACATGAAATCTTAGGCAAAACTTCCAAGGAATGCCTAGGGAAGATTACAAAGGAGTTTTGGAGTGATATGCACAATTCCGCACTGCGGGTGGCAATAGGGTTAGAGCATCATCTCCCTGCTAGGCCACAAGCAATGGGTGATAAATCATAAGGGGAGACAGGTAAGAAGGCTTCTAGGAAAGTAGCCCACCACTACCCAGTTCCCTATTCCATGCTGGCTTGGATGTGTATGCCCTACCAGTGATTAGAGCAGCCTTCCCCATCTTGACACCCTCCAGATGCATTGGACTGCGACTCCCATAATTCCCAGCCAGCATGGCCATTGGCCATGCTGGCTGGGAATTATGGGAGTTGCAGTCCAACACATCTGAAGGGTGTCAGGTTGGGGAAGGCTGGATTAGAGTTTTCTAGAGCCAGAGAGGGGAAAGCAGCTTCCTCACCATGCATGGGTTGCCAAATTTTGAAACAAAAGATGGCGGCTGCAACAGTGGGGCAGAGCCAGGTTAGGCAGAGGCATGGCAGGACCTAAGAAACCAGGGCAGAGCCTGGAGGACTCAGAAGCAGAGCCAGAATGGAATCTTGAAGATGGCAGGTGGAGCCTGTGCAGAACCTAGCTGGTCACGGGCAGAATCTCAAGCGTCCTGGCCTTTCAGAACTCAGCGCTGGGTGTTAGCTGGATCGTGGTTTCACTCAGCAGACCGGCAAATGACTGGCGGGTTGTAAACACAAACCATGCAGGCTCCAATGTGTAAATTCTTAAGCAAATCCAAGAGCGTGGGTCCTCCGTCATTACAAGTCTCGGTGGTAAATGCATTTTGGCTTCCTTGACTTGCATAGCCTTATTGGTAAGGTGAATACTCGTTATAATGATCCTTCCCACTCCAAAATGTGGCCTGTATTTCATTACACACAGTAATTAAGATTTCCTGCAAGTCACAAACGGAACAGAAATGTGGACAGGCAGATTAGATTCTTCCATGGGTGCTCAGTAGGCATTATGCATCACTATCTCTCACAGTGCATCTGATTTACAATGAGCTGTGTGGACAGCTTTTTTCAGTCATGATGAATAAAATGCTAAACCTCCAACACAAATCACACCATTCGGTTCTCGTCATGGCCCTTCTGTTAACTGGAGAAGCTAGCTCCCCGCTTGCCCCAGCTGGTTGGGACAACATCTGCCATAGCAGCACCATCTCCTTACATAACTGAACAATCTGAGAGACCAATGGTTGGAGTTAAGTATCCAGTTTGTAATTAGAGCATTTAATTAGATGAGCAGGGGAAAAAATGTCAACAGTCGCCAACAAGAACAGTAAGAAGTCTCTAATACACACACAGTCACACACACATGTTGCAGCTAAACAGAATCTATAGGTTGCGAAGTAGCAGAAGGATTGCTGGACAACATTCAAAAATAAATAATACTCAAATATCAGGGGTATCCCACAAAATAATGTACTAACTCTTTGCAATAATAATTCTCAGATGGCTTGTTTCACATGTTTGTGTACATCTCGTAACTCTTCATCATTTGAATACCAAACACTTAATACCTCACAGCTGAACGTGTGAATGCATTCCATTGAAAACCAAGAGGTTATGTTTGATTAGTGACGGCTCACTGACCAAAGCATGTGCGTGCTGTTTGTTTACATAGCTCCATCAGCTGACATGGTTCTTTGCAGAGTAAAACATAGCAAAAAGAGAGGTACCTGTGTCCCAAGGAGCTTACAATCTTCATTTTCACAGTGAAGACTATAGCAAAGGGAGAAGAGAAATGGGAAGGCAATGGTAACATGGGGCAGATGTGACCAAATGCAGTAATATGTTCAGCTGGATATGAGAGATAAGGGGTGAAGTCAATGGCATCATGGAAGACATGGGTCTTGAGGAGGGATTTGAAGGAGGAAAAAGAGAAGTGGTATCAGGTTAGATGTTCTGGGAGACAGTACTTTAGACATAGAGGGAAGCAACGCAGCATGGAAAGAGAGCCACCACTACATTCTACTTTCATCAAGTTACGTACAGTGCCTTGCAGAAGTATTCACCCCCCTTTGACTTTTCCACATTTTGTTGTGTTACAACCTGGAATTGAAATGGAATTAATTCACATTGATTGTTACCACTTGATATACACAAGATACTCAACACTGTGAAGGTGCAAAATATTTCTACTGTGGCACAAAAGTTAAGTGAACAAAAAGAAATTGGCACAGGACATGAAACAGTTTGTTTTTGTTCACTTAACTTTTGTATCACACTAGAAATATTTTGCACCTTCACAGTGTTGAGTATCTTGTGTACATCAAGTGGTAACAATGCCAATTAAATCCATTTCAATTCCAGGATGTAACACAACAAAATGTGGAAAAGCCAAAGGGGGGTGAATACTTCTGCAAGGCACTGTACAATTCTCTACTAGTTCATACATTGTATTTCCCCATGAGTAAATGTCCAAAGAATGTCAAATCCAAATGAATGCAGAAAAAAATGAACATTCTAACCCAGAACATAGACAGGCAGAGTGATCCTATGGCTTCTACACAGCATTTCAGAAGGGGTTTAGGGGCTGTTCCAGGGGGGGTGGTAAGGGGAGGAGACTGGGGCCACTAAGATACGATGTATCCTCCCAATCAGCCTCCTTCCCTCCCGCTCCAAAGCGCCTCAGTTAGATGGATGGCCACTGCTTTGCAGGGCAGGAGGAGCGTGGAGGCGACCTTCGCCACCATGCTCCTCCCGCCCTGCATAGGAAGCCCATAATCCTCTGAGTTCAGAGGATTCTGGGCAGCCTTACTGGATTGCTCCCTTAATGTATCACAGTTTCTTCAAGTTTTCCGCCAGCAATGGACAGTCCTCAGTTTTAACCCATGTACTGTCATAGCAAAGGTAACTTTTATGTATATCCTAATAAAGATAATTGTCCCTTCCCCATAAGGAAAATATGGCAAAGTGAATGAAGCACACCTCTAGCCACCATGATCTGAATGTGTAACATTTTACAGAGAGTACTGAGAAGGCCTTGTACTAGTGGACATAGTTGCCCCTGAATGCCCCAAATTCCCACTAACTTTCCTCCAGTCCCTTCTTATGATACAGCTCTCTTCTGTTCCCAGATTTACTTCTCAAGGTTTCAATCTCTTTCAATCTCTCCCCGCCCCACCCCCAATTCACCAGCAACATATCTATATTCAGAGGGCTAGATGTTTTTTCCAAGCCCCACTCTCACTTATATTTCCATCTTTACTCACTCTTTCTCATAGGAATGGGACACGACAAACAGATTGAAGATTTCGAAAAGAAAAGGGGACTTATGGAAGGCCTAAAGTTTGCAATCAGGGTAAGCAGCATTTAAGAATGGAGCAGCTGAGGCTTCAATTCAGACCCTGCCACTTAATTATAAAAAGGCAGACATGCAAAGCAAAATAAGCAAAGCAAATTTAGGTGTGCCATGTGCATATCATCTCCTTTCTGTGTGCAGGGCACTTCAGCTACTGGATTAGAAGTGCCACCAAATTTTGCCTAACATGTTGGGGGCATCTGCCTTTTGCAAGCACTGGATGCCTGTTGAGATTCTGACACTCTGCACTGGACATGGATAATATCTGGAACAAGGGTTGCCACTGTATTTAACCTAAAATGAAACAACGGAAAAATTATGTTGGAGGCAAAAAAGGTTTTTGAGAAGACTAATAAAATGTTATAGGAAGGTTCTGCACACCCCTATCTGGATCATGGTGATTTCCTTTTTGAAGTTCCACTGACTCTTCTCTTGCAAGTCTCCCAACTTCTCAATACTAGGAGAGCACATGGGACACGATCTGGGCAGCAGTGAAAAACATGGTCCCAGCTGCACGAATGGGCAATAGCATGGTGTAACAGCAATGCAATAGCATTGTGTAGTGTCATGGCACCACAAAATAGTATGACTCAACATAAGGCCTGTGTTATCCCAGCAACTTTTAATCTGCCCCCTGCTCAACTGGGGAACATTAACTGCCCAAATGTTTTTGTTTGTTTTAAATCAGGCATGACCCCCTGCCTTTGTTGTGACAAACCTGAGTACACAGAAGCAGTTCAAAGGCAAAGCCACTCATTTCATACAAGTTGAGTTTCTGTCAGTATATCTGTTTGTTCAGTGATGCTGAAGAGAAACAAAATCAGATCATGGACTCGGCATGAAATTATTTTCATGGTGAGTGAACATCCTATAGATGTTTCAGACTGTGCTGTGCATAGCGGTCTAAACAGTTTGCCTTCTCCACCCCCACCCCATTGCAGGTGAATAACCATTTTATGGTTGTGTTGAGTAAGAGAGTTAGAAGATTAACCAGACAAACATTTTTATTTTATTTTTTGCTTGAACAGGAACAACAGTATCACATATGACCCTTTTGTTCAGGGGGAGGGGGGGAATCCTTCCATCTTTCTGATTTAATCAGTCAGGCATTTCTAAAAAGATGTACTTTTATTAAGGATGGGCAAAATCCCCCCAGCCCAATTCATAATTGTCAATGGGTCCACAACCTGGGGATTCCTTGTGAGCATCATCACCACCTAGCTCTGGCAGATAGAGGAACTGCAGGGTAACCAACCACACCAGCAAGGATGCTGTGCTTAACAATAATCCAGAACATGTCAGATGGTACTCCCTGACTACTGTTTCCAGGTGAGGCTGATTTGCTTGTTAGTGTGAACAGGCATGAGAGTCTGATTTTGCTGTTTCTGGTAGGGGCTACAGGCTTCTTTAGGAAAAACTGGATTCATTATGTGCACATCCTGATCTCCTGGATTAAATGAGGGATCTGGCTCCCTGGTTCAGAGGCCTCTACACATCTGAGGCATATTCAGGCCTAGAAGACTTTGGACCTGCAGAACCTTTCCCTGCATGGATTGGGCCCTTGCAACTATTCTCACAGGTTTGTTCAGGAAGCACAGAGAACCAAATCTGTCCAGGAGAGATACAGATGAAGCACCTGCCCCATGAGATCTCCACCCACACCAATAGCGGATCAAGGCTCCAGCTTTTTTTCATGGTCCATTCCCCAAACACCAGTCTCCCTTAGCAAATGCATATCGCAGCTACAACCATGCCAAGAACTTTCACTGTATAACGTCAGAATTAATCCCATCAAAATGTGGGCAACCACCAGTCCTATGACTATGTAATAATTTGCTAAACTTTGCCTATTACAATCAATATAGTGTTAAGTCTCAAAACATTCCAGCCCCAGCTAACAGAAAGCAACAGTCCTGAGATGAAAGGGGAAAAAAGTTTGCTTTGAGAATAATCTTACTTTACTAATGCCAGATCCGAAGCATTAAAACTCTCCTGTTTGTAAACAGACAAGGAGAATTACCGGAATGCAATTAGACCATGCCAATCAATTTACTAATTGATGTTATTTGCTTAACATTATCCAGGGACACAAAGGAAGCAGTGCTGTACTTAGCAACATCCAGTAAGCAACATCTCTGTATGGTCTCAAACCAGCTGGGGTGCTGTTCTCTGATCAATACATGATAATGCCCATATACAAATGGAAACGGAGAGGTCCATCAAGAACAAACCTATTAGGACAATTCCTATTTCAGATACACATGTTGGTCTTCCTATTAGTTTCCTAAAACCACACGTTCTTCTTTCTCCCTTCAGTCAACTGCTATGAAATTTCATCAGAGTAGAACTGCAGGCTGAATTATCATTTGTCATTAATGGGATCCTAGCAGTGTGCTGATTTTAATAGACTTTTTATTCTAAAATTGTCAGAAAAGACATTGCAATATAGGAATGAAAAAGACATGAACAGTATAAACATATTTATACATTGGCAGTCATATAAATGTAACAAAGAAACAGGGCTCCCTCTAAATAAGCAGTTAGTGGGTACTACTTCACTTCCACGAAGTTATTTTTAGCTATCTCCAGCTGAAAATGTCAGCTTCTGCAGTATACGAACATTCCAAATAAAATCTTCAAAATGCACTGTGTCTCTGTATGCTGCCTGGACTCTTTCCTTAGCCTGGCTATGAAAATTTTAACTGTAATAAATACAGCCGCTAAATGCTAGAAAATACAAAGCACTTTCATCTCAAGATAGTTTATCAGATGTAACATTCCCACTGCCCCATATCATGGTTTGGAGGAATACGAGTATGCCATATGGCTTATGTACTCCCTTCTCCTCTTCCCCTCCCACCCTTGTTTGTGGAAACCATGGGCAAACTATGATTTACACAAACCTTTAGCCCTATACAGGTGTTCGCCTACAACACGCAAAGGATTAAACTGGGGAGGGGATGTAGGTGCACAGGCAAGCTCTGTCCCCAACATCCTTGCATGCGAGGCTGCTTTTACAGGATCCTCATGTGTTTATCACGAAGATCTGAATGGGGTTCATCTGAATGCCCCTACAAAGGCCTGCATTCAGGAACCCTGCTTTATTCAGCCAAATGCACTTACAAACCCCTTTTGGCTATACACACGAGGATCTCTAAAAGCAACCAGGCACACGGGCATGCTAAGATGTTTCCATACACATGATGTTGGGACTTAGGTACTTCTGCCATAAGAAAAAAGATGGAAGAAGCAGTGGGAAAATATGGGAGAATTACAAATGGAGGATGATGATGTCTGGAAACCCCCCAAAATTCCATGTTTGAGGCAGGGCGATTACACAATAAAATCCTCATCTGGAAGCACCCTAAGGCTGCAATCCTATATTTATATGGGAGTACATTCCAATGAACTGAATGGGATTTATATCTGAGTAGACATACATAGGATTGTGCTATTGGTCATTTTTTGTTGTTGGTAGTGCATTCAGAAATTGCTCATAAATGGAAAAGAAATAATCGGCTTGTACAGGCTCACAAGGGTATGGGATTTGGTCTTGATGGACAAATAGATTGAACAGGTTTTGGTGTCCTGATGGAAAAACACAACTAGATTAATTTATTGACAGATGGCTTACATTTTTATGTATATAAAAATGTTCTTCAATATAGTCTGTCTCAAGTTACCACAGATCTTTTTTGGGAAGAAATTGATCACTGAATTACTGTTAATTCTATGAAAGTCTTAACTAATGACAATGTTCAGTTCTGGTTATATGTGTATTATATTTTCTGGCCTTCTTTAGATAATTGTTTTTATTTTTGTTCGCTTTAACTATATTATTTATTCGGGGGAGAAAAGAATAAAAATATGCAGGCAGTCCCCAAGTTAAGAACGTCCGACCTACAGACAAATCATACTTAAGAATGGACTTCTGGGTTCCCTGGCGCTACGTCGTTTACATAGAGTACATGGGTTCCTTGCAGGAAAAAAGGCGGGGTATAAATATAATAAATAAATAAATAAATAAAATACATAGCATAGTATACTACGCAATTTGCATAAATGCCGATTTTAATGTATAGAACGCTATGCTGTTCCAACTTACATACAAATTCGACTTAAAGACATTCTTAAGAATGGAACTCGTTCGTAACCTAGGGACTGCCTGTAATTTAAATAAAAATCATTTTAAAAAACAATATCCTATTCTGCCCATGTATTCATGGAAGTGGCCAGTTGTGCAATAGGGCTTTTGTGCTTCTAAAAATAACCCCAGAAACTAGCAGAAACATTTGTTTCCAGAATGGGGCAGGCCAGCGGAGCTCACAGAAGGTGGCCTGTCTCGATCTTGAAATGAGCATTTTCGTTCATTCCTGGGGTTATTTTTAGAAGCACAACAGCCTGTTCCACAAGCGGTGGGTCCCGTGGGCACAACGGAACCAGCAGAGGTGGAGCAGCCCAATTAGATACTGCCCTAAGACACTTACTTCCGCAAAACCTATTACACAATTTCTGTCCAACACCCCGACGTTAACCTTAAGGTTACTCCAACACCATCAACAGCCTAGTGCAGGGGTGAGCAATATGTGGCCCATGGTCCACATGCCATCTCTGCAGCCCACCAGTGCAGCCCCCACCCCACCCCAGAAATTTTGGGGGGCACTCCAACAAATCTAACAAGAATTATTTTCCCCCAAAACAAAATGTTGTCCATAGCTACTACGGAGCACCGAAAGAATTTAATGTAATTCTTTCGGTGCTTGTTTGCATGCTAATTTTGACACTTTGGGGGCTCTGTAGCAGTTCCAGATGCCATTTTGTTTTTATTTATTTATTCCCCTCCGCTCTTGGCACTTGCAGGAGGATGCAGCCCACAGCGGGGCCAAGGAGGCAAAAATGGCCCCCAGACCTCCTGAAGTTGCCCACCCCTGGCCTGGTGATAAGTTAGTTGATTCATATTTTAGATATAGATGGCATAGAATGAGGTTGATGGGCTCTGAGCCAGCAGCATTTGGGAAGAGTCCATAACCGAGTGTTAGGGAACATGCTTTGTATGCTGAATGTCTCAGTTGGCTGCCGTTAAAAGGAACTCACAAGGCTCTGAAAGACTCTGCCTGAGACCCTGGAGAGAATGGATGCTAAACCAGATTAAGTCTGTAATGTGAATATAGCCCTAGTGTGCTCGAGAGCGCATGAGAAAAGTTAGCATTCAGTTTTGTGTTCAGTCTTCCTTTAATCTGCCCCTTAAATATTCCTTCATCGGCAAGTGACAAAAGCTTATTTTTTCCTCCATTCCCATCAGCACTGTTGATTCAACCAGCAGCATACCTCTAAGTGCTTATAAAAATCAGAGGCTCTTATGTTATGAAAATGCCTTTAGATTTCATAGAGCACTTAAAACTCTAAGTAAAATGCTGCGAGACAGCTTCTAAAATGCAGAGAGGAGCTTGTAGATTTATGCCCTTCACTATGTCAGCCTCTAAACTAAAACATTTAGCACATTCTTTTTAAAACTGGAAGTGCAAATCTGGGAAGAGTGACAGTTCATTTAAATGAAAAGCTGGAGGAATTTAAGGAAATACCGCCATGGGTCTCGGAGCTGCCGCATCACTACTGCATCTGTTGTTTTCAGCATTTAATCTCTCCCACCACCCTGCACCATTACCACCATTAAAAAAAACAAAAACAAAAGATTTGTATAGACGAGAATATAATATGTTAGAGAAAGTATCGTTTGAAACATGCCACTCATTTGTGACAACATTTAAAACGAGATGAACATAGGAGGATTTTGACCCTCAAAAATTCAGTGCCAATTCAGTTGCATAGAAGGATAAACCAGCCTTCCCGTGTTGCCCACTAGATGTGTGGGACTACAAGTCCCTCCATGTCACTAGCCATCAGGGCCATTGCTGGCTGGGGATGACGGGAGTTGCAGTCCAACACATCTGGAGGATACCAACTTGGGAAAGGCTGGGACAACTCATCATCCTAAGTATCCTGTCAAACAGAACCCTAGCCATGTGATGGTCCCTGCTCTAGAGTAGTTAGAGCACCAGCGATGGAGTGTGTGTGCCTAAATTGGTCATGCAGCTCATTCAGGTTCCTGGTAAGGCTGACCACCATCTCGTCCCGATGGTGTGAGGTAAACATCAAATGCCTAGATGACGAACCATTGCCTGTGGAGCAGTGTTGGCCCCTAGTAGTCCGAACCTGCATTACAAGGGGCGTATCAGGAGCTACATGATTACATTGAGAATATTGTTCAGATCCAGAGATCGTGCAAGTTCTAGCACAACAGTGTTTTCAGGAGTGATTTGTGCCGAAGATATAAAGGAACTTATTGTAAACTTGTTAACAGCTGGGAGATTAATGATAGCAAGGAAATGGAAAGTCAAACATGTTTTTTTCAATTGTTGATTGGTACAAGGAGGTATGGGACATTGCTGTAAATAAGTTAACTTGCTGTATTAAATGCAAAAAGGGACAATTAAAGAGAAATAATTTTAAGGAAATTTGGGGGCCATTTTTAGATTTTGTGTTAGTCAAGGGAAAAGGGAGCATGCCTTGTCAAGATATTATGATATATTTTTTTGGAATATTGAGTAATAGGAGAATATAGAGGATGAATATTCTTTGGTCCTCTATGGTGAAGGGGACACTGTAGTTGTTATTTGTATGTTGGTATGGTTTTTGTTGTATATTATTTGAAACTCTAAATAAATAAATAAATAAATTTTAAAAAGGAGTGGGACTGAAACACAAAGTCAGGAACAGATAATCAAGTTATCAGGACCATAATCTTCTGGTCAACATTCAAGTTAGGACTTAAGCTTGGGACAAAGCAACCGTTGCCAAGGCAGGCATGAGAATGGCCAGGGGCTGTCTGGTGCTTACCACTGCTGCAAGAACTCCAAGGTCATGATTCCAGATGAAGTTAAGTGGTCAGCATATGCAAGGCAGGCAAGTCACAAGAGGACTGTCAAACAGAGGGTCTAGGTAGTAGTAGAGATACAGATTGGACATGACAAGGCTTGAAGGATCAGAGCTCAAAAAAGGCGCCAGTAGCTCAGATCAACTGGGAGTGTGGATATTGCCCATGCCAGCCTGTCTGCTTATGACAGCGGAGTGCTTTATGACCCAAAACATTCAGTTACATCAACACTCTGGACCAGCCAATTGGAAATAATGGTGTGGTCACTTCAACGTTCTGCTCCTGGTTGCTGAACCTCAAGGATGCTGAACTATTTGTCCTGTGAGGTATTTACACTGGGGATCTGGATCCTTCCTGACTGCTTTGGTTATAGTAGAAACTTGGCAAGTTCTTTACATATGTACCATACAGCTGATAATCTGAGTCATGACAGAATAATCAATCTCTCTCTCTCATGGGCATTTTGAAAACATGAGTTTCCAGACCAATTCATATTTTACGAAGAACAGTGTAGAGCTCCTTCCACACCCTTCTGGACATATTTGCAGAAGGCACACAAGGTAGACCAGGGCTATCCAACCTTGGGTCCCCAGATGTTGCTGGCCTACAGCTCCCAGCATACCCAGCCAGAATGGCTAATGGCAAGGGATTCTGGGAGCTGTAGGCCAGCAACATCTGGGGACCCAAGGATGGAGAGCCCTGAGGTAGACTAATGACATGGTTGCTTCTCACACTGCCCTGCCCATGTAATCTAATAGGTTACCAACCAGCATGGGAAAAGCCATACATAGTGCAGTGGCTCACCCAACACGGCTGACAACATCCTGGTATGGCCATCAAGTGAGAAGAAATTTTTCTCTCCAGTATTTTCTATAGCTACGTAGGGATGTATGGACTTTGTTAAATCTGTTCTGTCTGCATTTTGCAGATTTTCACATTCCATTGTCCACACCTTGATGGAATCAGATGCGTTTGCATGCATTTGTGCAAATTTGTGCTTCTGAAAATGTGCAAATCCCTCCAAAATATGTAAATCCCCCCCAAAATATGAATTTTCATGCTTTAGTCTATGGGGGGAAATGAGCACTTCTGGCAGGAGGTTTTTTTTAAAAAAATTCTATGACTAAATTTGCATAAAATTATGGAAAGTAAAAAAAAAACACCAAAAAAGGTCTGCAAATTCGTGGAAACTGAGTGACTCAGGAAAAGCCGGTCTGCTAAGAAATCTGCAGGTTGGATTCACAGGAATCCTTGTCCTTGAGTCTGTTGTGGATTTCTCCGACATCCCTAACAGTCAGCAGTGATGGATAAATGATGCTTGCTTAAACGAGCACTGATGGCTTTTTTTGGCTGGGGGTTACTAGCTACTGGACACACCCCATCTGCTTGAGTGAAGGTTGGAGTGAAACAATTGGCAACTGGAATGTAACCAGGATTGAAGAGAGAAATCTGGAGAGAAAACTGGCTGACAGGAAAGAGCTTCAGCAGACTCCAAGAGCATGCTGATTCTTTTTGTGGAAACCAATGTTGCTTTAAATGCTAGCACTGTGTCTGGCTGCTTGCCTGCTCCCTTATCCCTGCTCAACTTGTATATCTGTAAATAGATATTATGAAAATACCACAAGCCTCTGATTCTAATCACAAGACAATTGGCCCCATAAAAGGGTGCCCAGAACTCCTTACAACTCAGGAAGGTAGGGAACATGTATGTATATCAGGCTTTAATTTTCACTACCGGTATTTAATATCAAGTAACCGGGAGTCAGTTGTTCCAGCTACTGCATTATGAAAGCACAAGCAGAAAAATCCATATCACCTGTTCTTTACAGATATCGAAATATCAAAACTGATGATATTGCATTTGCTTGAACGTCTAAGAACTTTCCACATTAAAATGACAAAAAGTTGATTTTCATCTGCCTGTATTTGTCTCCTGACCGCCCAGAAGATGAGACTAAATTTGAAGTTGCAGAAGGTATTCTTATTCAATCCCGGCGAAATGCATTAATTCTGAATTTAAAAAAAAAAACAACTCTCAAAAGGTTATCTATCTTTATATGCAAAGAAAATCCCTGTCTGCAGTCAATAGCATGGCTTTCTCCATCACAAATGCATAACTGCTGTTTCTGAATCTCAGGAAGAATATTGTTGATAAAAAATCAGTGGCTGGCTTATTACACAAATTGTACTTAAAGGGGTTTCTTTTCATTGGCCTCATACAAAATAATTCAGGTACAATAAGAAAGGGTTGCTTACAGCAAGCAACCTTCCCCAGCTGGCAATATTTCCAACCTTTTCCAATCCAATGACCCGCTGGAGATAACATTTCCCTGCTACTTTAGCCCCATATTCTGATCTATGTTCAGGAGAAAAGAGAGAAACTTTCAAGATACTGCAAGCTGCAACCAGGTATATGATCAAGAATCTCAGAACTGAGGCATGACTTGCAGCAGCCTTCTCCAACCTGGTGCCCTCCAGATGTATTGGACCACAAATCCCATTCATCGCCAGCCAGCATGGCCAACGTGATGATAGGAATTGTAACACATCTCCAGGGCACCAGGTTAGGAAAGGATGACTTACAGCATTGTCCAAAACCTCCAAAATGGCTGAGATGTTCTCCATTTACTAAAATAGGTTCTGCATAAACCCCTTCCAACCAACACCAGCCTGATATGTAAAGAAATCTGCAAGCTGCAACCAGATGTTTGATCAGGAATCTCAGAATTAAGATATATATGTAGTTTGAAAACTATTCTACCCAGCATGCTACACTGCTTAGGGGACTGTATCTGTATATACAAAGACAGGGAATGTCACCATAGGGAAAGGCAAACAATCCCTGAAACAGCAGCCTCTGGGTATGGAAATGGGTACAGTGAATTATTTGGTTGGGTCAATAATTGAGAAATCATTCATTATTGAGCAAATTGCTCCAGGGAACAAACCTCCTTTGTTAAGGAGAAATACCTGTCCACATCCTGCCTAACAGGTACCAAGGAGGGAACCTGCGACAAAGCGGGGAGGGGAAAGGCTCCAAGGTGCTAATATACCAAGGGGAAAAAACAACACTTACCTACTATAGTCTACCAAATGAACCAAATACTACCCTCAACTATACCACCTACATATTGTTTGGCTTATAAGAAGTGCTCCCACTGCATCAAGATATGGAATTCCTCCATGGAGGATCAGCAAAGCCCAAGGAATCTTCAAGTACTTTAAGCAGGGCCGGCCCTACCATTAGGCAGAGTGAGTGTCATGAATTGAAAAGGCAGCAAATTGATAGTTATTGAATTCATTATTACGGTATTTTTTGCTGCCCAGGAGGGGGAAGAGGGGCTTCTGGGATTTTCAGCCTCAGTTGACAAAACAACTGGGTTGGCCCTGGGTAGAGTTCACCTTGAGTTTGGTAGGGAGGGAAAGCTTGAGGAAAGCCTCTCAAGCAGCAAAATGTCCTGGGCTGGCCCTGACTTTAAGTCCTCATTTTGGTTAGCTTCTTGTGGCTTTGGCTGAGCTTCCTGGGTAATATTTTGCAAGCATGGGTTCTGCTGTTTTTGAGTGCATGTGTTACAAAGAATATTTTCCTAAATGTTGTGAATGTTCCTGCTTGTCAGCCAAACATTGGTGAGTGCTGACAATCTTATTGTGGGGACCTTCCACATTCACTGGTATGCTTCTTGCGTTTTTGGCCATTCACAAAATTCACCTGGGATTGTCAACATTCATTCACATATTAGCAATGATAGTCAGCAGCTTCCGGACATTCACTATACTATAGCACAGCCTTCCACAACCTGGTGTGGTGCCCTCCAAATGTTTTGGGCTACAACTTCCAGCATTCTTGACCATTAACCACACTGGCTGAGGCTGATGGGAGTTGAAGGAAGGCTGCTACAGCATATGCTCATTTTACCCCATTATTATTGTCCTGATGCCTCTGCCGTGGGGTGGGCTAAACATTTAAATGTACAAGCCTCCAAATAGATTATTTCCGCTCTTTCATTCTTCTTCTGACTCCCTTCTTTTATGTAGTCATGATTGTTTCCAAAAGTCTCCTAACATTTGAGGACCAAGCAGACAATTCTATGTTAGATCCAAATGCTTTTATTTTATGAATCTCATAAGGACTAATTAATTAAATATTGCAAACTATGTAAATCTTTAATTTAAAGACTAAAACAGAACAAAATGAAATCTTGCAGTGCTTAATTATTAATCCCCTCCAATCATCACTGAGAGTGCTGTAATTAGAGAAAATGAGACAGCAGTGAAACCATTAAAACAATCTATTATGGTTTACTTGCTTTGTTTACACTGAATTTGCTCCAGCACCATGGAAACTCAGATGATAATCGGTCTAAAATAAAAAAAATATTATATATTTCAAATGAAGAGTTTCTTTGCTAGGTAATGGCACATTGCTACAACTATACATCTCAAAAACAAAAACAAAATTTTTAAAGAATTTTTTAAAATTATTTTTTTTAAAGGAAAGAAAGACATGAACTGTTAATATAAGCCATAAACTGATACCCTGGTTTACCCTTTATTTGATTTTACAAGATGGAAGCTTTCAATACATGTTGGAAAATCCTGATTGGAAGGCAGCAACAAATCAGTCTCTAGGCCAAAGGTGGAGAGCAAAATGCGCCAAGGCCCCATTAGAAACCAGTGTCATTTTACCCCACCATGACACTGCTTCAAGGTAAGGACCTTTGCACCTCACATTTGAGCATCCTGTGACTGCCTCCTTTCCAGGCTTCCAGCAAACATGCAGAGCCAAACTCGAGGTGACTATACAGTAGGATGCCAACAGAGGCTTTCTTCTTGATGTAAGTAACAGCTTCGGGGGGGGGGGAGAGATTTTCATTGGGACCACGGAGGGTGGGAAGGGTTAAACCCTACCTCCCATGCTCCTGTGGCTGTTCAAGGCTCTCTGCAGCTATGTATCTTACAAAACAAACAAATACAAATCAGGCACATTAAATGTATTCCTACAATGAACATCACATCTATTTTGTTCCTCAGTGGGTCTAGAGATTTGGAAGGCCAGAGGGGCGGGGGAAGTCTGTGAATGAGTCAATGTGTTCTCATGCTCTCTGTATGTGGAATGAGCATAATTTTGTCCTAAGAAAAGTAGCTCCCTTTGCTACAGTTTTACTCTGGATGCATTATGATGATGGCGCATCATTGTTCTCACTGTTCCTATTTTAGTATTTAACACTATTAGAAATTAGCCCTATATATTTGGCAGGAAGAATTAACTGCATTTTCACTCTGTACGGTTCTCTTAGACAGTGTGGAACAGTATTAAACAGTAATATTTAGAATTTGTATAGCACTCTCGAGTGTTCAAAACTCTTACAACTGCCCTGTAAGGTAGACCACTATTATCCTAATTTTGCAGTGGGGACTGACTGAATAGAGAGAGGGGCCTGCTGCCAATAGACAAGCCACCCACTGCAAAATTGTTCTTTGTGCCAAACAATCCACAGGGCAATCCCTCACCTTCTCTTTACAATTTACATGTGCTTTACTAAGAGAGGGAGGAGTCATGCTGTGGTAATGCCTCCTTTAAAGAGGAAGTTGTCAATTTAATGAAGACAAACATTCTCGCCTCTATTTATGTACAGCCAAAAAATGACCCAGATGACCTCCCATTTTGCAGATGAAAGGTTTCAGGAACATCCCACCCACCCCAATTTCAGTTCAGTGCCATACATCATAAGCCTCTTGAGAGAGGTGAGAGCACAGTCTCCAACTGCCCCGAAAATTCCGGGACTGTCACAAAAACACAAAAAGCCGTCCCGGCTTCTCACTTTGTCATGCAGAGTTCCGAATTTAAACTTTTTAAACTTTCCTTAAAGGGGCCATGTCATGGGGAAAATTGCAGCTAAGCTAAAGCTGCAAGCGTAGCTGCAATTTTGCCCATGGCACGGCCCCTTTAAATGCAGCTCTTTTTAGGCTCGAACAGCTCCGAACAGCTCCACGGAGAGTCAGATGCTGGGAAGATGTGTGTGTGCGTGTGCGTGCACACACACACGCTCTACCTGCTGAAAAAGAGGCTGCACCTGGTGGCCTGGACAGAGGGAGGGAGAGGTGAATTAGGGAATTTATCACATGATTCCTATCTTTATGTTGCCAAAGATTTTATTTCTTAACAGAGCTGACTCTGCCTCTAGCAGGTGAGTTTACAGTGTCAGGAAGAAATGCAAGAAACTTCCCCTTCTCTCTGAAGCTCCATGTTTGGGTGTGTGTGTTGGGTGGGTAAGCTTTACCTGTTGAATTTGTGCCAGTCCTGACCATTTTAAAACAAAAAGAAAGAGATTGCCCTGCAAGCACTGACCACCCCCCCCCCATGAAAAACACCAGATATCAACAATTAAGGGTTTAAGTAAGGTAAAAAATATACATTACAAAAGCCACTTATAAAATAAAATATTATAAAATAATATATAATATAATAATGTAATAATTATAATATATAAGATTTTGTGCGTTTCTGCTAATAACTTTTGTACTTGACCATGCTCTTTGGTTGCCTGGCCATACCCTTGGCCATGCCCTCATGTTGCCTGGCCACACCCTTGGCCATGCCCTCATGTTGCCTGGCCACACCCTCTTGATCACACCTTCATGTTGCTTAACCATACCTCTTACAAATTCACATGTGTGTGTCCCTATTTTCATCTGTGACATGTTGGAGGGTATGTGAGGGAGATAGCTGCAAGCCTGCAAATCATGGTTTATAAATTTAATTTATCGTGCTTTCACCCTCCTGTCCCTTCAAAGAGCTTGGATTGTTTTAGCAGGTGATGTCCTATCCCAGGCAAATAAGAGGCCCATGTTCCTTTAGCTTTTGAGACAGATCTGCACCATGTGCCCTCAGACCATTCTCTGGGTGTACAACACAAAAGCAAGGCTGTTTTTCCTCATCCCCCTCTAACCACTGCACATAAGAATTTTACAAGAGCTATCAAAAGAGTGTGCTGGGTAATTTCAGAGAGAATGGTGATGGCTGACCTTATCAAATCCTGTACCAGTGACAGGTTGATTCATCAAAGTCACTCATAAAAATGTTTTTTGGGGGGAACCGTATTATCTCCCATCTAAAGTGGTTGCAATGACTTACTTTACTGCGATTACTCTATTATCAAGAGGCAATGAAGAAACACAGCAAGAGAGGTAGGGCTCAGGATGCTAGGCATAGACTCAAGAGAATGAGGTCCTTGTTTTGCCACAGGGTGCTTATGTGACCTTGGAGTAATCAGATACTGTGTATACAAATGGATGCCAAACAGTGGATTTCCACACACACACACACACACACACCCTGATAATACTTAATCGGGAAGGCGTATACCTTGTGCTGGGCACTCAGGACAGACTGGGCATTCTGCCTGTCCAACTCCACTGGCCATCAGACTCCTTGTTTGAGCTGATGGATGTGGCCTCAAGAAGAGCAATAGCGGAGGCAAGAAGTATGCACTCCCCTACCAACCAGCAGGTCCACCAAGTCACATCAGATGCTCAGGCAGAAATACCCTATACAAGGGTGCCTTTGGACAATATATGTCTATTCCAACACACACACACCCAAACTCTCTGTGTGTAATTTTTGCAATTGGTGGAGCAGCCCCCCCCCCCAAAAAAATGTGCATTTTTTTCCAGAATCAGGGGGAAAAAAATCTGCTACAGTCTGCTGCCACTTACCAGAATAAAAACACTGTGGAATCCTGTCGGGCTTAAATGGAACAGAGTTCCCAGTGTCGCACATCCCTACATGGGAGTCATCTAATTTTATCGCTTGCTGTTGCTGAGTTGAGTTGATTATTTTCTTCCACAAAGTTTTAACACTTAAAGTTATTTTTCCAGGTCAGATATTTTGGTAAGCACTGTGCATGCGGCCAAACACACCTTATATGTCATACTAATGCACTGATTTTCACTGAAGATTCACGAATATAAACAAAAGGAAGGCCATTGTACTGGGTACTAACGCCACCTTTTCCTTCCAAAGAAATTCAGTGGAAATTCAGCATGTAATACAGAATTACAAACCAACATCCATGCATTTAATAAATCATATTGTTTTATCTTTGATAGCTTCAGGGGAGCTTTCACAACATAAAAAGTTCATCTTAAAATTAATAGCAAAAGACAATTTCAAAAACTCCAAACAATGTTTGCCTAATAGATATTTTAAATAAACCAACAATATGATCCTAGACATAGATTAATAGATTATAGAGTTGGAAGGGGCCTACAAGGCCATCAAGTCCAACCCCCTGCTCAGTGTAGGAAACTAGAGGAGGGGTCTCCCATCCAAGTAATAACCGGCCCTGACCCTGCTTAGCTTTCCACACTCAGACAAGCTGAGCCAGTGTGAGCCAGTTGGAGAATACTGTCTTAAGGCATTTTCTACATAAACAGCGGCCAACCAGGAACCCGGAAGTGGCTTTCCCGGCTCGACTCAGGAAAATGTGAGTCGAGCCGGGGAAGAGGTAAACAGGGACGGAGTTTGGGGGGTCGAGCCCAGCTAATCCACTGGATTCCCACCCCCTGAACAAAATCCTCATACATCCCTATGACCAACACTTCCTTTGCCTCCAGACCCGATAGCATCCTTTTGTCGACTTCGACATCCCTTTATCATTTCTGCACCGGCAATGTCTCCTATGCTCTCCTGCACCACCATCATTATTTGCTCAGCGGATTTGCTTAACATTCACCATGTGCCTATTATCTATGCTCTATCTGGCTGAACATGCTGGTTGAATACCTTTCTCCTTATGCTGAGTAGAAACAAGGTCTTCATCATATATATGTTTAAAATCTTTTCAAAGAGCATAGAAGGGTTTTCATTTGTTTTCATTCTTCTGCCAATCATCCTTTCCCACCTCTGTCATTATTCTTATGATTACAACAAAAAACCCCACCTAATTCACAGTTTTCTTATTGGCAGCAGCCCAGCACAATGACAAAATACTCTTGTGCATGACGTTGCTTTTAGATATCTACAAAATGTCTTCCCACTGCAAATATCAGGTGTGTGTATGCGGGGAGGAGGGATCTTGTCAGGACTGGAGCAGGGCCAAAGGGGTAAAGCCCTCCTCCTCCAACACAATGGTCCTGATCCTGTTTCCTACCCCAGCTGGATATTATAAAAATATATCACCCACATAAGGTCAGGCCACATGACAAATGTCATGTCTAGTTTGGCCCTAGAACCTTCAGGACAAGTTTAGCCACTATCTCTGTGATGTCCTCAAGAGCATCCCTTTACTGCCTCCTACGCTCACTCCTATGGGCAGGGGGAGGAGGGATCCTAACTGGCATCCTAACTGCACATATTTGAGGCAGAAGGCCATATGAACGTGTCGTAAGGTTTTGCTTACTTATAAGAGCAGCATAGACCACATAATATAGTATAGATAGGTATAGGAGGGATAGTTAAGAGAGTCAAAGATTGGTTCTGTGGGCCTAGTTTGAGCCAGACTGAATTTTGGGAAGTGACTGATGGTTATTTGACTTTACTAAAGAAAGGGGTTTACAGGGAAAAGCTTGTGGTTGGTACAACTTTTTTAGACAAGTTGCCAACCTCAGGGTATAAAGACAGGATGCTTAACAAGATGTTGGGGACTTTTCGAGTCCCTTTAAAATTAAGGAAGATGTCAGCAATGATGTTAGTAGATGCGAGGATCTTAGATTTAAAGTAAGGGGCTTAAAAGGAGTTAGACCACCTTATGATAACCAATCAGCAAGCTTAAAACATAATAGTTATCAAGTATGGAAACAGGCATGGAAACTGGCATAGTAGAAGGGTGTAAAATAGAGCCCCAGATGCCAGGTTCTGCCTTCATTCAAGATTCCTTTTCCAACCTTATTAACAAAGGGTCTTTGAAGTAAGCCAAATCCTTCATGGGAAAATATCGTGAATTAGTTCTATTCTTTTTCTATGTCTGTATTAAGTATAAAAAGTGTATGTGCGTGTTGCTTCCTCCCCCCGCCCATGAAAGCGTTCTATTTTAAACCATTGTCTATGCACGTGGAAGTCTTTGCATCTCAGCATCAAGGCAGCCACTTCTCCTAGCCCACGGCAAATTTTAGTAAACAGGACCTGGGAAGCTGTCATAATTCTAAACAGGTGGCATAAGGAAAAATCGCCAGTAAACTTTGTTTCCATACACTGGGTGCCGCAGCCTTCATCAACAGGAGACCTTTATAAAGCAGGGGTGGGCAAGCTGTGGCCCTCTAGATGCTGTTGGACTGCAACCCCCATAATTCCTCACAATTGGCTATGCTGGCTAGGGCTGATGGGAAATGAGCGTAACATACCTGCATACAGAGCACACAGAGGAACTTTGCCCCTCAGCCCCAGAGCCAGGATTCTCTCTTTCTCCGCCTTAATCTTATCCACTTCTACTACTGTCAGGGAGGCACAGTGGGGTTGCCTGAAAGCAACACTGCGTGCAGCACCGGCAAGGCTCTCAGGACTGGTGGCAGCAGCACCCAGGCAGTATAACTGCTTATTCCTCTCACCAAATGTCCTAATTAGTCCTTGAGAAGATCAGCCTGGTTTCAGGCAAGTTCATAGCAATGCATGGTTTCCATTCAACATGCCCACCAAGAGGGTGATGTGCATGTTCGAAACAGAGACCGAGCGCCCCAGGAAGCCTTTGCCTACTGCCTGGCATCACCGCACCTCCAGTATGGTCAATGAAGTCAGTTTGCGGCTTCCAGTTGCAGAGGGCCAATTCATATGAACACGTGAAGGTGCTTTGTATTGAATCAGACCATTTGGTCCATCCATCCCAGAGTTGTCTACTACCCTAATTGGTGGCAGCTCTCCAAGGTCTCAGGCAAGCAGATGGTTTCCCAGCATGAAATCCCGAGTTTATACATTCATGGACCTCATTTCTCATCACTTGATGACAGGCAGCTGGATATGTGAACTGGCTCCATTGGAAAATGTTGAGAGAGAGGCTAGATTCATTGGCACTCACACATCACAACTTGATGCTGCAGGAAGCATGCATGCATGTTCATGGATCACAGGAAGCAGCCATATACCAAAACAGAACATTGGTCTATCTAGCCCAGTCCTGTCTACACTGTCTGGCAGTGGCTGTTCAGGTTTCCAGACAGGAGTCTTTTCTGTCATCTGAAGATGTCAGAGATTGAATCTGTGCTCTCCCACAGAGCTACGGCTTCAGCCCACAGGGCTACCTCACCCTCACCAACACACACAAGAGGCTTTTTGACCAGTCCTTAGCCTGCCAAAAAGTATCCTCGATTTTGTCTTAATATCCTCCCTCTCCTTTCGGGAATGGATAAATTCCACTCTTTTGGGAACTGACAGAAAAAATGAATGGCAGAATCTTACTCCTCTAGATTGTTTTGATGTTTCAAATTATGGGGTTAAGAAAGAAAACTCCAGCAGATATTTATTATGGCATTCACAGAGACATTTCATGTACTGAAAGGTTATACCAGTCTTCTTTGGTTCCGATATGAATATACAATTCATCGTCCTACAGTCACTTGAGGAAATTAATGTTCATTACTTAAGCTAATTAGTTGACACTACTGAATATAATTAGCCAGCACTACAAACTGAGCAATGATTGCAAGATCACAATAAATAATCACAGGTATCGCGGCAAACATTTAATTTACTGTGGGAACTGGACCTTTGACATTAAAAAATGTAAGTCGTATATACACAAGGTAACATCTACATCAAAGCAAGCACCAAGCATTCTGTATTACGGCATCTTAAATTTGTGGAGTCACTTTTAGATATTTTGAAAAATCATATTCCGCTAGGTACTTCTTTTTGCACCCAATAAGCTGAGGTACAAGCAGAGATGCTGCAACTGTCTGGGATCTTCCACTCACAATTCTGTGGCAGACAAGCAGACCAACAGGTCCACAAAAAAGCAGCAAGTAGGCTCACTAACTGAGATGAAATTAAGAGCCAGTGAGGTTATAGTGGTGGAGTTAGACTGGGGAAGCTTGTTCACAATGACTAGAACAGTTGATGAAACAGGGTTGACCTAGCTTACAGGTAACGCAATAGAAGAATTTGTTGAACTGAGTGGAGCAATGCACAATGAGAGCATATAAAAAGGCAGCCCCGGTACTTTTGCTGTGAGAATTTGACCCATTTTACTACAGGGATATCTGAAGGCACTTGTAATGTGGGACTATCTGACCTTTAGCACGTTTGACAACTGCAAGCCAGATTTGTCTAGACTGTGTCCAACGTCATGCTCATTCAGTTTAGTATGAATTACTTGTACAGCTTTGTACAAAATTAATCTGGGTAGACAACACCTGGCTAGATTTATTTTAAACTCAACCTTACAGGAAAATGTGCAGCATCTAGAGCAAAATAAAACATGGGTGTTGAATAAAATACAGTTAGTCCACTACAAGCGGTGATTTCCACTGGGACAGCACAGAGCAGTGAATCATATGGGTCTTATGAATGAGCGGCTGGGATGCTAGCAGTGGACACTAGGGCAATGCAGCATCAGGAGCTATAGAGATCTGGGATTGCAGCCTACTCATGTTTAAACAAACAACAAATCCTTTGGTTGCGCTACTGAATAAACCATTCTGGAATTTCTGTCCAAAAACAGAGTCCAAAAAGCACTGCTCTTGTGCAAATTACACGGAAGTAAAGAAGCTAAATACAGGCCTGTGGCTTATGCTGGCTCAGCTTGTCTGAGCGTGGAAAGCTAAGCAGGGTCAAGCCTGGTTATTACTTGGATGGGAGACCCCTCCTCTAGTTTCCTGCATTGAGCAGGGGGTTGGACTCGATAGCCTTGTAGGCTCCTTCCAACTCTATGATCTATGAAATAAGATCATAGAGTTGGAAGGATACGTGTTAGACCATCCAATCTAACTGGACAACCACAAATGTATATCTGCTATTTGCCTGCAGCCAGGCTTATCTACCATACAAAATTGCCTATAGCCATATTTAGTAATCCAAATAAGCAATGCAAAATCTGGGAGAACTGGATGAGGCATTCTGAGAAGCCAACAAGCTTGAAAAGCCAGATCAGAGAAGGACTCACTGGAGCCCCTCAGACAACTCAGTGGCTGTCGTGTCTCTCTCGCACTAGAGATGTACAAGAATTTCATTTGTGCTTGCAAAACAGTTGAACAAGCCTCGTTCGCAACCCAGAACACGGATGCAAGCAGGAGAACGCACTCTCCAAAAATGTTCGCAGTTGCCGAGAATATGATTACATTCGAAAAATGCACAATTTTTTATCCAACAAGCCGTTTGTAATTGTGCAATTTTAAAATAGCGCAATTCCATGCCTTAGTCTATCGGGGGAATTTGCACAACTTTGGAAAATACACAATTTTGCTTGGAATTTTCCCATTGCGTTTGACTTGCACAATCTTCCCATTTGCGCAAATGGAACAGAGTTCAGCAAATGGCTGCATGTGAAGGAGGCAAGAAGAACATCAAGGGAACATCGCTTGTCCACCCATCCCCACCAGTGCTCTATAAAGTGACAGGGTGAGCTGCAGTGGGAATGTAGGACCACTCCTTCTCCGAGTAGGCTCCAGTCTGTCGTTACACCAGGGAGCCTGGGATGTACTAGGAACAATACAGTGTGGAGTGGATTTGTGAGAAATTAATCAGTGCCGTACTATCAAATGAGATGGCCTCTGTGCTTCAGGAAATAGGCTGCCTTTAGCAAAGGGAACTATGGTTAGGCAATTCCACTTAGGAAGGTGATGTTGCAAATCTTATTCCCCTTCTCAAATTCTCTTTGCTTCAGTGGCCCCAGCGGTCAGCTGTGGAAAGCTGGTGGGAGGGGGAGGGAAATGGTACGAATGGAGCAAATGATGCAGGGAGAAAAGGGAAATGTTTAAGATTTGCAAAGAGAATGGCATTAAGAGCAACATATGCCACATCCTGAATTTTTATACTGAAAGCAAGCAAGGTGAGAATGCCAGCTACAGCACTGCAGAAAGAATGCAGGGGGGGGGGATATAATTTCAAATATATACCATAAGTACCCTTAAGAATCATCATTTTTATTTCTATTTATCCTCCTAGATGTTGTGATATATAATGTTATAGATTTGTGCCTTATGCTGCAGCTGCTCTGCAGCTAGCTCCATAAAAAGGGCCATAAAGTGTCTCTGTCTACGTGCTGCATATGTGAGCCAAAGTGAATATCCTTATTTTTCTTTTTCCACATTTTATGTGAATCCACAAACATGAAGCCATGCAATGCAGTAGAACCTGAATATTCACTAATACTTTACCTCTCCCACTCCTATGACACACACAGTTCACATACGGTTTCCCTCTTTTGTTTATATCCATTATTTACTTTAGAGCACTACATTTGCTTGCAAGAGCCTGTCACTTGACAAATTTTAAGTGCAAATGGACAACAAAGCATAATATATCACAGGGGCTACAATATCAGCTGTGGGGGGGGGGGCACAGGCTGCAAACACAGATGTACGAGAATGTCCTTTTGATTTGTTTTTGTCCAGAACTTGCCCCGTCTGCACCCCCAAACGTGAGCATGGGCACATTTTTTTCAAGCAAAATGTGTTCATTGTGAACACAACTTTAAGAAATGTGCATTTTGAAAAATAATGTGCATTCTCACTCTTCAGTCAGTGTGGGGGGGGGGAAGTACACCAAATATACTCTGGTTTCTCTTCAGATCGTATAAATCTACAGCCAAATGTGCACTTTTCCCATTCAAATAAAAGAAGCAGCAGCTTGCATTTGGAAACAGGACTGAGGCAGGCCAAGCTTTGAGGCAGAATCTCAACAAGCTCGAGCCTCACTGATTCTCCTACTCCGCTATCTGCAAATTATTATTAAATTCCACAACATATAAACTCATATCTTAACACACAAGCATCTTTTCACCTTAAGTGCAATCAAATTGATAAGGATCATCATCATGTTAATTTCTACCCGGCTGGTTGTGCTGGTCTAGTCAAAAGGGCCCCAAGCCCCCAACCACCAGAAGAACTAGTTCACACAAATGGCTTGACCATTCAAGCTTCTCCCACTGTAGTTACATTTTCTAGCACGTATCAATCCACAGAGTGAAAGTGTGAACTGGGCTCAAGTTTTGTCAATCCTAAGAATCTCGAGTTCATTGGTTTCCTACAGTAATCAAAGGAGCGAGAAATCTGTGCTCACAAATAGTGCTCATATGAATATTTCCCTTTCTACAGCAGGGGCTATGGAAAGCCTATATGCACACAGCCCACCTGATCATAGCCAGCAGCCATTGACTACTTGCTAACAAACCTCCAGTGTGAACCGGAAGCTCCATTTCAGCACTTCTAGTTTCCATATTCCAGGCATAGTGCTTCAGCCTGTGCTGGTCCTTTTTTGGTCCGTGTGGCTTTTTTGGTCCATGTGGCTCTCAGCCTGTGCTGGTCCTTTTTTGGTCCGTGTGGCTTTTTTGGTCCATGTGGCTCTCAGCCTGTGCTGGTGCTTTTTTGGTCCATGTGGCATGCCTCTCTCTCTCTCTCTCTCTTTTGGTGGCCCAACAGGGAGGACTTGGTTCACTGGGCAAAATCCCCACTACTGTACTGCTCAGAGGGCGAATTCAGGTGAGCAAGTAAAAGGATGAGGGGGCTGCTCCTCCCATGCCCCCCCCCCGTACGCTGCACTGTCCAGAGAAAGAGGGCGAGTGAGTGGGCAGACTTGGCTGCTCGGGCTCTCTCTCCAGGCTGTGCCACAGGCCCAACCCACCCTGCCACAGTGCTCAGAGAGGGCGAGCAAGAAAATGGATGTAGGAGCAGTCCTTGCCTTCTCTGGCTTGCACACTTCCCTGTGGCAAAGCTCAGAGAAGGCGCCGCGCCACCATGAAATGGGGGGGGCGCTTCCTGGCTGGGGAGTTCCTCCTCTCTTGAAGGGGCAGGGGAGAGATTGCTGTTTATTGTGTATTCTTTCATTGCCTCTGCTCACGCAATCAGCAGCTTTTCCTTCAAAATAAAAAGTGGCAGTATCGAGCATCCTTTTTCAAATACATGCTTAATGTCTCATGTGGTTCAGCCCTGGAAGGAACTGTACCACACATGCACCATTGCACCAGACCTTCATATGGCTTGGCCGATTCATTGTTTCTTCCTCAATTGCCCTGATCCACTCACGCATCCATGTATGTCTAACTCTGCCATTTCTAGCTGGTTGCTTTTTAAAGGAACCCCTTTGCCTACCCTATAAAAGCCCTGTGGTTGCATTTGATCTGTACATACAATGCAATCATCAAACACACACACTACTGTAAAAGAAATAGAAGAAAGCCTGTGACATCCTCCCCCATCTCTTCAGCCTCTAGGCTGTATGTTCCAGAGGTAATCGCCTTGCTTTATCCTTCTTTGCTTTAATTTTCATCTCATTTTAATTCTTCCATAGACTTTAATTAAGCCCGCTCAGGGTGTCTTGAGTACTTTTCTATTCAGTAAAATAGTGTGCCCGCTCACCAGGTGGGCATCTCTGAGCACTCTTAGCTCTGTTCTCAATGGTGAATTTTTCATAGCAGTGTGCCTGCTTCTGGCACCGCAGGGGTGGGGAAACACATCATTAGAGAACATTTGAATTCAAAAGATGCATTAGGGGAAGCAAGACAGCTGCATTTTACTGATTATTTTGGAGGTGTAAACAACTCTGATGATACCACTGCTGTAATTTGTTGCACAACACAGAAAAAGGAGAAACGTACCAGCTAAAATATGTGACATATAACTATAGAAATATAGTCTTTTCTTACACTTCTTTTTAAATATGAAATCATAATTCTCCTTAGATAGATTTTACTTTTTGGTAGACAGGTGGAGACTGTGTCCAAGAGTGCCTTTCCCCCCACTTCTTACTGCCCCCTTTCCTGGAGAACACGGATTCGGCCACCCTTATTCATGCTGCGGTATCTTCATGATTTCTATCGCGGCCATGTTTTTGGTCACTTTCTCATGAGATGTGTTTTATTAGGCTGCTGATGAGTTTTAACTGAAATTATTATTGGATTTCTGTATATTTTGGTTGTTTGTAGGGTTTTATTATCACTGTGCTTTTATTAATTATTTGAAGTTTGTTGTTATTTATATTTTTTATCTTAGAAGCAACCTTGAAGAGGGGGTTACCCTTAAGGGTGGTCTAAAAATATGTTCAATAAATAATAACAAAAAGAACATGGCTGCCTTTGAAAAAGGTTCAGGAACTGGTACAAATCGTGGTGGTCAGGCTCCTGATGGGGAAAAGCTGCAAAACTCACATAACACCCAGATCTAGTTCTTACACAGAGGTAGTTGAGCTGGGCCTGGGTTGTACCACTTAGGACAGCAGGTTAGGGGCTGACATGTTTTAATGCTCCTCCATTGGGAAGAGGAGAAAAGAAAACCTCCCACAACAAAAGTATATGTGTGAGAGCAAGGAGTTTGAGCCCACCCTTGTCCTGTCAGTATCTGTGTGTGTGTGTGTGTGTGTGTGTGTACAGATAGATAGATATTAAAATAGAAACTCATGTAATCATGTGAACCTCCACCTGCAGTTGGAAGTAGTACAGATTGGATACTCGAGGGGCAGCACAATCCAACATGGCTGCCCTGTAACCCACCGAACCCAGAGGATTACAGGCATCCTACCAAGGGCGGGAGGAGCGGGGAGGTGAAGGTTGCCTCTGTGCTTCTCCCACCCTGCAAAAGTCTTGGACTGCCAACGTCAGCTGTCTAAATCTTTTGCCCCTGCTCGCGAGGATGGGAGGCTGAGGCACTGCCAGGAGACATCGTATCCAAGCGGAGCCACTCTGTCTGTTCCCCTCCCCGTCCCCCGGAATGCCCAGCACACACTGGCCCTAAGGTTGACCTTCCAACCTGGGAGCCACAGCCAGTGTGGTTCTTCCCACACTGGATGTGAGGGCAGAGGGAGGGCGCTCCGAATCTGGAGTCCCAACTCTGACCTCGGAGTGCATTTCCTATGGCTGTCTAGACTCTGTCTAGCGGCCATAGGATTGTGCCCTGAGTGACTTTTCCCATGTGTTCCTGTCTGTGCCTTAAGATCTGCTGAAGAGGTCCTGGTGGTCCCAGGGGTATAGCTGCTCACAGAAGTTTGGACAGGGAGGTGGGGAAGGGCAGATCTCACACACCATCTCAATAGAGGCAGCCTCTCTAGAACTCCCGCTCCAGGGAAGCACAACTGGTCAGCACTGTTAAGAACTTTAATCAAGCAAGTTAAAAAGGTGTCAACGCCCACACTCTCCCCCAGCACACAGTGGGGAATGCCTGAGCATGAATGCCTAAGCGGAGCTTCCATTTGGTAAGATTTAGATTTCTTGCTTTTAAGCTATTTGTGTTTATATTATTTTAATTTTGTCTTTAATATTGTAAAAAAAATATATCAGTGATACAGTGTAGGAGCATTTATGCAGAACAGATGGGCTGTAACATAACCGATAAATAAAATAAAAATGTCATAGGAAAATAAGAATTCCTTTGGACAATACAAGTGGGATGTCAGTCTGCACTGAACAACAGCTGAAACTGAATGGTTCTGATTCAGCAACTGCAACTTAAGCATGAGCATTTTTGGATGCATGCCATTAACATTCAGGATGGAAGTAGACATTTGGCAGCAAACATGGGACTGGAACTGCCATCACCATGCAAAGCAAGGGCACACTTGAAGACAAGAGTAGCAGTGTGCATGTGTGTAAAACCTTCCACAACCCCATGGTGTTTCTTGGCAATCTTTCTCAAAGTTGCATTTTCATATTTGCCTGGAAAACACCCCGAGAACCCTGAACAGGGAAAGCCAGCTGAACTGTTGGGTTGCAAAGGAAAAGCAGCAGACAGAGACGGGTTAACACCACCCCACTTCTCCCTAGCAAATACCATTCACTCCACTTTGCACACTGCAGGCAAAAGGGGGCTTGGAATCCCACGTCTAGTGCTGAACATCTAATTCCACTCTCACACACAGAGGAGCTTTCATCAATCACGATCAATCACTAGAATCACAATGCTGTTATGTAGAATCCAAGCACTGCAATTCAAAACACCTGTGCCTTCACATCAGCCTTTGGCAATGGTATGGTGCTAGTCCAAAATGCCAGCTTTTGACATGTCTTCTAACATTACACAGGTCTTGGTATAGGAGGTCTCAAGGCGACTTTAGATGTAACAAGGCTGTTAAGAAGGCTGTGATGTTTTTGCCATGATTCCATGGGAGACAGAAAGGGGAATTTGCCACTGAATTCAGCTCCTTGGAATATCAGCTTTTACTTAAAATTCACTTAGATTATCTTTCCTTTTCAAAAAGAAATTGTGTTTGTGAGCCATGGAATGTGACTCTAACAGGATCAAAAGGCTATCAAAGGTGATAGATGGCCACATGGTCAATTTTCATGAGCTGACGAGAGAACAACCCCGGATGCATTGTGCAAGCCAACTTGTGTAACGTGGCTTGTACTGAGATGGGGGTGTACTGCCATCTCGAAGCTGTTTCATGCTTTTATTTTTTAATTTTTTACTCAAATTCAAAAAGTTGCAAAGTTAAAATGGCATCCACACATGGGGCATTGATTTTTAGAATAGAATGAATAAATAAATATAAAAACAGCCAGATTTCCCAGTTGCCTTTTTCACATTCATTGTAGGCAAAGACAGTCACCTCAACATGTGTGCGCCATTCACAATTGATGGCACTGAGTGCATATTTTGCCATTGAAACTCAGGCAGCTTGTGTACTAGAGTTAAAAAACGTAGCACAAGAATTTGTTCTCTTCTCCTGCCCTACTTCATGCCAGAAATGTCTGCCAGATTCAAAGAACAATAACAACAACAACAAAATCAGATTGTGTTATTAGGACAGTGGATCTCAAGGAAGAATTCTTTCCCAGCTCTGCAACTATGCGATCCTTTAAGCAAAAGTGTCAGGAACTGAAGATGGGACTTCTATTTCTGCAAACTCACAAATGTTGTCACTGGCCTATAGTTCCCAACCTATTGCCTTGAAGACATATACATTCGGGGCCTTTTGTCATACGTAACTCAAGTGCTCTGAACCAGTATATCCAATTTCTGCAAGCTCATCAATTTTGCCAACTATGGCAAAGAAGAACATATTGCCCTGGGCAGATTCCCAGGCATCCAGGCATCCTCTGCTGCACAGGCAGATGGTTACTCTGTAATAATAGCTACAGACCTTTCCCAGATGACTCATGAGATGGTCCTACTCCATGCACTGGTCTCGGCTGCAGCCTCAACTTGTAGGGACTGGGCGACCTACCTGGCACTCAACTCGCAGCACGTGAGCCGAGTGGTCCGACTGCGTGAGCCGAGCCGAGCCGAGCCCGATTGCCAGCTGAGGTGCTTGCTGGACTTCCAGGTCCCTGGCTCACACGTAAAAAAACGTTGCTCTACGTTGTTTACGTAGAAAATGATGACATTTGCACAAATATAGCCATTATTTGAACTAATCTGGCTGTAAATTGGGATGTAATTTGCGCAAATGTAGCCATTTTCTATGTAAACCACGTAGTGCTGGAACCTGGAAGTCGCTTTCCCTGGCTTGGCTCGTGAGAACACGAGTCAAGCCGGGGAAAAGGTAGGGCGAGTGGGGCTTGTGGGGGGTAGAGCCCGGCGAATTTGCTGGACTTCCACCCCGCAATTCAGCTCCACGCACATCCCTACGATAGGCACATAAGCATTCTGAATAGGAAGCAGTAGATCTGTACTGATGGACCCAGTAGATCTGTTTGGATGGATCCACGGAGGAAAAGGAGTTATTCGCACAATGACTCAGGATCAGCATTATTCTGCTCAGTTTGTGCCTTTGAATGGGAATAATGTGCAATTAAACTTATTGATTGTGCAGCTGTTGTTGTTGCATCTAGCATGCACATCTAGAAATTGCAAAAATCATTGATATACAATAACTGCATATCCACATAAGGGAAAATGTGTCCCAAACATGCAGTGCTGGTATTTGGGGAGGCAGAAATTGAAATATCTGTGGAAACATATTGAATGGTTCCACATATCCCTATTTTTTAAAAAATGGAAATGCTTAAGAGATGCAAAACTTTTCTGCCTCACACATTTCCCTTCTGCATCCTCTGCTCTGTCTTCTCCAGACACTAATCCAGGATCTGGCATCTGGGCCCCATAAGATGTTCAAGACAAAGAAATTAAACATGGAGAAAGTGACAGCTCTGTATGCCATCTTCAAGATGCCATTGCTGGAATCAGCGATTAATTAGCTTGCCTTGAATGTTACAATCATAGGAGTACAAAAACATTTTCAAATTTCACAAACATAATCCACCTTCCATTATATTATCTACTCCAATACACACAGGGGATTGAATGGATTTTCTGACACTGAATAGGTTCCCATAGTGAAATCCTTTAATAATGCCTCCTCTGTATTAGATGCCAGTTATTGCAGTATAATTTTAAGGTCTCCCCCCACCTCCTTTTTCAGTGAGATGATTGCTGCAGAGGTAATTTAGAGTCTCAGACTACTACAGTTATTCACTAGAGAGTGAAGGTGCAAACTGATTTATATGTCATTTTAGTCCCAATGTATATATATTGTTTTCATATTACAGGGAAACAGCAAGCCCATTACAGCCATTTCACCACACAGTCTACATTCACGGACAGCTGACATGTAGTAAAATTCTCCTTAACACCTTGTAGGGTAATAATAACCCAAGGACAGTTTACCCCAGGATAATTTAATTGTCAGCATGGGCTGAGCATCTGTTATAGCTTGGAGGGATCCAATACTTCCACAAATGAATAGAGAGTCTAGTGGTCAACCAGCAGGTACAGCTGGGTAGATCTTCCCAAGTCTGGAAACCAGGCCAAGCCATATAGTGGGAGAGAATGAACAGGGAGGGTGTGCAGTGGAGACACCAAGATGAGGTCTGTTACAAGAAGATAGTTTGAGCAAGCAGGGTAGAGGCAGAGGAGCATCAGTAGGTACAGGGCCGGTGCTACCATTAGGCCAACTAGGCAGCTGCCTAGGGCGCAGGGCTAAAGAGGGCACCAGAAACGCCTTGGAAAAAAATACAGTGCTCTCAAGTGGGAAGGGGGGCGCTAAATATCTGATCTTGCCTAGGGCGCCAAACTGCCTTGCACCGGTCCTGAGTAGGTAACAAGACCAGCACTGCCATGGTTTGAGAGGGAGGCAGAAATGAAGTGAGGTGTTGAGTTTGAACCCACACAGGAAGTGCTTCATTGCACAGTCTGCCGGCAAGAATGTATAACAGACACATGGAAGGGCAGTGGCCAATCATGTAGGGGAGAGGAGGAGCACGGAAAAGGATGAGTGACGCTTCTTGGGCTCCACAGGATCTGTCATCTTCAAGAGAGAAGCAGCAGCTCTCGGAATAAGGTTCCAATTCAGCTCTCAGAGGTTTTTTTGGTTTGGTTTCATCCACAGCCGATAAGCATGATAGTATCTACAATACTGCCAGTGTGATGTAGTGGACAGAGAGTTGGCCTAGGGACATCTGAGTTCAAATCCCAACTCAGCTCTGAAGCTCATTTGATGAACTCAGATCAGTCTCTCTCTCTCTCTCTCTCTCTCTCTCTCTCTCTCTCTCTCTCTCTCACTCACACACACACACACACACACACACACACTAACCTACCTCACCTCAGAGAGTTAAAAGTGGGGAAAACAATAAAAGCAGAGGGAAAGGACAATAGAAATTGCCCCAAGGAAGGGTGGGATGAAAATGAAATAAAGTAAGACACAACTTAAATTCCATTCTGTCTTGCATTTTTGGCATGCTAACTGGCTGAAGAAGTTTCCTCAGATTTTCTACAGACATTTTCTGGTTTTGACCTTGTAAAGCTAGACTTTTTAGCTCAGAGCAATTAGGGATGCTAGAAAGCTTATATCTCTACCACAGAGCCGTATCTTTGAGGCATATTGCCTGTAATGATAAATACCTCAGATGGAACAAAAAGATTTACTCACCAAGTGCTCTGAGCACAGTTTTCCAGCTCTTAAAAATAGACCACTCTAAATTATATGGTCATTCAGGCAGTTCCTCTCATTAATCAAAGAGAAAGAACAATCACCTAGTTCATCATCAATTCTAAAGATTTTTTTTAAAAAATCCAAAATGTGAAAACCATCTTTCAAAGGAATGCAGCAAGCTTTAATATAGAGCTCTAAAACAAATGTCACAAACACAGAAAACTGGATTACACATCTCATGAGAGGCCCGTAGGGATGTTGGAGAAATCCGCAAAGGACTCAAACGAGTTCAAATTTTTAAGAATATGAACTGCAGATTCCACAGCAGACCAGCTTTTCCTGAGTCGCGCAGATTCCATGGACTTGCAGAGCATTTTTTTAAAAATTATTTTACGTAATTTTATGCAAATTTAGTGATGAAAAATACGTTTTAAAAAACCCAACCAAAAATGTGTGTTTCCCCCATAGGGTAATGTGTGAAAATACACATTTTTCAGGGATTTGAGCATTTTCAGGAGAGTGAACAACCACGTCTGTTCTGGATCCTTGCCCCTCTTGGCTTATAAAAACTAGCAGGGAGGGAACGGCCGGCTGGGCCAGAGAGGTGATCAATGCCTCCTTGCGAGAGGGAGTGGTCCCATGCCACCTGAAGCAGGCGGTGGTGAGACCACTCCTGAAGAAACCCTCTCTGGACCCGGAAGATCTTAACAACTTTAGGCCGGTGGTGAATGTTCCTTTCCTGGGCAAGGTCCTTGAGCGGGTGGTGGCCAACCAGCTCCAGGCGCTCCTGGATGAGACTGATTATCTGGATCCATTTCAGTCGGGGTTCAGGCCTGGTTTTGGCACGGAAACGGCTTTGGTCGCCCTGTATGATGACCTATGTCGGGAGAGAGACAGGGGGAGTGCGACCCTGTTGATACTCCTGGATCTCTCAGCGGCTTTCGATACCATCAACCATGGTATCCTTCTGGAGCGGCTGTCTGAGTTGGGGGTGGGGGGCACTGCATTGCAGTGGTTCCGCTCCTACTTGGATGGCCAGCTCCAGAGGGTGGTGCTTGGGGAATGTTGCTCGGCCCCATGGACTCTCCAGTACGGGGTTCCTCAGGGGTCGGTCTTATCCCCCATGCTATTTAATATCTACATGAAACCGCTGAGTGGGGTCATCCGGAGTTTTGGAGTGCGTTGCCATCAATACGCTGATGACACGCAGCTCTATTTCTCCTTTTCGTCTTCAGCAGGTGAGGCTGTGTTTGTGCTGAACCGGTGCCTGGCTGCGACAATGGACTGGATGAGGGCTAACAAACTGAGGCTCAATCCAGACAAGACTGAGATGCTGTTAGTGGGTGGTTCCTTTGACCGGATGGAGGGTGTTCAACCTGTTCTGGATGGGGTTGCACTCCCCTTGAAGGAGAAGGTTCGTAGCTTGGGGGTGCTCCTGGAGCCATCTTTGTCACTTGAGGCTCAAGTGGCCTCAGTGGCAAGGAGTGCCTTTTACCAGCTTCGGCTGGTGGCCCAGCTACGCCCCTATCTGGACAGGGATAGCCTGGTCTCAGTAATCTACGCTCTGGTGATCTCTAAACTAGACTACTGCAATGCACTCTACGTGGGGCTGCCTTTGAAGACTGTTCGGAAGCTGCAGTTAGTGCAAAATGCGGCAGCCAGGCTTATTGCAGGGACCGGAAGGTCCGAGCATATTACACCAGTTCTGGCCCGCTTGCACTGGCTGCCAATATGCTTCCGAGCCGAATTCAAGGTGCTGGTTTTAACCTATAAAGCCCTACACGGCTTAGGACCACAATACCTGACGGAACGTCTCTCCCAACCGTTATCTACTCGGACACTACGCTCAACATCTGGGGCCCTCCTCCGACTGCCACCTCCAAGAGAGGCTCGGTTAGTGGCAACGAGGAGGAGGGCCTTCTCGGTGGTAGCCCCCCAGTTATGGAATCAGCTCCCCACTGAGACCCGCCTGGCGCCAACCTTACTATCTTTTCGGTGCCAGGTTAAGACTTCCCTCTATGCCAAGGCATTTAGTTAGGAGCTTGGAATAGCACGGAGGGGATTGTCACCTGTAGGCTCAGTTTTATTGGCTTTTGTATTGTTATTTTAAACTGTGTTTTTAAATTTGGTTTTTAATTTTTTAAACTGTTTTGTATGTTTTAATGTTGTTTTTATGTAGAGAGTGTTGTGAACCGGCCAGAGAGCTTCGGCTATGGGACGGTATATAAATGAAATAAATGAAAATGAAATGAAATGAATTTGTGCAACTCCGAATTTGTGCAAATGCGAACGAATGCATCAACACAAAATCCGTTTCCGTCCATGAATGGACAAAAGGTTCCTGACAATCTGTGAAATGGAGACGGAACTGATTTTACAACATTCGTACATCCCTAGTTTCAAGGATAAGCTAAAAATAATTGTAAGTAAAAAATAAATACATAAAAATAAGAGAAAACCAGTATGGGATAGTAGTTAGAGTGTTGGACTGGAGACTCAGGTTCTAGTCCCCACTGAGCAATGAAGCTCACTGGGTGACTTTGGGCAGTCACTGACTCTTAAGCTAACCTACCTCACAGGGTAGTTGTGAGGATAAAATGGAGAGGAGGATCATGTATGCAACCTTGGACTTCTTGAAGGAAAAGGTGGGATATAAATGTAACCAATAAATAAATAATAAAAACAAAGGTAAGTTTCAGGATTAGGCCTATATTACAGCCTTCCCGAAACTGGTGCCCTTTGGACGTGCTGAATTATAATTCCCATCATCCACAACCATCATGGTCATTGGACATGCAGGCTGTGGATGATGGAAGTTCTAGTCCAACACCTCTGGAGGGTACCAGGCTGGGGAAGACTGCACTATTAGAATGGTGGCCATGGACTAAACAGGAAGATACCATGACAGAAAGGGGAAAGGGCATCTGAGTTGAAAGAAGAATCAAGGGAGAGAAACAGTGAAGAAAAATATAGAGGAAGACTGGAAGAGAAGGAAAGACAACAACTGTGAACACAATAAACAAGCATCAAGGACTTCTTTGACAGACCTCCATTCAACCTAAACTATGGATTACAGATCACAATCCTGGTTATGAGCACTGAATGGCATACAGGAGCTCCAGAAAAAAATTAGGAGGAACCAAATGGGAAAAATAGGACCTTCATGCCAGAACTACTAATACTACTAGTTAAAATTGACAGAACATTGTCATTCCCTCTAAGAGTGCACACAGGTGGCTGAGTGCCTATGAGTACGGAAGCAAAACAGGGCCACCCAAAAATAAGGGAGTGGTATCTACATACTCAGGGAATTTGCTAGGGATGCAGAGCTATCATCAGGGGGTTTGGGGTGCGGTGTCATCAGTATGCGGATGACATGCAGCTCTACCTCTGTTTCAAGTCCTCACCAAGGTTGGCCGTTGAGACCCTGTCCAAGTGCCTGGAGTCAGTGGGTGGCTGGATGGGAAGGAACATGCTGAAACTGAACCCTGACAAGACCGAGGTACTTCTGGTGGGGGACAAGGGGAGGTTAGGGGATGTTGACCTGGTGCTGAATGGGGTACATCTACCCCTGAAGGACCAGGTCCGCAGCTTGGGGGTCATTCTAGACTCCCAGCTGTCCATGGAGGCTCAGGTGTCAGCTGTGAGCCGGGCGGCGCTGTATCAACTCCATCTGATACGGCAGCTGTGCCCCTACCTTCCTAATCACCTGCTCCCATCAGTGGTTCATGCCTTGGTCTCCTCTCGCCTAGACTACTGTAATGCGCTCTACGTGGGGTTACCCTTGAAGACGGTTCGGAAGCTACAGCTGGTACAGAACACGGCAGCTCGCCTGGTTAAAGGCAGCCGCCGCCGGGATCACATCACGCCAGTGCTCAAGGAGTTGCACTGGCTACCAGTTGCTTGCCGAGCCGAATTCAAGGTGTTGGTTTTGACCTTTAAAACCCTATACGGCTTCGGTCCAGTTTATGTCAAGGAGCATCTCCAGCAACACCAAGTAGGCCGCTCAACAAGATCTGCCACAGACGGCCTTCTCCTTGTCCCTTCAGCCAGAGCAGCTAGACTGGTGGGGACGAGGAAGAGGGCCTTTTCTGTGGCGGCCCCCGTACTGTGGAACTCTCTCCCGAGTGACCTCCGCCATGCCCCCTCTCTGCTGAGCTTCTGCCGCTCATTAAAAACCTGGCTGTTCAGGTGGGAATATGGGGTGGGTTAAAGATTTTAAAATTTTAATACTGTTTTAAATGTATTTTATCTTGTTTTAAATGTATTTTATCTTGTTAAATGTATTTTATTTTGTACATCGCCCAGGGTGGCCAGTTGCCGGCCAGATGGGCGATTGATAAATGTAAATAAATAATAAATAAATAAATAAATATTCATTTGCATATTTAAATAAAAATAAAAACAATGCAAAAACAGCCCTGTGAGTTTCCAGGACCTCATTAGAATGTTGAAGGCATAGAGACAACCCATTGCATTGTCTGGAGAGGGAACGTCCAGGTCTTTCATTGTGAACACCTAAGACGAGAATCCCCATCTTTCCTGCTATGTTTTGTTGAGGGAGGAGAACACACAGCTGCCCTGCATGCAGCTATGTTAAAATCCTAGATTTCTTCACTGTTTTCTATGGGCAGCTCTTACTTCTGCCTGGGAAGGGGGGTCTAAAAGAACCAGAAGTTGGGCAAACTGTGTGAATCGAGACATTAAGACGAACATTGAGGGCACTTAAGCCATGAAAACTGGAGGATGCCAGGTTTTGGGTTTTTTTTAAAGGACAAGCCAGGAGAAGGAGGGGATTGACTTGTTGTAGCCTTGAGGGAAGCATAAAGTTTGGGGAGGATGCATGCCATGCAGTTAAGAATATATATATATATATATATACCGTATATATATATCCCCATGAATGCCCTCCACATCCCTCACACATTCAGATAAATATAGTACCCCTGGTGGCAGAGGGTGGGAAGGGAGAAAACAGGATTGAATGTCCTCTCCAGAATGTAACTCCTGAGCAAACCCTTGGTTAGAGAGAGTGTGGAAGAAAGGGTTATTTGAAGATGGCTTCCCCACTTATCTTTACCACCCTGATCTTACTGAATTTCGACACAATTCACAGCAGCTTGCTACACACCACACCATCTCTTCTCCAGCTCTGATGCCTTATAATTTATGAGAGAATGGAAGAACTACGGCTGCATTACTGTCAGTCTCCAATTTGCTCACAGTATTCCATCTTCACACTTGTCCTGAAAATGATCTCAGTCATCAGAGATTTTGCCTCTTTGACTGAACCTTTCCAATGAAGTTCAGCTTGTACCTGGGAATCTCCTATTCCCATCCTTGTGGTGCACTTTGTTTTCTTGTGCCATTGTTTATTATTTCAGTACACAGTCAACAGCATTTGCCTTCAGGCAGTACACATGTTACATGTCTTCTGATACCCAAAATGGCTTTAATGGGTTTACCAGTCACAGAATTTACAGCATGTTCTCATGCAAGCAACAGTGTCTGCGATCTCAGGTTTAATTTTTTATAAAACTTGTAAAGTATTCAAGATGCTTGGAGTATCAGATCTATGAAAATACATCCGGTTGGTATTCATGTCACATCTGGATACAGTGAATGCATTCAGCTCCTCCTCCCTCCCTCCCTCCCTCTCTCTCTATCTATATATCTACATATCTATATAGATTTTCTGATAGATAGATAGATAGATAGATAGATAGATAGATAGATATTTAGTAAAGCAATTGGTAAAACAGGGATAAATATATATTATTTAATTTCTATTAAACATTTTGGCTTCCGCCTTCATCAGTGACAGCTAGTATAAGAGCTGAAACACAGCTGCCATCCAGGCGGACAGCTATAGAACGTTAGTGCTCTGGATGGAATTCCCAGATTGCAAGAGTAGTCCTCCAAGTTCTGGCCATTTGAAGTCAATGTGTCCAGTCCATAAATCCAAACGTTTTCCCTTTTTTCGAGGTCTGCCAGATTAGATGGTTACTCTATAGGAAATATTACTTTGTCTGAAATGCTGCGGCCATCAGAATTAAAGTGCCTCGCCGCAGGTTTTTCTGTCTTCTTTGTCATTATAGCTGACTTGTGGTTTCTGAACCTTGTATGAAGATCAGTGGTGGTTTTGCCAATGCACTGCATGTGGCAACCGGGGAGCTTGCATTCGATGACATGAATTTGTAAGTGATGTTCTCTTTAAGAAGACAGATCATTGTGCGTTTGAAAGTTGTTGTTTCTTACTCTCACAAGAAGCTTGCGTAGATTTGGTGGCTGGCAGAAAGCAACAACAGGTGACTGGTTCATGGCTTTTACCAGACGTGATGAGTTAGCTTTCCTTAATGGCCAATTGGCAGTTTGGAGACAATGGGTGGATGTGTAACAAAAAAGGTACACATACCTGTCTTTCTTTTTCTCCATCTCCTTTTTTTGTCACATCCTATGTACCCCAGTTGCTGGGGAACATGGGCGGGAGGGTGCTGCTGTACACATGTCCTGCATGTGGGATCCCATGGGCAGCTGGTTGGCCACTGTGTGAACAGAATGCTGGACTAGATGGACCCTTGGTCTGATCCAGCATGGCTCTTCTTATGTTTGTGGAGAAGGGATTCTCTTAAAAAAGCTCTTATACTGTCACTGATGAAGGCAGAAACTGAAAGAGGAAGGAATTAAAGAATATACTGTATACGTATCTCTGTTTTGCCAATTGCTTTATTAAAAATATGAATTCTTAGTGCAGTTGGTTGCATCCCTCTGGGTTCCAGGGTTTGCCTGATGGCAGCACTGTTTAGTTGCTTTTCCTATGTATAACATAGTAATAGCAAACTTATATATAATATATAGCTAACTCATTATCCAGTTTGTGGATCTGTATGTAGCCAAAACAGCATCACTCATGCACAAGAAGGATGTTTCAGCATGCTCAGGGGAATCCTGATGTTTGCAGAAGTACAGAAAATTATTTAGGGGGGGGGGAAACCTACGCGGGAGGGTGACCCCAAGAACAACCGAATGATGAATGAACATAATAACTCAGTGGCCACAAAATGATGGGGGTTAACAGAAAACCAAAAGGCAGAAGGAATGGAATGCACTCAACACTGCAACATTTGGTCCCACTTGTGAAGTCTACAACACTTTGACAGCAATTAGTGGATACGCTCAACCATTCTTCTTCCACAACTGGGTCTTGTGATTTATTATTATTATTATTATTATTATTATTATTATTATTATTATTATTATTATTATCATCATCATCATCATCATCATCATCATCATCATCATTATTATTATTATTTTAGGTTTGTCCTTTGAGTTGTAGCAGGCAATATTTCCTTCAAATCCCTCCTCAATATCCACCTTTTCTGTAAAGTCTTTGGCATAACCGCCTGTTCCCTGTACCCCACTATAACTAAGCCAAAGTTCATGTAGCTAAATTGAGCGCACATCCCCCCCCCATACCTCTGCCACCATTTCCCTCTCTTTTCTCTGTTGTTTGCTATATTGAATTGTATATTATAAGCCCCCGGGACAAGGATCTGTCCTCTTGCACTTTGTAAGACGCTATGCACATAGATAGCAGCAGCAACAAGAACAAGAACGACAACATCCTAAACACACGTCAACCTCTTTGGAACCATCTAGAATGAAACAATATCTAAGACGTAGGCAGCAGGTTGAAGACAAACTTGTATTTAAGCCAAATTTCATACATCAGGTGGTGTTGTTGTTTTGCTTAAGTAAGGCCTGATATACACATACAGAAGAATGACATGGGAATGAGGAGGTAGAATTGACTAAATCAATTTGGAATGCTGGATGGGGGTGGAGTGGGGTCCACATTTTTAAACTCTCCCCTACATAAAGAACTCCCTAGCCAAAAAGGAAAAAAGTAGCAAAGTAGAGAGCAGCCTAAATCCCCCCTCTCTCCAATACAAATTGGAGATATTTGTATTTTTTTACCCCATCTGCAGGCTGCAGCCCAAAGTGATACAGTCCATTCTACCACTTTAGGACTCTACCACCTCATTCTGCTGCATATGTATACCATGACACAGCTAGTAAATAAAAGTGGCAAAGATCCCAAGAAATGCCCCGGAATGTTTCAGCAATCTTTGGAGTGCTTCCTAAACCCTATTCTGGGGGCAGCTTTCAAATCCTCCACCTCCTTATGCAACAATTTATTTAGATATGGTGGTACTTTTAAGGGCTTGTTGGTTTCATTCCATTCTGTATTTATTTCCCAAGGCTTATCCTTTGATTTTGATTTTATTTTTTGGTCCCACACCCAAACTAATGGCATAGCAAGAAAGCAATTTTCTCCAGAGTCAGAATTAGTGTTGCATGATGAATTATTCCATCAAAGAAGCTGCCTAGTGATGCACTATATACTTTCCCTTCCCAAAAGGCTGCATACATTCCCTTTTACAGTGCCCTAGTTTCCCCATATGTTAGCTCAGTATGCTGTCACCATACCATCTGATTGGCTCTGATGTCCTCATACAACTTGCTCTACAAACTTCCTTAACTAGCATAGTCAGCTTTAATCACAGGAGCACATCTTTTGGATCTACGGGAGGAAACTTTAGCTGAAAACAACATTTCTCAGTGTTTTCCTGCCCTACAATTGGAAGTTTTATCTGCAGAGCAGTCAGCCAATTAAATACTGTTATTTGATTAGTCATCTACTTTTTAACCAATGTATTGAATGTAAATACATTTTTATATAACCAAATGTTCAAGTCAAGTAACTTGAGACACCGAATATATAAGATTACAACATATAATGTAAAAGACAAAAGCAAAATATATCAGTTGACTATTTTATCTCTGAACCTTTACCATAAAAAGGAAAAGCAGCATTGATATTCACCCTACAGGTATCATCACTGGCTCCTAACTTTTTTTAGTGCTTCATGATATATAAAACAGAGAGATTTGCAAAATGTGTTCCTGCAGAGTTTTTCACTTTTCTGCCCTACAATCTCAGCCATCTGCAGAAATTTGCAGATATCTCAGTTATTTGCAGAAGACTTCCTTCTTAAGAACCACTAACATAAATGGGAAGTGTGTTGGAACATGCATCCAAATGTAGATGCCCTCAAGCTACTCCATTACATTCATGGGATGTGCATTCCCATAACAATTCTTTCCCCTCTAACTATCTTGTGCAAGAATTTGCCAATAATTACTCTCCCCACACTCACCCCAGCAGCACATAACTCAGATAGAATCAAACAGATATAAGAAGTTTCGGGGCAACTGGTCACATCAACAGAACAACAATATCTGGATCAGAAATCAAATCTGTTGGATTACCACAGCATCCCTAACAACACATAAAAATTGAGCTGCCTGATGAGAAGCCAGGGCCATGTCATCCTGACTCCAGAGATTTCTTCCAACCAATTCTACTAGCTCAAGCAACTGTCCATAACCCTAGCCTGCATAGGCTCAAGATACCCAGTACTACCTCTGGCAATGCAACCAACTGCTGCTGGCAAAGGGTCTCCCACTCCACCTCCTAGGGATGGATGAAAAAATTGTTTCAGTTCATTTTTTTAAACTAGAATTTACCAAGTTCACACCTCTCAGAACTGAACATGGACCTGAACACAATCTGTGATTGAAGTCTGTACATTTCTGAGCTTGTGATGCAATTTACGGGGAAAAAAAATTGTTCACACAACGTGTACTTTTGAGAAATGTGCATGAAAAAATGCATACTCTTGAAAAATGTGCACCAACATGCTTTAATCAATGGGAGAAAAATGTGTACATTTCAAAACTGTGCTCAACCGATGTGTGCTTGGGAAAAATGCACAGGAAAATTTTCGTGCGGAAAGAAAAACCAAAGCTCGCCATCAGATACGGACACAAGTCAGAATGAACTTCAACAAGGAATTTGGAGAATGAGTTTTGCAGATTTGCATAGCCCTGCCTCCATCCCCTATTATATGCAAGGTGCAACAACCTTGACCCTGATGGGTGTATAATAAGAATATACATCAAGAAATTAACAACACCAAACACAACTCCTTGCCTTCTAGACCACTTGATTGTTCAGTGTGATAGGGTCCTTCAGGTCGCTATGCCTTCATAGTTAACCTTTGACTTGCAATTCCATTTGACTCAGCTTTTGTTGCCTATGGGTAAAAAAATCCTCTTCTTCGTCTCAATGTCATGTAGCTGTAAGAAGAGAGATTTTGGTGCAATCCCCTGAGGCTAGCTGATGAGAGCTACCATATGTTGCGTGACTTCTCCCGATATTGCTTTAAGTTGCATTTACAGAACAGTTTCGGAAAGCTGTGTCAGACTTCTTCAAATTACATTAGCAGATTGCTAATGGTCCATTGTGGCAGTGGCCATATTTTAGCAATATTTATTAAATTATTATGAAGCATGGAGTGGCTAGGCTTTACCTCTAGGAGGATGAATGGGATGTTGGAAGATAGATGGGTTTGTTCCTCTGTGCAAGCATCTCGTAATTTGCTCATTTTTATTGTTTGCGCCTCTTGTCTGCAAAAAAAATCCTGAAAAAGTGGATTTCCATAACATTTATGAGAATGACATGTTTAACATGCCCTGCAGCATTTACAAAAAGGAGGCTTTGCGCAGGTCAGTTCTGAATAGTGGATGAAGATGATGGGAGGGGGAAAAAAAAGTAATTTACAGTGCAATACTATGGCCACTAGACAGAGTCTAGATGGCCATAGGATTTTTCAGAGACCCAACTACGAGGTCAGAAAATCGCTCCAACCTCACAGCTGGGCATCCGCACTCAGACCACTCTCCCCCACCACAGCTGACATGGAAAGAACCACACTGGCTGGAGATGGGGTTTAGGGGCCATTCCAGCAGGCAGGGAGGGGAGGAGCCAGGCACCGCCAAGATACAAAGTATTCTGGCGGTGCCTCAGCCTCCTGAGCTCCTGCTCTGAAGCACCTCAGCTAGACGGATGAAATCAGCCATCTGGCTGAGTTGCAGGGCAGGAGGAGTGCGGAGGTAACCTTCGCCTCCGTGATCCTCGCACACTTCATAGGATGCCTATAATCCTCCAAGTTCAGAGGGTTACAGGCATCCTGATTGGACTGTGCCCTTAATTATTTTGTTACCTTGATAATAAACCAATATAGTGTGCTCTTTGGAGTTGTCCTTGAAGACTGTTGGAAGGCTGCAACTTATACATATAATAAGAGAGCACCTCCAGTGCACCTCTGGAGCTACACTAGCTCCATGTTCCTGTCCAGGCACAACCCAAAAATTGTAGTTTGGCATGCAAAGCTTAACAAAGTTTAGATCCTATATAGCTCAATGACCACCTGTTTATTAGGGATGGACAAATCTATCAGTTTAGCTTTTCCACATTCTTTTTCTTTCTTTTTTAAACAAAATCTCAAATTCATTCTCTCCCATTTATGAAGAAATGTGCTAATTTTGAATAAAATCTTTGTGCATTTTTTTTAAAAAATCCACATTTTTGTATGATTCCCCCCCCCAATGTACACATTTCCCCCATTGAATAATGTGATTTTGTGCACATTTGTTGAAATATGTGCATTTTTGTGCACATTTTTAAAATATACACATTTTTTGTACACATTTTGTTCTGCAAACTGTACTGGAAACTTGCAAACTGCATCCTAGTTCGTGTTTGGGTTTGGTAAGTGCGGATTTAGTAAGTTCATCCTGAAGTGCAAACCGAACAAATTTCTCGCCCATCCCTAAGAAGGGACAAAAATCAGAGAAAAGGCAGATTACATCTTGCCACAGGTCAGTCTGCAAACAGCATTTCCAGGTGCTGCGTTAATGTATGCCCATAGAATGCGGGCATTTCTAGAGTTTTCCTGGGAAGTCAGACACATCAGTGTTTTAGGAGTGGGATCACAGCAACCGAATTTTAAAAAGTAAAAAGAAATTGTTCAGAGGAAGACAAAGTGGATGGTTTAAGACAGTTTGCTTCACAGAATGGCTGACTATGCTATGTCATCATTATAAAAGAGAAGTTGTAGCAAATATGCTTCCTGGCATTAGTTTCTACTCACTTACTCCCAACAAATTGGGAACTAATTACATGTTGGTACAATTGATTTTGCAATTGGTATAATAGATTGAAATGTATACCATTGCATTCGAACGTAGACTGAGATTATTCTCATTAATGTAAATTAGAAACAATTTCTGCACAGTATGGGGTAGTCTATTGGCTCCCCACACCCCGCCCCCCATGTGCATCTTGGATCCAGTGACAGTTGAGAGAATATAAACATTCTGCTGGCAAAAGGAAATTGACTGGATCTTAATATTTACGACATCTGCCATAGAAAGTCAATTGTAAATGAACCATCAAGCGGGCAGAGGAGTATTGTATTGCTTTCCAATAGCAGTCTGCCACTTAAAGCTTAGCGCGCATCATTAGACAGTGATACTTGGAATACCTAGATAGTCTAGCCATAATGCCATTTGATAGTTCCATGTATTTGGCGAGATAAGCCTAATATTGATGGCCTGGAGACACAGTCACATCCTAGTCAGGCAGGCAAATGACTGGATGTAAAGTCAGGCAGGGAAAAGTGAAGCTACACACTCACTGAGGAGGGATGGAGAAATCTGTCTTATTTCGGGTCCATGTCAGTTTTGCATGCTTTTACCCCTAATTCTGTTCTGTTCCATTTCCTCTCCAAGTACTACTATAATACATATTTAAATGTGCATTTTCTCTCAAAAGACCTATTTGAATTGCCAAGAAGTATCGCACAACATTGAAGAAGTGCAAAATCCAGTGAATAGTCTAAGGTCCGACTGTGAGGACACGGTCCCTTACACTTTAGGACCATGCGCATAAACCCTTCTCAGGCTAAGCATCAACCACTGAGGGGAGGGTAAAATGAAACCTTTCCTCTACTAATGAGGGAAAAGATTAATACTGGTTAATACTGGTTAATAAGATTAATACTGGATCTAGCTTAAATTTATGATACTGAGGGTACAAAGGTGTGTGTGTAGATTTCAAAGTAAAGCAGGTTAATAACACCAAACTGACACGTAAGATTTGGGTAGCAAACAAAATAAAAATAAGTTTATTTTAATTCTCAAAATCTTAGCTCCAGAAAATAACTTTAAACCTGCCTACACCAAACACTTTATAATTAACCATAGTCCCTATAATTCTAAATACTTTCACTCCTCATACAAGCACTGCCTTCTCTTAAAACTCCTGCCAAGACACGAATAATCCAACTAACCTAACTCCCAACTCTCCCCACACTCCAAACACTCTCCCATAACCAGGGCCGGATTAAGCTAGGGGCTGTTGGAGCGGCAGCTCCAGGCCCTTAACAGACAATAGGCCCACAATTATAGGGACACGCAGCGATTTTTTCCCCCTTCGGAGTTAGCTCTGATCGTTATCATTCAGCATAATTAATGATTTTTTCAAGATTAGAAAGGTGTTCTAAGCACATCTGCATTACAGGCTTGAGGCAAGACCTAGCAAGAACTGTTGTTCTCAAATTAGCATTTCAGTTGCTTTGCATTTCAATCACTGTTACTACATTTCTTTGTGAGAACTTCTAGCACATGGGGGGCTTGCTAGGGTCTGTAATATTCAGATTTAGAAGGGACCTCTCTCTCCAGCCTCGAGCAAAAGATCTTTCTGATTCGCAGCTCAATTGTTCAAATGCTAGTTTAACAAAAAAACAAAAACAAAGCAACAAGAACAACACAATTATTCTTGGTCAAGCAAAGCTTCCTGGCTTTTTGTTGTGGCTGCTTTTTTTTTTTTTTTTAATAAATAATTTGGGGGAAATTGGGAAGACCCTTACTGATGAGCTGCAGGAGTTTTTGAGTTTTTGCTCCGTCAAGCGACCCCTCTCTGCCCACCCGCCTCCAAAATCTCCACCATGACTTCTGCTTGCTATGGGACAAACCTCTGGGATGGTCTTTACCTGCCGCTGGTCCTGATGGCCCTCCTCTGCACAGGTAAGGTTCAAAGTTGACTCTTTGATCTGCAAGTTCTCCTTCTCCTTCTCCTTTTTTTCTGTAAAAGGGCTTTCCCTCTTTTGTGAGCCAAACTGAACGTAAGGGCTGTGTGTTTGTGGGTGTGGGTGTCTGCCTTTTGGGGGTGTTGATCCTCCTGCCGCCTGCAAAATGTCACCTGCTTGGCTAATACTGTGTGTGTGTGTGTGCACGTGCGCTTTCATGGGGAATTGTGTGGCATTTTAAGTTTTATTTTGAAAAACCCCAGAGAACAGAGTTCACCAAATATCCCTCTTGGATATTTTGGACTACAGTTCTCATTTGCCTCAGGCAGCATGGCCAGTGGCTGGGGAAGATGGGAGCTGGGGCCCCAAACATTTGGAAGGGCCCCGGTTGGGGAAGACTGCCCTAGAGGTTAAAAAACGTGGAGGTACTTATCATCAACGATATGTGATGAGTTTATTGAACTGATTGGTCAGCAAGTGCTGCAGCAAATCATAAACGAGATAAAAGAAGCCAAATATTATTCAATTTCTGTTGACTCCACCCCTGACATAGCACATTGTGATCAACTAACAATTATATTTCGCTATGTACTACCTAGTGGTCCAGTGGAGCGTTTTACGAAATTCATTCCAATGCACGGACACACTGGTATGGAGCTAGCAAACATTATTTTGCAGTTCATGGATGAAAATGGAATTTCCATCAAAGACTGCAGGGGTCAGTCTTATGATAACGGATCTAATATGAGTGGCAAATATAATGGTATGCAGGCCTTAATTTGGGGGAAAAAACCCACTTGCTGAATACATTCCTTGTTGTGCACATTCACTTAATCTTGTTGGACAAAATGCCGTAAACAGCTGTCCAGTTGCAGTTTCGTTCTTTAATTTTGTGCAGCAGTTGTATTGTTTTTTTTCTGCTTCAACTCATCGATGGAATCTGTTAACAGATAGTTTCAAACTATGTGGTATACCGACATTAAAAAGGTTATCTGATACACGTTGGTCTGCTCACCATGATGCTGTGAATGCCTTACAAAAAGGCTATAGTACTATCAGAGATATCCTTTCAAATATTATGAATGATGAATCCACAAAGGGAGAGGTCCGTTTACAAGCAAAGGGCCTAAATAATGTCATGGATCAATTGGAAACTGGAATAATAATTGTTGAAGTATGGTCTGTCATTTTACCAAGGTTTCACAGAACCAGTCAGTGTCTCCAAGATGCAAAATTAGATCTGCATACAGCAACAGACATGCTGAACTCTCTAAAGGATTTTGTGCAGTCTCTCCGTTCTAGATTCTCTGAATTTGAACAGCAGGGTAAAAATATTTCCGGCTGCGAGGAGTACCAGCTACAACGTGGAAGGAAAGTGAAAAGAAATAGGAGGTGGGACTATGGTGATGCAGAAGATGCTAATGCTGATATGACACCCCCTGAGAGGTTTAAAGTGCATACCTTTTATCCTATAATTGACCAATTGACAGAATCACTGAGGCACAGGCAAGCAGCATACAATATAATTCAAGAAAGATTTGGATTTCTATCAGAAATATGCACTCTAGCAGCTACGTTCCAGAGCCACTACACTAGTGTCAAAATATCCTGAAGATCTTGAACCCCTGTTTGTAGACGAAATTGTACAGTTTTCATCTATTTTCAAAATGTACCAATCTTCCACTGCAAATCAAGACATTCATGGGAGTCAAGAAACACAAATGTACAAGTTTATGATTGCACAATCTCTAGTCGGTGCATTTCCAAATACATTTGTGACCCTCCGCATGTATTTGTGTTTAATGGTCAGCAACGGCAGTGGTGAGCGTTCATTTTCAGCATTAAAACGTGTGAAAAATGAACTAAGGTCTTCCATGGGTCAGAAGCGTTTAAATGTGCTCTCTCTGTTGTGCATTGAAAATGGTTTGCTGAACGAGCTTAATCTTGATTCTACAATTGAGGAATTTGCAAGTAAAAAAGCAAGAAAAGTTAATGTGTAATTTTATTTTAATCTACCAGCTTGATTCATTTAGTTTAAATGCAGGTTAGAGTTCAGTGAATAACCTGTTTGTGTGTTTAAAACTAGTGGTTGCTATTTATTTCAAGAGTTACTCTCTGCACCATAATCATAACGCAGGCTGTATTGATTATGATGCTATAATAATAATAATAATAATAATAATAATAATAGTAATAATACTTTAAGGAACAAATTTTTATGAGCCATCATACACTTATATTTAAATTGTTTATATGGTTTATGTTTATTTAAAAATGGTTGTTGTGAATGTTCTATTTATAACGGTTTTATTGAGTTAACAAGCTTATTGTTTACAAAAAAAGAAATATTTTCAATATGTTTCTGTTTTGGCACTTTAATGGTAATTAAAATATTTAATTTGTTTTAATATAAAATTGCGTCTTCATTTTATTTATTTCCATAAAAAGGCCCACCAAAATCCTCAGCACCAGGCCCATAATGCTCTTAATCCGGCCCTGCCCATAACACACTAACCCGACTAACTCCGACATCACTCAAACACTCCTTATATACTCCTCCCCCCACCCTTTCTAAGACATCACAAACCACACCCACTCAGTTCAACATTCTAGACACACTAAACATACTAATGCAGACATGCACCAGGGAACTGAATTGTGGGGTTATGCCACACCGACCTGCACATTAGTCTGGCAAATGCAAATATCAGATTTCTCAGGCATCCCTAGCAGTGAACAGGCAGAGAGCTATGCTTCCTAGAAGATGGGAGGGGGTAGGGACAGGCACTCTGATAGGTCTTTACTCAAGAGAGTTAATGGGACTGACTGAGGAATCCTGACTTAATAAATCACAATGTGAACAAGCAGTATCCTGGTGAATACAGGCCATTCACTCCTAGTTTGCTTGCTCCTCCCCTTCAAAAGAGTGGCTAAACAAACCAGGAAGGGATAGCTTCAAGTTATCTCAGAACCTGAGAATAGGGTTAATTAGACCCAAACAACTCAGGATTCATAAGCTAACTTTAAAACCTTGTTTAAAGCTGGCTTCTAATCTTGCCTTGTTTGTTAACCATAATCTTGGATTCAGACATAAGCAGAGTTATCCCTTTTTAGTTTGTTTACCCACCCACCTGAAGAGAGTAGCAAACAGGCTGCATGCACCAGCACTCTGCTTGTTCACATTGTGGTTTATTAAACCAGGATACCTGGCTTAACATGCCGTCTGAAAACCAATCAATCAATGGGAATTGGTACAAAAATGAGTCACTATCAAGTGAGGAGGAGGGTCCTATTTTTTTTAAAAAAGGCCACAGCAATCCCTTTAGTTCTCTTATCTATGCAGTTTATAAGTGGTACTGGATCACCTCAACAGTTTCTTAAAATGTGAAACTTATTTAACATGCAGCATGACGACTATGGGAAAAAAAGGTGGATGGTTTCCCAACTGAATACAAATCAAAGCTTATTGCATACTTATTACACAACAATTTTCTGACATGGCTGAACTTGGTGAAATAATACCCTATTAAGTCTCTCTCACTATGATAGCAATTGTAGAACCAGGTGATGGCATGCTTTCCACCTTCCCTCTCCTTCAAATAGATGGGATTTTACTTAAGGAAGAACAACAGGCAGCCTGCAACCACCTGATAACACTACCTAATTCTACTGGCTCTGTATCTAGTGTATATTCTAAATTCCCAGCTTTGCTAATATATGGACTACTGTATTTCTCATTAATACAGAGACCTGTACATTCTGACTAGTACTAGAGACTACTTTTTTTGTCATTTTTTCATATTAACCAATGGAAATCTTCCATCTGCTTCTTTGTCCCAGCATGCTTCTGTGTAAACTGAAATCTTTTGCCAAACGGTCTTGCGCTTGTCCCCCACTGCACCTAAGGGCAGCAAGCTAGCTTAGGGGGCAGAAGGCAGGTCACATGGTACACACCGCTCTGTTCTCCAGGACTTTGTCGCTGCTCTGGGCTGCCTAGCACCTGCTGCCCAAAGCAGCCTCCTTCCTCACTCTGCACAATGGTAGGGCCCCAGCCCCGAGTCAAAATCCATGCTTTGTGTTAAGAGGATGCACTATGTGTCAGAGCAGGCACCTTTTCAGAAGGAGCAATGCCTCCGGAGGGTAAGAGAAGAGGAAATGCCTCTTCTAAGTTGGCACCTGTCATCTGCAGGTTTTTTTTTTTTAAAAACAAACAAACAACTACTACTACTTACCTTAAAATTATTAACATTTAACCATGCATTTCCCAATTAATTGGCTGGAACCTCTTTAACAGTAACAATCAACTCAATGTGACAGTCCAAATAAGCAATTACAGTAATACCTTGGATTACAAGTAACTTGGTTTAAGAGCGTTTTGCAAGACAAGCAAATTTTTAAATATTTATTTATTTATTTTTGACTTGATATACAAGCGACGTCTTGCAATACAAGTACTGTAGTACGACTTAAATTAAAAATATCTGTACAAATTTTTTGGGGGGGATTTCGTTTTGATATAAGAGTGTTTTGGATTACAAGCACGTTTCCGGAACGAATTATGCTCTCAATCCAAGGCATGACTGTACTGTAATAACAAGACTTTAAAGCTGACGTTTATCTAAAAGTACTACAGGTCCTTTTATCAGAAATAGCTGACATACACTTAAACTGCACAAATATTCACAAGGAATAGAATGGGATCTGAAATTGTGAACTGGTATGTGGATAATTTTTAACATCTGAGCATTTCACTTCCCACACATCTCTGTTCCACAGCCTCTTTTCTTTATGTGTTTTTTAAAGTGATTTTCATGCTAGTTATACAGCATTATTATACTTATCTGAGGGGGGAAACATACTGGAAACCAATGAAAATGACACTTAATGACTTCCTAGTACAGTGGAGCTTATTTCTTTGAGATGTAATTAGAGCATATAAAGGATTACATAAATATTTCACAGCAGCTAAAATGATAAATACTAGATACACTTCAACAAATCCAAAAACATTGGATCCAACAAAAAAGAGAAGAAAAAAAGTCACAATCCATTACAGGCTAAGAACTTTACTGCTACAATATGAATGCTTACTCCTAATAGTTCAAACATCTTCATACATTTTAAAGTAATATTCATAAAACCTTTACAAAATAGCCAAGTATTTATTATCCCCGTTGACAACCAAGCTGAATTTATCTTCAAGTTCAATTAACAAGAGAAATCTTGTTAAAAATATTATATATATATATATATATACACACACACACACACACCATGGTAGAAGGGGATGGGCTTCATTTTACTTAGTCCTCATATTATTTACGTATTACATTACATTACATTACATATTATTTATGTATTACATTACATTACCTACGTATTACCACCCTTCTTTCAAGGGGTCTGCGGCATGAACGTCCGCTCCAATCAGCACATGGACCAGAACTGTGGCAATGTTTAAAGCTGCAGTTATTCTGTCCAGCACTTGATCTGTTTTCTGTGGAAACCACAGTAAACATGAAGCACTAATGTTTGATGCAGAAAGTGGCTGGGGGGAAGGGGATTCTGCTCATTGGACCAGCTAGTTCTTTCTTACATAGCATTTTGTTAAAAGAAAGTGCTAAGCAAATTTCCAGGATTTCTAAAAAGAACACTGAGCAAGATTTCTAAAAAGAACACTGAGCAAGTGCTGTTCGCTAGTTCTCAGTAACGGAATTACTTTTGTGGCATTGCACTGTGGCAACACCATTTTGTACTTTTTTTCATAGTAAACAAGCTGGGTCTAATAGATAAATTTGTCTCTCAGCTTCTAGTGCCACACACTAGATCATTGTTTTCTTTTAGGCATTTCACACTCTCATCTTTTTCAGAGTCAACGTTTGTGAGTTATTACCCTTTTACAATGTTGATATATATTACATATATATCAGAATTGTAAACCTTCCACTTAGGTTCACAGAAAATAAAATATCTGTGTAAACTCCTAATGACCTAATATTTTCTTTGTCATGTATATTTATTGGGAGAACTTCTGTCCTGAAAGGGGGCCTAGAAATATTTTAATTTTTTAAATATATATATATAAATAAATATTTATGTGCCACTTTCCGGGTCCACATTTTCAGGAACTCAGAAGTGGCTCACAAAACAACATCAGAACAAGAAGAAGCCAAAATTTAAAAAATTATCAGTTGAAAACAATCAACAAAAATATTAAACACAGCAGCTGTGGAGGGTCCCACTTACACGATCCTGCACCTATGACACAAAATTTGAAGGGCTGTGACTACAAATCGCACCAATAACACTATGTGTGGCAGTTGAGCTTCATCCCACCATGTTTATATCAAAAGTGATTAATGTACCTGCTTCCCTTTCCTCTTAATTTCCACGACCATCAACCATTTCTCGGGAAAACTCACATCTATCACACACAGTAGATGGATTTATGTGATAGGCATCAGATGAAGCTAAAAAAATTAAGGACAGTTCATTGTGTAGCAGGAGTGTTCAATTGGTGGGGGGAAGTGAATAACCCCCATGGGTTTTTTTTTGTGGGGGAGGATATGTATGAAATTGCATATGTCATTGAGGTGTCCCTAGGCAAGAAACCTGCAAAATGGGAGATGGATAAGTGCAAGGCCTAGGGAGTTATGATGAATGAAAAACAGTTTAAGACTCTTTTGTTGTTGTTTTCTGCTCAATTGGCACCAAAGGCACAGAAAGTACAATATGGCAGGAGTGGATAATGGATGTGGAACATACAGTGGCAGAAGTAGAAGGATTTGCACATCCAGCATTTTCCAGGCAAGCACCCAGTGCTATACTCTCCTAGACCCCACAGATTCCATCAAACCTCTTTCAAGATTCCTGCCTCTGGGAGAGAAAACTAGCAAAGAACCTGGATCAGCCCTGTGGTATATTACTTCAACATCTCTCCCCCAAAGCATTGGGATTGGAAAGCCCTGGTAAAACAATTCACTGTGATTAGAAGCTAGAGCTGCCAGTCACAAAACTACAAACGGTTACATCCCTAGCCCCAGGAGGCTGTTCCAGGTGGTCCGGAGCCTGGTCGGTCCAGTTGCTCCGGATCCGTTGGAACAGTCAAAAGCCTCCTGTGAGGCTTTAGCGAAGCACTTCGCAGATAAAATTGATCGGATTAGGAGTGGGATTTCGTACGTCGTGGACACAGAAAGTGAGCGGGAGGAGGCCAATGGCAGACCGGTTCTATGGGATCGGTTCCGGCTTCTTCCTTCTGATGAAGTGGACAAGGTGCTCTCATCTGTGAGGTCGACCACTTGCTTGCTTGATCCTTGCCCTTCCTGGCTCATCATGAGCTGCAGGGAGAGACTGGGTGAGGGGATCAAGGCGGTGGTGAATGCCTCCCTCGAGGAGGGAGTGATGCCTATGGGTGGTTCACATACCTCCGGTGGGCTCGCAGTTCTCCGCAGTTCGGTCCTACGCGCCGCCGCCGGCCTGATCTCGCTCTTCTGAGCGGCGCAGAGTGTTCTCCGTGCCGCTCGAGCTGCCGCCGCCGATCAACCCCAGCGCCCGTCGCGTCACATCCGGCTGCTCCAGCGCACAGGACCCCTGCGCTATGTTTTTGGCGGGGGGAACCAGGGTAACAGGGCTTAAACAGCCCTGTTGCCCTGGTTTCTCCCACCAAAAACATAGCGCGGGGGTCCAGCGTGCCGGAGCAGGGTCCCATCGCATCACTTCCTCCACGCCGGAAGTGACGCGACGGGACCAGCGCGGGCAGCTCTCCGCGCAGAGCAGAGCCGCGCCGCCAACGGGATGCCCTGCAGGTAGGTCCGCGAGCCTCGCACGGGCATGAGCGGGGCCAAGTTTGGTTCCACTCGCGTCCGCGCGAGCCACCGGTTACATCCCTAGCCTGATGCCATCAGCCCTCAAGAGGCAGTAATAAGACCGCTTCTAAAGAAGCCCTCCTTGGATCCCCAGGATCTAAACAACTTTCACCCAGTCTCCAATTTACCATTTCTGGGCAAGGTGATCAAGCGGGTGGTGGGGGCTCAGTTGAAGGCACATTTGGATGAAGCCGATTATTTAGATCCATGCCAGTCGGGCTTCAGGCCTGGACATGGGACGGAAATGGCCTTGGTCGCCTTGGTGGATGATGTGAGGAGGGCTTTGGACAGGGGCGAATGATCTTTTCAAGTCCTCCGCGATCTCTCAGCGGCTTTTGATACCGTTGACCACCGTATCCTCCTGAACCGCCTGGAGGGGTTGGGCATGGGAGGCACTGTATTGCAGTGGTTCCGGTCCTTCCTCTCTGGAAGGTACCAGAGGGTGGTTCTTGGGGAGGAGGCCTCGGACCCTCGGCCGCTCAGTTGTGGGGTGCCGCAGGGTTCCACCCTCTCCCCGATGCTATTCAACATCTACCTAAAGCCGCTGGGGGCTATCATCAGGAGGTTTGGAGTGCGATGTCATCAATATGCAGGTGACACGCAGCTCTACCTCTCCTTTAAGTCCTCACCTGAGGTTGGTTGGCTGTTGAAACCCTGTCCAAGTGCCTGGAGTCAGTGGTTGACTGGATGGGAAGGAACATGCTGCAGCTGAACCCCAACAAGACTGAGGTACTTCTGGTGGGGGACAAGGGGAGGTTAGGGGATGTTGACCTGGTACTGAATGGGGTACATCTACCCCTGAAAGACCAGGTCCGCAGCTTGGGAGTCATTCTAGCTGTCCATGGAGGCTCAGGTGTCAGCTGTGAGCCAGGCGGCGCTGTATCAACTCCATCTGATACGGCAGCTGCGCCCCTACCTTCCTAATCATCTGCTCCCATCAGTGGTTCATGCCTTGGTCTCCTCTCACCTAGACTACTGTAATGCGCTCTACGTGAGGCTACCCTGGAAGACTGGTTAGGAAGCAACAGCTGGTACAGAACGCGGCGGCTCCCCTGGGTAAAGGCAGCCGCCGGCGAGATCACATTACTCCAATGCTCAAGGAGTTGCACTGGCTACCATTTGCTTGCCGAGCCGAATTCAAGGTGTTGGTTTTGACCTTTAAAACCCTATACGGCTCCGGTCCAGCTTATCTCAAGGAGCGCCTCCAGCAACATCAAGTAGGTTGCACTCAACAAGGTCCTGCCATGGACAGCCTTCTCCTTGTCCCATCAGACAGAGCAGCCAGGCTGGTGGGGACTAGGAAGAGGGCCTTTTCTGTGGCGGCCCCCAAGTTATGGAACTCCCTCCCCAGTGACCTTCGCCATGCCCCCTCCCTGATGAACTTCCGACGGGCTTTAAAAACATTGCTTTTCAGGCAGGAATATGGGGTGGGTTAGGTTTTTAAAAAAAACAAAAACCCCACTTATATTGTTTTAATTGTGTTTTAATTGTATGTTAATTGTGTTTTAATTGTGTTTTAATTGTGTTTATTATATTAATCCTGATTGTACATCGACCAGGGTGGCCGGGTGACCAGCCAGATGGGCGATTTAGAAATAAAAAAAAAAAAAAAAAATGGCCTGACTCAGGATAAGGCAGCTTCCTCTGTTCCTATCAATAATTATTATTTGAAACAATAACAACAAAATCAGCTCTTATAGGACAGAAGGCTGTGTCACAGACATTAACTTAGGTTTGTGGTGACACTACTGTGGATCTTTCCTCAAGTGTGTGGGAGCTACAGCAGCATCAGCATGGCTCCCTGCCATGCCACTAACATAAATATCAGAAGCCTGATACCCTGTGGGAGGAGCTGCCGAAACCATCACCTCTCATGTCAGCACTGCCTACGTTACAGTGGCATGGAAAGGAGCCATATTGGCAGCCCCTCCTCTGTGACTGCAACCTGTAGTGGCATTACTTAGTGGCTTGGGCAACAGGCATGAGACAGCATCACTCACACCGATGAGGTAGTGACCCAAGTGTCAAAGTTTGCCTCAGGGCCTTTCCAGAAAACAGCATCAGGAGCAAGGTCTATTGTTAGGAAAGATGGGGGCAGCCTTGCAGCTGTGGAAGGGATGAGGAGATGGCTTGCCATTTCTTACAAAATATATATTGGTAGGGTTCAACACTTTTTTTATATAAAAACAAACTACATTAATGTTCCAGCACTTGAGTAGTATTGGGATGGGGGACCGGGGTGCGTTGGGAAACCTCCAGTCTCTGGAAACTACTACTTTTAAAATATTCACCAACAGAGTCATGGGGGGGTGATGCAATAACACTACGTCACCCACATTGTCCAATAAGGGATACCAATCTTTGTTGCAACCCTATATTTATTTCATGCTTTTTTCAAGTGAATGCTCGGATTTCTCCATAAGAAAACAGGGCAAGTGGAAGAGGTCTGGCCCCTCCAGCCTTTTCTGAGTAGCTCTTATTCCACAGCCAGTTATTAAATGTTACTTCAAGTCTGGATGCATCTGGATATAGGAGAGCCTCATTTGTTAGACCCTCTACTACAATTTCAATGCATATATATATATATATATATATATATAGTGCCGCTTTTATTCGGCATATTTACACGAAGAGCTCTGCACAGCTCACCTCTTCAGGCTCCCCTACTGAAGTGGCGCTTGAAGGAAAGGTGGTCCGGATAAAAATCAATGCTTTTTGCTTGCAGCCAAATTTACTGCAGTGAATGAAAGCCAACACCTATTGACATTTCTGGCAGAGAATTTAACAAAAGAGCAGCTCGAGAAAATAGAGATTTTTTCCCCCTCATACCAGCCTGGACTTAACTGCTGAGCACAGCACATAACAGTAGCAAGGAAATCATTACCAGACTGAAATGGAGTGGAGGAGGCAACTTGGGGATATTAATTTTGGGCAGGTGCATTATCATCATCATCATCATCATCATCATCATCATCATCATCATCATCATCATCAGGGTCGGGCCTGGTTATTACTTGGATGGGGGACCCCTCCTCCAGTTTCCTGCATTGAGCAGGGGGTTGGGCTCTATGGCCTTGTAGGCCCCTTCCAACTCTATGATCAATGCAACCTTTATCGTACTGTTTCTCTCCCCACTCCCAGCCTCTGTCTTTGCTCTTCCTCTCCTCTCTACCCCTTTGCCTTGCTCTGTCCCCCTTCCTCCTAGCCTCTAGCCTTGCTGCTTCCCCACACCTCTTTAGCTGTTGCTCTTGCTCCAAGCCTTGCTCTTCCTCTCCCCTCCCCTCCCCCCTACCCATTTGCCTTGCTATTTCTCCCTCCCTCCCAGCTTCTAACCTCACGATTTCCCTCCCCTCACACCTTTGGCTCACTTTTGACTAGCCAGGCCCCCATGGCAGCCATGGCGTGACGAGCCACCACATCCTCCATGGGAGCCATTTTGTGGTGGTGCCCACAGCAGTTTCTCAAATTCCCAAATGTGCCCACAGGTCCAAGAAGGTTGGGGACCCCTGGTGTGCACTCCAAGGTAATGGGGCCTCAAACTGGGGGTTCTGATAACTTAGCCTGGTGCCTTACTCTCTGCTCCATCTTGGAGGCTTGGCAGAGGATGGGGCTGTTGGCCTGCTCTGTGCTGTACGTAGGCACCACCAAGGCTGCAAGGTAGAGAGGGGTAGTGCAGTATTTAATTCTACAGTTGTCAATAGGGATTCACATAGCTGCTCTGTGAATTTACCAGCTCTAGCTTGGTTCCTCTGTCTGAGCCACTGGTCATAAAAGTGATGATCAAATAGCTTTTAGACTCTCCATAACTATCTACCACAACTGTTTATGCTTGCTTTGCCTCCAGATTGCCAGTGTTGATGTGTATGGAGTCTGACCATCACTGAGTAGTGAAGCAAAATAGACCTCTGTCCCTGAAAGCAAAAGAGGCTGTCAGGAACATGTGGGTTGTCATACAAACAATGTAAGAACATAAGAGCCATGCTGGGTCAGACCATCTATTCCAGCATTCTGTTCACACAGTGGCCAACCAGCTGTGCCATAGGAAACTCACAAGCAGAACAGGAGTACAACAGCACCTTCCCACCCATGTTCTCCAGCAACTGGAGTACATAGGCATACTGCCTCTGATACTGGAGGAAGCATATTATAGCCAATCAGGACTAGTACCCATTGATAGCTTTCTCCTCCATGAATTTGTCCAATCCCCTTTTAAAGTTGTACAAATTGGTGGCCATCGCTACATCTTGTGGAAGTGAATGTCATAGTTTAACTATGCATTGTGTGAAGTACTTCCTTTTATCTGTCCTGAATCTCCCACCAGTCAGCTTCCTGGGATGACCCAGGGTTCTAGTATTATGAGAGAGGGAGAAAAATGTCTCCCTGTCCACTTTCTCCACACCAGGCATAATTTTGTACACCTCTCTCATGTCTCCTCTTACTCACCTTTTTTCTAAGCTAAACAATCCCAGCTGCTGTAACCTACCTTTCCTAATAGGGGAGTTGCTCCAGCCCCTTGATCATTTTAGTTGCCCTTTTCTGCACTTTTTCCAACTTTACAATGTCCCTTTTTGGGTGCAGTGACCAGGTCCAGAACTGTACACAGCACTCTAAGTGCGGTTGCACCATAAATGTGTACAAGGGCAGTATGATCTTGGGAGTTTTAGAAGAGATGAAGCTCACTCACAATTAAAACCTCCCTCCCTCCCCCACTCTCAAACACACACACACACCTTTATTCTTTACTTATTTCCTGACTCAGAATGACATTAAACACACAGATTTGTCACTCAGTGCCTAGGAATAAATTCTTATATTTCTACTGGAGCCCATCTGCTGGATGATTTAAAAAAAACAAACACATGTCATGAAACTGTAATAACACTTACTCATATTCTTATATTGCTGATTAAAGGAAGCAATATTCTTATATTGCTTTCATACTTCTGCACTTTAGGGCATTATTATCTGACACCAAAATGTCAGCATGCAGCATTCAGAGGCCTGTTAACTGCCAACGTGCACTCTAAAACACGATTCTGAACTTTTGGAGGCAACGCTCCATGCTCTGCTCGTGACCCAGTAGTGGCTGCATGCTAATGAGGGTATTTCTGGATGATTCCACTTTAAGCTGGGTCACATATTGAGCCATCCAGGGCTTCAGCCTGACATCAACAGCACTAATTATATGACATTGCATTTTGGGAAGCATGGAATAGGTCAATTGGCCTCAGAGCTGAAACAGACTGTCAAGAGAACATGTGGTTCAAGTCCTGCCACTTCAAGAATGCAGGGGAAGGGTGCATGTGAGTGCTCACCCACCCACCCACCACACAGACACACACACTGCGGATACAGAACAAAATTGATCTAATTTTGTTTTCTAGTTTTCAATTAGAAGATGCATGAACTATGCATAGAAGAGGCAACTTCCCAGTATGTAGGCACTAAGGGGACATGTTTTGGGCAAATGGAGGCATTTCTGATTGGTACTAATACTTTATCAGCCTCTGCATTACATACACAGTACTGGGTACTGATTTCACTCATGAAATTAAAATGTAGCGAGCGTAATGAATGATCCACTTCTACAATATTGGCTGACACCTGTTTTTATGACATCAAAGCCCTTTTAATGACATGCTTATTAAAAGAAATTATCACTTTACAAGAAATGTCACAGGAAATTTTGATAAGGCTTTTTTTTTTTTTTACTTGCCAAAGTATGTGCTACAAAGAAAGAACATGCACAATCTAAGGGATTGCTCAAGATGCCTGTGATACGATTGTACAGATATTGATCAGCCAGAAGCACTAGCACATAGCTTCTGAGGCTCTTCTCTCTCCACCAGGAGGTGTGCACCCCAGGGGAAAAAAAAGAAAAGAAATACGACTGCAGTGTGATTGCCTCTGTTGGTATTTTTTTCTAGTATATGTCACTTGAGCCTTCATTCTTCAGGTCTAAGCCCCCTTCCCCAAGGTTTCTACAAATTAAATTTCTGAGCAAAGGACACATGCTTTGTGCCTCTGTACACTTTCATGTAAATGAACATGCATGAATATTAAAGTGCATTGTATTATGTATTAATAAAGGGGAAGGGTAACATGCCTTGTCAGGATATGTTATATTTTTGGAATTTAGACTTTATTTGATCAAGAGGATAGAAGTATATTAATTGGTCCCTTGGAGGGTGGGGGGGAGCACTTTATGATTTATTGTATGTTGATTATGTTATATTTGTGTGATAATTTTGTATTTTGCTAAATATATTTTCTGTGTTATAATTTGTTTTGAAAAATAAATAAAATATTTAAAAATAATAAAAATAATTAAAAAAAAGTGCATTGTAGTTCACAGCCTGTGATTTCTCACACTACATAACTCAGAAGGTTCAATTTGAACTGTTGATAATGTATGTATTATAAGACAATTAGGCTTTTCTGATGTAGCTTGGATCCAGGATCCATGGTTGGATAGAACAGAAGACTACTGGGGAGCAGGGCTATTTTTGTCCATCTGTAGACCACTGTGCCCCCTGACAATCTGCCCAAAAAGTGGGGGGCACCATGAAACAGCAGTGGGAGGTGGTGAAGGAAGCTGCAGAGGGAGGGGGAAATGGGCGAAAATCTCCCTCTTCCTTCAGCTTGTGGAAGCTTCCACTGGATCGCTGCCACTTCCACAAACAGAAGGGGTTTTGTGGGACTACTCAAGATTCAGTTCTCTAACATGAACCAAAAGAACATCCCAACTGCTTTTAAATAGGACTGGGTGAATCTGTCAGTTTCACTTTCTCCCATCTTCATTGTTTTTTTAAATCTCAAATTCTATCTCTCTCAGATAAGAAGAACTTTGTGATTTTTGGTAAATTCTCATAGAAAAATAAATTGAACTGAAATTCTCACCCATCTGCATCAGCCAAATTCAATAGATATAGCTATTACCAGCATGGAGAGGTCCATGATGTACATGCCTGCCACACTGTTGTTAAAGATGAGTAGCCTGACCAAAAAAAGAGAGGTGACAAACCCTAATTCAGTGCTGACGTGGCTGGATACACAGGGATTCAACCCTAGCTTTTTAAGAGCTAAATACTCGGTTGGTTTAGGTTTCCTTGACATTTTTTTAAAAAATTAAATCTCAAGTTCTTTTTGTCATGAATATGGAGAACATTGCACATGTTTGGTAAATTCTTATCAAAACCTGAACTGAAATGAAATTCTCACCCACCCCTACGGTACTGCAAAGTAAATACACGCAGTCTACAGGAAGCGGAGAAGAGCCTTCAGCAAGAAATAGGGGTGGGTACTAGAGAGGAAAGACTGTTTTGTGTGTGAGAATAGGGGTGTTACAAGTAAGAAGACTCTTCCTATTCTTTGCCTTCTGCATATCTGGATGGGAGGTATCTAAATGTCCCCATGTGTATGTGGGGCTCCCACAATTAGAGGATATTATTCATTCCATTATTTTTGAACTGTATGCCAGTTCCAAGAAAAGATTTCTTGTACCTTTGCTGGGAGGAATGTCTATTAGAAGTTTGGCTGAGCAGATGTGTAAACTCCTTGTCGATATGGATCCTTATGCAGCTAATCATGTAGCCTTATTCACACAGTGGCTGCTAAACAGATTACAGCAAAGGTCATAAAAACTGTTGCTCTAGATTGTGCACATGATGAACTGATCTGTTTGGCTTGTTCAACCTTTTTTTCTTTCTGTGACTCTTTTTTTTTCCCATTGTTGTGGCAAAATTGTAAGAACCTATGATTATATATGCAATAAAATCAACTGACTGACTCACTCCTCTTTCCATTTGTGAAATGTTGAAGGGCACATGATCTCTCTCCATGTCTGTGCCCACTTCTCAGGAGAAGACAAGCACAGAATGATCTGTACCACCACTGCCTGAAAGGAAACCAAAAAGGCGAGGAGAGGGCAGGGTAAAATTGTCAACAGGGCAACTTGAGCGAAAGGGTTATAAGTCTTGCACCCTTTTCAGATGCACATTAACTCACGTCGGTCAATTACGTGATTGACCCCGCCTCCTCAGTTAACAAGCCCCTGCTGCCTCTGGAATACCTGTGGCCCTGCCCTCCACTTGCCGCCTGAGCCAAGCTCATCTCATCCCATCCATCCTTGCTTGCACGTATGAACCTCCTTCACACATGCATTATATATTGCAATCTTTATTGATCTTACTACATCTGGGGAAAGACAGTGCGGATCAGGGGTTTTGAACCTGTTTCAGCCCGAGGGCCAAATCGAATTCCAGAGCAGCTCTGGGAGGCCACATTGCACTAGGGCGTGGCTATGAAGCCAAAACAGGTGGGGCCATAATACCCAAAATACCAGCATATTTTAGCTTAAAGCTCCTACTGTTAGTCACTAAGCCTTGAGGGAGGCTAGGGAAATGGGGCATGGCCATCCAGGGAACCAGAATGCTGAACTGGGACCCCGAGTGGGCCGTATTCGTCCCAAAGGCCTGAGGCTCAACACTCCTAATGTAGACCAATTCAGGAAGCATTGGCAATTTGGGGATAATCATGTTAATTGATAGTCTGATGATTTCCTTCTATTGTCAGTTTTCTGGCTTTATCATCTTTGTTGTGAGCTGCTTTGAGAGTCCAGACTAAATAACTGGATATAAATTTTAAAAAATAAACAAGTATTTGGACCACCAAAAAGATATCAGGGCGGGGGAGATGAGGATAGGACACACACTGTTGGCTTCAGAAACCAGCTGTGAAACCAGCCGTGAGAGAATGAGAGGAGGATATGCTGCACTCTCCCATAATTTATTCCACATTTCCTCTCAAGCTACATGCAGGACGATAAAGGTGCTGTCATTCAGAAGCAACAAGATCACCTTTGCCAGCTTTTTAGTTTCCTTTCCAAATTAATTCACTAAAACATAGCAGATTCTTTTCAAAAGTGCCTGATTTATGCATTCTGTGTAGCTGTTTTTAAAGGCAGATTAAGGAATTAGACACATAGTTTACACCTAGTTGGTTTCACCAGATGCTGCAGACAGTGTGGAAAATAATGCTTATTTACCTTGACAGGAGATATTAATACAATGCACAAAGGTGAAAAAACAAGAACATTAGGTATAACCATAAGTCTACCTGAACCTGTAGCTTAACTTCTATTAACTTTTATTGGCATGAATGTGCTTAGTCTACTGCTCTATTTCCATCATGTTTAGGGACATATGATGAATTAGTTTCAGTTTGTTTTTGACCAGGATTTACCCAGTCCACACCTTCCAGAACAAACACGGACTCGGATGCAATCTGCAGTCGAAGCCCGTACATTTCCAAGCTTGAAATGTGATTCACGGGCCAAAGAAAAATGTGTTCGACAGCATGTGTACATTTGAAAAATGTGCATGAAAAATGCGTACTGCTGAAAAATTCATACAAATACACTTTAGTCAATGGGAGAAGAATGTGTACATTTCAAAGATGCACACAACTGATGTGTACATTTGAAAAATATGCATGAAAATACACACGGATTACCATGCAAAAAGAAAAAAAAATGAAAGTTTGCAATCTGATATGGACTCAAGTCAAAATGTGCTTCAAGATGGAATTCAGAGAACTTTGGCGAGCTTGGGTTTTGCTGACTTGCACATCCCCAGTCATGTGACAATGCATGAGAGCCTTGCTTTTTGCAATCCTGTACGTAGGTTCAATTGGACTTCTCTCAAATAAGTCGACACAGGACTACAGCCTTAGATGTAGAATGTAACTAAACACAACTGTATCTCTCTGCACACCCAGATCCTTTAATGAAATGGTGGCCTGGCCAATTCCTCTTTAGATTTATGTTTTCTCTAAAATAAGAAGTTCAAAAGTATAATATCTAATATAGTAGCATGCTCTAATCCATAAACTATATTTCGAAAGCACATTATATTAACTTGTCCTCTTGTATCTTCCTCCCAGGATAGGAGAACCATTACTAGTTGAGGAAGGTTCTCTGAATACATATAGCTATGAGGTAACTTCCATATGTCACCCAGTTTGGGTCTTCCTGGCCTCAGGGCGGATGGGGTTTGGTTCAGAAAATTCTCAAGCAGTCATCATCTTTCCAGCTATCCACTGTAATCCGTGTATCATGACATCATAAAGGTGATGCTATATAACCAATAACCACCAGTTGAACCTCATCCTCTAACCCAAATGGTAGGGAGATACCCTCTTCAGGGCAATTTCTTCCATCTATTTTAGTACAACAAGCTGTCATATATGTGCCACTCAGATTCACCAAAGCACTGCCATATTTGTATCTCATTAAAGGAGAACGGTGCCTTCCCACTTTCACCCATAAAGCAACTGATTGTCTTACTTGCAGTTCACCCACTTTGAGAATTCACTGTTTGATAGACATCAGAAAGAGAGTACAGCAAAGGGCAGAACCAGATATTCTCTTAGCAAAAGCATGGTCCTAATCTAGTGTTTGCCAAGATCATGGGGATACAGGTGTGCACTTACAGGAGACAACTGATGGATCCACCCCACCCCCCCTGCAAATGCCCCACTGAAGCCAATCCCCACCCATGCCTCAGCTCACTTCCAGTTTCAAAACACAACTGGGGGGAAGGGGTAAAAACTACCAGGGGAGCAACTGCAGGGAAAAGCACCATCTTGCTACCCACCAATTCTCCCCAAACCCCACATTTGCATTACAAGGGAGACACAAGGGAGGGAACCCAGAGTTTTCCTTCCAATGGCTAATGTTGCCTAATGCCTAATGTTGTGTTTTCCTTTTAATGGCTAACATTGCCTAAATCATACATGCTTAGCTTCATACTCATTGTAAAAGGCAGTTGTTCAAAAAACGAGTTAAAAATGTCCTGAATCAGCTTATTTTTTAAGTGTTTGTATATTGGCATTTAATATTTTCACAGCACAGAAACAGGGCGGTTTCACTCATGCATACACATCACTTGATTTCTCTATACTTGATGACTGGCAGCTGAACTAGTGACCTCGACCTGTAAAAAGTGTTGCCTTGGAAGTGATGGGATCTTTCCTATGTAGTGTTTTGATGGTCCATGTGGAAATGCAAGGCATCTAAGTGATGAACATGCACTGTGCGTGATGCACATACGAACCAGCAGTTTTATCTGCAATAAAGGGAGTGTGTCATGAAAGGATGGGAAGCTGGGGGGGGGGGTTGGGGAGAATTGGGTCTTTGGTAAGTGTCTGGTGCATGCATGTCCGGTTCGTGCGTGCGTCTGCTAGAAGTAAAAGAAGCAACACCCACCAGAAACCTTTAAGACCCTTCCATGGAAATAATGATGCTGATAATGACTCAAGGAAAATTCAAGCACACAGAAATAGCACCCGATACAGTCCTTGCTGGGCTACACTAGACTGTCGTAGGTAGCGGGGGATGATCACCATGGGGGGGGGGATCCCTGTATAACAAAAGCCATATGTTAGGGATAAGGTTTATTTGTTGTATTACTGAGGAATATTCAAACATGTTATTTCCCCACATACACTTACTGATGGGAGTGAAGTTCAAATTGGGGGAGTTCAGAATGCAACTATCTCAGTTCAAAAAGCCTCATGCCCATACAAGGAAATCCTAGACCCTCCAAAGGTGGGCATGCATGGGTTCAATTTGCCACATATTGAGGTTTGCCTCCCATGATCACCACTGCCAGTCATCTCTCCTCTTCCTTCTTGCCTCACCAAACCTTTCCTTTCTCCCAACTGATCTGATACTGAGGCAGGAGTGGTGTTGCAGCGTTCTAGGTACCCCAAGAGAGGGAGGGGAACAGAAAGAGACTTTACTGCCACCATCACTGCTCCTAGCTCAATGGGAAAGAAGGAAGGAAAGGGGGCAACGGAAGGCGGGCATCTGTCAGGGCTAGCTCTCCTAGCCCCTCCAGTTCTGATTCCCTAACTCCAAAACAGATTCCGTGGAAATGGACTCAGAAATGGAAGGGGAGGGGGAGGGGGAAGAGGAGGCCGCAGAGATGCCTCTCTGTGAAGATAACCAGGACCCAGCTGCGCTGTCAAGGTTAGAGCTAGAGGCCGTGGAAGCGGGGGGGGGGGGAGAGAAGAATCTCTGGGAACAGGGAAGGCAGAGGCGGGGGAAGAGGGGGCGAAACCAGCCTCGGTAACTGATGCCCGAGAACGGCGTAAATTACGTAGGCAAGAACAGTCGACGTCTCTTCACTGATCAGCTCGGTTGGCTAACAAGACTTTTGACCTGCCTTAGGGGCGGAGTCGGTTCTCTAGTTTGAGGATGAGGAAGTGCGAAACACCTCAGTGCAGAATCAACTGTTTAACCTTCCTGACCTCCCATTGGGGGGATAAAGGGTCTTGAATCACTTTCTTTACTTTTGTGTAACACTTTTCTGCAACCACCTGAGTTGCCCTGCTTTTGCTTAATAAAACTCTACAAAGAAACCCGTGAGCTGCATTTGACCTTCTGGCTGGAGAAAGGGGGAGTAGGAGAGACACACACACACACACAACAGCATCTATGAGTTCATTTGGGATGGAGAGTAACCTAGAATGCAATCCCATGCATGTTTAGACAGAAAAAAGTCCTACAACTCGTAGCATTCTCCAGCCAGCCATGCTGGCTGTGGAATGCTGGGAGTTGTAGGGGGTTTTCTGTCTAAACATGCATGGGATTGCGCCCCTATCTACTTGTACTTTACAATCTTTCCTTGGAAGGGGCTTTCCTCTCCCCACCTGAAGTGTTCATAAGGAAAAAAATGGGAAAAGCCAAGGGGAGGTCAATACTTTCACTTCCAGGAAGACCCATATCATTTGCTATTTCTAAATATTCAAACTGGCCTACCTTTATTTACCAGTGCTGTCAACAAAGATCCAGAGTTGCCAATATAAGTGGGTTTCTTTCTTTTGTCCTTCTCCCCATTTATCCATACTTCTTTTAAAAAAAGAAATGGCAGCAGACATGAAAGTTAGCAGTTGTTTAGATAGATAGATAGATAGATAGATGTACACACCAACTGCCAAGTGTGTGTATACACACACACACACACACACACGACACACACCATATTGGATACAGTGTCAGACAGCCCTGCTTCTTAACTAAAAATAGCCCCCTATACCCTCTGTCTTGTGTGCAAGATGCATTTACACACACTTACAGTAATATAGAGTGGTACTAAAAATGGTATGTCGGATCTTCAGGGACCTTATTCCCGCCATATATTCACTAGTCCTTGGGCTTGGGATGTAATAAACTTTTAGTGGTGTGTGAGACAGCAATATATCTTATGTGCTTTTGGAACTGGGAGAGAGATAAGCCCTGATATTAACAGGGCTAAAGACTAATGATGCTTTAACAGAATAAAGTATAGGAAGGTAGTGACCATTCTCACCCCCCACTCCACAACCAAGCCATCTATTCACTCTTTCATGAATGTAGAACAAAGTTGCTTCATAGTCCTCGCTCTTGGCAACCCCCTCCAAGCTAGAGTTGCCACCAAAACTTTACTTAAAGTGAAATTTGAAGCAAATGGGTCATCCCTTCTCAGTCAAAGCAACCAAGGAGTGTGACACAGGTTGGCTAATTATGAATCACCAAAAAAGAGGAAATCCATTACCCATCAGAGGACAAAAGATAATGCCATTTGCATCAAAATTGCATCTGTTAATTTATAGATGTAGATGCAAATTTAGAAATAATTATTATAATTCAGATAGAAAAACAGTGCCTCTCACCAGAGTGTGGAGGACTTAGACCAGGTGCCTTGTGTGCCTTACTCAGACTGCTGTCCAAGCACTGTTGATGGGCAACTTTGCTCTGTCTTCTGATGCCTCTTTATCTTTCAACTGGACTTGAACTGGACAGTCTATCAAATAGAGGATGCCTTCAAAATAGAGGACAGTCCTCTGGCAGCCCTTCCAATAGAGGACTGCCTTCTGTAAGAGAGGACATGTGGCCACCCTAGTTTCACGAGCATCCAAACAGTTGAGGAAAGACTCTACACTTGTTCAACTGCTGCACAACATTTAAGCACACTATATTAAAAAGAGAGAATCAGCTCCGTGGCAGAGCAGATCGTGGTAGCAATGTCCCCCAAAGTGGATCTGCTAACTCCAAATTGCTTTGCAGCCATAGGGTAGCAAAATGCACATCTCTACAAAGTACATTCAGAAGAAGCTGCAGGTATAAATAACTGCAATAGCTGGAACAAGGCAGCAGAATCCATGCTGGGAAGTGGGGAGAGAGAGAACGAATGTTGATACAAACATGGAAATGGATGCATGCCCTCAATATAGAGTAGTGTTTGTTTCAATGCCCACAATCACTCATATTTATGATTTAAATGGAGGGGGGGATACATGCCAATGAATGGGCTGATTAGAAAGCTGCAAGAGCAAGCTGTGCATGCACAGCGGTCTTTACAAAACAGAAGCCCAAAGAATGGAGGGCTGGTACCACTCTCATCAGAACCAGGCCATTTGGAAATGGGGGGGGGGATTCAGAGGGAAAGAATTTCAGAAAGATCCCCAAGATGTTTTAACAATCTCTCAACTCTCCCATTGAAATCAGCTGGACCTAGAAAGGTTTAATTTTGGCTGGATTGTGTCCAATGTTTGCAGGTTGTGTGCAGTCCCATAATTCATAGTCTACCATACGAATGTGTGTGTGTTGTTTCACTTTTACATATTTGGCTCTTTTGGCTAAGAACAACAAATGAGAAAGAGAAACCAGCAATATTAAAACAATTGTTCTAAGGATCACAAAAGGACCATTTGAAGCCAATGAGAAATGCCAGCAGACATTACTTGTCTAGCAATAGGGTCTTACTGAGGACCAAGTCATACTTAATTTTTTTCTGAACTTGGATAGAAAAATAATTTAAAAACTGAAAAATTCCTATCTGTACCATGAACTGTAAATGGAACATGTTTAAATGGTTGTGCTTCCCATAAAAGCAGGGAGCCAATCCTCTCCCTATAATTGCTTCTGTATTTATTGCAGAGAAGCCCCATTCCACACATTACAAAGCAAACCAACCCACATTTACCATCAAAAGTAATCAGAAAAAGAGCCACAGTCAATCCTGGCTTTCTCGTAAGTGCACCTTTATGATACACGTGCCTGTTTCTCACATTCATATTTAGGTGAACACAAGTAGAACTCGCTGTGTGATCGTGGATTCTGCCTTATCAAAGTTCCTGATTGCGTGAAGAGTTCTACACACATTCAAGCGAACGCGAATAGAACTCCCTTTCAGACTTTACCAATTCAACAAGGAAAGGTCAGAACTGAGGGGGTGGGGCCAGCATGCATGGAGATGTAGGGGGCGGAGCCAATGTGCACAGCCCATCGTTCTACCCACTTTGAGGCTGCATGCATTCAGGCACATGACTGAGCAGGGGTTCGGTGTACATCTAAAAGTGTAATGTGTAAAAGGACACGTGAACTCGCACAAGTCCTTTTACAATTAATGGCCCCAGCAATGTATTTTGATATTGGTGGAGCTAAGATGGCGTCGTGAGTAGCTGTGTTTGTTTTGGGCTCTCCTGGTTGTTTTTAAATTTATTATTATTTTTTCTCTCCGCTCGTTTAATTGGCAGTATACATGATGGAATAATTGTGTTTTGCTTTGGCTTTTTCTTCCCTCCACAATGTGCTTCTGCTTCTGATGCTATTTTGGCTGTGGCGTGATTTTTATCAGTTCCAGCGTATGTGTTTGCTAACTACCGACTGAGTTGCGGTATTTATTTTGATTTAGTCTGCTTCATGTAAAAAACACACAGCAACAACCTTTTACTGGACTGCTCTTATCCTTGGCTGAAAACCACGATAATTGATTAATAAACAAAAGGTCATAAACGCCCATATTAGAGATATCTTCAGAAGCGAAGCGTGGAAACTTAAACAAATGACCCTGACTGAGTACAGCTGCACTGTGAACTAGAGAAGACTTTGAAAACATCTTTTAAAGAAGGTAGTGTGTGGGGAAGCGAGAATCCACTCCTAATACAAGAAGGAAGGACTTTTCCTATATATACGCCAGATAGGATTAAGACACGAGGCCCTGCCGGTGGAATCTACTTACCGAAAATCCACCTTATTTTAGGATGGACGAATAAAGAGGAGGAAAGAACTTGAAACATCAAATATTTTAAGCTTCAATATTTTATTATTTTGGGAAATTTTTCTGCCCCCTACTTTCCCTTTGTGATGGTGTTTACAAGGCATCAGCGCAGAATTCTGGGATCACCCTCCCCCCCAAGTGTTTTACCTTCAACTAAGAAAAAACAAAGGAAAATATCATCCTTTTTTCAACAATGTAAGGACCCTTCTGTGACAGAAACCCCCATGCATGAGAGTACTCACGATTGGTCCTTGGATCGTGGATGGAATGTGTTTACTACCCCAAATGAAGAGGGCACTATGGACTTGGCCTCTGAAATTGCACTGGCAAGTTGTTGTGAACAGAAATCTACTGGGGAGAAACAGCGAGGAATACAGGCGCTAATGGATAAAGAGATTACAAAGTTTGCCTTGAACCCTCCGACATTTATACAAGAAGCTTCCTTAACCCAGGTGCTCCCCGAGATTTTAGAAATTAAGCATCTGCTGAACTGTCAAGTCATTTCTATTGTTAAGGAACTGGAGCTTATGAAGACTTTTCTCTCTGAGTGCAATACCCTACTAACTCTTATGGTAAAACTACATACAACAGAGCGAGAAGTCGAGCATCTGAGTGACAAGCGCAAGGCTAATATGTTGAACAAAACCTCTGACTCTTCCAAACCCCTTAAAGACACTAAGACTCCTTGCAAAAACCCACATAATCAAGAAAAAAAGAGGATAAAAGATCCAGAGCTAAAGTCTATGAAACCAAAAAAAAGTAAAAACATTAAAAATATTAAGTCCTCCAAAAAAAAGTCCCAGTTTAAGAAATTAAATTATCAAAAATTATTTAGCCTAATGGAGCAAAAACCAGAGGAATCAAATAATTCTGCTCAGCAAAGAAGGAAAGTGCCACAACCTCCAGTATCTACTGGTTCTAAAGAATCTCTGACCCTAGTAGCCACCGATGGAAATGGGGAAGGTCTTGCTGATGAATTTGGGGCTGGACAGGATAATGTACAGAGTTCAAGTCCACTTCAACCTGACATAGAGAAAGGACTGTTGACCCAGAACCAACATTCTTCTAAACACTGCCTCGAGTTGCCACCTTCAAAAACTTGGAATCTTGTACTCAAGCGTGATACACTAGCCTTCAGCAACTTCCCTAAGCCTAGAGGCATGCTATCTCAGCTTCAGCGTAAATTATATTTCTTACAATTAATAGAGCCAGCCTTTTGTGGGTCTCTCACTACTGATGACATTGAATATATTGAATATCTGTTTTTTGATTATTATCATGCTCGGAGTATTGTCACCTTTAAAGACTACCAGACCGCTAACCTTGTGTATTATAACAGAGATAATCTTTCTCATACAGGGCTGACGGTTTCCAGGTTCTTTGTGAATAACACATCCCTCATTTCAGCTGAAAGGAATGCTGGCTCAAATGGTGGCAATTTAGCACTGCCTATGAGAAGCAGTCCTGAGGAAGTTTTAATTAGCTTTGATGATTCATCCCTCCCCTTAACTTCAAATGCATATATAAAACCTAAACCGGAGGCAAGTCAAGCTAATTTTTCCCCAAAGGACTCTCATTGGACACCAACCACAGAAGCCGCAGAAATTTTTGCCCCAGCCGAAACAAGCCTTCTTAATTCCTTCGGATCTTTTCCTAAGCAAATTCAGGAGGACTTGATAAAGCGACTAATACTATTGAGGGACACATCGATAGTTACTTATGATCATGAAGGAGAGGCAACATCTGGAACAAATAAAACGGTGAAAGCAGTTCACCCGCCAAATAACGATCAGGTGAACACAGATCAAAAACTGACTGAGTGGATTACAGGTACTGCTGAAGCAAGCATTGGGAAATCTTCCCCAATTCAGAAGTCTCGAACTTTACCCACCCATTCTGCACAACTTGACTGGCTTCAATGTAGATTCTTGGACCCTGAAGAACTGGGCCAAGCCCCTCGTCCCATGATAGTACAACCAAAAACTTTTGTTGTGGAGGCCGAGATCCCTCCTAGGAGGAATGGTGCAGTTTTTGTGGATGATAAGGATGTGCTGAACCATATCCAGAAACTGGACTGACAAACAACCTCAGTGGCTAATTTAAATCCTAAGTATGTCAATTCACATGCTGTTGCATTCACTAGCATTGATTCCATCAGGCACCCCCTAAATGGCCAGCACCTTAAAGTGCTCTCATGGAACATAGCAGGGTGGTCTTCCAAGTCGCAGGACCCAGAGGTGTTGAACTTCTTGCGGAGGTTTGACATTATTCTACTGCAAGAGACTTGGTGTACATCAAAAATAAATCTCAATGGCTTTCTGTCCAGTGACTTGCAGGCTGTTCCAGGGCAAGGAAGAGGGAGGGCAAGAGCTGGGCTGTCATTGTTAATTTCCACTGCTTTGCAAGTGTCCATTAAATGGCTCCCCCCATGTGAGCAAATAGCAATTGCTGCAAAAATTACATTTAGATCAGTCACCTTTTTAATTGTTAATGTTTATATTCCTCCCTTTTCTAAGAAGATCCAGGTAAAACAGCAGTGGGATACTCTGGAAGATTATCTTATTGATTTGGAATCCCATTCTCCCGTAGCATTTTTGGTTATAGCTGGTGATTTTAATGCTAGAATGGGACCCAACAATAATGCACTTTTTTCTTCTAAATTACTGGGTGACTTAGAATATGAAGTTCTCTCTTATAATAAAGATAGGCACTCAAAAGACTCTAAGATTAATTTTGCAGGGATCTGCTTAGCTCAAATGGTGAGTCGTTTAGCTCTCAAAATTCTTAATGGCAGTCACCGTATGGATCCTTATGGAGAGTTCACCTACATTTCAGGCCATGGAAGCAGTGTGCTCGATTACACTCTAATTTCTAATTCTGCCTGCAATTTGATTAAATATTTTCAAGTGGGTAATCGCATTGAGAGCGATCACCTTCCACTTTGTTTTACCATTCTAATTCCATCAAGTATTCAAATGTATACTAATCAGCTATATAGAGAAGAATCCTTATCACTCTGTAATAAAAAACTTCGCTGGTCCAATGGCTTAAATGCCAAATCTTCCGCCCTATTGGCGTCTCCAGAAGTTTCCCACCTGAAATCAACAATCATAATAGCCTCTGATATTGCGAACTCTTTGAGGATCTACTGTCAACTTATTCAGGCTTTGCAGATGATATTGAACCCACAGCAAGTGGAATCAAAGAACATTCTTACCATAACAAAATCTAGCTGGTTTGATAAGGAGTGTATGCTTAAGAAACATCAATTAAGAGCCGTGTACCAGCAGTACAGAAAGGAGGAATGTGGGGTATTGCCACAAGAATATTATGTATTTAAAGCTCAATACAAACTCCTGATAACCCAGAAGAAGAAGAAAGCCTTGCAGGACCAATGGAGTCGTCTGATTGACTCATGCCTAAATCGTGATGTCAGACTTTTTTGGTCCTTAGTTACCGGAGTTCGGAGGGATCACCCCAGTGTAATTGCTTGTAACATCTCAGCGAATACCTGGGTATCTCATTTCTCAAATCTTTTCGAAGATTCCCGGGTTCAACAGAGTAATATAACTCCATTATTATTAACCCCAAATGCATTGCCAGCTTGGGAGCCAGTGACTGAACTGGAAGTTAAGTCCCTAATTCTTAAACTTAAGTCAGGGAAAGCCCCGGGTTCTGACTCAATTGTCCCAGAACTTTTGAAGTGCAATGTGGAATGGTGGGCACCTTTATTGGCATCATTGTTCACCCAAATTAACAATTCAGGTCAAATGCCCCCGGCCTGGTCAGAAGCTATAGTAGTACCTATCTTTAAGAAAGGGGATAGATCCATCCCTACTAATTATAGGCCAATTAGTTTGCTATCTGTGGTAGGTAAACTATATGCTTCTTATTTAAATACGAAGCTAACTTCTTGGATTGAGGACGAACGGATTTTAGGACCTGAGCAGGCTGGTTTCAGAAAAGGTAGATCAATACTCGATCACTGCTTGATTTTAAATCATCTCGCAGAGAAATATAGGGGTTTTCATGGCAACGGCCTATATGTTGCTTTTGTTGATCTAAAGTCAGCTTTCGATCTGATTTCAAGGGACAGACTATGGGCCAAATTATACTCTTCAACTATCGATAAAAGGTTGCTCTATCTAATCATGCGTCTTCACCAGAATACTTCTCTTAGGGTGAGGTGTGGTATTAAGGGCAACTTAACTGAGCCTATCCCGGTTACTAAGGGAGTCCGACAGGGCTGTATATTGGCCCCCACCCTGTTCAATTTATTCTTAAACGATCTGTCTTTAGTTTGTCTCTCGCCAGATTTTCACCCCCCTAAACTGGCAGAGAACAGAGTGCCTTTACTGCTTTATGCAGACGATGCAGTTCTTCTGTCCCTTTCTAAAGTAGGATTGAAACGTTTATTATGGGCTTTTTTGGATTATTGTGTTGAGAATTTACTGTCCATTAATTTTGACAAAACAAAGATCATGTACTTCTCTAATCGCAAATCATTGTGTAAATGGGTTATTAGAGGTCAGTATATAGAGCAAGTAAGACAGTTTAAATATTTAGGAGTTACCTTCCACTCTTCTCTATCGTGGTCATCTCAGAAATCCAATGCCATTCATACAGCATCTAACACCACTAAAGCAATAACTCGTTTCTTTTTCACCAAGGGAGGACAATTTTTACCAGCTGCTCTCCAGGTGTTCAGAGCTAAATCTTTGGCACAGCTACTGTACGGTATTCCAATCTGGATAAGAGGATTTGATCCCAGTGTTGAACGAGTCCTTTCCTCCTTTTTATATACACTTTTCGGCGTTCCCAAATGTGTATCGGCGGCAGTTTTACGACTGGAAGCGGGTTGCCTTTCTGTCGAAGGTACCGCATGGCTACGGGCTCTCAGGTTCTGGCTAAGACTGATCTTTGCTGAGGAATCCTCTGGACTTATATACCTTCTTTACCGGGACACTTATGTTAGTATGTGGCACAAAACCTTGACCAACAAATTACAACTCTTAGGTCTGTCTATAAATTTTCTTCTCTCTATAGGATACCATCAGGCAAAAACCATTCTAGATTCCCGTGTCAAAGATATTGATATTCAGCAGTCCACTGCTAATGCCCAGAAGACCTGCTCTCCTCTAATTTTTGGTTTATCCTTCCCTCCCCCAGAAAGTTATGCTAGATATCTGGAGAATTTATCTATCCCTAAATACCGTTTGATTTTTACGAGAGCTAGGTTCAATTGTTTTCCATCTGCGGTATTGGATGGACGGTTTAGGGGTGTTCCTTATGGTGAACGATTATGTCCTTGTGGTGATGGGGCTATAGAATCTCTAGCCCATATGGTTTTTGCCTGTAAATTCTATAAAGATGACCGGGTTAGGTTAATAACATCTGAACTTTCTAAATTTCCAGGCCGGTCATCTGAATGGTATTTGACCTATCTTTTAGCAGACAAGAACAAATCAGTCACAGAGTTGGTGGCTAGATTTCTCTTTCTGGTTATAAAAACACGGAAGGGAACTTCCTCTAACTAAAATAATTCTCCCTTCAGGGTTATTAATATTATAATTTTTATTCCATCACCAATTAACTTATTTATGCTATTTTATTATGTTAATTACATTTAGTGTACACATCTAATAACTGGTCTTTTATATTATATTATATCTATTTTAGATATTTTATATTATTATATTTTATTATGACGTTCTAACTTTTATAATTTCTCATGTTTTTAATGTTCTTGTATTATAATATCTATATTGTGTTGCGATCCGTATGATTTTACTTTGTTTGATTTGGGTCTATGACCGTACAATAAAGAATTGATTGATTGATATATTTTGATATTTTAACTTTGGTGCTTTTTCTATCCATGCTCAGACTGCAAAGTGCAAGCCAGCTTTAATTTTCCTGTTATTTGATCATCACAAGTTTTTCATTTATCCAAAAGTGCTTCATATTTCTTCTATGCTATCTGCATATTAATAACCAACAGTGGCACAGTGTCTAGCATAACCTTTATTATGCTATCAGACTACTAACTGTAGAAACATTCAACACACGTTTGAGGTGGTAAAATATCTCATCTAGGCCCAAGCCACTTCTCCATATAAATCCCAGTATTAAGATTTCAGAAGGCCTTACATCCCCCCCCCCCGCACCTGTTAATGCTGGTCAGATCAAGGGAAAAGTGACCGTTTTAGCAGGACATTTAAGCAGAGCAAAGGAGAACCAAAAGGACAAGAGAGGAATTAAAATGTCCTTGTACAGCTTACTGTACACACTTCAACGGATCAGTGATCACAAATTTATGATCACTCGAGTAGAAAAGTGAAAAATGTGACAGTGCAGTCACAGTTATTGGGATCATAACCGAACAGTACAAGATGGGTTATTTTACCTTCTCACACATACTGTTAAAACAAAAAGGAACAGTTAGTGTATATAGAACCATAGAATAGTAGAGTTGGAAGGGGCCTACAAGGCCATCGAGTCCAACCCCCTGCTCAATGCAGGAATTCAAGTCAAAGCATCCCTGACAGATGGCTGTCCAGCTGCATCTTGAATGAATGCCTCCAGTGTGGGAGAGCCCACTACCTCCCTAAGTACAGTAATACCTTGGATTGCAAGTAACTTGGTTTGAGAGCATTTTGCAAGACAAGCAAATTTTTAAATATTTATTTTAAAAAATTGACTTGATATACAAGTGACGCCTTGCAATACAAGTACTGTAGTACGGCTTAAATTAAAAATCTCTGTACAAATTTTTTGGGGGGAATTTCGTTTTGATATAAGAGTGTTTTGAATTACAAGCACGTTTCCGGAACGAATTATGCTCTCAATCCAAGGCATGACTGTAGTTGGTTCCATTGTCATATTGGTCTAACAATCAGGAAGTTTTTCCTGATGTTTATCCGGAATCTGGCTTCCTGTAACTTGAGCCCATAATTCCATGTCCTGCACTCTGGGATGCTCGAGAAGAGATCGTGGCCCTCCTCTGTGTGACAACCTTTCAGGTACTTGAAGAGCACTATCATATCTCCCCTCAGTCTTCTCTTCTGAAGGCTAAACATGCCCAGTTCTTTCTCTCCTCATAGGGCTTATTTTCCAGTCCCCTGATCATCTTGGTTGCCCTCCTCTGAACCCTTTCCAGTTTGTCTACATCCTTCTTTAAGTCTGGTGCCCAGAACTGGATGCAGTACTCAAGATGAGGCCTAAGCAGTGCTGAGTAGAGGGGAACTAGTACTTCATGCAATTTGGAAGCTATACTTCTATTAATGCAGCCCAAAATAGCATTTGCCTTTTTTGCAGCAACATCACATTGCTGGCTCATATTCAGCTTGTGATCTACAACAATTCCAAGATCCTTCTCGCTTGTAGTACTGTTGAGCAAAGTATCTCCAATCCTGTAACTGTGTAGTTGGTTTCTTTTTCCTAGGTGCAGCACTTGGCATTTATCCCTCTTAAATTTCATTCTGTTGTTTTCAGTCCAGTGTTCCAGCCTATCGAGATCTCTTTGAATTTTGTTTCTGTCTTACAGGGTATTAGCTATTCCACCCAATTTTGTGTCATCTTCAAATTTGATAAGCATTCCCTGCACCTCCTCATC